>JAVJGI010000065.1:22692005-22714756 GCA_035590275.1 Ibycter americanus | reverse complement strand
CTGAATTACTGCCCATGCAGGGCTTGCATTTACTTTCCGATCTTGCCTCTTGGACCACAGCTATGGTGTATGGAGCATGGAGCAGGTGCAACTCACAAGATGCCAATTTATAAAGAAGCAGCTCCCAAACAGACACCTTTGCACTGCAACTATGCTGGCTACCACCACGGAGTGGGCTAGAGCCTCCGACTGCTTTCACCCTTTCTAACCAGGGAGATCGTGAGGATGCCCATGCAACATGTACAATCCTATTTCTGGCACGAGGGAAACCGTTCCTCAGAGTGTCCAGTGGGACAAACCTGCACGCACACCTTGGCCAGGGTCAGATGGACTGCAGGCACCCACCACCTTGTCTCCTCCTCCCATTCAAAACAGAGAAGAAAATAGTATTGACTCTTTAAATTGTTCTGAAGACTAATGAGCCACATTATAGTGCAGTGCTGAAGTTGACTCTCGCTTCCAGCTGTCTTATTCTGACTGTAAAATTGAACAACTCATTTTAAAAGTGGTAAAATGACTCCCACTTCAGAGCACAGCTCTCGTGGCAGGGGGGTGGGTGAAGAAAGTCTGCAATTTCAGCAGGGCAATGTAGGAGATTGTATCTTAATTACCAAAGGAAAGGCAGCTGGTTCAGTTCCTGCTATCTTAATTTTCCTCTCTTTGATGTCTTGATCACATCTTTTGAACAACACACTTGAAGCGTAACACCGCAGAGAACACTTATTTTCATAATGAAAGGGAAATATTTTGCTCCATGCATAATATTTAGTTATCCTGATAGGCTGCATTGATAGGGCTTCATATGTTTTCAAGCTAACGCCAAGTTTAAGAGGCCTGCAGGGTATTGCAAGACTTCTATCTAAATGATAAATATGAAATCAGTGTACGTGTCTAGCATCCTTTAAAGTGGTATCAAATGGTTTCTACTAAGAAAGCTACAAGGACCCAGCAAGCTTCCAAAAATGCTCTAAATGGATTCTACAAAGCATCAAATGTGCTGATAGTGTTCAAAAATAAGCCATCTCTCAGCCTTTTTCATATTTTGTGATTTACTGCAGAGCGATGGACAACATTTCTGCAAGAATTTTAATCATGCAAACACTTTAATTATGAAGCATTCCTGGTGAATGCAATATATTGATTCAGGTCCACACTAAATATGCATGTGTATGTGTACACATAAACACATGTGTGTATGCACGTTTAGAATACACAGATTAAAGTGTACTTAAAGGCATAAAAAGCAAGTGCACTTGTTCCCCATTTTAGTTTTAAAAGTTAAAATTTCTAGGCCATATGAAAATGACGTTAAACCTTTGCACAGCATGACAACATATCTACTGTTGTATAACATACACAATCAAAAATCTTCTCCACTTCCCACAGACACCAGAGATGGCCAAAAATCTGCAGCAAGCACACAGTTTTGAAAGCTGCTGATAACAGGATGGGGTTTTGTGAGAGTTGCAGCAATCTAGAAAATATATTTGTACGGTCCTACTGCACTGCAGTAACAGGAAAAGCTGGAGGATGACCCAGCTACATGTACAGGGCACCAAATTCCTCGAGAGGCAGCTGGCCATACACACTGGGACAGCAGCTCTCTACAGCTGCCTGCAGTTAGGAGCTCTTTTCTGGTAAGTGGACCCCATTCAAGATGGGCTGTGATTCAATTTGTCCTAATAGCGTAAATCATAATCTGAAGTCAATGAGGATATCCCCATCAGGCTGCACACCAGGGTAAGGAGTAGTGAATCACGGAGAAGAACTTACTAAACCAATGTTCAGAGACCGGATAAATGTCTCAAAGCTGTTTATAACCTGGGCAGAAAGTTCAGGGCTATGGCAAACAATCAGCCTTTGCTCTAATTCGCCATGTACAAGCTGAGTCTTGATATTCCAGGTTACATTCAATCTAGCTAAACAAAACCTAGCTGCAAAGGAGCGACTTCAGGATGCAGACTTTATTTTAACCATAACACCCATTTCCTCACTCTTTTCACTTTAAACCAGATGTTACTATATTTGCGTGTGTGACATTTACACTTAACAATGCAGACTCTGGCTGGATTTGCTGAAACAGGGAACAAAACCATGATTAAACTACTTCCTATATGCAAAGATGCTTTGAACATCGTGTGTGTCATGAAGACCAGTGAACTGGAGGCACAACCGCTGCCTGGCCTAGGTCAGATGTGCTTGGAGCTGCAGCTGAGCAGCTGTAGGAGGCAGCTGGCCACCGCCCACCATCGCCTGTCTCTGCCCTTTCCCTCCAACAGTTACCACCACCTCACATCTGCCAGAGGGACTAGGTATGCCGTCCCTTGAAAATCCAGATGAAAAAACCCTACTAGGAAATGGGCTCTAGTTAATCCCTACTGTTTTGGGAAGACGGAGGGTGTTGGGGATCGGATCTGCAGGAGGATGTGACCTCTGGCCAGGAGTAGCTGGAAGAGATGACACTTTACCCCGGCACAGCATAGCATCCCTGAGCACAGCCCCAGGCTTCCACTGACTGACAGAAAAGCTTCTCTTCCAAAAAAGGAAACAATTTGGGACTTTTTTTTCTCCCTGATTTGGTTAACCACAGCCTCAGAGAAGTGCCGAGACAAAGAGGGTACAGGGGAGAGGACCAAGGCTGCTTTCAGTAGAGCTGCCTCTGGCTCAGCAGCACTGTCACACTACACAGCAGGAGCCTGACTAGCTCTGAGACCCAGGCCCATATGACCCTCTGGCAGGAGCTGCGTAGGGTATTAGAAAAAAGACATACACCATACTCCTAGATAGGCAGCAACAACCTGAAGTCACCTATACCAGCAACACATGTGAAAGGACAGGGACATACACCTTTCCAAGCACTCCTGCTCTCAAGAAATGCAAGTTTAATTGAGATTGAACTAGAACAACAAAATTAAGGACTTAACACGCATCAGCAGCACTGTGGCTGGAGTCACGACCCTTGGAGCAATCTTCCCCTGATCAGAAATGTCTGAAACAAGTCAGGGAGGAGCAAGACAAAGGAAACCACCCACAGCACCCAGAGGAAGCCCTTCACAGCCACTGTTTTGGTGCTGCAACGCAAGCAACCCTTCCTTGCTGGGTGCATTACTGTCCTATAGAGTGGCAGGGCTGTCATGGCTTTGTGGCTCAGGCCGAGATCCTCTCTCCTGCACTCTGTTCACCAGCCCACCTGAGCTCTATTAGCAACCAGAAAGCTTTGGACATGCCCAGAGACAGCTAAGACTGTGGCTGTCTCTGGCTGCCCTAGTAGAATTTTGGACCCATTCCTACCCACATTTGTTTGATACCTTCTTCTTTGCCCTTGCATTTGCCTCACTGCAGAGCGGCTTCCAAAACTTGCTCACTTTCACCTTCAAAACTAACTTTCTGTCCCACTTAATGATGCTGCAAAGACAGACCTGGTCTGAGGGCAAGCCCAAAAGCCAGCCCAGGTTCCTGCTCTGGTGTCACTGGCCTCCCATACCCTACTCATCCTTTCTCCAGTGAGCTCGAAAGAGTGGAGAAAGGCTGGGACCAGTATTAACACATGCCAGCTGAGCCAGTGGGAGGCAGGGGAAGGTACTGCCTGGGCATGGGCAACACTCACCCTGCCCTTAAAGCAATGGTAGGAAGACAAGGCTATACCTCTACATACTTCCTCACAGGGAGCAGAAGAGACACATGTGCCCCTCGGCTACAGTTTCATCCTGTAATTTAGCACTGCACAGCGCAGAACTCTACCCAGCCTGTCTTCAAAAATAAAAATAGACAGAATTTTGTTGCTGGGACAGCCCCCTACACTCACAGAGCCAGCAAGGGGCTTTTCTCTGCCTCGGTGCTGTCCCCTGACAGCTGAGCTGCCAAGGAGTTGGGATGTGCCGAAGGAGGCATCACAGCTGCAGGGCCAGCTGAGAGCCCAGGAGAAAACAAGCCAGTGCATTCTGCAAAAATCTGTGGAACAGTTGCTTCAGCAACTTTAGTTTCTTGTCCACTACACATACATCTCTCTCCCAGCACTGATTATCAGCATCAGTTTGTGCTACCTGGAGAATGCTAAGCATGGAGCTGAATTCTGACTTAAAAATTCATGTCTATTAGATAATAACATTTCTAGTGAACTAACAATGTATTTCACTGGAGGAGTTTTAGGGCATCCTTTGGAAAACTACTGTATCTCTAAATAAGACTGAAAGAGACACTTTCTGTGTTAGAAACTGGGCCAATTTTCAGGCAACAGTAATGATAATAGTATTTATATCCTGTTCCTCCTCCTTCCAGCATGAAAGAAAGCTCTTACAGTCTAATAGGACAGCACCACAGGATAATAAAACCACAAATTGTTGAAATACAAACACAGTCAAAATAAATCAAATTAGGAGTTGTAATTTGAGAGAGGAAGGCATCTCATGTTGTGATAATAGATTCTTCTGCTGGCAAATCCATAGCACTCCATGGCCAGAATCATCGTTAGCATGTTTCTTTATAAAGATCAATTAAACCAGGGCAGAAATTAAAATATCTTCCCAAGGAAACCCAGTGAGGCAGCGGGAATTGCAAAAGAGACCTTTGATTCACCCTCACCCACCAGATGAATCATTTCATGTTGAACAAACATCAAACCACACTGAAGAGATACAACCAAAAACTCCCAATCCCTGAAGCCATTTCAGATGGCTCACTAAATCATGCAACAGATTGATCAGATACCTTACCAAAGTCCTACAATTTACCTCATTACATGCATTAGTTAATTCATGGCAACTTTGTATAAACCTTGACGTGCGCTGCAAGACAATTTGGCTCAGTTTAGCTGCAAAGAAAGCAAGTCTGTCCTACCACGTATTTGAGCAGACTGTGAGTTTGCAGGCAGTGAGTACCCCACTACTCACACACTGTTACTTATTAAGTTACAGTAAATTGCCCATGCGATTTAAACTGAGATCAAAGGGAGACCAAATCCCGCCCTTGTAATTTTGGCAATAGCATCTCTTTGCAAGATCAGTGTTGAGTGTGTGGAGTCAAAATCACTATTACAGCTCACTGCTCAAGCATGAGGAGCCTCAAGTCCTCTGTCCAGCAAATCCCCATGGACACAAGCAGGAATCCAGATGCAGCAGAGTTAATTGCAAGAGTCAATTGGGTTTTTTCCTCAGCTGCACACTCCCAGTGCAAGAGAACTAACCAATTACTGAAAAATCACCTGGGAGAAAAGACTGCAGAGGGAACAGTTTTGTAATAAATGTTCTTAATTTTAACTCCCTTTGTATAATATTTAAGTATTACAGTAACAACAAGCCTAGTAAGTATTTTATAGCCAGAGTTACACTGCTGATTGTTAGTCTCTTTTTCTAAAAAAAAAGTGACAGCTGTTGGCAATGCCACCAACATAACTCCTTCTGCTAATCCCCATCTGCCAACGAGGTAACATGGCCTCAAGAAACAGGCCCAGTATCTCTCACTCTTTATTGTTAATGCTGTCCCACCTTACCTCTTTCCATGCCTTCATGGGCACATCATCTCTAAGGTGGCTGGCGAGGGAGCCGGGCATCAGCTGTTTGACCCAGGTGCTTGTAATCGCATCTGATACAGCATGGCTCATTTTAGACTGAAAGGTCCCAGCTGTGCGACTGCCCAGGAAACACCTTTCCTTGTCTCCTGACTAGTCAGTTGGGAGCACTGATGCCAGTCCCTCAGGCTAGCAGCTAAAACCATGTGCTCCTTAACATGTCCAGCAGTAACCTAAGAGAGTGCTAAGGACAATCATTGTCTTCACCCCAGAACATATTCATGCAGTTAGAGCAAGGGTGGAAAACCAGGGTCACACCTGATCCTGGCCAGGGCTAGCAGAAGGGATGCTGGGGTGGGCAGCTCAAAAACTGCCAGGAACAGTCCAGTTTCCAGCACACAAGTACTCATCACCTCCTAAGAAAACAGCCTCAGACAGGCCTCCCAAAACCCCAAATAAATGCCAAATCCACTCGCAGGACCACTCTTTCCTAATTTCACCACTGATCTGCTCAGTGACAACAGGCAAGACATGCCAAGTCACCCATCTTACAGGCAAAAAAACCCCTAAGACAGATCTGTACCATTTTCCTTGCAGGGCTGCACAGAGGTTTCACCAGCTGCGCATGAGGTTTTCATGAGTCTCAGAGAAGCAGTTAGCTGCAAGCACAAAGCATCACTACGCTCTCACTAGTAGTCAGCCCTAGTTCATCCCCACCACACTTTTTTTAGCCTCTCTCCATGTGAGCCCTTTACACTGATGTATCACAAAGGAGCTGCCACCAAACAACCATTGCTATACCAGCAAAAACATCTCACTCCATCCAGAAAGATGGCTTGCAACCTTCTGGTTTTACCTTTAACAAGTTACATTAAAGACTTTTAAGGGTTTCCCTCATGATCCCCAACACTGCTACCTATCGTGACCCCTTCACAGTAAGCACCTGCTCCAAGGTGCTTCTGTAGTTTCACTGATGTTTGTGGAGAAGGGCAAAGATACCAAATATAATTTTAACAAGTGGTCTTTGCACACTTTTCATCCACTAGAAGTGAGTTTAAGCCTAATGAAAGCAAACCTACTACCAGTTATTACTTCCACCAGTGCTCCTGAAACAGCCCACAAGTCTCAGCTTGAAAACTGCTGCCTTAAAACGTAAAGGACTGCGTTCTCCTCTTGGGTCTCCCAAAGAAATAGGCCTCTAAGAGCTAAACATCTGAAGGGCAAGTGAGTCTGAGACTGCTTTGAAGAAGTAAGCTGCAGCCATCTCAAAGCCTTAGTTCACCGGTAACAAGTCAGTCCTACAACATGTGTAAAAACTGGCTCTAAGCATGCCAGCAAGGACACTGAACAATCTTGATGTCACGTCCTGGGAATGTTCCCCAGCAAGGAAGGGCGGAGAGACACCAGCCAGGAGGACAGCTGGCCAAACAGCCACGGTCAAGGATGGCTTTGGACAAGGAACTCAGTTCTTTGGAGCAGAGTCAGCACCCAGCTTTGTAAAAGGGATAACTTCAAGAAATGCTGATTTTAATGGCAGCAGATCTATAACTGCACAACTTGGACTCACGGGGATTGAAATCCCAGGGGTTACTATGGCCTCTTCCTTACCCCAAAGATGAATGCCAAAATCATTAAAAAAGAGCAGATATGGAAGTTGAAAAGAGAGAGTGTTTGTCCAAAACATCCCGCCATCAGTTTCAGATCATCAGCATCGCAAACCAATCTACAAAGAACCTTGCTGATAATCACCCCAGCTATCTCCACCAATATACGTGACACAGCACGTCATTTCTGTGTCTGCCAACACTACAAGCTCCAAATGTGACCCTGGCTTTCTTCCCCACGCACTGAGAAACTCTTGTTATGTTTGGCTCTCCCCTTGTCCTCCCTTCACAAAAACAGCATGCTTCCACAACGTCAATCTGGAATTATTTACTGTTGTTGAAGCTCAGACAGAAACCACAGGCCACCTCTCCTCTCACCAAAGCAGGGCACGCAGACGTTGCCCAAATGAGAGGGCTTTACCCAAGCACTCTAGCACCCCTGCCAAGCATCTCATCGGGCAAGTTGCTGCCCGCTAAAACAATGCCCTTCATCTCTCCCGCTCCCTGCCCAAGACCTGCTGAAAACTAGTTTATCTGTGCTTTCAGAACATTAAATAGACACCATCTGCTTAAAATTACCCTCATTAAAGCTAACGTGGGAACACAATCAGCCACATTTTCTCTTCTCTGGTTTTGCAAGTGGAGTGTCACTTGCAAGGCTTTGGGACTAGCTCTGAAACTCCCTGAAGGGAAGAGAACGAAGCCATAGAAGAACCACGTTACTCTCCCACAATCATCCTCCTTTATGCTGACACAGCACGCAGCTCAGGGACAGGACAGATCCAGAAGCCAGTCTCGTCCAAATCACACCTGACAACATCTGGCAAATCACCCCACTGAGGTCAAACATATTCCCAGGCAGCTGCACGTGGCCCCTGCCAACATGGGCAAGGCTGTACCCAGCAGTGCAAATTAACCCACTACATGCTTAAAGTTGTCCAGACTGATTTGTTGTCAGTACCTGGGCTAAACAGCTTGCTTGTATCCACTCTGCAGTGACTGTGGGAAGAAGGGGGCAGGGAAACCCATTTGCTATGCACCTTTGAGGGTGGCCTTTTCTGCAACAGGAGGCTACAGCAGCTCAGCAGAATGACAGCTGAGAAGGAACATGATCACTCCCTACGAAACAGCAGAGAGAAGTGGGATGGGAAGTCAAGCCAAACAGAGTGAAGAGACCTGTTTACGCAAAAGGACAATACTGGTGTGAGAACAAACAGGATGCTTGTGAATAAGGAAAGTCTACACTGGAAGTCATTTACCATCAGAAGTTTGAAGCTTCCAATCAAGCCAACCCAACGACCTTGAAGGTTCATATGTAGAAGCGAAATATGCTTGCACATGAACCTAGGTCTGTCCCAGGTTTAAGTTCTACAGGCCCATGACCCACTCACAGCACTTTCAGCCATAACAGAAAAACTTTTTTCCATCAGCTCAAATTATCCACTAGCCTTGTGACAGCTCTGAGGAGGCACTTCTGCCAGGAGATATATTAGTGCAAACACAGTGCTCTCCCTGTCTGATCTGCCTACCCTGCAAAAAGGTGCTGGTGCACAAAGTGTTAGTGAATCCTTGGATGAAAGGCATTAGATAAGTACAAAGTCTGAAATATATTAATAGTAATACCAGACATGATATCTCTACAAAAATAAATCACCACTTGACCCAAGGCTGGGAAGCAGAAAGTGATCTGCCAAGGCACAGATGTGTGACACTAGCCCACAAATGTGTGATGGGATCAAAAAAAAAAAAAGTGTACAGAGCAGAGGAGGGAGCTGGAAGTCACAATGGGAGGCTCACATCCTCACGGCATGCACTGTGCTTCCTAACTTCATCTGGTCAAGACTCAACGGCTCTCATGAATATTAGTGATACACAGCAAGCCTCAGAAGCCTGAGCTAGCACCATACAGTGAAGGGGTATCTGGGAAAGCATCAGAAGACCCAGGCTGGGCCAAAATGAAGTTGTATCTAGGCTCAGCACTCTGTTTTTAATGAAGCTAGATGGTAACTGCTTAATAGCAACAGAGAACGCACAGGGTGCTTAGTCTTTAGCAATCAGTAAATTAGACTCTCTGAACGAACCACATACCTTGACTGCTGTATTTAATAGCAGTCAGTTCTAGCCCCAGAAATTTGTCAATTTTGTGTTTATTTTTTTTAAAGTATTTTGTACTTGCAGTATTAATATCACTTTTCAGCAAGGTGTTGCACAGCTTAATTACATAGTGGAGAAAAAACAATTTTATTCCACCTCATACCCAAGAAAGTCCTAATTCCTGCACCATTGCCAAGAGGCTGAACCTGTTCCTCTGCATCATCTCTCCGTGCTGATACCAGAATTCGGGATCTGCATTCAAAAGAGCATATCTCTCTCCTTTTTCCTCTGCTTTCCTCTATTTAAGCTGATTTGGGATATCATTTCAGACAGGTCTTGCTATGAGAAGGATTGAACTATTGCCAGCTCCAGAAAGACCAACTAGAGCTAGGGATGTTTGTTTTAAGCAGATTAGCCCCCAACCACTGAAGGTAACTTCATAAATCTTTACTTTCATATCCTTCGCAGATACAGCTAGAAATAAGTCTAGAAGCAAACAAGGAACAGTTACAAGAATGTTATAAATTACTTTTTTTCGTCTGTGGTGAGTGTTGTTTTGAAAGTTAAGGAAGTTAATTTATAACGTTAGCAATCTGACAACCAACTTTTTTTAATAGGAACTTAACGTTAGCAATCTGACAACCAACTTTTTTTAATAGGAACTCAGCTATTGAGTTTTGAAACAAACAGCAGCCAGCATGGGCGGGGTATTGCCCCTGGCTATCACTTGGGCTATTATTTTATCAATCAGGAGCAAGTCTGGGCTGCAAATCTCTTCACCTTGTTTTGCATGCAGGAACTCATGAATCCAAGAGCTTGTCTTCCCTAAAGTCACCAGAAGATGAAGCTTTACAAAGGCATCTTTGCTAAACAGATACAGGCGCCCCATCTAAAATAAGGAGGTTGGAAAGTGGTAGCCACAATTGCTAGACTCTACACATTTCCCATAAAGCATCCATAGGCTTCTGATGCACACAGAGACCAGAACACAGGCAGCAGTGGGAAAAAAGAGCCTGGGAACGCAGATAAAGCCCCAAAGTGAATGGACATTTACTGACAACAGCACTGTAAAGTTGGCTTTGGTGCTTGGCTCCTGGTAAAACAATGACATAATGCTGTGTTTACTAGCAGGGAAATCTGACGGTTGGAAATGGATCTGTAAAAAAACCCACTGACATGGTTTTTTGACAAGCCAACAGATTAACATCTATTGTCACTGGGGCAAGGCCAAACTCGGCTGGAAAAGGTCCAGGAGTTTGATGTCACTGAGAGGCTTGCAAGGACGTCAGCTAAAGACTGTTCCCATGTCATCTCAGCATTTACTGCTGTATTACTACCTAAAGCAAGCTATTAGCTACCATCACCTTCTGTTTAACCCTTTCTGTCACAATATGCAGCGAAGACAACATGATGGCCTTTCGGCAATAGGGGTTTGACCCAGATCTGCTACAGCCCATGTTAACCAGATAGAGAAGATTGATAAAGGACCAGGAAGGACAGGGCGCTGGCTGATAAAACACACATTGGATCAGGTTTGGACTGTCAGTTCCTGTGCTAGTACTGAAGTCTCTACCTTTCTACAAATAGAAACAGTGGACATAATTTCCTCATTTGACTCCTTGGTATCTTTTCAAGTCCTCTGTGATTCAAATCACATGGCCAGTTGCATCCTCACCCTGGTCCGAGTCAAAGTCTTTATCATAACCCAGCCAACACCTCTCACACACAGCAAGACGACGGCCAAGAAGTTTCAGCTCCTCACAAACAAGATCCCAACACAAGGACACCTGGGCTTCCATAAGTGCCAGTGCCTGGTAGAAAACAATCTCACTCTACTCATCAGAAGAGTCAGAGCCCCGATGGCTTAGCATCACTATATGATAACATGGTTGGCAGAGCCCCACAAAGCCCGCAGCACACAGGGAAAGCTTTGTGTCACCACTCCTCAGGTGTAAAGGCTGCAGTAAGTGTTATCAGTGCTATACTCTCAGTCCTTCTCCAAACCCTTAAAACTCAGCAGAAGGCCCTGGTAACCGCCCACAAGAGGGTCTCCATCCAATATATTTGGAAGATCACCTAGCGCTCCAGAATTAAGACAATGGGAAATAACTCCATGCTGCAGGCAAGAATAGAGCTTATCAGAAGAAGGGGGAAAAAAATTAAAGAGTATTCTTAGGGTCTGGCCAGGACTGTGGCATCAGCTCCAATGGGACCTAAAGATCCTTTGCAAACTCTGCTTTCCACCTTATTTCTTTGACCATGCCCTCTTCTTGCTCAAATGCAGAGCAACACAGAAGTTAAAGCAGAAGCAAAACACATGCAAGCACACACAAAGCCTCACATCAACACCCCAATTCCTACCAAACACCCGCACACTCTGCCAATACAAGAAGAGAAGAATTATGTAAAGCAGTAATCCCAGTGTTCATACTGGCCAACACCTGGACACGCAGATACACAGCATCACTCGCAGCTGAAAGGACTGATAGAAAACCCAACACTGCCACAGCGAAGCAATTTGGCCAACACCTTCAGCAGTTAGGCCAAGGGCAATGCCTTGCTCCCATTCCCAGGCTGTACATCCTCAGATCCTGCTCGCTTGGGCCACAGCCTCAGTTCTTTCAGAAAAGGAGACTCCCTCCAAGACGGCAGTGCCTCTTGCACACGAGTACACACTGTCACTCTCCAGTGCCCCCAGTGAACTGCCATTGCTATACGAAAAGCCACTGGGAGAGAGGGAGGTTTAAAGACAAGACTGATGGATGGACTCTCCTGCCCAGATCATGACTACTGCAATCTCCAAAGGTTACTACGCATGACAAATTCACTTAAAATATTTTTAGCTTAAACCAAACTATTTATATTTATCTTGTCTGTATTAAAGGATGAAATGCAAGCTACAGCTGCCCAGCTCAGAAACAGGTGGAAAGCTGCTTCCCTAAAACAGTCCAGCGTTTTGACATAGACTGTTGCAATCACAAAGACAGCAGCAAAAGATTAAATGGAAAAACCTCTTCTTGAGCAGTAACAGCCGGAAGACTCTTCCATATGTCTCAAGAGTATTTCAGAAGCTGGCTACCGCGCTAAATTCCCTTTGAGTAAAGCACCCTGTGTTGTCTTTATAAAACACCTTTTGCTGAAGCATTAGAGGAAAACTTACCTGGATTCAGAGACAGGAAGGAACTTGCTAAGGACATCCAGGGCTTGTAAAACACAGAAGATACAGGATTGCTACTCCTTGGAACGCGGAAAACCAGCATGGGTGTTCCTCTAGAATCAGTTACTTTTCACTCCAGCCAACAGCTCTGATCTCTTGTTATTAACAGAAAATCAGCAGCCCTTTTGTTAATAAAAAGAGATTATTACCACAAATGCTGGCTCAGGGATTCTGCCAATTTCACCTGATATAGATATAATTATAAAACACACACACACAGAGCTTCCCTCCTATTCCTGGCTTTCCTGTGCCCCATCCTAGAAGCCAACTCCAGAGCCTGTTTTAATCCCACTTAGGAAAACGCTGAACTCCAGTCTTTCTTCCTGTGACATGTTTGAGAGATGGGAGGAGGGAGATGCACTTAATCTGCTCTCTATGGCTTTTTTCCAGGAAAATACTTCACATATCCTTGTTTGTTTGTTTTTAAATGCTAAGTGATTTTAATGCCGGTGAAAGTTGCTGGTGTGACAGCCCTGGGAAACTGCAGGCCTCCCGTTTACACACTAGCAGGGGCTGTGCCAGCTGTCCTGCTTCTGCTGAAGAACAGAAGCTCAGCTGCCTCTTGTAGCATCTATCCCATGAATATGCACCCCACCGTTCAGGCTCCTCGAGATGAGGCAGGTGGCAGAGAGTGCCAAATTTTCCGGCAAAGGAAATATACTAGCTCAGAGACAGTGCAGAAAGCACTCACAGGGCAGGGGAATGGAAAAACATTGAAAACTGATTTTCAGAGTATTTTGCTTGAGGTCACGGGGGTCTACTGTGGGCTTGTGCCTGCAGGAAAGAGGAAAATCAGGAAAAACCTTCTACCCACAAAAAACGCATGTGTTAATTTATAAATAATAATAGAACAGCCTGAGTCAAGGAGTAGGAAAATCTCATGGCATGCTGAGGGAGCAATTACACACCTCATCTTCACAGCATTAGGAAAACATTTAGTGAATTCAGAGCTCTCTGTTGCATCAAACTCCCAAGGGTACAAGAACACCCGGCAAGAAGATCTCACCTCTGCCAGTGAGCTTTTCTGGCAGGGACTACAGAAACACAGGAGAGAGATCAGACAGCAGCAGCCAGTAGCCTACTGCCCATGCCTTCCTCCCAGAACGACCGTACTCCATGCTTCACCTCAAATACCTCCACGGACCCTGGGACTCCAGGACAGGAAGGAATGCCCTAGAGGACCAGGCTCACAACTGGCAAGCATGGCTGGCACCCTAAATGTACATTTCCTCACAGGTGAATGTAGCTTTTGTATCGTCCCATTCATTACGGTGTCTGCTGAACGCTGTTAGGGAAGCAGCGGTCCGACTCCTACTTCTGGCTAACAACATGACCCTGGCATCCTGCAACTGCTGCTCCCGGGGGTGGACCTGCTGGCAGAGGAACATGATCCAGACTCAGGGGTTTCAAAGCGTATGCTAGCAGTCAGCCCTTAGGTAACACACACATCTTTACACTTCAGAAAAGGTGAGTGAATCCTGTTGTCTTTGCCACAGAGCACAGAGAGATCCAGAGAGGTTAAACAAATGATCCAAGGCCACACCACCAGTAAAGAAGACACACAAGCTCTTCTACCACACTACACAATGTCTTATGTATATCACACTGGACATTAGTTCAAACCTTTCTGGATGGTTTATAAAGTTTATACATTAATGTTTTCATTTGCATGGCCTGGACAGTGGAGAACCACATTTCCAGTATTTCAGAGGCAGCTACAGAACACTTCTGCAAAGGCAGTGTGGAGGTCCTGTTTAAACACAGCTACGGTTAGCAGAGGTTTGGCATGTTTCTCCCTATGAACATAGATAGGGATGTTTTCCTTGCAAACAAGTTTGCATCAAGCCTATAAAATCATGCTGCTGACTGGTGCAAGCATAGGAGCCTAGTGCATCACCACATTCAGCTAGCATGGTTTGTAGGGAAAATAAAACATATCCCACTGGTCAGAGAAACAGTGCCAGTAACATATCAAAACATAATTATTGCTAGTTAGGTTTCAAACAGTATGTATAGGACCACACACATTAATGGACACTTACAGTCTATGAATATTTCATTCCATCCAATGAGTCAACCATCACAAACTGAAGAAATTGCATTATAATAATGAATGTTACTACACAGCATTACAGCCTTATTGGGAAGCCATGGTACACCCAGATCCTGTGCTAGAGCAGTCAGTGACTCTTAAAACCACTGAAGAATACACTGCAGCATACTAGTGCAGTATGTGGAATTCTGATGAAAACACACATTTGGGGATGTGTACTCTGGCCACAAAAGCAGAATGCTCCAAGCCTAAGGACTTGGTTAGTTGCCTACACATTGAGCTGCTCTTCCAAAAACTGCAGTAAGGAGTAGCTTTGCCAAAATCAATAGCTCAATAAAACCAAGAAGATAATCTTTGCAATTCTCACAAAGGTGACCCTAAGCATGAGAGCACCAGTTAACCCCACCACCTTCAAGCCCTTCAGATAACACAATGAATACAGTATCTCTCTGCTCAGCCCTCACCACAGGGCAATTTAAAGTGTTACTGCATTATCCTTCTTCATGCCTGTTCTTTGCAACGATGCCTAAATGACCACCAGGCAGTAGCTTGAGTTACCATTATAGGGTGAGGCGATCACCTGCTCAGCTAGCTGATACTGTCTCACTGCCCCCACCTGCCTGTATCTGTGTGTCATCACTTGTCTCAACAGCCCAGAGACCATCTTGCCGGTCTGTCTGAGCACACTTTAGCACAAAAGCATCCTTGCTTGGTAATAAATGTTCTTAAGCATTCCAAAAAACCCCACATGTATAAATACATCCAATGAGTATACCATGCTACTGACATTTAGTGAATGTGAGTTTCAAAGACTGACTATATTATTACATATTCAACTAGAGGGTGGTGCAAAGAGTGAGCGAGCAAGGTGAAGTGGGAAGGTTCTAACTAGGTTGCAAGACATTCCACTTTAAGATCCTTTCAGATGAAGGAATCCAACTGGTTTCCTTTTGTCTCCCCCCACCCCCCACCCCCCCCAAATGTGATGATGTCCCTGCCTAGAAGAGGGTAACAAAGAGATCCTGAAAGATACATTTTTGCTTTTACAGTAAAGGCAAAGGGAGATGCACTATATTAAAAACCACATAGTAATTACAAACTTCTCAGTAAAACTTTCAATAAAGCCTCTCTCTAGAGGTGTGAGCCAAGGCCCAGGGAAGTTACTGAGAGTTGTTTTTCCGTTGACTTGACTGTATTTGGTTTTGACACCACCTGATTAAGCAGCAGACACCAACAATTTCAAACAGTATGCTACTGTCTAGCTCTCTGCCTTCTTCATGTAGTATTTACACAGCACGCTCTGGGCAAAAAGGTGTCAGCTCTAGCTACAAGAAAGCATTAAGCTTCACAATGCCAAACAACACATGGTGCTGTCAGCCCCTTCTAATAATTCTGCTTTTCTCCGTGGTTACTGGGGACCAGTTCCCTTTGTGCGAGCAGGCACGGATGAAGAGGATACGGCATGAAAAAGGAAGATTAAAAAAAAAAAAAGAAAACCATCTCACATTAGAAGGTCCAGCTGTTTCCTCTAAAACGACTAAATTAGAGAGCTTGTACGTCACCTCCTGCCTCAGGTAGGGTCACATTGAATCCGTCTTCCTGTTTAATCCACATAAAATGGGAAATGGGTTTTGAGGAAGACAATGACAGAATACAAGAGTAGCATTTTTTCAGGTTATGCAATTTTATCAGAAAAATGGCAAGACTGCTTTGAAAGCCAAAGAAAAGAATAGAAAATGCTGCCACATACTCCATGGGTGGCCTTGGGCCAACCACTTCACCTCTCTTTGCCTCATCTTCCCAACAAGAGTACCAGCACACAGCCCACCTCACAGGGATGGGGGGAGGGCAACACCTTTAAGCTGCCCGGCTCTAAGGGCTGGGTGCGTGGGTGGGATGAACAGACAGACTGCTCTGGGATGCAGGAAGTCTGGGTTCCATTTCCTATTCCATAACTTGCTTCCTTAGGATGCCTGTTCATCCCTCTCTCCAGTCATCCCTTCTGGGAAAAGGGCATGATTTGGTCTCTCCATTCCTCCCCCTTTTAGCTCAAAAGCAGTGAGACTGACACAATTTTGACTACAACCCACTGAGCTGCATTGCACAAGTGGCCCCAGCACCCACCCACCCCACGCAGGGCTCTTACAGAGCCAGAGGTCACCTGCAGCTTTGCAGCAGCTGAAAGCACCTGTGCTGCCTCTTAGGACAACTTTTCTCTGGAAATCAAGCCCCAGTGAATGTGAGTAGTGACATCTTTGTCACTTTTAAAATTGAACTAGAAGGCTTTTAGAGCTCTTGCCCCCAGCTCATGGGCTTGCTAAAAGCTTTTCTCCGAGCCTCCTTTTGGCTGCCCTCCCAGCACACTGCAGGCTCAGCCAGGGGAGAGCCAGTACAGGCAGCCTGCCGCAATGTAAAGCCTCCTGCTTTACTTCATTCTGCCCTGACAAACCAGGACAAGTACCTTTTCTCTCTATTGGTTTTTAATCCATTCCTAAGGCTGAAGACAGCCATTTAATTTGCAAACTGTTGAATTTAGATAGTAGTCCCTTGGCTGAATGTTACCAACCCACAGCTCTGCTGGAAGAAAGGACTGTGAGTGCTCCTTAATCTGCTGGGCTACTCAGTGCCTGCTGAAGCAGCATTGAGTTATAGAGGCAATAACTGCCAGACACTGCATGACAAAAAGCAGGTAGATGCCTACAGTGTCTGAGCTACTTGGCAAGCCTGCTCTGAACAAGTTCAAAGGACTGTGCCTCTCTGGGGCACTTCCTAAGATAAGGTAACATGGAAAAGACCTCCAAGAGAGAGAATCACATGCAGGTATGGCACTGGAAAGCTAAGAGGATGCTGAGAAAGGGAAGAAAGTGAATCTCTCAAGGCAGTGAATAGGAAAAACCTGTACATTATCTTGGCTTCATGAAACACCGGTGCTCAAAAAGTAAAAAAACCAACAGGGCATAGAAACTAAAACCTCTGCTGTTAGGGAAGAATTTCACTTCAACAAGCAACATTTCCATCGAGAACTGGTTGCAGTGAGAAGGAACAGACAAGTTCTCTGAGCACTAGTGGGTGCAGGCAGCTTTGGACTAGCAAAGTTTGATCTCTGCCTCCTGCTGTCCCTGCTCCTCTGACTATTTGGGAGCAGCGGCAAAGAGTTGAACTAACCCGCAGAGAACTGTCTATTCACAGCTTCCAGGTATTTCAGAAATACTAACGACTCTTCTTCCTGACATGTTTCATCAGACATTAAAAAACAATGAAAATTGTCTTCAAAATCATAAGATTTGCACCTAAAACAGGCAGAGTGGTGAAAATTATCCTTAAAGACATATGTCTACTCCAGCTGGCTGGTGGTCTACAGCCAGAGAAAGCCACTGCAAGGGAGGGGCAATGTTTTACCCCAATTTGCTTTCTCCTGAGCTGTCTCTGCTCTGCACATGAGGTATCACAGCCACCTTTGACATAACCCTTGCCAATGCACAGAAGTCCAGTTCTAAGGAATGATGAAGTCATGGAGCAGCCTGCTAATTTTCTGGCTCTTTCCCAGCACCTCAGGCAAAGATAATAGCAATAATAATTCGATCAGTGAGTCAAGCTGGATCATGGCCCCTGGAAGGAAAGCCACACAGGGTACCTTCATGGAAGAAATGGGAGAACAGAAAATGGGTCATAAGTCCTAAACAGGTGCTCCATCTCACACCGCCTTCTGATTCACATCAGATGCCTCACTGCACTCTACCCGCAGGCCACCAGCCATGCGAGCTCCAGGTATGTCACATCCTGTTCACTCTGGAAGAGATCTAGAGCCTTCAGCTCTGCTAATTAAAGGGGTCAAAAAAAAAAAATCCAGGCTGAGCCTTTCTTACCCATAAGCTGCTGGTACTCCTAGCACAAGTGGCACACGGAGCTCCTCAACACAGACGTGCAGGCAGGGCCACACTGGACAACCCATTTGATGACCCAACAGGGCAAATCCAGCTCCTCCCACGGTAGCAATAAGGGACCAACACAGGCACGAAGATCCTTGCCACTAAACCCACAGCACGTCCAGGCCCTTCCCATCAGTGCTGGTCTTTGTGTAACCAGCAGCTTGCAACAAAGAGAAATAAAGCCACAAAGATGTCTGATCACATCACAACAGAGCTTGACAGTACACCTTTTTTCCTCAAAGCACGCTGACATGTTACAACAGGTCACTTGTGACAAGGACGCTCACATTCTCCTTGGAGTAGTGCTGAAGCCCAACACAGCAGGACTCAATCACTTACAATTCAGCAATGTCAGTGCCCCGAGAAGGTCAGCAACCATATCCATGCAGTGCAGAGGTTCCTACAAGAGTGATCTCGATACATTCAGAGATGGCATTAGGAAACAAGTACCCTGGGGAAGAACTGGGACAATACGCAGGCATCTCAGATAACAAAATCAGCAATGCACCTCACTAACTGGAAAGAAACAGGGCAGCCACTTGTAAAGGAAGAGCGTTTTACACTCCCTCCATGCTGTACAAAGCTGAAAAACACACAAAGCCCAACTAAAACAGGAGCAGAGCACTGCCGGAAGAGGAAATCTGTACTGATGCATCCATCCCTGCCCTTGGGATAACACAGGCATGTTTAGAGACCTCAGAAGTAACCTCAAACATATAAACAACTAGAGCGATAATGCACACCAGTAACTACTCAGTCCTCCGCAGAAGAGCAACTGGTCAGGGAGGGGGCTGGGGGATCCCATTCATTTGGCTTCTAATGAATGTCTGCCATCTCCCAGGTCCTGTGAAGCTGTGAACAGGTGAAGGTGCTAGCCCCTTCTCACTTCCCTGAGAGCAGGATCAAGCACATCTGGTAGGCAGAGGCTCCCTGCAGGGCTTCTAAAGGAGTCAGACATTTTGGTAAAGGGTCAGCTATCTACCCAAAGATAATCTGGGAACAGAGAGAGGGGAGGGGAGGGGAGGATGTCTTGTTTAAGCTCCTCGATGGATGTTTAAAGGAGGCAAACATCAACAGTTGGTCTCTTTAAATAGAGAATGCATTTCTAGTTTGGGATCATTGCATGTTTAATTCAGACAACCACAATTCCAGACTAAAAGCCAGAGAAGCTACCCCATAAACAGATCAAACTTCAACAACCCAGAGAGGAGACTTTCGGACTGTTTAAAACTTAGCAGGGGCCAGAAAGGGGATTTGGATTTTGTTACCAGCTTTTTCTCTTCAGAACAATTAACTGACACCTTCAACCATTAACTGCAGTGTCCTAACCCACCCAGCTTCACCACAGCACTGCTCAGCCAATGTATGACCCCTGCTGCACCAAGGGTCTTTCCAACAAACCCAGACTTGACCTTCCTGACATTGTTCTTGTTAAAAGAAAAGGGAAGGGGGAAAGCAAGAAGATTGAACGTTTCTGAAGCATTATCAAGCGTAAATCAATTTTTTAAAGACCATCAGTATGGAGAAAGAATAGGCAGTTAATTTGGAAAGTCAAAAGCTGTAAGAGCAGCAGTATCTGATATTAGGGATATATTATACAAGAGGCATGTGGTTATTGATCCAGACTTCCATATATCCTTTCACATGCTGCCATCCAGGGCCCCCAGTCAACCGGGTAGTGTCATGCTACCCAGCTGCTGACAGGGACGTAGAGGGAGACATTGCAGATTCCTTGCCTAGTAGCAGTTTCCAAGGGAGGGAGAGCGCTGGCTGGGTTCCTATCAAATAGCACTGGATCCAAGATTTTAATCTCTTCTCATGTGCAAAGCCCTGCATATCTTCCAGTGAGGTATCAATCTCTTCAGAAGTTTCACACGCAGGGATCATAGCAGAGGATATACGTGCAAAGCCACCTTTTTTTTTTTTTTTTTTTACTTTCTGGAGTCAAGGCCACAAAAGCTATACTTGTACCATGAAAGACATCTGCTCCAGGGAAGGATTCCTGGCATCAAGGCCAAGCAGTGCAGGGGCTTATGTGCTACTCACATTTAGCCCTCTCCACACACTCACAATGCCTAAGACTTGCCTTCATCTCTCCAGGTTCCACCGTGGCCCTGAAAGATCACAATTAAAAGGAAAGGGAGTCACATTAAAACACCTGCAACTATGTCACCATCCACCAGAGAAACACATCACTAATCTGATCCAAGGCACATGTCATGCGGCCTTAAGATATGGCATGAAGGTGTTTATGGATGCTTGAGGTAGAAAGGCTTTCTGATGCTACGAAGCTACATAAGGCAGAGAGGACCAAGCTTTACACCCTCCGAACTATCCACAGGCAATGGAGAGAACTAAATCCCAAATCACATTTATATTCATTTGAGAAGAAAGCAGTTGTTTCATGTTAAGAAAAAGAACGCAGAACCAAAGTAACGGCTATGAATGGACCAAACCCAGAGAATTAAATTCTTTGACAGTGCAGGTTCACTCTCAGTGAGTTACTCCAGCCAAAGCCAGATGAAAGGCTGCAGCACACGCATCTGCAGCAACCTGCGATCTAGGAAATGAAGAGGAGTCCAAGACTTTCAGACCTGTGGGCTAATTCACTCATTTAAAAGAAAGAGATTCACAAGGACATGGATTACTATTATTTTTAACTGAATTACTCCAATGCTTGTTTGTGAACCAAGACCCTATTTGTGCTGAATACTGTACAGCCAGAGATTAAGTGGGACAACAGGCTGACGCAGCACGAGTCACCCAAACCACCATTTAGTTTGTGACTTTTCTGGCCAAGAACTGGACACACAGGAATGTGGAACTGTTGTGCAGAAGACAATATTAGGAAAGGTGTACGGAGAGAAGGGTGAAGGGGAAGAACCAGATTTGCCACTAGAAACATTAAAGACAGTTTCCTGGAACAGCTTAGGTTACTGTTATTAAAATGCAGTGACAATGATCATCAAGGAAACACAGATTTGCTTCTACAAGCAAACATGGGAAATATTCTCTTTCAAAACCGTAAATACAGGATTTAAATCCTTGTTTTCTGGTTAATTTCCACAAAAGAAATTAACAACATCGATTTCTCTTGGCAATCAGGAAGGTACTGTTACCAGTTCTTCCATGTATCTTTGTGCTTGGTAGACATACTTCTCTGATGCTGAATTGCCGCCACCTTTCAGGTGAGATAACAGCCTGCAGCCCTGTCAGCCACAATTCACAGCAGCAGCTTGTAAAAGCTCAGGTAGCCTTTCCCACCTGAAAGTGGTAAATGAGTAATTGGCTGAACACGCAGGTCCAGCTGGCAACCTGAGAGAACACGAGACCTTAAACTTCCACTCCTATGAACTGGGCACAAGACGCTTAATTCTGTGGTAGATGAGAGCTTCAGCTTTACATCTACAAACCAGCATCTCTCAGCAACATAGTGCCCTCTAGCCTTAAGCTAGGTTATGGTTTAAGCCTTAGAGGAAAAAGCTCGGTGATATGAAATACTAATACAAAGCTTCATGTCTGATCTTTGGCCTTATCTTTCAAGCAACCCATTCCAGTGCTGACCAGCTCTGAAAAAAATCTGGTAGACGCGCAATGCCAGGAAATGCAGTACGCTCCGAGCGATTTCACACCAGGCGCAACACCTCCTCCAATGCCAAAGCAATACCAAAGCTGGATGCTTTCCCCTCTCTATGTGCAATGTCCAGCCTTCTGCGTATCAAAAATACAGGTTGTATTTGAAAGAAAGAGTTAAGGATTTGGTGCAACTCAAATCCTGAAACAGCCAGAGAGGGAAGAAAAGATGCCTTCTCTACTTATGTGGATAGGCAAAAGCTACTCCACCGTAGGCTGCAAACTTCTGCAGGCAAAGACACTTCCACACAACACCCTGTGATACCGGAGTCTGGGAAGGTTGTTAGAAGCCCGCCTCTGATGCTGCGCTGTTGGCAGTAAGGTGCGAAAGGAGGAAGGTGAAAGAGAGATGAAAGGGATGCCAGACGCCGAGTCTGCTTCGATAACCATGCAAACCGGCTCCCCCCTTCAAAAAAGTTCTTAATGTAACTCACGGGAGAACACGAGCGAAGATGCATTCAGCACCCGGGTGCGACCCTGCAAGCGGCAGGGCTGCCCCGCTCCGCGCCGGGCGCTGGCAGTGCCCAGGCCAGGGCGGGCACAGCCCGGGCGGCCGGGAGACCCGTCCCATCCCGTACTCGGCATCTTGCTGAGCGAGAGGGGAAGATCCACCTTCAGAAGGGAAGGAAACTTCAAAACGATAACGTACCAGAAAAAAATGAAAAAAAAAAATAGAAGCCAACAGCCCGAGGGGGTGAAGAAGGGCGAGAAGGCG
>JAVJGI010000065.1:22677956-22691122 GCA_035590275.1 Ibycter americanus | reverse complement strand
GCAGGCTCCGGGCGGAGCTCGGGGTCGGCCACCCTCGGGGAGTGCCCGGCAGGGTGCCGCGGGCCGGAGCCCCCGGGTCACACGGCCTCTCAGGTGGGCTCTCAGAGCCATACGCCCGCTTCGGCTCTTTGTACGTGCACACATCCATAAACGAGCAGCATCTTCCCCTGTCACGCTTCAAGAAGAGCCTGCCCTAGAAATTCCAGGGGTTTCTTTGTTGGGTTTGGGTTTCTTTTTCAATAATGCGTCATTACTTTGCATATGATTATTTGAAAGTTACATAAGAAATGGGAACTTACGTGTGATCTTCCAGCCCTCGGCTCGTTTCGTGACATTAGCTATTCACCGAATTAACTGAAGTCACTAAGATCTCTCATTCTTCTGAAGCTTCTCCAGCTGCAGCCCATACGGATTTTCCAGTAAGCTTCCAGAGTGCTGCTGACAGCTCCAGACCTGCAAGCCCAGGAGCGCAGAAAGGTCCCTGCTCCTTGCAAAAAAAGCCCCATGTTGACAGTGAGAATGGTCAGTCTCTGTGTCATTTCATTGTACGTGCTATAAGCACAGTTTCTGAATCGCAACTCGTACAAGCATCACTAGCCCTGCACCAACAACAGTGAGATAGACACCAGAGTCACAGAGCCTCAGACACTTGAGCTTGAAGGCTGACGTTTGAAAGTGGTTGGCTTCCAAACACAGCTGATTTCCACCAGCAGCTTAAAAACAGAAGGAAAACCAGGAGCAGCACCATCAGCACACAGCTACCAACTGCTGCCAGGTGGGAACCAGGTACTTGCTGCATAATGCCAGGAAAAGATGCTGTGAGTCAGCCTTCTCCTCCCTCCTCAACTACTACACACTGTTTACTACAACTAGCCAGTTGACATAAAATGCTAAAATCCTGGCATCCCCCTGCTAGGATGTGCACAGGTATACATGAAACCAACTTTTGGTGACGGGGAGGGTGACAGCAGGGAAAAGCTGATGTGTCCACCTCTGTTGTCACTTTTCAGGCTTGTTTTTTCTCCTTCAAAGCATTCTCTTCCCTCCTTTTCTTTGAGGGACTTCCCACCTCTAATCCTCATGCATGGCACAAGGCAGCAGAGCAATTACTTACATTAGAAACCTTTAATGTTTACAGACTGGCCAAGAAGTCCTGGTGTGCAGAGCAAACAAAGAAGATTCTTCCTTGAAAATGTAAATATTCAAATAACCCATTGATAAAAATATGCCTGGTGTGGCCAGTCTTTTGCGTCTTGGATGCCTCCTCCCTGTGAGCTGTTATCAATATACATCACACTCCATCCTCTTCTCCTATCACCCTGCCCAAAAAAGAACAAAGGGTCCCCTCCCTCCATCATTGAAAACATTCAGGGTTTGTTTTAAATCAGCTTTTAAAACATGTCATTGTGAGGGAAAGAGACAAAATACATCCTTGTCCAAACACTCTGCTCCATCCTTCCTGAGGTTTTTACTAATTGGCATCTTCTCTTGTAAAGATTGAGCTACTTTCAGTCAAACCTAAGACTGGCGCTTTGTGGTTTGTGCTCCCTTGGCATCAGCCCCGTACTTTCACGGCATCTGGTCCACTGTTCACCTTTCCTCTATCCAACACAGCTTGATTCTCCGTTGTCCCAGACAACCTTCCCCAGCTGTGAAGTCTGTCCAGCTCTGGTACAGCTCTGGCTCCCCTCCTCCTCCATCATTTGATGGTTTTGTGCTCACCGCCACCTCCTCCTCTCCTGGTTTGTTTGCTGCTTCCATTCATCTACATAGGAAAAATGTATGTTGCTAGGGGCATGGATTGTTCTTTTAAAATATGTACAACACCCAGTCTAGCGGGAGTCCAATCCCAGACTATTGCAAGACTGGCAGAAAAATAACTGAAACCCCTTACTATGCTGCAGGCTTGGGAAAATCTGCTTCTCTCTAAAGCAGCAGCTGGGAAAATGAAGCTGACAGCACTTCCCAGCCTTGTGCTGGAGAGCCAGGCTCCAGCTGCTGGGGCTAAATGAAAGGAAGACTGAGCACGCAGCGAAGAGCATGGCAGGCTTGTCGCATGACCAAACCCCACGTGTGGAAGAGCCTGGACCTGACTGCGGCCAGGAACACACAGGCGGAGGCACTGTGAATTTTTAGGAAAATAAATAACTCTGGTGATTTTAACCCTAAATCTCCTAGTATTTATATTTTTTTCGTAAAGTCTCAGCTACTGAAGTCCTATCATTACATGGGAATCACTGCTATTATTAACAATTTAAACACATATATTAATAATATTAACAGCTGATTTAGTAATTTACCTTTACGAACTCATGCTTCCAATAAAATTCCGAGGAACACCTTGGGGAACTCAGACTCTTGAAGGCTGAGATAAACCAGCTATTTTAAAAAGCTTTTTTCTACTCATTAGCTAGGGGGGTATTTGGGCAAAGATTTTTTTTTTTTTTCTTTTTTTGACCAACAAGCAGTCACATTAGCCTCACAGATCTAATACAGCCACAGCCCAGCAACCTTGACTCTGCTCCAATTAAGCAAAAGCTGATGCATGACAGAACGTGTGACTGTCTCAGAGCTGGAATATGACTTAAGTTTTCATATTTCAAGAGGACTTTGTCATGCTGGCAAATTTTTTGTAAATAAGCATTTGAGTTGTAAATTGAAAACACTTGGATCGTGAAATCAGTGAGAAAATAAAACAAGGGCAAGGGTTTTTCTGTGCTCCATTAGGGCCAATTCTAATGCCTCTTAATTAATTCACTGCGTATCACGTGTTGAGAAGTGAACCCCCCTGAATATTAACCACACTATGGTCTAACAGCCCTGTCTGTTGTGGCTGGAGTTGTTGTTAAGGATGAATTTTCTTCCTTGCTTTTGCTTCTCTATGTTCTGGCTGGGCAGCCAGGTCAAACACAACGTTTTCCTGTCCCACTAGCTAGGAGAGGCTGTAAGGGTGCTCAGCAACCTCCGGGAAGCAAAGTGCCCCATGAGCTCAGCCCCTTGGGGGAAGGGGAGCATTGCAGTGCTGTGCATGACAGATTAGCCACACAACTCATTACTGGCAACTAGAGTTGCATGCATAATCTGCTAGACATGGTACTAGAGATGTGCCCCTTAGGGTTTTTTTGGCTCTGATGTGCAAGAGCACAACACAGAGCCTTTGTTAGACTCCCATCTCAGCTTCTGTACTTGCAAAACCTCAGCTTCTTAAAAGGGCTGCTTTCCATGCAGTCCTTCCACTTCAGGGTTTCAACATACATGCCTTTTGACAGGAGCAACAAGAATGGCAGAGCCTGTCTGGCATTGAAATCTCAAACTCTGAAACACAAAGCACAATACAATCTTTTTTTCCTATTTTTTAAAAGCCAGTTGCATTTCATCTTCTTGGGAGATTACTGCTCTTCAAATGAAATTCGCTCTGGAGATAAATAGGCCCAGCTAATGTGGTAGAAGGGAGCTGAAGAAACCAGCTGCAGTCCTAGCAGAGCGGCCCCGCAGCACAGTAGTGTGCCCCTTCCCCTCCCAGCCTCCTCACGGGAGAGTACTGCTTTATCAGCCCGTGTGCAATCTAGTCTAATGGAAAAACCAAAATAATAATTTTCCCTGCTAGCAGTGTGTACATGCTTCCCCAACGGCATAACAGCTTTTACTTACGTTATGAAAGAGCTGCTTCACCCTCTTGACTTAAATTATAGATTATCCTTTTCTTGAAGCAGCTATCTTACCACTTAACCCTTTCATGACTACAGTTACTTTTCAGTCCTCTCTTACCAGTTGTGGATGAAGGATTTCAAACCGCAGTATATGCACTGCATGCTCTGTTTAGGGTAGTAGCAGCAAACTGCAGACTGGTTTTCATCCACGTACACCTTGTACTTTTCCATTGTCACAAAGGCTTTGTAGATATCTGTTGACACGGTTAAAAGAAACAAAGCAAACCCAAAGCACACTTTTCTTTACATATTACATGTCAGGCTTATGTTTGAGGCAGCTGAAGTTTATCCAACTGATCACAGGTTTGGACTGGGATTCCCCAGGTGTCTTCCTGGGCGCTATCCCTGACCAGTCACTGTCACTGTTCTCAAAATAGCACATTTTGAGACTGGCTTTTGCCTCATGTTCTGCAAAAAAACTTGGCAATTCATTAGTGAAAATGCAGGCTTGTTGCAAATAAAGTCACTCTAGGAAGAAGTAGTATTTCTTCGCGTTTTCTTCCTATGTTAAGTCTAAGTATGTACATGGACTCCAAGTCCTCCTTATTAATAGGTCTAAAATTTCCACCAAGACCTTTAAAAACTTGAATTTCTTTGCTCACTATTTTTACCTATTCAACCCCTTCTGAAACCAAACAGTAATTTTATTTGGCTGCACATCCCCTAGAAAAAGTAGAAGAGTTTATCTACCAATATCCAAACCAGAAAACTTTTGACTGATAACTGTGAATTATAAAAAAGTATCAACAAAACCTTATGAAAACTTAGTCATGGAACTGCAGTTAGACCACAGATGACAAAAGCATGAGCTTGACACTGTAAGGAGAAATACGTAACATGCTGCCTCTACCACTCAGCAGTGGAAAGCATTGATTTCTTTAAATTTTTATTTTTTTTTAAGTTATGTTCCTGTAAAAGCAAATTGGTTTTCCCAGCAGAGACACTTTTTGGACCTCTTCAGCAGCAACATCATCCCATGGGCAGACACAAATAGTATTTTTTTCCACCATTCCCAGGTTAGACTTTGTCGGACAGTAGTGGAGATGTTTGGAAAACCAAACGCCCTGTAGAATGATTATTGCTCAGAAAAAGGAACGAGATCATCCCAAACCAGAAAATGTCTTGTGGAAAACAGAGCTATCGTTTCTCGAGCAAGGCTGGTATAGGTGTGCGGGGGGGGGTTTTGTCAGTTTGGAGCAGTAGACACACCATCCACATAATTCCAGGCATTTATTTGGATTCAGGCATGTGTTAAGCTATGACTGTGCAGCACCATGGATGCACCCCAAAGACCATTTCACTAATGGGAGTCTTTCTCAGCCGCTGGTCTAATGACTGAGACACACAGAGACCATCTGTGAGACAAGGGCAGCTTCTCCTTCCGAACAGTTTCCATCGGTTAGTAACAGCATCTGAGTCAGTGACAGTTACATTGTCCTGAACATTTTGATCCTCAAAGGCATTTTGATGGCCAGCTCTTACTTTTGCATCTACATTTGAGCAGCCAAGGCATTGGTCTTTCAGAAAGGACAAAATACTCTGCAGAACAGAGGAACTGTTAGAAGATAGTATAATGAAGGCAGAGGAAGAGCATATAAATATTACTGTGCTCCATATAAATTTGTCCAACTGTTTATAGTAGATGTTCTCTTACCCCATTTTTTCCTGCCCTCATTTCCTCCCCTGCTTTCTAATTGCAGAAAATAAAATACTACAAGTCCTTGCTTTTATTACATGCAACACCTGCTGTGTGTTCTGAAACAGATGTCTAAAGCGTCATTAGGCAATTATTTCTTTAGCCTTTTTCAATCGGACTAATTTCAAACATCTTTGTGCTAAATCCTCCTCCTTCAGCTTCCTCTGTATTTCTCATCTTTTCCTACATTCAGAGTTCAAAAAAAACCTCCTCTCTGTATCAGTCTGCTCCTGTTATGTTTGTCCTGGATCACTGTACTCACAGAAGGACAAAGAGAGAGACTATAACTACTTTGAACCAGGAATTAATTTCAAGAGATTTTATTGGGGGAAAAAAGACAAGGTGAGGGAAGAAAACAATGAGAGAGTATTAGTCAGCAGCGTAGGCAGTAGTTTCAAAACAGCAGCTGGCTTGTTACAGTTCTGGGGTTTTTTTGTGGACATTACAGCAAAGATGACTTTTACAAGAACACAAGGACAATTCCTACGCTTTCAATGTGAATGACTTAAATTTTGGCAATAGGAGAAAAACCCAACTTCAAGCACCTTTTTCGTTTCCCTACCACCTGTGCACCTGGCCAAGAAAAGCAGATGTTTGAATCAAGTAGGCCTGCAGGGCTTGCACGACTATTGTTGGGGAAAACATTTGAGGGAACCAATTCATCCCTCCAGTTTCCAAATATCACTGTAAGATTTGCATGAGGTCTCCACTCCTGGGAGGAGCCATGAACTTTCCAGGTCAACAACAGACTTGGCACAAGCTTCATTTAATCACATCAGCTGTTACACAGTGACATATGCTTGCGATTTATCTTACCTTGATCACAGCAGAGACAGGACATCTTTCCTGTCTGCTTTACTTCTAACTTGGGGAAATTAAAAAGAACAAAGAACTACGTATCTCAGCCTAAATCTTCTATGGACGCAGTGGCTTAGCTGCAGCCACTTGTTCAGTTTTCAAGCAAGATGAGCAGATCTTTCGGCCTTTATGTGCTTGTAGATTCCCAGCTTATTCATTGCAAGCTAAGGTGGCAGAGGGCTCCAGTTCTAGCTGGTAGGGAAGGAGCATTCATTCTTCCAATCAATAACAAAAAGCAAGCTGAAACAAGAGCTGTACAACATGTTGTGCCAGGTTAATTGGCACCGCACTGTTCAGTGGTTCAACACTTGCTGAAAATCATTCCTTTAGGTTATTTCTTTCACTAGAAAATTCCTGGTTAGGTTATTATGCTCAGGCAATCTTGTTAATCTGGGCTGGTTTCAACTTGTAAATTACTGTGGCTAGATTAGTATAGCCTCCATTGCACATTTAAAAGCTATTAGTGGGAACGGGCTGGTGGCATCCCCAGCAATCAGTTGCTCAACTTTGTACCCTGATGTAGATGCTGTAACTTCACCAGACTTTAACGGTTTGATTTGCAGTTTCCCATAACCAATGTCTGCCTTGGGGTGATCTCTATGCTCAAACTTCAGGAAAAATGGTCCAGTCATTTCTTGTGAGCACTGCAGAACAACTTCTTCTTGTGGCAGCTGAAGTTACTGAAGTTAGAAAAACAGGTTCCTTGGGACTGTCTCATGTGTGGTTTCTCTAGTGTTGTATGACTGAGTTTCTTCCTTCCCCTTAATAGAAGCACTAAGCTGGGCTTCCCTCTTCTATCAGTGCATCCACTTTCTAAAAATGTGCAAGACCATAACAGTTCAGGGTCCTTCAGCCCTCTTAACCAGCCAACAGATTACAAAGTCACTTGGGGTGGTGGGACAGAAGTTGACAAATGCCCAGACACAGAGTATAATCACAGTTTCTTGGAAAAAATAGGCTAAAAGAGACACACTAACTGGAAGACACATAAATTTAAAAGTCCACATCAATTTCACAGATCATGTTGGCAATGAAATCTCCAAGGATGTGAAAGTGGCAGGGAGAGGCCGGATAGCTTCTGTCAGTGGCATTGCCTTGTGCTTGCTCAGGTTTTGGCAAGACAGAAGTGTTTTATTTTTTGATTATATTTCTTTTGTACTTTGATACCTGCAAGAAAACCACTACCAGAGTCTTTCAGGGTACTACTGGGTCTTTGGGAGGGTGGGGGTGTAAAAAGTATTGTTTTCCTGAAACTGCAGGTCTTTCCTGCTGCAAACTACATGGGGAAGAAAGGTCGAGTGAGGTGGATGAGACCTCCCTCTTCTGGTGCCTAGACAAGGAGCAAAGCACAGCCTGCGGGAATCAGAACGAGCTGTGAACAGTGCCAGGTCAGTTAGGCAAGGGGATTATACTGGAACTTTCAATTGCCAGATGCTGACAAGGGTATTTGAGTTAGGAAAGAAAAAGGGAACAAAGTAGAGAGGAAGGAGGTTTGACCAGGATCCATGGTGCAGAGATGAATCATGAGACTGTGAATGAAATGATGGGCCTGAGAAATGACCGTTAGAGGAGAGAATGGAGAACAGAAATAGATGAAAGAAAGTAGGGGGAAAGCCTCTTTGTTTGACAGGGCATATTGCTGGGAATGAAACCCAAGATGCCTGGCTCAGCATTTCCCTGCTGCCAACAAAACATCCACAAAAATGTTTCTGTAATGCTGGGGCTCCTGGAGGATGGTAACCAATTATTATAACTATTCTTTTATCTTTGCGGCTGAACTTTTGTTTGTTTGCTAGCCTGTAGTGTTGGGGCAGGAGGGCTGGGGGCTACAATGAAAGATTGCAATAAAGAATGTGGTGCTGCACTGACAGGAAGTTTCAAAATTCAGGTTGCCCATGGGATCTGAACTTGCTCCCTTCCCATTTAGAGGTAGGTAAAAAGATACAAATCTTTGCTTGGCACATCTTTTCCCCACAGGATCGGTTTGCTCCCAAAGTAGGCCAAACTGCATTTCTTTGACAAGCAGATTTTCAGTACTTTGTCTCATAATTCTCCATGTGGCTCCATGCCTCACTGGCTACTCACTGATGAATTTTCATTCTGAATAATAAATTAGCAACTCCTATTTATGACATTCATCACTGAAATACACAAGTATGCACAGATCCACAAAATTAACAGCTTTCAGTCATGTAGCCAATCTTTAAATTTTTCATTTATTACTTGGAAAGAGAAGCTTAATTTCCAAGGTAGCTTGTGTAAAATACATACCCTCATGGGTACAAATTTACAAGCCAAAGATTTGAGAACAAGAACACTCAGAATTTGTTTATCTGAATTTCTATTTTTAAGAAGTCATCTAAGAAGTCATAAGAGGGAACAGGATTCCAGGAAAAATATTTGATACAAATAAAAACAGGGAGACCATCATTGCTTTATAGGACCTGGATAGCAAAAAGACAAGACAGGCAAAGCAATATACATGGATAGAGGCACAGAAAGCTAAAGCTACTGGCAGAAGTGGGGCTTGAATTAGAATGAAGTCCCACTCCGGCATCTGTCCATTCACCCTCTCCCACACAGCCACAGAGTTCTTTTCCAACAGCTCAAATCAGCAGATCTCAAGAGCTTTTAATGACCAACATTAAGAAAAACTGAGGCTTATACCCTGCACAGGGAGCTGTATTACCCCCAATTTACAGAAGAGGGAAACTGAAGCATAAATCAACCTCATCTCCTCCCTCACCTAAGCAAATGGTAGAGTTCCTTTGTTCCCTCACCAGAAAAGCAATCACCTTACATTTTGCCAGAATACAATATTAAGATTCTTTGGTAATTTTTGTTCTCAGGTGCTGCATTTCTATGGAAATATACCTTTTTAAGGTAACAAAAACACTGACTGTTTTTAAAAACTCCATTTTACTTACCTGCCTTTTACTGCCATAACTGTTTCTATGGAAACCAGAACTGGCCATGAGGCAGGCCTACAACATGAATTCTCACTTGTCAGCTTTACATTAAAGTGCCACCTTCAAAGTCCTTTAATAAAGCAGTAATAATTGTGTTGCCTAACGAGTTTTCAAATTAAACAAAACAAGAAAGCGCACTTTCACTGAATCCTCCGCACAATATTTTGTAGGTATGGTCTAAGAATTTTAACAGTGTGCATGATATGACTCTCTTGGTTAAGGATATGATCTTTAAACAGAGAGACAGTCTATTAGCAGTAAAAGCCCTAGTGTGTGTAGTTAGACTTACATAAAGGTGACTTATACCAATATGGGTATGTCTAGACTGCTGTCACAGAAGCATACTGTGGAGATACTGAGTAAATGGGTAAATCAACCTACAGTGAGCTCTGTGCTCCCACAGCTAGCTGGGGTACTTCTGTGCAGGGAATACGCATATGGTATTCCCTGTAGGTACAAGAGAGGGAATGCACTCAACCAGAGTAGGTGTTAGTCTGTGTTGGATGGCTACTGTGGAAAAAATAAAGCATGTAATCTTAAGGCACAACTATTCTGTACAGTTAATTAGAATCTGTGTAACTTAAATCTAGGCTCCACCATTAATATTACCTTAACCTTTCACTCTTGTAAAAACTGTAGGCACCCTTGTGTTCATTCATACTACTTCCCTGAGTTAACTCAAGTGAGAAAAAAACCTTTTGCCTGTTCTTGGGGAGCAATCCCCAACAGAACACACTCTCCGTCACAAGAGTTCAGCATTGCCATTAATGACCAACTTCCAAGGACAGGATCTTTCCAGAGTGACTTATCTGTCTCTCCTAAGATAAGTTCCTCCCACCTCATGGAATTTTTCCAACATTTAGGTTGGAAAAGACCCTTAAGATCATCGAGTCCAACCATTAACCTAACACTGCCAAGTCCACCACTAAACCACATCCCTAAGCACCATATCTACACGTCTTTTAATACCTCCAGAGATAGCGACTCAACCACTTCCCTGGGCAGCCTGTTCCAATGCTTGACAACCCTTTAAGTGAAGAAATTTTTCCTAATATCCAATTTAAACCTCCCTTGGCACAACTTGAGACCATTTCCTCCTATCCAATTGCTTGTAACTTGGGAGAAGAGACCAACACCCATCTCGCTACAACCTTGTTTCAGGTAGTTGTAGAGAGCGATAAGGTATCCCCTCTGAGGTTTCACAGTTGATCAGTGCTTTTAAACTGCAACAGGAGCAAGACAGAAAGGGTAGACACTTTGTGTCTGCATTAGCCTCCAATGCATAGAAAATAGGCGCCCAGGGGTTTTAAGCAGACTTTACACACAGAAACATATCTAAAACATGGGAAGTGCAGCATCAAAGCTGGAGGCAACAGAACCCATTAGAAGCTGCATTTATGACTACACAAGCTGCAAAGGACAAAGATGTAATCCTGGGTTTTTGGTATGAATTTATTTTAAAGAGACCCTGAAGAGCAACCTGATCCCCAGACTATCCTTTTCTCCACATTTAGCTGAGCAGAGCTCCTCCCAGAACTCATCCAGCCCACACATTTGGCTGACACCCTTAGAAGAATAGGGTCTGTCTTCCTTCTAACCTAAGAGATATCACCTTTTCTGCTGGACTAGTAGTGTTCTTTTAACCCTTTCCCAGAAAATCAGCTTCTGCTAATACAGAACATTTCAAGAAAAGGGCTGAACCAGTCTCTTAAATTTGATGTCATACTCTTCTATATGGTCCAAGACACCACATGCTTTCCCTTAAAACACCCTCAAACTCATGCCAAGTAGGCGACTTGTCCATAATCAAGTAGTAACATAAGGTTAACTCCTGAAGTGACTATGAATTTAGCAATCAATATTCCAAACTACTTCTTCCATAGATAACCTTTGTTTTTAAGCATCACTACAAAATTATTAGTAATCAGAGCAGGAATCACAGCACAACATGGTCAGGGTTGAAAGGGACCTCTGGAGATCATCTAGTCCAAACCCCTGCTAAAGCAGGTTCAGCTACAGCAGGCTGCACCGAGTTGTGTCCAGGCAGGTTTTGAGTATCTCCAGAGAAGGAGACTCCACAATCTCTCTGGGCAGCCTGTGCCAGTGCCCTGAAAAATCTGAAAAGCAAATCTCCCCTATGGCCAACCAGACCTTTTCGTAGGCATATATTAAAGTTGCAATTCTCCTCAGTACCACTTCAGTCAGAATCTGGACTTCTTTCCCTGATTTCCAAAGGCATTCATGGAGGAAAGGAGACACCCCACCCCACCCCCCCAAAAAACCCCCACAAAAAGCAAACCAAAAAAAAAACTCAAAAAGACCTTCTACAATTCTTTCTTAATCCTTTTTTATCTCCTTCTGCACAGGTACATCCTTTCAGCACCTGTTCAGGTCCATATTAAGATCTGACTAGAAGGTACCCAACTAAAAACAGAGCAGCAACACTAGGAGTAGGGCAGCCTGCAGGGAAATCAACTGCTGAGCCCTGCAGCAAGAGGGAATTTACAGCAAAAGAATGATTCATACATAGTACATTTGTCCATAGTGGAAAATGATCTCTTTAAGGCCAGAGTTTTCCACAGGCCTCTGAATTCAAATGCCAAATATTTTGTCATGCCTTTCTCTTAGCCTATATCTCACTGCAGCCAGGGCCTGGAATGAGGCATATAATACAACAACAAACCAGAGACCTGGCACACATGGGGCTACTCACTGGCTTTCCTCATGCATATGGTTTATTTTTCCCTGCTATGTCAATCCTTATAGGGCTTTACCACTACATCTGCCTCCTTGGGAGTCTGCTATTTCAACTGTTACAGGGAAGGTACAGAGGAAGGAGAAAGGACACATTCAGTCCTTTCTACTCTTTTCAAGTTAAAGGTCTCACCTCCACACCGTTAATTAAACGGATTAATTAAACAGACAAGCCCCTACAGCAGCAAGCCCTCTCTAATTTTAAATACTGAACAGCTCTAGGCTTTGAACTGTGGCACATAGCAGAGTTGTGATTATTTCAGATCAAACGTCTTGCATGGTAACTTTTAGGCCAATGTTATTTCATCAATGTCTTGTGTTCCCCTGCAAGCACAGATATGGATAGTATTTTTCTGCAGAAGTAACAAGGAATAGAAGTCACAAAAGGCAACAGGGACCGTGGAGGTTACAGTGGGTTTTGCTGGCTTTTGTATTTTCTTTTCCAAAGCATCTGATATATGGTTTACCATTTGTGTAGGAAGCAATTTAAAAATAAACAGCAAAATAGCAGCTGATTTTGAGAATTCTGGTCTAAACAGAATCCATAACAACATGCACCAGTAGTGCACATGGTAGCCAAGGGAATCCAGACATACTTGACAAGCAGTGGGCAAGGCTGCAGGATGGGGAAGGGATGCAGCACCCTGTTCCTGAATATTACTTTTCAGAGAAAGTTGAGGACTGCATTAGTAGTGAGAGATCTATGCACATCCAGGAATACATATTTACAGACATGGGTACACCAACACTGCTAGGAAAGACAGGCAAACCTTTTGATTGTTTGCTTGCATGTCCTTTTTCTAGCTATTATAAAGTATACATAAAAAGAAAGCTCCACAGCTATTACCATATGGAAAGATTACAAGATCAGTCTTTTAATCCAGAAGAATGAGTCCTGACATGACCACTACTGTAAAAAGCACTCTTTAGCAGTGACTTTTCTTTAGGGCTCACTGGATGTAAATGTGAGGATGGCCATGTCACATCTTACTGAAGGGAAAGAGCCCAGTTTCTTTTCTAGCTCCCCTGATGTACTAGGATGTCCAGAATCAGTTTGATAAATTTTCACTAGAAATGGCGAGGAAGTCAGCAAGAATATTAAAACAAGTATTTGAACAACTTCTCTGGAGCTGGACAAAAGCAATATTTTGAGACTTAGAATGCTCTTGGGGGGGGGGG
>JAVJGI010000065.1:22635602-22677946 GCA_035590275.1 Ibycter americanus | reverse complement strand
GCCCCCCCCCCCCCCCCCCCCCCCCCCCATCTAGATCATATCAGGTAGTAGCTTTTCAGGGTCACTCAACTGCTCCTTTTCCCCTCCTTTAACCTGAATGGATCAAAATGAATGCATTTTATCTTCTCTTTTTAAAATGCCATATAATATCCTTCCATAGTGCTGACAACATCACTGTTACTCTCCAGTAGTTCCAAGACACGGTGTATTACCACTTCAGCCAGAGAGGGGTTGTAGCTCTGCCGAACACAACTCAGGACATGAAGGAAATGGCAGCCTTTTTCAGCATCTGCAGAAAAAAAGGAAAATGCAGCCAGGCATGGACGAAAAACTTCAGTCTAACTGCCTCTTTTTAACTATTATAATCCAGATTAGTCATGAAAAAACCCCACAGCTGTCAAAGAGGAAGAATGCCCTAGGTACTAAAGCAAAGATGCATGTATTGAGAGGGAAGAGATCCAGTCTGTGCCTACAGTTCTCCAACTCTTCCCACTGACTTTTCTGGAAAGTGTCAGAGCTGTAACACTATTAACGAGGGTGAATTTTAGAAACTCAAGATATACAGGGCTTATTCAGTACAACCTGATGAGGAGGTTAATAACTTAAGGGTACCTCCACTGTCCACCTATGCAAGCCAACCAGTTTCTGCAACTGAAGAAGAAACCAAAACAAAGCAAAATCCTTTTGCTCATACCCAACTCGAAAAAGGTCTAGAACAGAAGGTCCGTGATCAGGGCCTGTAACTGCTTGCCCAATGCTGTCATCTTGTGGAATAACTGCTACAGTACAACTTTCATTCACCTAGCAATCCCATTCCCACACTTCAGGCTTCTCGGACAATTACAGGAGTAGAAAGTCACAGAACTTCAGTATCAAATTTTATCTCCTTCTAAGAGGAATGAACCCTAAAAATGTACAACAGAAATGTAAAAATAATCGCGCTTCCTGGAGGGCAAGCCAGAGACAAGGGTCCTTAATGGCTGCAGTACTGCACACAGCTACTGTGTGCCTGGTGGAACCATCATGTGAAGCTCAGCTGTCCCAGTCAACATTTCCTCCAACAGACCCTGTAAACCCACTAATCATCAGTGCTGCTGGCTCCCAGTCTCCCCAGGTGTTGAACTCCACAACAGATTTATTTCTCCTCCATAGCTAACAATGGAAAACTAGCATAAATTAGACAACAGCACCAACAACTTTCTACCTCCTGAGCCCTGAGCTCATGTGATGTAAGGTAAGTTTGACAAGGGTCCTGAGAAATTGCCATGGGCCAGGGAGGTCCCTGTGTTTTGTTGTTGCCACCTTTGGTTTTATTTTTGCCAGTCTCTACTCTAGAATTGGCTGAGCCCTAGAACTGCCTTAGAGGCTGCTGAGAAAGTCACTGGTAGATAGGAGGCAATGCTGAATACTGGTAAATAAACAGTTCAGCCTAATTCCTGTTAGGCTGTGAATGAGGCAAAGATATTTCTTTATAAGTCAATGATCCAGCATGACAAAACACCTTTGTGGCTGGTAGCCAAAAATGCATTTGCTACCCTAGGACGGATAGGTGCAGAGAACAGGACAATGCCTCTACCTGGTCATAGTGACTGTTGTTACAAAGTGGTGCTGCATTTTGCATTTGTCATAGGTTTGTCATAAGAAGGTCAAAGTGCCCATCCCTGATCTACAGTAACTTAGCTTAAGTCTTGATGAATTAGATAAGTGACTCAAGTGTTATGCAACAGTACAATACATACTTTCCTCCTAGATGCTGGTAGAAAATGGCATTTTGGGGTAGCTGCAGATGTGTACAATCATTAAGCAACCCAGAAATAGTCCTAGTCTACGGCCCAACTTTGAAAGGAATATACTCCTTGCAGAGAAGTGATGCTGTCCCTCTTTTATTGACATAGTGGGTTCTAGCTTTTGCCTACCAGCTGAGGTAAGCCAGGCTGTGATTAACTGTCTTGCCTGACTACCACTATCAGAGAGGATGGAGTTGTAGAACTACCACCATTTTCCCACTGTGGACATCTCACACAGGGTCTGTTATGACATATTAAATTTGGCTTCAAGTGATTCTGTTCTATTAGCCTCATCTAAGCCTAAAACCACAGCAAATTTGTCAAAAATAAACAAAAACAAACAAAAAAACCCAACAAACAAATCTGGACTAAGTTTAGGATTTTGCAGTTCAGTCTGGAGTCAAGATGTACTGTCATCCTTTTCTGGCTGTCTTAAGCCTCTGGATAGACCCACAGTGGCCTCACACGAGGGTATTTAAGATCAGGCTGTTTTGAATTACAATTAGAGCAAGGACTAGAATTGTCATGTAGGCATATTACGTATCAGGGTTTGTGGAGCTCTGACTAGACCTGCTGAGAATTTTTTTTGTTTGTACAATAGTTCCAGGCAGCTGGGTTGGGCCTGAGAACATGTTACAACTAAAGCAATGGGGTGAGGCATTGCCTTGAAAACTGGCAGAGAAGTCAGTCATTGGAGAGAAGAGTTTGATTTATCATAAATCACTCTTCCTGTCACAGAAGATTAATATTACTCTTGAAGGAAAATGGGTAGGAATTTATCGCAACAAACAAGCAAGAAGAAGCCCTTGAGTTGTTACCATGTTCCCATTTTCTATCAGCCTGCTCAATAGTCAAAGCCAAGCGGGTGGCTAAGTCTGCCATCCCGCCAGCAGAGGGGGTCCAAGAGTTACATTGAGCTCTGCACCCTTGCATCAGTCAGCGACAGTAAAATATCTGCAGTAACCTGTTGGGTTTGATTGAAGCTTCTTGGCTTTCCTTCCCAAAAATCTTCTATTACCAGTGACCAGGACATTGAAACGGTCCTTCTGAAAGAGACACTGACCTGGAAATTGTCTTCTTTATAACAGGAAAGTAAGTAGGTGGAAAGCTTCAAGGACAACGAGAGGCTATGTAAAGCAGTTGCTGTTTTTAATTTGCTCAGTATGGAAAACATGGCTTTGAGGACTCAGAACTCTTCAAAGTCTTCTCTGTGACTGATCTACAAGTTTCTTGCTGCTGTTGACTCCTCCTGACTGGGAGAAAGAATCTCCCAATGTCCTACGGAGCACTTAGAGTACTTTACCAGTGTGATAATGCACAAAAGGGGAATTAAACACAGGCAGTTGCTCACTGCTTTGTGTCAACTGTATACAGGTTCTGGCCTTTATAGTGGCACAATTATAAAAAAAACCCCAACCACCAAACAACAGGTTCCCAGGAGAATTGGTTAATGTATAAAATGGGCAGAGGAATGATTTCACCCTCATAGAAAAGATGTTTGTATTTGTTAATTGGATAAAAGACAACAAAACAATGTGATATGGTAACTGCTGCACTGAAACAGAGTCAGGCAAATGAGCACATCTTCACCTGCATAGCCAGTAACGTCTACTCCCTCCATCCCTCAAAGATACAGGACTTTACCTCCACCTACAAACCCTGTCTATAATTGTATCACTGCTCAAGGTAGCCAGTTGAAAACTCAAAAATAATAGTACTTCACTTATCCTTTTTCACTGCAGGATAACCACCATGTACCAGGTCCTACAAAGCACTATTATAGTTACGATAGTATAAGGATATGAGCAATTTAAGATTATAGGCCTTATGTTCTAGTCAGTCATTTATTCTGTACTAAAGTACATTCTACCCCACAAACAGCTCCACTCCAGCAGCAAGTGATCCCTGCTGACACATTCTGCCCAATGAATTGAAAGGAACTCTGTAGCAATATACCTGTGTAATTAGCAGACATTCAAGTCAAGCACAAGCTATCACTATGGCAGGTAAGATACAATAGGCTTGAGGGAGAGGGATAACTCAGAAGCCACACGAGGTACATTATCTGAAAAGAAGTGGATTTTGTTAGACTGAAATCCCTACCTGCGAAGAATAACCATCTGAGCTCTATCTGAGCTTAAAAATCTACAGAGACTATCCTACTGACTTAAGTTTTATTGTTAACTTAGTGAAGGCAGGGATTTCACCTTTCTGTATGGTCACTTTTGTTTCAACTCCCCTCTAGAAACTGAACTAGCAAGATTTGCTACTTATTCAGAGTGCAAAGCAACAGCTGCTAGGTGCTGACCTAACTTCATTACATTTGGTTCCTCCCAAAATCTAAGTATTCTTAAAAGATACAGATCTACGATAATAGCTGCTTATTTCAGATATAAGAGCTTTGCTTCCCTCTGGGCACGCCTGCTCTTTCTCCATGCTCACAGGAAGATGCTCTTGCACTCCTGCTTTTAGCTATACTGATTAGCTACACCAGCAATCTAGCTCCAAGTTCAAGGGTAAGGACAAGAAGCAGATCTAATCCAGCAGCAGGAGGAGATACTGTCATCAGTATATCAGCACTAGCTCATCAGAGCCTTGATCACACTGCTACTTACGCCTGGGTTTTCGACAGTCTTCTTTAATCACATCAAGGGTCACTTTAAGCAGCTCCTTATCATAGTCAGTCACCTGGAAAAAACAGAAGAAACTGGCAATTTATAGCAGTCTATTTCACAGTAGATGGCATGGCTGAAAAACAACCCAAGGTCATGATGTATTCCAAACCAAGACTGTCATAACTACAGGCTGCATTATATACTGCCTCTGAGACTAATAATGAATGTTAAATCTTCCTAAGCAGCATCCATGAGTTAGGTGAAGAACATGATATAACAGAATTTAACCTAAAGGAAGGTGACCAACTCAGTAGAACACCAAGTTTCAACCCATTTTGATAAAAAGAACTGTCCCAGGCTTCAGTCTGTTCAGATGTGTCAGGGCATAGTTTGGCAACGCAGTGAGCACAGACTGCACCTGGAACAGCAGCAGTGCTTGAGACTGGTGTCAAGTTACAAAACTCGGTGTATGATACAGAAGTAGAAGCACAGTGAAGTAAGCTGCAGGTAAGATCTTTGAATCAATAGACAGCACTTGGATGTCCAGCTTTTCTTTCTGAAATATTTCTGAAACATTTCTACTAACTATGAAAGTCATACCCCTGAATTCGTTTGCAACCACAGCTCAATTCCTTACATGGTATAAGTCCTTGGAGCTACTAGGTTTCTGGAAAACCACCCCTTTTTCTTGTAGCATCCTTATTGCTTCCTCAAAAGCACTGTGAATCCTTTTGGAACTGGAGTTACTTTCTGACTTCACCTGGACGGGAAGAAAGGAATGAAGCAGACAGTGAGAAATCTCAGCTCAACTAAAGTTACCAGCAAAAGTTTCAGATGCTTTCAACAGCAAGAGAACTTCAGGTGATTTTGTTACACATTTTTCTTCATTTAGTAATTCACAAATCATATCTCTTATGTATGAACTAACCAACATCCCTGAGCTTTAAAAAACACACACCAGAAGCTTGTGCTATTCTTAAGGAACCAGAATCTCTTAAGTGCATATGCTGAGAACTCTTTTTTGCAAAAGGCTTGTGATGCTCACAGAGCATTTGACCATTCAGCTAATCAAGCTTTGCTCACATTTATAGAGTTTTCCTGGTAATAAGAGTAGGAAGATGGGGAGATCAGTGCTTTGTAAGGTGATATTCAGGAGGAATCCAAGTGCTGGGGATTGGATTCCCATCTCCTGATTTTAAATAGAGGAAGTGTCCAAGGAAAAGGAAGAAACTGGCAAAACCAGTATTTGTTCCTTATCCCCTTCGTTTCCAAATTTTTACACGCATTCTGGTCATGCTCTCAAGAGTTTCTCCACAGCCTAACGAAATGAAAGGATAAAGTGCATGCAAGAAATTAAGACAGGTATACAAGATAGGGAAATAAAGGTGTCAGTTTTGAGGGCAGGTGGGAAACCAGTCTCTTGCGAAAGGAGAACAATGTGCATGAAAGTCCATAACTGAGAAGGCTATTTAGAACAAAGAGTTCTGTGTTTGGGACACATCTAACAGAGTAGGAAGGAAGGAAGGGGAGGAGGGGAAAAAAATTCAGGGAAAAGCAGGGTTTGTTTGGAAGTAAAGCAAAGCTAACACAGTGGAATGACAGCTAGGGAAGTGGAAGGAAATAATCAGTTGTGGAGAGGAGGAGATAAGAGTAAGAGCATGACTTACTCTTCTCCATCTCTATCCGTCCAGCTACGTTCATCAACCTCATATTTATCTACACAGACTGCTTCAATTCCCCAATTATTGTTTCCTCATCTGCTGGGAGCACACTGTGCTCCCTGTGGTTTTCTCTGAGAGCAGAGCTAAACTGCTTCCCACAAACCAACATGTGATAACTAGAACCACACCAGAGCAACCTAAGCAAGATTTGCCAAGCCATTTCTTCAGCTATCACTGTAAATACCCCCACCCCATTCTAAACAAAAGTATCAGACTTCACATATCCTACTTCACTCACCAGATGCGCTCAGAAGCCTTGGGAATGAAACAGGCAACCACCATGCACTAGAATGAATTCACATGAATATGTGAAACAGACACCACATTAGCAATGGAAGAATAGCTTTTCACAAAACAGTCACTCAATCCATTTGCAAGTCACAAGTGAAACTCCAACTGCTTCTGAGTCTGGAAGCTAATATGCCTTATGCCTAACCGGAAATGGTCTGGAGATCCAACAGGCATGTTAGTTTCTCCATCACAAGTTTCTCCATCCCATTCCTCCAGCTAATCCTCAATATTTCAATAGGCCACAATCACATCTCTTCCTCTGTCCCTCAACAGCGAAGTATCTCAAAAGAAAGTGCTAATAGTTCAAGATACTTAACATAGAACAATGGCTATTATTCTCAGTTCAGTTTTCTCCTTTTGTTCCAGACTGAAGGACTTCAGTGCCCAGACCTTTGCCTTTCTCCCTGTCCACCACAGCTATACCAGTTTGCATAACAACAGACACTGCTTCTAATTACAAACTTGACCGTACATCTGGACACCGGTCCAGACACAGCGTTAATACCACTATCATATTTCTCTTCATAGTGCCTCTTCTGATGAACTGAAGAAACAAACATAAAATGTAGCAGGAAGGGTTAAGTGAAGAGTGAATATTTTCTCATGGAAAAGCACGTTCTCATAGCTGTATGTAGAATGAAGAGACTCTGCCTCTCACTCAAATGCAGTAACAAATCCTCAAGAATCTGAGAAACTGCTAGGAAAGCAACCACCTCAAGACTCTGATCAATTTTTAATGTGAAAGCAAACATTTGAGGAGAAAAAAAAAAAGATAAAAATATCTCCAAAGAAGCATGATAATTATTCAGTTTGGCTTAACACTGAGATCCTGTCAGAAAAGAGAGATAATTAAAAACAGACTCTGTGTGAACTGACACAGAGCTCAGCCTGGATGGATACTGAAACAGAATCACTATGAATGCAAGTCAAGTCATTGACAGAGCAAAGGCAGAGAGGCAGGCTCGGGAGTGAGAAAACAAGCAAGCAGCTGCTACGTATCAGCACCCTCTCATACGTGCTGCAGAGTCCAAGGGAAAGGGCTCCATGGCAGAAGGACTGTTTCTGAAGAACAAATGAGGGCTCCTGCTCCCTTCAGGGGCTTTAATGTTATCCTGAAGTGACAGAAAAATTTGGGTTTCTTTCCTAGCGTGCTCTAGAACGTGCTGCCTCCTCTCCATCCCTCTGAGTACTTTTTCCCAATACCTTATTTTCTTTTATGCCAAACGAGGCCCTCATTTCCTCTGGACTGGGATCCCCGTTCAGAGTTGATGTACACCTAAGACTGTGATTTAGTCTACTGAGCAGAAATCTACAGGAGATGGAACATGGTGTTACACACAGAGAGAAGAAATCTAGGCCCAGGAAATCCTACATGATGTCACGTCCCTGCATTTATTTCAGGGGTAGATGAAAAAATGCTTGCATTTCAACAGCTATAAAGAGTATTGTAGCTGTTAACTAGTCCCTTCTGAGTCACAGGCTTATTAGCCACCACTTTGCTTTTACAAAGCTTTTCATCTGAGCAATGTGGATATTAAGTAGTTTAACTGCTGATCTAAAGCACCAGCAAGATTTGAATTTGGATTTTGAATTTACCTCTCACAATGTTCACACCTCATTTTGCAAAGTGCCCCCTTTGGCATGCGTTAGTTTCAGGGTGTACAGTTCCAGGTTCCCTGGAGTGCTGACAGCAGGGGGTCCCCCCCAAAATCAGGTCCTTTTCAAATAAATGAAGCTGTACATCCAAACACAGGAGCATCCAAAAACTATTAATATCTTTTGCAAAACACGTTCCCCCCTGCCCCGCCCAGACAGAAGCAGCTATTAAATAACAATTTGATCATCACTACCCTCACTCCCAAGAACAGCCATGGACTCTGCAGCAAAGCCAACAGAAGAATCCATGTCTCCAGAATTAAGTTGGTGTTTTGATCAATATATTCTATCTGATGGGTCTCACACAGCTTAGTGGGCTGGTGCTATGCAACCAGTTGTTCTCAGATCTTTAAAGCAAGACAAACTCTCTGTACAATCAATAATAGGTCAAAGAATGAAGTGGTACAGGAATTAGTCAGTCTGTTCAGAACACTGAAAGTATGTAACCTCTGGCTCATTATAAATCACAACACACCCTGATGGTGTTAAAGTTTCCTGGTATAACCACACACGTGATTCTACTCATGGAATTGCCCTTTGCAATTTCTCATGCAATGTTTAATCCTTGACTTAGGTGACAATTTTAGTAATAGTGACTCTGGACATGTCAGTCCTATAATAAGCCTTGCAATATACATATTTAAAGTAGCAGTGAAGCTTCCTCAAGAGGCAGGAAGTCAACCACACAGCATCAAGAAAGTATAATGCACTATGTTATATCTATAGTACAATGTGCAGGGTATATACAGTAAGTATGAACAATGCTGTAAAACTCCCTGCTTTAACTATTTGTCATCGCTGACCTTGAGACAATATTCAAATAAAGAGAAGTACAAACAGCAGAGTCTGGAAAGCACAACCCAAGTTATGTGTCCAAGTTAGTGACATAAACAAACTGGAATGGTAATACTAAAATAGCACACACTATAGCTTATGCATGGAGGAAGCACATAAAAATGGTTAATCAAGATTGGCTGATTGTAAGTCATATTTAATCCAGTTGAGAAACTGGACTGATCAAGTTCACATGTAGTTTTCTTTAAAAAAAAGGAACCAAAGGCTTGTCTGTTTGCCAAATATAATTGCCTAAGTCCAGCAAGTACACTCTTTAGGTTCTCCAAGTACAAGATGACTTTTTCAGTTTCTTTGCTTGTAGTCTTCCTTGTGGAACCCACCCCTCCAGCCTCGAAAGTCATTTGTTTTAAGGGGTAAGGGAAAGGCTACAGCTTAAGGACAGAGAGGGAAACAGTCATGTGAAATGAAGTTCCAGTGGTTTTACAAATCCTAACAGATTTGTTATTTTTGAATTATTTTTAAAAACACCAAGCCTTCCAATTCTCTCACCCAAGGCCTCCAATTCCCTTACCCATACTCTGTAGACTATTGAATTTAAATGTTCCCTACCACATGTCTGAGCAGAGGACACTATTTGAGTTCTGCCAGGTGTATCTGCTAGAGGGAAATTTATTCTGCAGAACCAGAAGACTGCACTGCTGGGGAGTCATTAGGACTGGAACTAGGTATTGTAGGACATGTATGGGATGTGGACAGGCTCAGGTACAGTAATGCTGCAAAGGAACAGACAGATGCTGCCTACCTCAAGCTCTCCCAGCTACTTCCATCTTCACCCCCTGCTCTGCTCCACTGTCAGTGAGTCCATAGCAGCTCACCACCTCCCTGGAGAAAATATTCCATGGGGAGATACCCTCCCACTATGATGAACACTGTGCAAGTACTTTAAAACTTGGGAAAGAGATGAAGGGGGTGCACCACATCTCCTAGGATCACAGGGAAAGGAAGAGGCAAGTAAAGAGTTTAACAGCAACTGTGCTCTAGAACATTGGAATCAGGGTAAAAAAAATAGTTATACATCCAAATAATTCATCCTTCCACATCCAGGAAAAGTGCAAGAAGTGACCAAGTGTGTATACTGTGCTGTGGCCTAATTCATTTGGTCCACTCATCTAGCTCCTGCCTTGCCAAATAGGCATGAAATAACACCATTCCACTTTAGCAGCACCCTTTATCCTTTTGGTTTGGGGGCAATGCAACACAGAAGACTATAGAGGGGAAAAGAAAGGAAGAGGGACAGAAATCAGATCTGTTACACTTATTTTTGTGGATCAAACTGGGTACTTGACACTTTGCCAATTATGAGTGACACCTTCAAGAGACAGAGCAGAGGAACAACAAAATGCATTTCCAGAGCATTACTAGGCACTCCTCTTAAGGCATTCTGGTCACTTGACAACTGCAGGTTCTTTCTTATGCAAAAATATATAAGCCTCTTTGCAAGGAATTAATACCAAAGGGCAATAGGGAGAACTGCAACTTCTAAATAAGCATCTGTGTGCCCAGATTCCTGGGCCATATACTCACATCCTTGCATCAGGGTCAGGAGTAACTATTAATTATTATGATAGCTCCTCATGACTGCTAACAACACTGATGCTATGTTGTTTTTGTTGGTTTGGTTTTTTTGGTTGGGTTTTCTTTCACGCCTTTCTAAGTTTGTTCTGTACCAGTCCCTACTTTAAACGACTTTGCAATTTATTTATCTTGATCTTTCTATAAATGTCAAAACTTCAAAGACGGAAGTTTTCAGTATTAGTCACAATGACCACTACTTCCTTTAATGTAAAGTGTTTGGGAACTTTTAATACCGTTCCAGCTAGTTTAGAAAAAATACCCTGCCCTATGCTGGATATTCTAGTATCAAACTTCTCTGTCAAAAATGAGAGTAGTTCCTGTTATTAGTTATTATTTATTATATTATATTATTATATATTATAATTTTATATATTTAAATTGTATTTATTTTTATGATTAGATTATTTTAAAATTAAAACATTAAATTATTATTTAATTAATATACAGTTTTATATAATATTATATAATATATTATAATAATTAGTTATTATATAATAATATTATTTATTAGATTATATTATGATAATTGATTATTTAATAATAATAATAATAATAATTTATGCTTGCTTTAAGGCAAACAACAAAAATGCCTTTAACAAAACTAAAAGAAACAACTATCAAGAAGCAGCTACCAGAAGCAGTTCAATGCAGCTGACAAGAACAGAGCTACTTTTCATTATTATTTGACCTCATCTACAAGGGGACTGGGTTTTGTGTTGTTTTTGTTTTGGGTTTTGTTTGTTTGTTTGTTGGGGTTTTTTTAGATTTAAACATCAGATATTAAAACAACATAGCACTTAACTTTACAGTGCATATCTGAATCAGGCAGTGAATATGACTGCCATGGATTTATTTCTCTACAGAAAACCAAAAAGTAAACAAATGAGTCACAAGATTAGTGTAAGTTTCAGTTGCCATTGGTCACATGGTAAAAGCCTTACCTCTCTTACTTTTGCAGAAATTTACCACTTCACACCAGTTGAGAATCTGGTTTGTAATTTATCCAAATAACACAGAGTAATACAAAGCCATTTTACAAAATGGTTTTTGTTCTATTTCCCATTCTGCAGTTGATGAAGAGCTTACTATCTCACTGGAAATTTTCTTATACAGTTTGGTTACATGGAACTGCATGTGAACTGATTTCAATGAAATCCCACCTTTTGATCCTTCCAATCATGGCCTTTCACAACTAGGGATTTCCAACAAGAGAAATATGTACCAAGGAGCACTGCTCATCCACTCATTGAAATCCCCATTTGAAAGCTGCATCTCTATTAATATATTAAGCTTCAAATGAAAATCAAGACAAGGACTTTGTGGTCCCTTCTCCTGATCAAATTCAGGATCTCAAACATCTGTCCCAAACAGCTCAAGCGCCTTAAAGGGATCTTTTCTGATATTGCCACTATTTATGGATCTAGATAAGTTAGTGCCTGTTTCAGACTGTAAGGTTATTTAGCCTTAATACAAGATTACCCTTAACAACAGAATTTTCTCATATAGTTTTCTTCAGTCCAGTTTTATATCTCTCAAGTGACAAGGTTTCCTCAATCTCTGTAAATAATTAATGCATAAAGCTAAAGCACTTGTGGTTTTTGAATCCTCTGAAGGCATCAGTCTCTTGTGTGGTTGTTTACGCCAAAAAACCCTCATGGTATTAGTTCCCCCTACTAAAAACTTGAAACAGTTCCATTCACTCACCTCCTGACAGGTGCAACTGGGCACATGCACATCAGCCAGTGACACCAGAGTATCAATTGTTTCCAACTCCTGTTGGTAAAAGGTCTGAATTTTGTTTTCTAATAGGAAGCCTTTCACTTTCTCATGCAGCATATTGATTGAGAAATTCTGACCCTCCAAGCCACTACAAGGATACATAGAACATGTCAAAAGACAAGAAATATTCTACTAACATTTTTTAGAACAATTACCTTAAATTAGCTGCTAGACTAGCTTTCAAACATCAAAAGGTATTTTCCTGTTCTTAAGGAATCTGAATTTAAATGCTGCATTAAACCAGTCGGTTTTTATATGCACTAAACATCCAACTGTTTCTCTTCAATCATTTGCTGTAACAGTGTTGCGATGTTAACATCTGCGACCTCTGAAACCACACTACATGCATCAGACCTGCCAATAAGCATCCAGCTACCCTTAAACTGAATACAGGAATGGGTGTTTGACTCAGTTCATTGAGTTTGTTTATTTCTGATTTGACGATGACACAGGCAGCAGGAGTTGCGAGCATTTCAATGGAATAGCTCCTTATCTTTACACATAAAACAAAATCAAGTAAGGACACTCCTCCATCTGATCTGTTGACGTCACCCACAAATCTTGGTCAAAACACCAGCTTTTTTTACTAGATGCAAGAGGTCTGGTGCACAGTAGTTTACTACCTTTCTAATACTCACTTTGGTTCAGCATTATATTTCTTTTCTCAGATTATGGACAGGTATCTGTATGGATCATCAATTATCTGGGAGAAAAGCAGGCTGCTACTGTATGCTTGTGCTGAGTATATCACAGTCAGACCCAATTCTCTCTCTCTCTACAGTTATTACAATAACAAATAAACAGTAATAAAATCCCACACTTTGCCCCAAAACTAGTCTGGATACTGCATTTACCTCTGTCCCTCCTTGGGGCCTTGGAAAGGTTTATCATAAACTTCCCTATAGAGACAGGGGAGCTCCAGCATTCTTGAAATCTGAACATCGCACACAGGATCATCTACTTTATCTGCAGCAGCAAAAAGAACACACATACTTGGGCAGGACTGCCATACCAATCTTTCAAGCCAGCATACCAGAGGCAGCACAACAGAGCTTCACATGCCAGTATTAAATTGGCAAATTTTGTTCACTGTTGTTTTTATAAAAACAGAACCACAAAAGCCACTCCTGCTTTTACAGTTTACAAGGAGGTAAATGGCCTGCTGTGATGCCTTGCAGATTATGCTTTCGTCTGACAACTTACTTAACTGGAATTTATGATGTCTGTTCTACCTTTCAGCAGTCTTTATCCATTAGATGAAGTTAACACATAGTAAGGACAAAATGAAAGCAATTTAGAGGCTATTTGAATTGCATGGCTCTCCTTCAATGAAACAATTGTATTATTACCAGCCCTTGAATGGGTTATATATTCATAAGTCTTCTGTCTGGAAAGGAGGGTTGAAATCCCTCTCAGATTTTAGCTAGAGCTGAAAAATAGACTTTTTATCTGAGCTATACAGAGTTTTTAAAAGACAGGCTTCCCTCCACCAAAGGAACCATCTCAGTATTGTCTCTGGAAGATTTCGCTGGGGAAAACCAACTCTTACACAATAGCACAGACATGGAGGAGAGAAGTTGTTACGTAACTGGACACTCCTAGGGTACAAACAGTAGACTGCAGAACCCCGCTGCCCAAAGAACTGTTAGATACGGGGGCAGCACTGCCATGCAGATCTGTGCCTGACAGACTGAGGATGAGGAACACTTCTCAATCATTCTGCAGAGCCAGTGAGTTTAGGAGAACCTGGCCTTCAGTAGCACAGTGTGCCCATACACTGCTGTCTGCCCATGGAATGGATTATACAGGCTGTGACAAACAGCAACTTCTTCTCCAAAGCAACTAACACTCTTCATGAAGCGTGACATAAAAGGTCATCAACTCCATTTCCATGGGTTTTGGCTGTTTTACTTCAACACAAAGAAAACTGAATAGCACGTCACTCTCACAGATAACCAACCACAGTATCTGCATAGTATTCTTGTGTGCATGGTAGTAATCTTTTATAGATTTCCCAGGAATGCCTCATTTACAGGCAATCTAATCCCACGCATTAAGTAGTGTGTCTTCTAACTTTACATTGCTAAAATTGAAATAAAGACATACAGATGAAAATCTCTTCAGAAAAATAAGATGTCAGACAATAAGGTGGAAATTATTCAATGAATTACACACAGCTTAGAGCTTCTCACAAATTCAGACAATGAAGTCATGTACGATCACAGATCCATAACACTCACAAAAACATGAAGCCTGAATTTCTCTTTGTTGCCTATAGGTTCGGATGTGACCTCTAACCCTCACAACATCCCCAATCTTCAGCTTGGTTTTCCGGTTCACTATTTCTTGAAGTTTCTTCATCTGTTCAAGCACAGTAAGACTGCTGGGTGTGCTTGGACGGTCTGTAAGAAGTGAGGGAAAGGTGATCAGGCATTAAGGCCAAAAGGACTGTCCTTTTGCATTCATCCAAACACCTAAACATCACAGAATCACATATTACTAAAAAAGGAGTAAGGTCCTAGGCATCACATGTCCTGGGTAGCAAAAATCTTAAGTGACAAAGTTAGTTTACAGTATTATATTTATTTAAATAGTTCAGCTGGGGAAAGCATAAAAGGGAGGAGATACCGATTTACCACTGAAACTGTCATAGATGGGTTGCAAAATTGAAACATTAATTTGAAATGGGTTCTGTCACTTTTTGATTTTGTCATGCTAAGATGGATGAGAGGGGAATGGAAAGGTTGACTGAACTTTTCACATAAGAGAAGACTGAGTCATCTGAGGTGGGGCCAAAGTATTCATGTGATACAATTTGACGTCTACACTGAAGTGAATGCAATTTGAGAGAACTTCACATTTACCTAACACACCTTTTCAGGGGAGTAAATTCTTTGTAACTTAAAATCTGATTAATGATCCAAGTGTCCCTGCTCACAGTTACATAAGGCTGGAAGAAAGTTTCCTGTGCTCCTGTTTTCTTTAGCAGGTACAAAGTAATTAATTTTCATTAGTAACATAGTGTCCATTCAAGCACTACTGATATACATGTGGAATAAGAACATAAGGCTGAAACAAGCAAGCATCCTCAGTCCTTGTTCTATTTCATGCAATTCCTTTAATGAATTTAAGTTCCACATAAAACAACCTGATTTGATTGTGGGTCCTCATTACTTTTTTGGAAAGCTGTTCCACAGCATCACCCCTCAAAGTGAGAGCTGTCTTCTAGCTTCCAGTTGGGATTGTTTGTACCACTTGTCATATCATTGTTAAATGTAAGTATGAATTATCTGTCTGCATAAACGGGTTTGTTCCATAGACATCAGAGCTTTTAACTTTTACATCAGGCTTTCCTTTCCCCACTCTATGCATATGTAATCCTAACATTGGCAGATGATGCTAACAACTTCTGTTTCAGTAAGATGCGATCAGCTCCATATCAGAATTGTCAATCCACTACACGAGCTTTCAAGAAGGTCCAAAGTAGAAAGTATTCCATACTTTGATCTATGAAAAATGGTGGGAGAAAAAGCAAAGAGAAAGCCAGACGCTAAGTGAGTTCTTCTGTTATTGAGTGCAGTAATAGTTTCATTTCAAATTAACAATTTTGCACATTTAGAACTTTCCTAAATTTTAAGATTGCAGGCATCCTCCCACTGCATTTTAAGTTACTTTCAAGTTCATCACTGACAGTATATGCATGAGCAGGAGGAAAATATGAATGCAAATGAAGAAGAGAAGATGAATCCTGAAACCACTGTATCACAAGGGTGGAGAATGTCTACCAGGTTGCTGATCAATGGATTGGCTTTGGAAACAGAAGCTGTGGCATGTGGCAGATTTCCAGCCTAGTTCCTCACTAGATGAAGTCACAAGAAGAACCATCAGAAGAGGACTCTCTGCACAATGTCACAGCACAGAACTGAAACACCATATTACTCAGGTAAGGCACAACAAGTCATAATGTAGCGGTTTTATTGGCATCACCACTGGACACTACACCACTATACAAAGCAATATGAAACTCCCAAAATGTAGGATGTGATGATTTAAAACATTAAAAAAAAAAAGGGGGGTGGGGGGGGTGGGGGGTGTTGAATTTGCTCTTCTGCAAGTTTGATCATTTACTAAATTACATAAGACAGACATAAGCAAAACTGTACAGCCAAAAGATGAATTATTTATTTAATAAATTACCTAATAAAGATGCTTCTGCTACCATGGGATTTTTCCAGCAGACACAATTTATAACTCCAGTACTATCATCCACTGTAAAAAAAAAATATTGCAAGAATTACAGAGTAAGAAAGCAGGTAGTGATGTCCCAAGAACTGAAGATACCTAGACACATAGGGAGATAACTGCCAAGGATATCCCGTTCCAAACAGTCTGAAAGAGAAGGTGGGTACTCAACCCCTACTTACACTGCTAAAATAATCTCCACAGTCATTTCAGTCATGGAAGTAGCTCAGCAGCAGATACCACGCCTATGTGCATGGTCAGCAAAGTTACAGGTATATTCTCAAAAAAATGTCAAGCACTAATTTAAATTATGAGGCTTCAGCACATATATTGGATACTAAAGGGTTTTAATCTCATTGATAAGGTCTGAAGAAGAATCAGTGCTGAAAGCTAAAGCCAGACAAGTTAAAACTGGAAACCAGGCACAAGAAACAGAAGCATTACCATAACAGTGAGAAAACAGCACTTCAGCACAGAGGGGTACAGTTATATGAATAGACTAGGAGTGCTGTTACCTCCAGCTGCACTGGTTGTCACACTAATATTGTGCACAAAATCTGCTGGCCTTTCCCATACAAGACGTTCCAGAGAGCAGAAGCAGCTCCTCCTCTAGCCAGGAAGGACAGAGGACAGTACATGCTTGTGGTTCTGCTCTAGGCCAGGAATTCCCAGCTTAAAATATACCTACTGGTGGCATGCAAGCCACTTCCGTTGCTGAAAAAGCTTAACACCTTCTCCTGAGCATGGGAGCTACCTAGCTTTTCCTGTTTTGCTAGTACCCAATCAAAATAAGTTTCGTGATTTCTGCCGCAGGCACTGCATGGTCAAGGACAGCGCAAAAAGACAAAACCTAAAGAGAATTAAAAGGCTATCAAACAAATCAACTGTTCTACAGATCAAGACACTGTATACATATGGCATGTCCAACAAACACTCTCTAAATAAAGAGGTACTAAATATCAGTCAAACAATGCAAGGATCACATTTCATGTCCAGCTAAAGCAAGCACCTCGCTCCTTGAATGCAACCACCTCCAAGACTGAGCTTCCACTCTTCATAAATTGGAATCTGCAATTTTCTTCGCCTCCTTAAACCAGATCCATAACTACAAAAGTAACAGCAATGTTTACCAGGAAGGTACTGAGTGGTACCTGCAGTCGTTTCCTCTAGGAACCATAGCATCAAAGCAAAATACTTTTGTATTGTCTCATGTGCTTTGAAACAATCTCCCTATTTGGGGGGGTGTCCAATTTTAAATAATTGTCTTGCCTTCTTGTGTCCCAGTAGCTTAGCTGCACATCCCTAATAACAAACATACAGCATTTATAAGATGCAGGCAATTCCAAATGCCGTTACAAAAGTATGCTCATCTCATTGCTATAACCTTTTTGAGCTGCTGTCTCTGCAACTATTTCAGCAGCTTCATTTTTGTACCAGAGCATAAATAATGATCTAGCTGGTAGGATTTCCTCTCCTTGGTATAGACAAAAAGCAACTATTTCAGTAGAAGTCAGAGCCTCCATATATCATGCCAAGCCATTCACGCAAGCCAGCAATGGCAGTAAGAAAGAAGGCAGATGACATTTCACTGTTACATTATTGCAACTTCTAGATGTTCCAGCTTGCAACTGGCTGTTGCACCAACTGTGACAGATATGCTTCCTAAGAACAGCTTAGCAACAAAACAAGCAAGACTGAAGGATTAGGTGGCCAGACTCCTTATCAATGTTACAGCTGAAAATGGAGTCCTGGAGAGATTGACCTGTTCTTGACTACACAGGGAATCTGCTAGCACACAGCTCTGAATCAAAGTTTTCCCAGTTCATAAATAAAAGCTTTGAGCAAACAGACAAATAACTCCTGAAACACAGATGAATGAGAACCCTTGCAATTGTATTCTAATTAGACAGGAGAATGTTAATCTATTTTAAATGCACACAAGGGGTCTACAAGCTTTTAAAAACTTCCTGTGCCACCCTTCCTCATCTCCTTGAGTTTAAACTTTTGTTTGTTTAGGTTTTTGTGGGTTTGTTTTTTGGGGTTTTGTGTTTTGTTTTGTTTGTTTGAGTTTGGGGTTTTTTGGCTCTTACATTAACTATTTAAGGGGAAGCACTCTCCAAGCTACCTGATAAATGAGATAATTTTATTCCTTTTTATTTCTTTATGATAAAAAGGGGTATGGTTCTTGTAGGGCCTGTGTGAGCCTACTGAGATCCTGGCAAGATTTTTTTCAGTTGTTTTTAAGGCAAGTGCTTTTCAGCCTTTCAAAATAGTCCTGGAGTATAAGGAAAATCACATGTGATGTTTGGTTTTGTTAAAAATAAAAAAAATGGGGAAAAAAAGAGGTCAGAAATGTGCATTAGTTAAAATATGAGCTTGTTCAAAGCCACACTTGAATTAGATATCCTTCTCCTAATTGATCATCGTAATAAATAATAATAGCAATAAACAATCAAATCAGAATGTCAAAATCAGGTTTTACATAGCATGTAATTATTTTTATTTTTTTTAAGCTAGGAAAGAGTCAATTCACTCTCTTTTACAATTATTATTTTGTCACTAGTTCTGGCTGTATGGTTTTCAGCACAGAGAGGACCTAAGATTCTCTTAAAATGAGCAGCGTGTATTCTGTGGACAGGTAAGAAATGAGGGAGGGACATAGTGGCAGTGACACAAAGACATTTCAGTTCTCTATCAGAGAAAAAGTACAAAGGGGGAATTGCTTTGTAAGTCACTTTGAAACAGATGGCAAGCGAGCAAATATTGAGCACTGTGCAACACTCCAATAGAACGCCTGCTCTGTGACTCACCAACCAGTCTGTTGAACTGAGAGATGCAAGAAGTTACAAGCGGGAAACAGTCTAAGAAGTTAGGTTTTATGCAGGTGGAGTCAGCCTGCCTGAAAGGGAGGGCAGGCTGGGGAGGGGCACCCTGGCAGGTAGCCTGTAAGCTCGAACCAGGAACTGCTGGAACAAAGAGTGGAGTTGGATGTGAAAGGACAGCAGGAAGCCAGGCTCACTGAGAGCTGTACTTAAAAGGTCAGCTGATCTAATACTAAGGCCTTAATTCCACTACTCTGCAGTTTCTTTTTATTTCTGTTCCTCCTTCTTCTGCCCCAATCAAACATTTCCAGCAAGTTTACGTTTGAACTAATGCTGAGAGCAGTGTGGGAAACTCTTGCCCGTAGAATTGGTTTTGCCTTCGTCATTTTGATTCTGTCTTTCTCTGTTCTCCTGAAGTCATAACTGCACTTGCATACTAGTGCAATAAAAGAATAATAGCTGACGTTCAATTTACATTTCAACACTTCATTACATCAATCACATCTCCACCTCTTAACTTAGGTACTTGTTTAGCCTGTGCTACTTCAAGTGCCAGAGAAACTTGGATTTCAAAATATTTACAGTCAACTCATTGTTTAGCATAATGGCAGGGTAATAACAAACATCCAAAAGTTAGACTTAACAAAAAGTATCTAGAAAACATCCACTCTAAGAAACTTACAGGGACATTTCTACAGAGCACAGTCAACTCTAAGCAGCTGCACCCAGTGCAGGGTATGCTATATGCACTAGCAGTTAATGGGACTCTGCAGCAGTATGATGCAACTACAGGTGTTGTGGAAGCTGGGACCTGGATAAGCTGTCAGCTGTACCTTCCACAATACTCCTATGAGTCAGGGAGTTGTTGCTGACTCGATTTTATAAGGGAGGGAATTGGGTAAGAGGTGCTCTGTGACTTACCTCCATCAGACAGAAACCCGTGTCAGAGAAAGACACTGGATATGAGTCCATCAAGTGCTTTGATAGGATCTATGCATTTGGCTCCCCCTTCCTACTGTGAGATGACTTCCCCCACCTTTTGAAACTTGCCACATCACCACTACTTCACTCTGCTTTTTCGCCAGAAGAAAAAGTCAGCTGAACAGAATGACAACCAGGTGTTTCCATGTTAATAAAATAGTCTGAATATTGGGATAAGTAATAAGGAAGAGACAACTTCCAGCTGGTGTTGGCAAGGACTGGTACTACGATGCTTGAGTTAGATTTGCTAAGACTCTTACGCATCTAAATATAAGCAAGCTCTTGACTGCTATTAAAAGCTGGCTCCAAGATATGACAAAACATACAAGTCAGAATGGATTTCTAATGTTCAAAAAAATGAAGAAGTGACTTCCATTTGCAGGCACCATTAAATCTGTTTATATCTGAACAAAGAAATTGCATGCACATACATATATATATCTCAGAGGAAAATGGTGGAGTCCAGTGGCAAAGCAATACCCAAAATCAAGATTTGCTAGATGACCCCAAGTGAATCAGTTACTCTGTTTTAACTATTTGTTTCTCTACTTTTGAAGTGCAGATAAAACTGTACCTTCCATAAGTTTGCTAAGTAATCTGAGCTGCGGAGATAAGAGCACAGTAGTTTCAAGAACAGACAATGATCAAATAAGGCAACCTTTAAATTCTAATGGTAACTAAAGTTAGAAGACTGGTAAGTGCAAGACAAAAAGAAAGAAACTTTTCTTACCTCCACAATTATAAAAGGCATCTCGCTCTCTCATTTGAACCACTATCCCAACAACATCCACCTGTCTTATTGGATGTCCGTTATAGAAGAATATACCTAGACACAGAACGTTCTTGGTAAGTGTAACTATTTCTTTCAACATCCTACTCTACATAGTCGCATACGGTAAATACGTAAGAAAGTATGTTTTTTACTGATATCTTAAACTTTACAATGCCTGGATCAGTGAGGACTGGTAACACCAGAAGGAAGAATTATCAGCTCTACTTAGGATACCAAAAGCTTGCTTTTGTAGAGCGTCAGAACTTTATTAACCTTTTTTTCTTGCACATTTGGATCTGAAAAACAGTTTGCTGCAGGCATTAGGGGTTTTCTAGGGTTGTTTTGTTTTGTTGTTTCATTTTGATTTGGTTTTGGTGGGGTTTTTTCATTTGTTTTTTTCCCCATCTTCATCAGGCTTCAGAATAAATAATAGAACACAATGGAAGTAGTCTGAGCTTCTCACAATGCAGCTGTCCTGATTAAGGCAAAGCAGTCAAAAGGAAAACTAACATAATTCTGTCTTTCGTTTCTAAAAGAACAGGAGCCATGGGAAGCAGGGGAGAGAAACATCCCCCAGATTGCAGAGTACACTATGCAGTCATTATGGACAGCATCTTGAACTTCAGTTTCTGAAATAACGTGTTCTAAAACCATCCCTTCAAAGCTATTTCTGTGCATCTATAAAGATGACTTGAATAAGAATAACACGTAAAAACATGTCCAGGGAACAGTGAGAAATCAGAGCCCAGTGGACTTTGACAGCACTGAGGTTGCCACATGCTGCAATTCCTTTCAGGAGAGTAACAAATGTTAACAAACACCAATGTAAGCATGATAAACTGAAGCTTCACAGTCCACTAGCAGGGTAATAGGGCAACAAGCTCCAGATATATCCTGGGCTGGCTAATTTTCAGTCAATGTGTTTTCTTCAGTTTTTGAATACTGCTACTTTACTGAAATATGCCATCTGGGATGTTCAATAATTGTCTTCTAAAAACTAGATAACTCAAGGGACTTAGAAGGGAACATTTGGCTCCATACACTGTGACAAGTTTTATTCTTACAAAGGGAAAGAGAAACACTGCAGCAAGGGAGTCAGAAAAATGTTCTGTGTTAAAAGAAAAAAAAATAATCAAAACCAAAATCCAAGAATAACTTGTCCTACATAGCTGCCAGCCTTCAATGAGCTTGGAATTAACTTTCATCACATAAGAAAGACAAAACCCCGAAAGTTTCAGAAGAAATCACAAGTGATCAACCAAGCAGCTGATAAACACTAATTTTGCTCATAAAAAATCCACTGCAATGTTTTGAGGATGCATCTATCACTGCCATCTTAGAGCTGGCTATACTAATTATGCAGTCACTGCTCAGGTCTGGTGTAGAGAATGTTTAGCAGGTCTGTCCACCTTTCTCTCATTCCATTTACCAGGACACCAGTAAACACTGCTAAAGAAACGCTCAATGGAGATGCTTCCAGTGTATATAATTATTCACTGAGCCTTACAAAACCTCTATAAAAGAAGGTCTGGGTCAGTTTCAGGGTAAGTCAGCGGAGCAGAGACTCCAAGCTCCTGACTGCACAAACAAGCAACATGTTATTATGTTCATCTCCCAGTTAGTAAGCCAAGTTTTGGCAAGTGACAGAGACCAGATAAATCCAGTTCTCTCCATCCCCGTAAATTCACATGGAACTCCACCCTTACTCTCTGAGAAACTACCTGAATTAATTTGAAAGATGAAATCATATTTACACTAGTAGTTGTTGAACTTGATGATTTCAAGGTGTAAATTGTTTCTCCTGCTAGCTTGCTTATTCAAATTATGTTCGTATTGGTAGCAATACAAATATACTAAATATTTGAAGCTATGTGCAAGCACATTCAGTCAATGGTTACTCCCAGTAACCCAGTAAATGACACATACATTAATATGCTTGTTACCACAACAGGAAGCCACAGCAGCAGTATAGGGGGCTATAGATACAAAGCTCTCTAGGGCAAGTTCTGGTCATATCTTTAGCAGCATTACGGAGCACTGAGCTGTTTGCCATGGCTTTAATTATTATTACCTTTTTTTAGGCTATTTGTAGCTTCCTTCTTTTGTTGATAAGCTGTTACAATGCAGTGGTGCATGATAACTCTGAGAAAAGCTCCTTTCCATGATATGATTATGTGTTACAACCGAGTTTGCAAGTTTGACACCCACTCTCATTTCAAGGCCTCTAAGACAACACAATTGCTGTTTTTATCTGGGAGGGTTTCCAGTCTTTTTGTCACTGTTTATAGCAGTGGAGTAATTGGCCAGGTTTACTGCTTTCCTCTGTGATGTTTTAAGGGATTAGTCATTGTGGCATCAAATTCTAATGCTTAAAAATGGAAAGAAAAAACTTACTAGGTCAATTCAGTCCATTTCCTCAGGGCCAATGCAAGACCGTTGTGTACAGTAAATTCCTGGCAATCTGTACAGTCAGGATATAAACAATCCCAGTAAAGGGCATCCCACCTTTTTCCTGGGAAGGCTGCTCTACGGTTTAGCAGATGTCACTCTAAGGATGTTTTTCCTGACATTCAGTCTGTGTTTCTTTCCATTCCTCCTAGTTACAACTTTTTTGTTTTGCACTCATTCATTCTTAAGTACCATTACTTAATGACTGATTTATAGCCAATCATATACTTAGCTTCAGCTGGTCTTTAACAAACCCATTAAAGGCAGGAAACACTGACAGCAAACACATACCTTCTTCCTTCCCCAAAAGATACTTTTTAAGTGTTTCTGTTGTGCTATCATTTGTTGCCAATAAACAAGATACGCTGAAAAATGTCTGGTTGGTATATACGCAGCACCAGGAGAATGAACAAAATTCAGGATGTTTGTTCTATGAAATTTCATTTTATTCTTTAAAGTCTGGTTTAGAAAATTATATGGGATTGCAAGCAAGCCTAGCTGTGCAGAACACCAGATGCACAGGAAGTGGAGAAAACTCACATGCACCAACTTTAAAGGCTGGTATCTTGACATGACAGATCTTGACACTTCCTAACAATCAACTTAGGAAAAAAAAAAAAAAAAAAGCAAGAACAAAACAACAACATTCAAAGAGTTTCTGATGCAGAAGACAACACACTGAAGTAAATGAATAGGAAGGGAAGAGAAAAGGGAAATGCAGATAATTTAGAGGTGAGAAAAAAAGACAGCAGGATGATGCTTTCTAGGAATCTTCCTGCTTTTGTGAGATGCTTGTTGATGTTTGTAAGTTTAATTCTTTTGAATACTTTTGCATCCAAACTACAACCCTATTCTGCTGACATAGAATTGCTTTGTATTTTGTTTGAAAACAATTAAAATGTCTCTAATTTAAGCAGAAACAGTTTTTACCAGATGCATTTGCTACACCAGTACTTCTATACAGACTGTACACTTTAAAAAGGCCTCTAAGTACTACTCACTCTAGTGCAAGCATCATCAACAATTAGACTGTAGCCTAATTCTTGCAGTGGATTTAAGACAAAAACCTTCCATCATGTTAAATAACAAAGTAGTATATATACTGGGCTTTGCAGTTTGTGAAGTCCCTATGTACATAAAAATGGTTATGAGAAGAGGAAAAAAAAACACCAGCCCTTCATTTCTGCAAGAACAGCACTGCTGTCAGCCTTGCTCTTAAAGAAAAATAAGTAAGAATAATAAAACCTACAAGGCAGAACATATTCAAAGAGCCAAACAGATGTACCTTGTCTCTGTGGAAGAAAAAGAAGAAAGCACCCAAATAAAACACCAAAACCAAACCAAAACCACATACGCTGCTTAGGGTTTACTGCATTTCCTCATAAATCCTAAATTTTTTGGGTTCCTCCCTGATAATGTTGCACTTTATGAAGCTTCAGTTTGGAGAAGTGAATGCTTCTACAGCAGAAAACATACTGCGGTCTATTTAAAGTCTTTTTAGTGAAAACAGAAATTCAGGGTCAGACCCGTGTTCCTTTAGACAACGTACATGTGGGTAATATTGGCTGAAGACCAGCAGGAAACAGACTGCAAAGTATACAATTTCCAACAATGGTTAGGAAATAAAAGGTGTAGTAGACTCAGCACAGATGCCAGAATTTACAACATGGTTGTTCAAATGTATGAAGAATGTCATATATCTATCATATCTAGAAATCAAGCAGACAAAACCTGTATCTGTCTTATAATACATTAATATCCAGAGGAAAAAGCAAAACACATAAACCCAACGTCATCAACTGTCAAAATTTTGCAAAGAAGAGGCATAAAATCCCTCTCAAATGTTGTAGAGACAGTAGAAAGATATAACACATATGTCCAGAAAGGACCAGCATTTTTAGAATTAACTTCATCAGAATATAACAAGTACCACCACACAGAGGAAACACAACATTACAGTAATGTAAAAGAGGTTCTGTATTATATATATGAGAGGAAAAAAGACATCAGAACAAACACATTTTATTTTTCACATATACTTCAAGTACAACTGTTGTTCTTAGAACTGTTGAAGATACTAATGTCACTTAGCTTAGGGGCGTGGAAAATTACTGGTGTTTGTGAAGCATTCTGCAATCCCTCAATAAAAAACACAACATAAATCAATTATAATTCTGTGTGCATCATAATCAGTACATACAAGTACATACCTGGTACTTGTTTAGATTCACTCATTTCTTTTATATCTTTAATATAGAGTCTTGCAAATGCAGAAAATACAGGATCCATCCCCCAGTGCAGAGAAGGTGTCTCTTCTTCATACTTCTTCAATTCAGACTGCATTCAAAACCCGCACTCAAAACCTGAACACAGAAGAACTTGCAATTATTTTCTACACCGTTAAAAAGCTGTTCACATGCCCCAACTGAATGAAAAAATAGCTTGTGATTTCATACACAATAACCAGCAGAGCTGATGAAGAGACAAAGGAACTTATCTAATAATACAATGTTATCCTTCTGCCACTACGTGAAATATTCAAAGTATCAATGCTGATGATTTACTCTAAGTTCTGAGACAGGACAGCAACAGCATTTTGCCCAGCTCCTTCAAATGAAATAGAACTCCAGGGATTTCTCCTCTATGGAGCCATAAACAGAGAACCAAATACAATGCTTCTTTAAAAGAGCAGAGTTGTGGGATACTAATTGGTTACTTTCTGTGCACTCTATTTTTCTCCCCTCTCATTCTCTTTCCCTTCCATAAGATAATTCTCCTCACTGTCCATCCTGTGCTTTATTGCAGTGATGTGGGAGGCTTATTTTATATAAGACAAAGCCAGCCAGCCCTTCTTTGTTTTGGGCATACATTCTCCAGTGCCTTTGTAACTATTACTTTCCTCTTTTACCTCTTCAGATTTCCCTGTTTAATGCCTGCTATCTTCTGCCATTACCACAGCCAATTCTCTGCTTACCATAGAGCTAATGTCAAAGAAAACAACAGTCAATTCAGGAAGGAACTTTGTAGATATTTGGAAGCTGAATATACTTTTTATTAGCTTCTCCTGTATGGATAGCTAAATTGTTCCTGTAAAGCTTTGCAGGTCACCCTCGAATGGGTGTCAGCCACTTAGAGCTGCAGGGCAGAGTGGACTGATTTTGAATAGTGTGTAATAGGGCTGAGATTTGGCAGTTACAGTCTCCTGAGAGGGAGCAGCGCCCTGCTACAGGTTGCCAGTGATCTCTGTAGTCCGCAGGAGACATTTCCAGCTACTGATGTGGAGGCAACACACCACGAATATCATGATAGCATCTTGCTTCTTCAAGAAACAACAGAGCTTGCATTTTGCATGATTTCTGTTTTCACACTCAAAGTTTAATTTGAGGCAGAAAAAGAGTGTAGCACAGCATGCTACAGCATTGTTGACACCTAAACTGGGAAAAGAACTGCAGATGACAACTATATTAATTTCCAATTTTTTTAAATTATTTTATTAAAAACAACAAAAGGTTAGTGATATTTCAACCTTCCTTAGACTGGTCATTTGTTTTGTGAGATGTTGAAAGTATTTGATTTAGTCAGTTCCACCCGTCACTTCACCTTCAAGTAACAAACTATTTAGTTTTCTTTACACCCAAATTTATGTCTGTCTCCCCACTACAGGCAGCTTTTCCCAATACATCCCTTTTGCACTTGCAATGTCTACTCAAACATCTCATCACCCTTTTCTCACTCAAGCCTCCCCATGAAGCTTGCTTTTTCTGCTGCTGAACTGCAGGCACCACACAGTAGAAATTTATAAACTAAGCTGTTAACTGTATGATCTTAATAATTTAAAGCTGCTATTCCTCCATATGGCAGTTCTCCAGTTGCTTGCTATAGTCTATGTCAAATTTAGACGATAAACTTTCCCAAGCACACGTATGGTTTGAACCTGTATTTTACTTAGCATGCTGATTTTCATAACAATATTAGTCTTTCCCATCCCTCTTTTTGCTTGCAGTGTCTACTACAAAGTTGAAAAATACATTTAGCCCAACAAAAGGTCATGTCAAATGCGAATTTACACATCGATTGATAAACATACATACTATACTCAATCAAGGTTAACACATAATTGGTTGGAATAAAGACAACCACTGCTGGTCAGTGTCATCCTGCCTCCCACCCACAAACAGGAACTTTCAAGGTACAGTGTTGTCCTTAATGGTGCTACAGTCCCCAACTATTCACTTTTAGTGGCACGTTTCCCCTGACAAGAAACGTGGATACAATCAGAGTCTTGTTCTCCAAGATCATCTTTTATACAAAGTAATATTCCATTCTGCACCACGCCCCCAATTTAACCCTGCATGGTTACAAATCCTGTCACAGCTCAGCACTCATCTTCTCTCACTTGTCTTTTCTCCTAGACAGATGGCAGACTGAGCTAACAAGCCAAAAAGAAAGAACTAGGTAACAAGCATGTAACTTCTTGTACTTTGTGTGCAAAGTCACTCATTGGAGTAAAAAGCAGAAGTTACTCCTGCACCTGTGTACATCTGAGGGGAAATCAGTGAAGCAGTGTGACTGGAGATTAAAAATACCTGCATTTTTGTATTTTGTAAACAGCTATCAAGCCTGAAATGCCCAACTGTTAACAGATCACTAGCCAGAAGTCTAAACAACACCTCTAGCTTAAATGAAGCATCTCCCCAAATCTTTTACTGCTTCTCTGTCCAGAAGAGAGGGATTTCTGCAGCAAAAACTCTTTCTCTCTCTCAGAAACTACTGGAAGTTAAATATCAAATTCTGGAGCTTCTTCTAGCTCCCAGGTCTTGACAAAAAGTAAATCACACTGCCAGTGCTATGAAGGCATCACAAGATTTCCCCAAGTCCATAGGACAAATCTGCTGAAGTCATGAGTTACAGACACTCTATCCACTCCAGGCTGGAAGAGTGAAACCGTACTCCAGCCACCCACTGGCTTTCAGCAATGTCTGACAGGCACATGAAGAGCATACTGCAGGGCAGTCTCCCCTTCCCACTTCATGGTCCCAACAGCCCTCCCACCCCCTGCCACTACCCAAACCCAAGCCCATTTTTCCTTCTTCCCTCCTAAGTAGCCACTTGGTAGCTACATTTGAACAGTGACCTGTTTAAAGTCAAAAGCTTGTAGCCTGCTGGAAGGAAAAGATATTTACTGCTTCCCGCACTGCTTGCCTCCACACACTCCTATTACAAGTTTAGTCTTCTCATGGTGTTAACAGCAGTGGTCTTTTTGCTCCTATAGCAAAGGAAGATGTTAAGTCAGAGAAGCAACCCTTTCCAAAGTATTTATTTTTCAGTTAGTTTCCAAGCTTGTTTCAGGCAGATTGATAGTACTAGAAAACACAATTCTTACAAGGCAGATAAAATTCTTCCAATCAATTTTTCTTTTGCTATATAATAGTATCTTCCCATAACTTTTTCTTAAGTTGGCACAGGAAGCCTCTACATCCCAGGCAGAATATCCCAGGGGTTAATTAATTAGTGAGTCATCCTGGCAAAAGTGGAACTTGCCATTAGCTGGAAGTGTTTCCAGCTCTTAACTGGTACCATTAGTGATAGGCTATCTGCAAGGAAGATAACAGCTACCCTGTACAATGAAGATCCAAGGGGCAAATAGCAGGCATTGTGGAGATGCACAGCATTATCATCAGTGAGAACACAGATGGCTAACAAGAGATAATTCTGAACAGATACTATATGTACAAATGTTTAAGGATTAAACTGGCTTTTGCTAAAAGACAGTGATAGGGCTTAGCAATACAAACAATACAGAGTCCTAGCAAAAGGTCATCCCTTTCTGCATTTTATTTTAAATGCAGCGTAATGACCTTATAGTTGCTGTAGTGCAAGGAATTCAATCCTGCCACAGGAGAGAAAAAAGACAAGAGAAGCATCTGGTCCACAAGTTTATAAGATATCTGTATTCTATTTTGACCTCTGTATAAAATAACTCCAAAGATTGGCTATAAAGGTAAAAATAAAATTAAGTTCTGCTCGGTGGACCACTTCTTGGAAAAACAACTCTGTTTCAAAGGCAAAAATCTAAAGTTTACAGAGTAGTTATCTACATACAAATAAACAAAAAGCCTCAATTTGAGATTATTAACCTGTTAAAATAAGGTTGTCTCTTTCACCTACAGCTATCAATGACAGCTTTCCTGACTGTACTGAGAATTAAACCAAGTCCATAAGCCTCAGAGTTATCTTGTGAGCTCAGCAAGGTATTATCCTAAAAGGGAAAGAAGGGAAACCAAGGAAAATTGGCAGCCTTCCCAACAATGCCACCACCCAAAACCAAGCCCATTTTCTTTCTTCCCTCCCAAGCAATCTACCTGGTAGCCTTGTTAGAATAGCTCCCCATTTAACACTCAACTGGTTTGTTCAACAGAATCAGCTCTGGCCAATAAATTTCTTGACTCCTATTCCTGTGTTCACCGTGTACCTTTTTAAAAAATGGTAAATGATTAAGAATTGGTGGTCTTCCAATCCCAGTGAAAGGAAAACCCTAAAGAAGAGTATCTGTTTTAACATTTCTTGTGGTCTTTTCTCCAGGTGTGATTAACAATCACAGCTCTTGGAGAAAATTCTTAGTTCAATATGAACTGTTTGGAGCCATAGAAAAGGTATCTTGCCAGCAGTTGGCTGCAGCTACTCTGCAACTGCTAGCAGACCACTGTAAAGATTCTCAGGTTAGCTGTGAATCAGAAGAGATTATGTATCCACCAATATAGGCAGCTTAAACATCCTACCAGGCATTCACTCTTCTCTGAAGACTGATGCTACTATAGTAGTGCTGATGATTTACACAGGAAGCAGCTCCTCAGCTGTTAAGAGTTGCCAATCCAGTGCATTAAAACAACGTAAAGTCACCATTGGTTTACTTGAATAAATCAGGCTACAAACTGTGGCTGTTAAAGAATTACTTCATGGGTCAGCCATTCCTGCCACAGAGAAAGCAACTTGTGCAAAGAGGAGCCGAGTCAACAGCTGGGTTTTGTAACAACCTCTGTCATCTGAATTGAACTCATCTGTGTTTCAGTCAACACCCTTACATGAAAAATTACTATTATTCAATTCTTAATGATCAGCAGAGGCAATTTCAGCATGATACAGCTAAAAACATTTCTTTAATTAAATATGGTGGGTTTAATTATCCAAGGCCACATAAAACATTTAAAATTAAAAACAAACAAACCCAGTATCTTATTATACAAGTAGATCTTAGTGAGCTTGAAAGTGAAGCCTTTGGTTACAAACAACATGGAATAAAGATTCTAAAAATGAAACTCACTCATAGACTTTTTACAAATACATAATTAAAAGAAAGTTTTCAACAACAGCAACAAGACCGAAACCATCACTGAGACTAAAATACATCACTGAAAGAAAAAAAAGGCTCCTGAAAAGATGTGTATTGATATCAACTTTACAGCTGTTTGAAAACTATCAAACTGTAAGATAAGGTCAGTTTGGATACACTTCCTACCCGGTGATTCTATTAAAAATCAAAGTAGGGTAAGCACTTTCAGTCTTTCCTAATAAACTACCTTCTGCTGCTGCTGCTCATGCGAAGTCCTGTAAGTTGAGATGCTATGTGCTACAACAAGCATCAGTAAGGGCACCGCACGTCTTGTAGGTCTTACATACCAGGCAACTACAATTCCAATTTAAAATAATGGTTTTGAAATAAAATTAAGAGAGCTAGAACTCCTCCGAACTTCCAGAAGTTTAGCAGTTCCTGAGATGACTTGTACAAGTGTTAACATTTGTCTAACCTCCTGAGCTAACACATTTACCAAAAAGAATTACAAAATTTTTCTTAAAGATACTGCTTGAAATTTTAAACATCATATGTCTTTTAGACATAGATATTAGATTATATTACAGTACACTTCCTCTGGCAAGGAAAGATGGTGCAAGACAAAAGACCCATCACCACCAACTTTAGCCAGCAGGGAGTCTATCATCAACATCAAATGGTATTGCCCACAATGCCTATAATAACCAGGATATAGATAGGAGGAAAAAAAAAAAAAAAAAAAGCACCTTGTTTTTTCAAGAAACTGACACCACTACTGTGTAATAGTCTTCCAGTGAAGTTCATGTCTCCATGTCGTAACTTGTAATGTATTTCCCTCTCTGTGTTTTTTCCTTTCCATAATACTGCCTAGAAATCCTTCTGGACAGGTGCATGTGGCTGCAGGAGACCAGACAGACTGGCTCCTCCAACACAAACAGTCTTGGAAGGAAGGGGGACAAAGCTTGCAGTTCTAGGGTGCCTTCTGTGGCATCACAATTTGTTTTATATGCAAGTTAAACTTTGTAACAAGGTTTTGGCACCCAATTTTCCAAAAGCATGATTCTGGAAAACTAACAAGGAAGTGTGCAATGAGATGAACAGTAGAAGTAGCTCCTTCTGATCCTTGTCCCATGCATTAGTCACAAGATATTTTCCTCTGTATCAAGAAATCAGCAAACCACTCAACAGACCAGTAAACTAGCTCTATACGTTTATTTGTCATGGACAGATATAAGCTCACCATAAATAAGGTAGCAGTAGTCACTACTGATATTCAGAAAGCTTCACTTCCTATATGTATTTTAAAGCTATTGGATAATCATGCTGAAGCACCTTCTTCAACTAATTCTCTAACTTGTGTGTGAGGGCAGGAGGAAGTCTATGAAGATGATTAATTCTCTCTGAAAGCTCTTAATCACCCACAGTATCACCAGAATGAGCTGAGCTGCTGAAAAGACATTCTTTCATTGGTAAAGAAGGCTCTCAGTTATTAGTGTGAAAAAAAACCAAACAAAACTAAACCTAAATTATTTCTTATAAATAAGTTTGCTGCTTAGAAAAACAGCAGTATGGAATCTTTAGTAGCAAAGAGGTTCTTGGCAAAGGAATTTTTTTTTTTTTTCTTTTTTTACAGATACATGTAATTTACTGATCCAACATAATGGAGTATTAACTCATTCAAGTCAACTAACAGAGCAGAGCAAATAAAACACAATTCACCCCAGCTTAAGGCAACACAGTTAGCTTTCCTACTTTGGTATAGCAGTATAAAATACATTTAGTGCCACTTCTTGAATGAACATTTTCAAATTTCAGAAATTTGGGTAGAAGTGGCAATCACTGGTTAATAGTTTTCTGAAGCTATTTGGCCTGTGAACTCCACAACAATGCTGACTCAGTTTCTAGAGACAAGCTTTCCTGTCCATTTCCCTCCCTCCCCTTCAAATTATTTTATGCACCTGGTGTAAATTAAAACACCCTCTGGAATGAGATCAGAATTTATATGAACATTCATAGCACAACACAGCACTCCATTACAACCAAAGACTTCAAAATAATTAACCTACCATTTGGTCTAGGTACACAGTTGTAATGAAGTTTTCAAAATATTCCCAGCACACACCAAAGCATTAGATTATGACAGACCTGCTTAATGTTCTGCAATCAATTTAAGTTTTCCTTTGCTATACAAGTGAACCTTTTAACTACATCAGAACACTGTGAGGCTGTGCTTGAAACATGGTGTCCAAATAGCACTGTTGTTGGTACACACAAAATAATTCAAATCAGACTTTTTTCAAAGTCTCAGATCCAACTAGGACAATCATATATTTTGTGAGCATAACTAGGGGCTAAGATTACTCATTTTGAGCTCTTTTGGAAGATTGAGACCTAACTATTACTGTTCTTAGAAAGATGCATATAGTTGGCTTGGCACTGATCTCCATTTCTAGACTGGCTGCATTTGCTCCTTGTTCGGTTGGGATTTTTATGCTTTACACAAAGTTATTGTTTTTCTCCTCCAAATAAAGACTCATCATGCTTCCTGTCTGAAGGCACTTTTGTAGAAAAATGTTTAGACATTCCAAAAGACAAACCTGTGCAAAATTAAAGGCAGCAGGAAAAAAAAGATTGAGACTGTATACATTATTACAGTATTCTCTCTTTTCCTGGGGGAAGTTTGAACTATCATCCCACATAAGAACAAAGCTTTTGTTATGCTTTTCTAATGCTCCTCACAAAGGTCCTCTCAGCCAACATCTAGGAAAAGTATCAAAGGATGGGGTTTTTTGTATCAAAAATGGTATAAATCCCAGCCTGCTATTCTCTAAATTTCTTTTTCAACTGTCTCTCCTTTCTGAGGACTAGAACTTTTATACCTGAAATCAATCACAGGATTTTAGTCACACCCAGGCTGCTCTGACCTACAAAACCAAGAAGTTTTAGAAATGCCAAAGGTGCATAGATTTGTTGATTTCTTAAAACAAATTGTTCTGCAAAATCTCTTACACTGCGTTCTGTGCACTTTGAATAATCTGAAGAGTAGTTTCTTCAAAAGCTGGCTCATCATCCCTTATCTTCAGCTACTAAACTCTATTAGGACTCGTTAAAAATCCAGAGACTTTGTCCTCTATTAACTTTTGGGTTAGCAATTTTTGTAATTCTCTGAGGACATTCTGAAATAATGAATATCTTACAGATGCTCCCTCTGAGGTCTGTCCAAATCTCATCACTGAGAGCTGCTGCAGGACTGATACAGAACAAACCAAAACTGTTCAGGAATACCTGTCCTGAGACATGAGTATTTTCTTAATGGCTTTCCTTTCTATGGAGCAAAGAAGGCTAGACTTTGCTAATGATGATTTTTGCTCACCTTTAAAACTTTTTCTGAATTCAACAGGAAAGCACCAAATGGACACAATACTATTAAGATTCTTGAAAGAAAATACCTCACCAGTGACTGTGGCTGCAACTTCTTACATTCCCTACATGAATCACTGTCACAGCTAATATGATAAAGTCACTACTATTTCTGACTTCTTCATATGTAAAAAAACCCAAACAGCCTTTTATAAGCAGATTTAAGTGTCTCCTTAGTTGCATTTGAATTTGAATAGATGCCACTCCCTATTTCATCCTTCTGAAAGCAAGTCACTCCTGTATACTGCATCCAGGACAATATATTGTAGCTCAGCCAGAAGCCACAGGAATTATTTTTCCTATAGGTAATTTTATTTTCTGCTACAGAAAATTCAGTCCACTTAATGTAATGGGCTTTTTGACTTAATCCATAAATATTGTGTGGTGTAATATAATACATAATTTTGCAGATTAGATGTTAGATTAAATGTCTTTTCTGTCAAAAACATAAATATTCCAGAGTACTCAAGACAAAAAGTGCATCACATCACAATACTCTGTTTTCTTATAAGCAGGTCCTAGTGCCCCCAAAGTTTGCATATACTATTGTTTAACACACAATAGCTGCTGTTTGCCTTAACAATTAACACATTATTACAGCTCCACACATTGCTGCTGTACCAAGAAGAGATCCTACATAAAACCAAATTCTACTTTACAACACACAGTAAACTATTCTTTTGCCTCAAAAATGAGAATTACACAATAGCTTATAAAAATCTAGGTAAAAAGAAAAGAACATTATACATACAGAAAGTATTTTAAACATGGTTGTAATATAAAAATAAGATCTGTCAATGAAAACCTGCTGTTTTCTCCATAAATTCAGTTTATATTTTAAAGTTTAGCTTTGCATTAATGAACAGTTGGTATCTAACATTCCAAATGTTATTTCCCCTTTTTGCTAGTAGACGTGTCTCCAACGTTATCCCACTGCAAAGTCTCTCTTTGGGATATTACTAAAGAATCAGTAGTTTTCAGTGCTATCTTTTTGTCAGATTGTCCTGTTTTATGTGTGTGTGCGCGTGCGAGATGTTCCCTACTTTTCAGTATGGTATATTTTTAATAATAGTTGTAGAAGATATAATAAGCTTCCTGCTTATGCTTACCCCATAACCAGGACTGGGTTTGCTGGCTGGCTGGCTGGCCATAATAAAAAACAGATTTAAAAATAACTCATTTTTGTATTACAGAACAAGTTATTCAGTCCCATGATTCCAGAGCTGATCAGAATCATAAGAGACACAATGGCCATTCTGGCAAAAAAGGTTCCTGGGAAACAGAGGAAGAAATTCAGGATTTGCAGCAAGAAAAGCAGCAATACTTGTGGGGGTTTTGTTCAGTCATTTTTTGTGCCAGTATTGACTGAATGCAATACCGAGATGCAAAGCTATCTTTATCCCTTAATAAATTTCTAATCCTAGCTGCTATGTGAACTAATGCAAATTTGAAAGCCACAAACAAAAAGAGCAAATCAGCTCATGACTGCTATGCAAGAGGAAAAGGTCTAATTACCATCTGGAGGAAAGACAAACATGGTGAAGCATTTGTAATACATGCTTTCATGTGACTTAACTAAAGCTTCTAATAGCCATCAGATGGAGAGGGCTCTGCAAGTTTTAAATACTTTGCAATGTGTTCATTTACAGGTTTGATGAAATAGATTTTGCTTTAAATGAAATATAAATTCAGATTATTGAAATTATTAGAAAGAATACAGCATTATAACTAAGAGTAGTAGGAATTTATTTGTATATTATTTTAAAAGAAATAAATACTCTAGATAGACTTATTCGTGTGTGGCTCTGTGAAAGATTATTATAGTCATCAAGACATGGAAAGAAAGAGTTTTCATTAGACTAACTACTGTATTAAAAAAAATGCAGCTACCCACTAATGCAGCCCAATATTCTTTTTGTACTACCTGAAAATTCCTATAAAAGAAGTTTTTCAGATAAATACAAACCAAAATGTCCAGTCTTCTGGAAAAATTTTATCATGAATGAGGACCTGAAATTTTACTTGCATTAGTCAGTTAATCAATAGAGAGAATCAGCTATGTAAGTTTAGTTGTTGTTGACACTTTCCACTATATCTGAGGCTTGTTTCTCACTCAAGTATAAAATCACAACTTACCCCTCCAATTATATGACTAAGTTTCTAAATATGTCTTGAAGATGGTTTTCTTGGAGATCAACTGGAACCAAAAAGAAAAACATATTTCTTTTTTGAAATAACTTCATTGAAGTTAACACACTAAAGCTTGAATGCCTTTGACCCGGTAAGTTTCCAAGAAATACTCTTGTACTATTTGTTGAAATATCTGATCCTTATTCATGATTCCTGTATTTATATCATTGCTTTTTCTTCTGGCACTGGATTTCAGATAAAGCCTATTCAATAAAGCATCATCAATTTCTTTGGAAGCATTCATGTAATTTGACACCTTTTACATTTGCTCTGTCATCAGTCCCAGAGGTGTTGCCCGATACCAAGAGAACTGCACTCCAAGAGTTCTGCTGGCAGTGGTATCTCCATAGGTAGGAAGAACAAACCCCATCACATGTTTCCAGGACAACTCACCTCACACAGTTAAATACTGTGTGATAAAGATAAGTATCTAAAATGGGAAAGAGTAAATTGCCCTCTGAAGACACCTTTTCCTACTGACTACTGAAAAAGCTAGGCCAATTTAGACTAAACACAGATTTTTCTGAAGCCAAAATTAGATCAATCTTATTCCTAAACATTTTTACACTCAATTTTCTTACTGCAAACATTAAGTAATACCCTTATATGTTGAAGCTTCCAAATGCCACATGTTTCTATGGCAATTCTTAGATTAACTGGTCCTACAGTATGCATTAAAAAAAAAAAACCAAACAAAAAACCCCACCTCATGCAATGTATATTTTCCAGGTTATTTATAGGAGCCTGAGCATTGATTCTGGCTAACGAGATGTGGGTAAGCTCTTGAGCATCTAACCTCTGGTATTATAATTTTTTCCTGTTTGTATTATATATGACTGAACTATTCCTGTTACTCGTATCAGAAAGGCTCAGAAAATACAGCACACAAAACCGAGTCTCTTTTTTTTCCTTTGTTAATATAACTTTAAATTTCAAATGCAGAACAGAAATACAAGTCTTTAAGCTAGAGATCTATCAACTGTACATTTAATAGAAGGACTTTAAGAGTGCTATATACAATACGGTCTCCCCTCTCAAGACTTCCAACAAAAGAGTAACATGACTTGATTCTCCTCGGAGGAAAACATACAGCTTTTTAGGCTATCCTCTTATATGGTAAAGAAATAAAAATATATTTTAACCCTCTTTTGTAGTTCCTTCTTCGCCTTGTCATAAACAAGGGTTATTAAGTAATGATACTACTAGCTGCTCTGTACTTCCCACCACTAATTAGAGCATCAGGACACAGGAGTCAGGTACAGCATAGCAAGTGTAGAGGGGCCACAGAAAAAGAACAAAAAGTTAAAAACTTGGCATGTACACAAAGAAGATGGAAATACCAGAGGAAAGAAAAGGAATATCTTTAAGGTCAATATACAAGATTGAAAGAGACTGAAAACACCATAGTATTTAAAATCCACAGAACTGAGGTGCTCCTATGAGGAGGCAACACATTTAGAACAGTAGGAGAGGACAAATAATTGATGATGAATGGGAGAAGGGGAAAAAAAGGCCAGGTACAGGAGAGTCACCAAAATTTTTTCATAAAGCCTGAACGACTGAGGAGAGTTAGTTAAGCTATGATGGTACAAGGTGAAGTATTAGAATTTAATGCCATAAAATCCTGAACTCCAAGGAAAAAAGAGCCAGATTCAGAGGAAAGCAAGACAGCTTTTGGAAATAACTTCAGATACTGAGGCTGGACACGCAAGGTCTTAGCAAAAACCAAGAATGCAAAGAGAAGGAGGTTAAAAAGGAAGGTAGGGGGTTAACTAGAAGGATCTAGAAGTTACAGTGGCGCTTAGAACTGAAACGAGTCCAATACAGCAGAAAACATAACTTTGGAAACAGAACAGAGTAGAAGTAATGGTCTATGGAAAACACCACCATGGAACTGGAAAATACCAATGAAAACACCACATACACAAGAAAACAGAAGGGACAGTGTTGGTGTCAAAGGTGACAGACAGACTAAGACGGATGAAACAAGAATAACGCCTCAGATTCAACCACAAACAAGCCACCTGTGACCTTAGAGCAGTTCAATGAACTCAAACATCAGAAAGAAGATTGGAGGAGATCACTGAAAGCGTGGGTGGACAGAAATTCAAGACAATATAAAAATATACCATTAAATATTTTGAAAGAACTGAAGACAGGATGTAGGACTGCAGTGAAAGGGCAATATATGCTGTGAAGAACATATTTCAAATTAAATTTCTGAAGCAAGTGTTTATTTTCAATGAAGACAAACTGAAGCAGAGCAGCGTAAATGAAACAGGAGTAGAAGACAAAGAGAGAATGAGGAACAGCAGCAAGTGTAAGTAACAAAGTCAATGGGAAAGGATGGCGATATTAAGCAGCAGAAAGCATAAAGGAGACTTCTAAATCTCAGAGAGATAAAAAAGATTGCAGTAAAGAGTTACAGCTATTTTTAAGTCAGTATATTTGATGCACAACTAAAATAGTTCTTTAACATCTTTACTCTGACATTTTAAGGAAGCACTGAATTTTCAAAATGCATTGCATTAAATTCCTGAAGGAGAAATTTTAATGTACTTATAACTCACTTTTACCTTTTTATCCTCACCATTTGGAAACATTTACAGTTGCTAAAAACTCCTACTACCAGGAGAAAAAAAACCCAAAAAACAAAAAACAAACAAAAAAACCCCACAAACCCTCCTCAAACAAACAAAAAAACACAGACACAAAAAATCATGCTTCATACAGCCTCCTCTATACCAGAAAGTCAATACCATTTGGGAAGGATTTGCTACTAGCACTTAAACTTCACCTTACAGAGTTTATTTTTAGGATTGAGTGGCAAGCTGTAACTCTACAGTGGAAAAATAGGGAAAAATTGAGACTGAGCCACAGTTTTCCTTTTCAGATACAATGTTTTTTCTTGAACTACTTGTTAAAGAGTAAGCAAAAAACCCAAAACAAACAAACAAGTTAAAAGCAAAACTTTTATCATTAGATTAATTGCTCCTTTCTTGTGCCAGCTTTTCATTTTATATTTTCAACATTACATGAAGTAAAAGCTCTCTGGAACAGGAAGATTATCTTTGTAAAAGTCTAAAGCAACGCATCTGTAGTACCTACTAACATTTAGTCATTGGTAGGATGACACTACTGTCCCTGTTCTGCTCTGAGTGAACCTGTTTTATCACACACATATGTTCAAAGCAAACCAATACATTATATAGATGTTGTATGTGAACTACTTACAGTCAAAAGTTCATTTATCAATAGAGCTGAGAAAAAAACAGGCCCTAGTATCCCAGTCCCATAACTGCCAGCCAGCCTTATTAAGGCAGCAAGCTCAACTCAGCTACTTTTGTTCACATATAGCTCAAGAAATTTTATTTTAGTTTTGCATTTATTTCCAGTTATTATTACAAACTCTGACATACACCTCCACACCCCATCTCCCCTGCTGCCCTATGACATTAACCCTGAAGCTAAAGAAAAGCTAATCCTGCCTAGATACAAGGATTTCATGCTATGGCTTTGGATTCCTTTTTTCCCCTCCATCCTCTATCAATTAGTCAGTTCAAATAAACAGATGGAAATTAGTCCCAGCGCACTTTTTATCCAAAAGAAAGCAAGATAAAATCAAAATAATCAATTTAAAAGAGAAATTAAAATTATCATTAAAGCTATCATTGTATTTTAACATTCAGATCAAAGCTATCATCCCACCTGAAGGGGCACACACACACACACAATAAAAAAAGTGTTAGGGAGAAGAAAAAAAATATTAAGATTCCACAAACTAAATTGCTGCTGATAACACTGGAGAAACCTTATCAATCACATTCTTCGTTATTGTATTTAATCCAAACTATCTGCATGAAGCCTGCAAATTAAGTTAATAGGTACAGCCAGCCAGGCAGATCATAGAGGAGAAAGGAAAACAGCTCATTTGGATTGCAGTTGTGTTTTTGGTATTACTGTTACACACATGAACACTCTCAGCTTTAACACCCACCCCAAAAGTTTTACATTCTGTGGCCAAGATGTTGGAACAAAGGAACCACAAAGCCCAGGTTCATTTCTGAATTAACCAATGCTGATTATTACAGGTCAGGACTGCTATTAGGTTAGCAAGAGTATCTGAAAGGCTCTCTATGCATACAGTAGTACTACTCTTGAAACTGATTTTATATAGATTAAAGAAATTAACTCATGACACAACATTGTTGTTTGCATCAGTAACTCATTGTGGCAGGGGCCATCTCCTTTTTCTGTGGCAGGGCAGCACCCAGCACAGTGTAGTGTGTTCCTCTACACTAATACTATTAGCACCACTAATTACTCAACATACGCCAACATATTCTTTAAGTGCTTCTACCCCAGCATGCTTCAGCTAATAAAACCACTGTTAATATATGATGCAAAGTTCAGTTCCAGGCTACTTCTATGCCCTTACATCCTTCTGAACCACCTTTCTAGTCTTCATTACTACAAACACCTGTACTATTAGACAACTCCTTTGCTGAAACCCCTTTCCTGGCTCAGTCCAGTGCTTTCCATTCCTTAAAGTCATGCTTCTCTCAAGGAGGCTGTGAGGTTGCCATATAATCCCCACAACTGGTGCATCTCAATGCCTCATCATTACTGAGTTTACACATAGACTACCCTCCTTAGACAGCAAACTACTGTCATGCTAATAAAATGGTCTGAAGAAGGCTACACACCAGAGGCTTTATCTTTAGAAGCTTATAATGCTAATGGTAACTGCAGGCACTCAGGTGCACGTAAGGATAAGGCATCACATGATTTTCACTGTTCACCTCATTGTCAGATCCCTCTTAGGTCTCACATGGTTGCCTTACCTGCAAGATGGCCTTCCTGCCTCCTGTCAGCCTAAACCTTACCTCCAAGATGCCGGCTAATTGCCCCTTACCACTTTCACGTGAAGCAATACCACACGTTTGGTGGCATATAAACACCACAACTATTAAAATACTATCATATGCCAGGCTGATGAAAGAATCCCTTGTGGGAAGAGAAGGTTGTGAGGTAAGGAAATTCAGGCCCGTCCCTCTGATGGTATCTCACAAGATGTGCGCAAACACGTGCGGCGCGCTAACCTCACACCCTGCCATGACTGAATGCTGTGACAAGCCAGCGGCAGGTCTAGGAACAGCACCGGCCCACAAACAAAAGAAGGTCTTCCAGCATTGCCACCTTCTGCCGACACCTTCCTCAAAGAACCACTCCCAAGCCCAAACCCCGCAGGAGGCACCACCTGCCACCACAAGGCTCCCGGCAGACAAAGAGGGCCGGCCTCTCACCCCGGCAGCTCCCACATCGCACCCGGGAACGCCGTGGGCGGAGGAGGGAGTCTACTGGGAGGAGGAGCTCAAGGTCCCCAGGCAGCCCTGGAAGGAAGCTCTCCCCTTAACTTCATCAGCCACAGGACTGAGGAGACCTTGCCTACACGGGACAGCGGACCGTAAATAAAAGAGCAGGGCGTCCTTCCGGATAAGCAACTCAGCAGGAGCTAAAGACTCCCTTTTCCACACAGCCCCTCCCATAACGGCTAGCAGAGGACAAAAGGGAAAAGTCACTTCCTTCTCCCCCCAGCTGCGAGAGCGCAGCCTACCCCCCAGGAGAAAGGGAAGACGCGGAGGAGTGCTCGCAGCCCGCCAGGCCCGGGGAGAGGCGGGGAGAGGCAGAGGCGGGGGGGGGATGGGGAGCCCCCCCAGCTTCGGGCCAGACACCAACTTACCCGCCGGAGGCCTCGGCGCGCTGCTATTGGTTCGCGCCGCCACCGCGCGTGACGTGCAGGGCAAGGCCCCGCCTCTTCCCCGCCTTTGCCGGCGACGAACCGTTGGGGGGGGTGAGC
>JAVJGI010000065.1:22610089-22634368 GCA_035590275.1 Ibycter americanus | reverse complement strand
AGCGCCCGGTGCCGCGGCCGGCCGGCACGGCGAGATCCGGCCGCCTCCGCCTCTGCTCCGCGGCGGCCCGTGAAACTAAAGATAGAAAAGACCTATTAGGTCATTGTCCCGCCTTCTGCTCCACCCTGCCCGCTGCTGAATCGCTGCCTTCTCCGGTGTTTGGGGTTTTTTTGGACTCGTGGACAGTATGGCTTCTAACCTTACAAAGGCTGTATTTTCTTAGGTGTGAAGTTCACGTTATTTTTTTTTTTAAAGTTTCAGTACGGAAGGAAGCCAACGAACAGTAAAATTGTGTGCCCCGTGCTTAGTTTATAGGGCCACGCTCACGTCACTTTTAATGGGCATTCTATCTCGTTCCATGTGGAGTTGAATTAAATAGTTGTGTTATCTTGGCTTTCTTTACGTGGCAGAGTTCCTGTGTTGGATCTCCTCACTCGTCTCAGTTGTTTAATCTTTAAATCTCGAAGTATACTGGTACAAGTACTATTTTTAAGGATGCTTATCTAGAAGTTATCAAGGAGAGTAGAGTACAATGATGTAGATACAACACTGCGGAGTGTTTGACAAGACTGTAGCTTTGAAACAAATCTCTAGCTACTTTTCCCCATTCTAAACGGGCATTAATGCTTTACGTTTGGTTTAGGGATAGTGTGGGGAAAAACATCATGAAGGATAAGCATGAGAGAGTTGGGGAACTGACACGAATTGAGACTCTGGAGCAGGTTCTTGAGACTGGGGGGGGGGAAAAGGTATGAGAAAGAATAGGATTTACAGTGTTTCTGAGAACTAATTCAGTCAAGAAACATTTATATTTAGAGTACTGTATTTGAGAGTTTATAAAGTCTGGGTATTCATGAAACCTGTGCTATCTTTGGTAAAGCTATTTTAGATATTATTGTACTGTGGTGTTACCTGTTTGTAAATTTCATCAAAAATGCCACAGTTAGTTCAGAATGCTAGATGGGGGGGTGGGGCGGGTGTTCACCCTAGGAATTTGTGTCAGTGTTCTATTTTAAAAGCATCTAGTTTATTTTCTTGTTGCTGTAATATGTAGTCTAGGTGTTGGTTCCGATGTCAGTGTGGAAGACTAGAGATTTTTTTGTGATCATAATGGCCGGGAAATATGTCTGAAGTTGCTATATCATAAAGCTTGGCAACTATAAAAACATAATGTTGTCTCTAACGGCATTTGCAGAGTACTAAAGTTTTTTATTTAAACTTCGAAGTGGAGTTTTGATTCCCTTTTTGTGAATATAATGCTCTGCCCTATAGACATGACTGGGGAAGCCTCAAAGGTACAATAATAAATATAAACCATCTCCTCCTCCCCCCCGTGCATTTCCCCTCCCATCTGCAAACCTCTTCTCACTTCATGTTTATCCGTGGGCATGTCTGTATTAGCAGTGGTCTGTAGAGGAAGGTGTCTGAGCAAGACAACTAGTAAATTTTGCATTTCGGTGTACTTTGTGATTTTTCACTGTGAGATTTATTTTGGAATGTGAAATGACAGTGTTAACTGTTGAAATTGAATTTTTCAAAACTAAACCCTATTTTAAAAATTGTAGTAGTCAGAATTACACATGCAGTTACACTGGGAAATGTGTTGAACATAGCACATGTGGTAATGAACAGGTACTAGTATTCCTGGAAAAATCAAATCCCATTTAGAAAAGTCTCCTGCTGCATGTATTCAGCAGCAGTCATTTTGTTTCCATCTAGTCTGAGACACAGGATTACACATGGATACTAACTGTACTTCTATTCCTGCATATGAGCATGCTTGGCAAGAAACTGTTCCGAAAGCAAAGGTGTGTTAGATTGTTCTTACTTGGATGTACTCCTCAAATGAGAAACTGCAAGAATAGCCATTCAATACGTTCTCAAATTTTGGAACCAAACCGATAAACTAGAACAAAACTGTCAACGTTTGAAGACTTTGTCTTTAAGTAACGTAAGTGTGGGAGCTTTTTGGATTTTAATTTTGTGTCGTGGGCATTTTTGTGTTGGTTTTTTTTTGTTTGTTTGTTGGGGTTTCCCAATACCCTAGTGTCAGTTACATTTGCCAAAATTACATTTGCCTTTGTTTGAGATCCTAGGAGTCAGTGTGTGACAGGATTTTGGCAGAGATATAATAAAATAGAACTTCCAGATAAATAAGACTTCATGTACTTTGGACTTCTAATTAAAAATAGGTTAGATGGATTGCATGCTATGATTTTGCATAGAGAAGTATTTGGTTTTGTTGTATAACTCATCTTCTGGACAAAGTATCGAATATTTAAATAAAAACTCAAAAGCAACTTTTAAATTAATCAGACAGTACTATGAAGCCTAGCTGATTAAATTATTTACATAAAAAATGCTCTGTCTAGTGATAACTCGTTTTGTATACAGAAGTCTTAAGGGTATTGAAACTTTTGATTCATTTCCCCTTCTTTCTAATCAAGTACAAGGGTCTTGCTTATTTTTTTAATAACTTAGCCAAATTACCAGAAGAGCTTATTTCCTTTCAAGCTCTTTGTTCTAGTTTTCTAAAGCTTTCTTAGCTCTGACAATTCATACATTTGTATTCACTAACTTCTAAGTAATGTTTAGAAATACTTAAAGTGTTTCGACTGCTGTTGCAAGTCTCTCGTGATCAGAGGAGCTATGTAACTGCAGACTACTAATGGCAAAGGTTTATGGCTGCATAGGACTTTTCATTCTAGCCCTTTTCAGCCTCTTCAAACGGGCCACTTTTAGCCACTGTTTTTTCTTTTTGCTGTTGGCTAATGAATAACGGTGTAGTTGTCCATCCTTTTTCAGTTTATAGACCCTTGCAGTACTTCAGGTGATGATCAAGTGATGGTCCTTGTAAAAAGAATTTTCAGGTTGCTGATGACAGACATTTTTTCCAGTCTCGTTTAACTGCCTTTCATGGAATTACTGAATGGACTGCCAAGGTTCTGACAGCCACTGAAGAATCATAATACTAGCATTGGAGCCTGATTTCAGCTTTGTAATTTGACAGTTAGATCACAAACTACTCTGGTTTGTTTTTTTGTTGGTGGTTTTTTTTTTGTTTGGTTTGGTTTGGTTTGGTTTGAGTTTCTTTTTGAAAAAAGAGATGGTTTTAAACTGCTCTTGATTTGAACAGGTTAAGGCTCCTGAAAAATCTTAGGCTCTTAGTGTTAAAGTTAATTGTAACCAGTTTGCTTTAGGAAATAGTTACATTATTATATCATGTTACTTTATTGTGTGTTATATTGCCCTGTTGTATCAAATACCAGTTTAGTGCACATAGTAAACTTTGCTTTAAGGTAAATCAGCGTAAGTGTTAAAAGACTTTCATCAGCTTCAAGCTACTTTCTAAGTTCCCAGAAGGTAATGTTCAGATGGTGTGAAAACAGACCTTTAAAATGGCTGATGTGTTTTGTGGCTCTTTCTTGCTAAAGTTTCTGATTGACAATAGTTATTGCACAGATGCACATAACTAATTAAAACACGGATATCTTCTGAAGTTAAACTTTTGAATGAAATAAAGTGCTGGAACTATATTTCAGTAAAATTTGCCAGCCTCTTTTGGCTGTAAGAATCAGTAAGAACACTGCGCACTAGTATAAGAACACTTGTATTGCAGAAAGGCATTTTCCTAGTTGTTTAGTTGGTGTCATCTCTGAGCTCTTCACTAAAGGATACACCTCCAAGAAATTAATGGTGGTTTTGCCATCATTATGATAATTATGGGTACCATCTGTACAAATAGACTAGTTTTAAGTCTTCTATCGGAACAGATTCTATAGTGGTAGAATATATGTGGCAGTATACTACATGATACAGGGTACCTATATATGGTACGTGTATATAGAGAGAATATACAGTGTATATATATTTTAATAGAAATTGATGAATTATTATTAGAGAGTCCTTTGCACTTGTCTGGTTTTGAATTGCATTCATGTTCTTAGTGTGAATTAGAGTATTCAGCCCATCTATGGTATTCCATTTATTACCCTGAATCTAAGATGTTGTAAGCGTTGTGTATACAAGATTCTCATAGGAATTTGGAAAATCAAATATTTGTGTTTAATTTACAGTTACTAAGACAAGCTTTCCAACTCTTAGCAATAACCTGGTGGTTGGTTAGATGCCTATTCTGCTTTCTTTTTAGGTTCAGAGAAGAAATGTTGTGGAAACTGATAGCCATAATCATGGTGAACAGTATTAACCAAATCTATTATCTTCTGAAAATTACAGCTACATTAAGTATTCATTTATACTTACATTTGCAATAGTGGCCAATACAAACTCATGTCTGGCTAATGATAATGGACTTTTGATAACAGTGTTTCTTCAAGTCCAATAAACTAATGATGTTGATGCAGTTAACTTAAGCTTTTGTTTCTGTATTTAAAACAATCTTATCTGTAATGTACCTATATGAGTTACAGGACAGCTTGGTTTTGCCTTAATATGTTCTACAGCAGGTGGAAACAGATAGAATTTTTAAATAGTCATTTAATAAGACAAGACCAGTTATTTCATTTAATGATAGCGTGGCCTTGACTCCTTTTAATGCTAAAATATGAACTGATAGTTGGCTTCTTAGAAGTACTTTTTGCATACCACTAACATCGTAACTTATTTTCTAATCATAGAAAATACTTCAATTAGTCTGACCTGAAAATAAAATAAGGGCAGAGCAAGGAGAATTTGTTTCCTAGTTTCTGGGGCCTTACATACATTGTTCTAAATGACTCCTACAATTGGATGTTGCAACTTGAATTTACATTAATGATACTAATGTATCATGCAGCATGCTAGGGAGGGTATCTTTTACATCTGTAACTTAACACTCACAAGAATAGAATTTGACCACTTAATAGCTAAGCTGAAGCACTGGTAGACTGGTTTCTGTCTATTCTTTGACTTACCTGGTGCCATTAGCTCCACTAATTCTTTAAAAGAATTTGTTGGAGCTGTTGGAACTCGTGAACATTCCTATATAAAAGATACAGTTCCCTATGGAAGGTTACTGCTTGAGTTAGTCTGTAATCTTGTGTGTTCAGTACTAGCTGGAAAAGAAATTCACATTTGAAAATTTCCAGTCAAATACTGCGTTTGGTGAACCCGAAGTTTCATGTGTGACTCTGCTGTAAACCTAGACCTGAAAAGAAAAAGCAGATGAGAATGTCCTACACTGAATTTTAACACATAAGAATGAATCAGTGCAGAACTTCTGGCAATTTTGATTAAAATTGTTTGCTATACTAAATATATTTTGTTCTAATCTATTTTCATTCATAATTGACTGTATGAGTTGACCTCGGATTAAACTGGAGCAGTAAAATAGTGCAATTGTCCTCAGGAGATCTGAATTAATAATATTCACTTAAACGCCATGTTGCTTTGTTTAGCAATAGAGGCATTAGTAGATAGAGAAGAAAGTTGATTTACTCTCAAGAGAGAATGTATAAGATGGCAATGCTCAATTTTAAATATTTAGTCTAAGTGAAATAGAACTAAAACTTTATCTAAAGTTTGCCAAGAACAGTAATTTCTTTAAGAGTAGCCTCGGTATTTTAGGGCTGCTGTGTATGGTCTAGATGAAAAAAATGCGTGACCGTTCATAGAAGACAAACGATTTTAGCCTTGCTGATCAGCTTGGTGAGTTGCTCTATAAAGTTATCTTATTTTCACGCTATTGCAGTTTTAGCATGTTGAAGATACCAGATAAGGAAAAGGCAGTATCAGTGTTTTAAACCATGGGAAATGTGTCAAGGGGAAAGCTTTCCAGAGCTCTTTACACCTGTTGTCACTAGCTAAATTTTCTGAGGAAACAGGTAGTGCAAGAAAGTAATCTGTAGATTGTAAACTGAGATAACTTTCTTGTTTTAAATGGCTATTTGCAGAAGGTAATATCTCCTTTCCATTTTGTCTGTAGCAAGGAAGTACTCTGAAGTAGTGTAGCACATGTTTCATGCCTCATTTCTTGGACATCTTCAAGTCACTTGGCTTAAAATCAGCATCACAATACTTAACTTATGAGTAATGTGTTGTCTGTCTGTTGCATTCAGAATTAAAGCTGCTGACAAGTTTGTGGAGAATAAATATAGGATGCTCGTGATCACCTTGGTAGATTTTCCAAGATGTGAGCACAGTTACATAAACTGTTTAAAACTCTAAGTAAATAGGAAATATTATATAATTTTATTTATCTATGTTTGTAAAAGTTCCTGGTTTTTTTTTCACATCAAGTGATATTTCATATTTCTTAGCTAACTATTTGTGTAAGTCCTTGGACTGCTGGTTTCTTCTCTGGAACATAAAACTTTAGATTTTAGGTGTAAACTCGATGTGACTGTTAATGTTGTCAAGTAGACTGCAGAATGAAGCTTCTTTAAAGCTGTTCTAACTTGGTGAAATACTTCTTCATATCTAAGTCAAATGCAGTCTATATAATTAAATCTGATATAGGAGCTAAAAAAATGTTGTGGCATTGTTTCTGGTTTTTTAACAAGTTTTGTAGACAAATTTGTTAAACCTTTTGAGCTTAATCTTTGGCAGGGAAGTAGTCCTTCATTAATGGAATCTTCCAAGCAGTAAAACATGCTGTTGTTGCAGAGCAGTAGTTCACAAGTTTCTTTTGGTGGTGATTCATATTCTAGTTTTGACTACCCCATAAACAATATAGAAGAAATAATTTGTTCGGTTTGTATTTGCAAATGCCACAATTCCCAGTTTGGGATTTTTTTTTTAATTGAATGCAGTTATGAATGGGCCTTACATATTTCATGGGCCATGACCCATGTTTTGAGAATCTCGTAAGATCATAAGCATCATTCTGCTTCAATGACAGTTGTCCGTGTAAAAGAGGCAGCATGTAATTAAACGCTCTGGTTTGAGATCTTAAATTAATTCCTTGAGACCCTGGTGCCTGAAGTGTTGTTTGTGAATACTTTTTTGGTCTTTGCTTCTTTGTGCTCCTCCAATAACCCTTAATTATATTCAGATTATACATAGAATTGATAAATTCATATTGTCTCACCTCTTTTGCCTATTATCTGTCTTTACAGTATTATTCAAATACAATGCTTGTGCTGTCTTTTCATTTGATACTGTTTGGATTGTTCCAGTTTTCAATGTTTAGTGATGGAAAAGCCATGAAATTTGCAGTTAAAAAACAAAGCAGACTGAATTAATAGCCCAGAGTAAAAAAAAAAAACCAAAAACAACAACAAAAAAGTTTTACAATTTTTCTCTAAACCCGTGTAAAATACATATTGTCACTCCCTCTAATTAACTTTTTAATGGTTTTATAATGTGATTGCAGTATGGAATGCTTGAAAGACATCTTAACTGTCAAATATGTCATAAGAAAACAGCCCCCCACCCCAAAAAAATTCATTCCCATTTCTGGGGGGGGAAGTTCCAGAAATGGGAAAGAATCTTTTTAGAGAGAAAGAAGACCTTGTACTTGCAGAATATGTTTGGATGATGTCAGGCAATAAAATTGTCTAAGTAATAATCACAAAAAGCTAGTAGGCTACCTCAGATCATTCTGCAATGGTATTCATACTTCCAACAAAAAAATTAAGGCTTTACTGTAAATATTAATTTTCCATTGCATTTCAAATTTTCTGTTGAATATGCTCTACATTCATGATATAAACCAACTAAAGTACACACAGCAGCAGACTTACCTAAGGCAAAAAATTCACTATAAAATAGTAATGGAAGATTCTTCATATATTTAATGTACCTATTTAAACTATCATATTTGGGTTTAGGAGGGCAAACTGTTTCTTAAAGCAGTTATTGTAACTTGCTTTTACATACAATTATATGAAAGTTACAGATTTTTCTTGTTTATTTTTAGTCTTCTGGATTAAGACTGATTTGCAGTATTCCGTGGGATTGCATGTGTTTATGTAGAGAGGTTAATGTAAAACAGCTAAGCATGAATGGTGATTTGGAAGCTAAGGAAGATGCTTTTCCCCCTTCATGTAGCCATGTTTATATTTTTGAGCCATTTTCTATTTAGTTAATTACCTATAGCCTAGAGCAAGAACTTGTTCAAGCATAGGTTCATGCTTGAATCAAGTTCCACCCAAAACCTGGCTTTAAAAAGGTTCCGATTACCTGAAGCATGCTATTCTATGATGTGATTCTTAATTTTTACTGATTTTTCTATGAAGAAGAATATAAAGAAGTGAAAAAGTAGGATTGTACTACAATAGTCAAATCAATTTATTGATTTGCATTTAAAATTTGCTGAATCTCCCCTTTACTACAGAGGGCTAAGTGAATATAACTTTAAAGTGTCAATCTTAAAAATTAATCTGTTGGTGGTTGTTTCAGAAAATCTGGAGCTGAAGGAGGCCATGACAAATAAGGGACGTTTATTATTTTCAGAAATATTTTTTCTGAAGTTGCATTAATGCAGTTACTCAAAATGAGTGAGCGAGCAGAGAGTGGAAGGGCAACTGTACAGTCTGCCAAAGTTTTTTTGGGAACCATTACCCTAGAATTTAAGTTTTGTCTACGTCAAAATATTTTTGTAGCATGAAAGCAATAATGAATTCCCATGCTAAGACAGAATTGTTTTTGAATCCATGTAGCTTGATAATGAATTGGAGAAGACTGTCCGTTTACTTTCGTCATATCACTTTAAACACCATTTTAGATCTTTCTGAGACCTTCTTGTTTAAGGAGGACTTTAAGGAACTGGGTTTTTTCCTCTAGAAATGTTTAGTCATAACCATGATTCAGAAAACTGTTCTGAGGGAAGCTATTGTAACTTTGTTAATGATACAGTAATTACTTGGCAAGGCTTGCGCTGAGATTTATTCTTTCTTTATCTTGTAGGTAATGGTTCTCTTGGCATAGACTTATGCTGTCAAACCAAAACTTTTCTTTAGCATGTCTAGCTTTCACATTATAGAAATGACTTTTCACTTGTATTTCTAAGCAGTACTTTACCAGGAAGGGAGTTAATACTTTGTAATCAGAATGCATTAAAACCTTAATGGAGAAATGTCAGTTGAAGTGTTTCAGCAAGAATTAGCATGTTGCAGTAAACCTTATGTGCTTCACAGCCTTTGTCTCTATCAGGCCTTATTCAATTCATATGATGCCATTTTTTATTTTGTACAGTTCAGTCATGTTCCTGCCCCACCTTCAGCTTTTCCTGTTTGAAGAGGCCCAACCTTTTTAGTCTGCTTTTTATAAGACAACTGCTTGACCCTTTAATGATTTTAATTATTCTCTCATTCTTTCACTTGCTCAACTTCTGCAGATGCTACAAATGTTTCAGTTCACCGTTCAGGCAAACAGTTCTGTTTTTCAGTGCTGGATATTCATGGGTCAGAACCATAGGTCTGTGCAACTACATTACACCATGAAAACTGTGAACTGTGATTGTTGCTGGGAAATACGGTCAGAAGAGTTTGAATAGGAATTATCCCCAAAATGAACTCGCATCATTCCAGTAATGTGGAGAAATGGATACTCTTAGAGTTAAGCCAAGCTTGTTTTCACTCTTTCACCCTTTCTAACTAGTTTTTACTAATAGTGAACATGTGCTAACCCAATTTATAAGTAACCTGAAAGAAGGAAAGCACTGTCTGCTATTTTTCATCTCTGGGGTGGGAAGTCTGAAAGCTTAAGGATCACCATATAAACAAGAATATTGTCAAGTGTTTCCTATTGATTGACAGGGATAGCTGGGGTACCTGAAAAGGCCTCCTTTGTTTTTGACTGTAGCAAGAACTTTAAGCTGTCTTTTAGTAGCAAACTTAGATGTTCTGGTCAGCCCTAGAAGTTGTTTGTTAATTTAATGTGTTACACTTAAATAAAAACAAACAAAAACCCACATACCTCCCCTAGCATTTAAAAGTGAAATATAAAAATGAGCTAGTTTACAGGCTTGTTAACTCTCCTGTTTGTGTTGTCCATTTCAATGTTTATTGATGCTGTTGTAACTTCTTAGTCTTTAGTAGTCCAGCATAGGACCTCACCTTTGAGCCAGTGCAATATGAAGAAGGTTCTTTTGAATCTCTGAAAAGCACTAAAACAGTATGGAAAATGTGATATTAAGTGCAACAGTCAATAATACATCTTCTCAAAGTGGTGCATTTCAATAGCTTCAGTAAGTGCAGAAGTGACTTTTGAATGAGGAGTGCCTGGACCTTTACCATGACTGGTTTCCACAAGTTTCTGACGATGCAAGTCAATGCAACTGGAGTTCTGGCAGTGTATTCCTGTTCCCACCTCCTTTCTTGTGACAGGTCTGGTGCTTGCCAACCCCACGATGATCTGGTTCAAGAAACTAAGCCACCCAAAAGCTGATTGTACATGCAATCTTCTTGGCTCCCCAGACCAGCTCACGGGAGGGCCAGGCAAGTGACAGTGCTGATGTAAGGGAAAAATCACAGGACAGTGTTATCATTGGCTTAAATAGCTATAAAAGGGAAGCATCAAGGTGGCATATTGGTGTTCTGAAGTTGTTAAGGTATGTCAAATGCTTTTTGTCAGAACAAAAGAAAAAATAGGCATACTTCTGTTGTATAAATCATCTGCAGATAGCAATAATACTGATAAAAAGGCAGTTGGTATTCTTATCAGTCAGTAGTTCTGTCCCTTTGGATCACTGACGTCCATGCTCGAAAAATTTTCTTATGTAGACCTATCTTTTAACTGGAAATTTACGAAAAGCCTATGTTCCTGGTTTGGTTTCTGGTGGTGATTCTTTTCTCTACTTTAGGTATGCTACAGAACTGCTAGAAGGAATGAAAATTTTGTAAGACTTCTTATTTGGCACTAAATTTACCTGTATGAGGAAAGTACGGAAACTGAATTGAATTTCAGAGTGAGCAGAGTGTTTTGAAGCAAGAAATGGCTTAGATAATTTTCCAAAATGAATGGAATTCTGCATTCCCTCACTGTACAAATATCCAACAAAAGACAGCGCTCTGCTTCAAAAAGAGAGCAGTACTTCCTCTTGAACATCTTGTGTGTTTAACTGTTTGCAGTGTTTAACGCTATCTTGATACTTGGCAGTTGTGTCGGAGGAAGAACATTGTTCCTACATTGCATGAAAATCTTTTGCCAATAAAAGCTCACCAGTTCATTAGTTGTGAAAGTCTGAGTAAAGCAACAGTTTTCCCTTTGCATATATTGTGCCTCAAGCTCTGCAAAGAGGGTTGAAGTGTTTTGTCTTGATTTGTTTATGTGGATTTGTTTTTAATAATTTTATCAAGTAATGCAATTATTCCTATAGCCGTTTCTATTTATCATTAGCACATTATGTAAATTCTGAAGGAATTAAACTAATCAGTAAAATGGCAAACAGCAAGTACAAACAACATCAGAATTTCAAAAAGATTATCATCATCAGCATGCTCCTAAATTAAAATTTCTCTTGAAATCAGCTGATAAATAATAGGATTTGCATCCATATAGTTTCTCAAAGTAGTCAGTTTTCTTAATTGTTTCGTTGTTTAAATTAATCAGTTAAAAAACACCCAACAAACCAAACAGTTAATCTGAAAGGAACATCAGAAACATGTTCTAACTGTGCTAAATATGAAGAAGTTTACTTACAGAACCCAAGATGCTATTTTTGTGGCACTTGAATAGCCAATTTTCAAGGAATACCAAATGTTTATTCAGATGGCTTTTTCTTACCTCTTGAGATGTCGTACTTGCAGCACAAAGATAGCTAGGTCATTATAAACCGTATGAGGCAACCTTTCTAACTTGCCTGTCAGAAGATTTCACTTTTGTGAGATGGTATGTAGCTTTAGGGTCATTAATTAAGACTCACAAGAAAACTACTGGCAAGTCACAGACTGCACAAGCATTAAATAGCACACATCATCATAGTGGATTTGTAATTAATAAAGTTCATTGTACAACTGACTTGAAAATAACTTTTTGACATTAAAGAGTTGAAAGACTGGCTTAAATATTTATTTTTTTATTGTTGTTGCTTCTGTCTTTGCAGTTGGTTTCTATTAGATTGTCTTAAAGATATGTACATAAGGAAGCAATAACTTCCCTCTAGAGTTCTAAATTTCCCATTCTTTTTTAAACATATTAATACTATGAAGAGAATATGAATTGGCTCCTATAACAATTTTACTTTAAAAACAGGGATGATGTACAGCTTTTTTATGAAAGCCGTCAAAAGCTACTCTACTTCCTTTTTTGTTACTTCAGAAATAGGGGAAGTTTCATCTTAACAGACTAGAGCATGCATGGAGCAACAGAATATATGCTTTGATAGTTTTGCAAGAGCTGTTGCCGGTTTTAATGCGGTATTGATGTAGTCACGTTTCATTTCCCCCTGTTACAACTGTGTCTTTTTTTAAAATACTGAATTTTAAACTGCCTTTATGTTTTTCCCTTAAAATATATGAAGTATACTTTCTTTATTGTTCATTTCAGGAGGACAAAGAATGAAATGGGGTGATAATGCTTCATCTTGTTTCATTCAGTCTTTCCCCTCTGGCTATTCAGCTGTGCTCATGGCAAGTCTTGAATATGGTTCACATTGCAGTATCAAATTATACAGAGCCTTTTCCCAAACTGCCTGTATTTCTGAACTAGTAAGATGTATACACTTTAAATGACAGTTAGGTCACATCTGTTATAGCGCATCATCTTCTACAATAAATACAAGAAATAAATTGTCTTAGTACAGGGCTTTAAATGCCTTCCTTCGGCTATATGAAACGTAGAACTTTTAATAATATTTACTTCTTTGACAGCAAGGTTTTTTTAACTTAATGACTATGCCACATTTCATTTCTATGACTATGTAGTTTCCCTAGTAACGTGTCAGAAGGTCTTTATTTAAGGGTTCTTAAAGTCCAAAGAAATTGTCTTTTTTCTGTATTTGTTTTTTTTGGGGGGGTGATTTTTGTTGTTATTGTCTTGTTCATTTCCAGTTGGGAAAGACAGAATTTTCTATGCTCAAGTCAGATGTGCTTTTTTTTGTTGTTTTGTTATACATGAATAGCTGTGCTGCATCAGCAAACAGCTGTAGCTATCGTACATCTGATCTGGTTAAAGGCTCTGGGCAGAGAAGATCCCAATTTTGTTTTGTAACCTAACTCCAAGGAACAGAGTAAGGAGGAGCTGTGGGTTGACCCAACCACTTTATTAAAAAAATAAGAAGTATTCTAGGATGATATGTGCACGTCTATGAATGTACACCATGTAGTCTGTAAAGTGCTGGTAAACACAATGACTTAGTGCTGTATGAAGCCAAAACGCTCTGTGGTCTAGCTGTTTGCAGTAAGCTACAGAGTTGGCTTTTACAACTCCAAATGTCTCCCTGGGAAAAGGTGTTAGCAGGAGTAACGCTGGTGCTCTGAGCCCAAGTGAACTAAAGCATTTTTACGGATGTTAAATGACCAGAAGCAAGTTTATAACGTAGAACCCTCCCAGGTAAAGGATTCGGAGGTTTCTTAAGTCCTGTGTGCAAACAAATAATACGATTATCGAGAGCAAATAATAAAATTCTCAACTCTCAACCTGGCAGCATGATAATTTTCTGAAAAAACAACAGTCTGGAGACAGCTTCAACTCTGGATTGTTGGTTGTCTTAAAAGTAATTCTAGAGAACAGCTAGAATTAGCAATTGTTTGATTAAAAATTATTTCTTGATATCATTATTTCTTTAAATTATTAATTTGTCATCTGGAATAATGGTGTGTTTACTGCTGTAATAAAGACTTAATTTTGAGGTGTAGTGACTAAAATAATCTTACAGCTTAATAAGCTGTAAGCAATATGGTTTTTTTCCTCATGACACAGACTGAATAAACAACTGGTAGGATATATGTAATCCAAGATGAAGATACACTGGGCTACTATCTTTCCTGGGAATTTGTAAGTCAGTTTGGGGCTGACATTGTCTGGTGCTGGATAAAATGGAAAAAACCTCTGCCAGCAACTGTTACTGTCCTCTGCAGATGAAAGATACTGGCAAAGCAGCTTAGCGCTGCAGGGATAAATCTTAATTTGTCACACCTCCTCCTTCTCAAGTATAGGAGTTGATTGTAATGCACAATTGTGTATTTTAATGCTGCTTTTGCAAGTAGTATGTACAGTTATTATAAAAGAATTTAGAAAAAAACCCCCAACCAGTGCTTTGCGCTTACACCTCTGAAACTGCTTAATGCATTAGTTACAAACGTTTTCCTGATATTGTCAGCTCGTTTTCCCTGTTACTTTTAGGTGAGCTATCATGCAACAGGAGAAGGCAAAATAAAGTGTTATTATAAGACAGCATAGCTTATTTTGGAGAATTTCTTGCCAATGTTTAGCAAATTTCTTCCCTTATTTTTATTTTGTTTTTTAAATGGATTTGCTTAAATAAGAATCATATCAGATTTCAGCATAATCTCCACTGTTAAGTTTCCTCTCAAGGACTGTTTCAGTTATTTTGCACATATTTGACAGTTCAGCCCTGGTACTTTTCAAATATGCATATAAATATTCCTTCTGATTTCAGTGACACAATGTGTGAATCAGGATGGGAACTCTGCATAGCTAGTATACAAAATACCACAGAATTAATGAAAATACATAAAGGGAGTCAGGAGGTTAAACATGAAAATTACATTCCATACCACTCACAAAAATAACTTGTGGAATCCTCAGAAACCAACTGTGGAGGAAGCAGAAGAACCACAATAAGTACAAAGTACAAGGATAATGTTAAAAGAGTGAAGTTGTCATGGAAACTGCTCCAAAACTAGTGTAGCCACAAAGGCAGCACCAGACCACAGTATCATAAAGATGTGCTTCAGCAGTCTGGGTTGAAGCCTGGGCTCTACTTTGTTAGTAATAGTATTTGTTTATAGGAAATAGAGGTACTTTTATCTACACTTCTATTTCAGTATGTTTTTTTCCCTGGCATTAAACATTTCTTAAGTAGAAGAAACTGTATAGTAGGTAGTTATGATACATTGGGCAGGCAGGGAAAATTTTTGGTTGATCAGCTGTAGTTTAAGGCTGTATCATCATCTTTGGTAGATACTATACTTATCTTTTGAATAGTTCTTTTGTAACAGTCATTTCAACAACTTTCAGCAGATATAAATGAATTTAGCTGGTTCTTAATTCCTTGGACCAACCATATCTATTATACATATAAATATATATCTATCAAAAAATTGAAATTCTCTATAGATTTTTATTACTACTACATTTTCAAACATTGTACAGTGAAGACTGGTGCAAAATAATATAGCTGCTTTGAAATGACTGGCTCATCTTAGTTTCCAGAAATCTGTGGAGGCTGCCATCTCCTTCATTGGCCTAACTTGTGATTTATTGTAAAAATATTGCAGAGCTAGCTATTTGCTGTTGAATTCAAGCTAGTACTTGTAATTACATTTCTCAACATTTGATGTTAGAATTAATACTTCCTTTTATCTGCTTAATTAAAGTAGAGGGTTTTTCCCCCTAAAATTCACTAATAAAGAACACCTTTCTATGTTTTGAAAAGAAATTTGAACACTTGATACTGGTCAACCATGCAGGGTTTTTTTTAGTTTCAGAATGCACAAGGCAATGTTAAATATGGTATAGCAAATTTATACAAAACAAAGTCCAGTGTAGTTTTTCCAGTAGGCCACACTACTTTCAGATTTATTTGACCAAGCTGTTAAAATCTAAAGTTATAGCAGATTTTTATTCCTTGGTTCGTATGTTTAAGAAAGCCTGAGATCCACTGCTTTCTGATAGCTCTGGCAAACAGCTTTGCCTTTGTGTTATACACAAGGACAGTTTTTCAGTCCTGATTACTCAGGCATCATCACAAAGCATATACAAAGCTAGATCTGGCAATCCCAGGGTTACACAAAAGTGTAGCTTTTTATGTGCAAAAACATCCTTTGCTGAATAAAGGATGCATGTATATTTCACTCCTTGGCAACTTGATGATCTGTGATTATGACTACAGTTTTGTTGAGAAGGAGTCGGAAAGGAAAAGCTTCTTAATTGATTTGTTTTGCTGCCTGCAAAATATGCAGTGTGGTTATATAACATCTCAGAAGAGATCAGGCATCAGGAAGAAAGTGATGAACAATTTTCTATATTACATCTCAGCTTTTTTTCCAGTTGGCTGAACAACAGATGAAGGACATAGTTAAATTTTTTCAGTTGTAAGTAGTGTTTAATTTTTAGATGTCTACATGCTGCATCACAGGAGGGGAGCTGCACAGCTGGGAAGGAAACACTTGCTGGTGATAGGAAACTGAAACAGCTCCTCACAACCAAGGCTGAAACTTCATGTTGGTCATCTAAAGATGAAAGACTATGAGTTATCTCTGAGCTGTAATCCTATTACTCTGGAACGGTGGCTCTGCTCTCCCTGCTGTCTGTGGCTGGGAATATGCAACTTCTTGGCCGAGTGCCCAGACAGTAAACCTGCCTTTTAATAGTCTGCTATCAGTCTCTTCACAAAGCTGCTGGCTCTGGAGCTTATATTTGGTTATAGGATACTATATAAAAATCCAGGATTGATAGGGAGGTATCACTAATTCCTCATACTTGCAGATCCTGTTTTTGTGTGGAATGGTTGTTCTTCTTTCTTGTACTGATACATTTTCAAATTTTTACAACGTTTTTGTGCGTTAGAAGTCATTGCCATTTTAGTGTGAGGGATTTAGGTTCAGAGAGAAAGTATCTATCTGATTTACAAGATGATATTTATTCTATGCAAACCTGCATTCCGTCTTTCTAAAACTATATTAGCATTAGGAGAATAAGAGTATTTTTCTGTGTGTGTTCTGCTAACAAAACTGTACCACTATTGCAAGAACCACACTGCAACGTACAGTTTGCTATTCTCTTGTGCGTATTATCTCTCTCTAAGTTAATGTTTGCTGTAGTGACCTTAAACATATAATCCAAATAGAAGTTTTGGTGAAAGGATTGCAATATTTATATATTGTTGCGTATGATAGTTAGTGTCATGTATGTCATATTGCATTAGTCAGATCTTGGGGGAATGAGTTATTCCAAATCAGTTTTCAACCATTGTGTATGAATCTTTTGAAAAGATCAAATTTTGTTGATGCAATAAAAGAAAATCTTTCTCCCCTTTTCTTCCTTGTCTCCACATAAGGAAGGATTGAACCATAACCATTGAAGATGCCAGTTTGGATTTCTTAGCATAGGACTGAAGTTTAAATCACCTGTCGTGGAAGCAAATGTATTTAAGCAGAGCATTTGAAATAACTTGAATTGGTAGTTGAGAGCTGAAATACAGGAAGAAACTGCTGGGCTACTGATAAAGGACATATTTTGAAAGGGCAGAACCTCAGAGTAACTTGAATGGTTATTTGACTTCAAATGTTCATGTATGCAAATGCAAAATGAGTATATGCAAATCAAGATGGCATCTACAAGAAACATTTTTGCTCCTGCTCTGACCTTTGGAGAATGTTATGTGGCAGAAAAAAGACTTAAGCCAAAGTCTAGAAAAAACAAACATGCCCACACAAAGCTTATAAATGCATTTTGTTCCTCTCTAATCCAGAGGGTTGGGTTTTTTTCACATACAATACAGCACTACATAAATCTTATGCATGAACAGTAGAATTCTGTCCTACAGAGTTTAAAAGAGCGTATTTTTTATGTACTTCTTACAGCAAGTCACATAGATGGGTATTTATTACAGAGTGAATTGTGGGGTGGAGATGAATGTCTTAATCAAAAAGACCTTTTAAAATCATGTTTAATATATTTATTTATTTATTTATTTTCAGTTGTAACTTGATGTATACTTAAAATGTTTCATCAGTCCTCAGAAATACCTGGTGGAAATATGATAATTCTAAAGCTTTTTTATTTTAAGAACTGGAAAAAAAATCTGGATCTAGACCTACAAAATTTTACTATCTCAAGTCAGAACAAAGACAAACGTTTGTTTTGTTTATTATTGTTAAGATGCTTGTAAAGATTATCATTCTGTCTCTATAATTTCTGGTTTTTAATGAGGTGTTTTAATAGAGCTAGCATAAGGAGGAAATAAAAGAAACTTATTCAAAGCAGATTTCTAGTTACTTGAAGCAAAATGATCTGGGAAAAGATCAAAAGACAAAGTACTCTGTCAGTAGAAAAAAGCAATATATGCTATAAATGCAGCGAAGTCCCTAGCATGTAATCATGCATGCTAATTTACCAGTGCCCCCCCGCCAGGTGAAACTGAATCTGAAAACAGTAACATCTGTTATTGTTACTTGATGTAGAAGTTTTAAAAAGTTTTATTTAAAGAAAATATTACTACTATTACATAGTTTACATGCAAATTTGTGTAAAAATTAATTTCAGAATTTTTTTCATTATTGTTTTTTTGAAGTATCCTTCTTGTAAGATATAGTGGAGTGTGTGGGCATGCATGTTTCAGAAGAGTAAATTTATTTGAATTCTTTAGAAAGGTGCTTTAACAACCATTTTTCAGCACATGTAAAGCTACCAAGTCTAATTCTGTTGTGGAGTCAGACATCTGTTTCAGTTTCATGTTTAATTTACAGTGCAGCTCTAGAATAGGAAGGTTGGTCTTTCATTCTTGCTATAAAGCATGAAAGCAAAGCAAATGATGTTTGCGTTATTAAGCAGACCTTTTCATTATTAGAATGTATGCTGGAAAACTTCACAGTAGTTTGTTTTCAAATAATGTTATACGGAGCCCTTATCTTTGTTTTTAAATAACGGGAGGGCAAATACTGAGGTTGGGAAGACTGGTTGCTTTTTGTTTTGGAAAGAATATTGAGATAAAAATAAATGCTACAGAAAACCTTTACCCTCAACATGAGATGAATCAGCTAGGACTATGCTTATGATTGTGTTTTGCTGTTACTGCTGTTTAACTGAATGTTATCATAAACATTTGTCTTTAAATCTTTTATTCTCTTTTGCCACATTGAGAGAATTATTTATGACTGGGAAAGTAATAATATTCAGACCTTGGAAATAATTCTTAGGAATTCTTACTTGCTGTCTGATATCAGCTTTTGTATGGTACTAGTTAACGAGATTAGGTGACAAAAGTCAGGTTTTGGGATTCTTGCTGTGTCCTGTCCTGGGTTCATCTCCACTAGGTTTGAGGCCAAGGTATCCCATGCACCAGCAGAGAGACAGGATGAACCACCTTGCGATGCTTCACATCAGCAGTCAGAGTTGCCCCTGCAGGTTCTTATCTTTTGCCGCTTTGGAGAGAGCCTCTGTCCCTACTTTTCGTGTAATTTCTTTTGAATGTCAAAAGCTAGGTGGAGTAAATCTCGGCCTTTTCTTCATGGTCTTTACCTATAATTGTAGAAGTGGACTTTAGCCCTATAACTTAATTTATTCAGAGGCAAAAGGTAACCACTGGAAATGCCTTGGCAAACTAGAGTTTCTATGATGGCTTGGGAAAATTTACCTTCTTGTTTAAAGTTCACAAAATTCCATGTTACAGTATTCCTTCAAACATATCTTGCAAGAGAATTATAAGTGTGTATAATATTGTGTGTGTGTGTATGTACACACATATTTATAGGCTGTGTTTAATACTTGCTTTATCCCCCAAATCTTAAAAAAAAAATCTCATCTTGCCTAGTTCTGCTGGATTCGTTTCTCAGCAATATTCTGTGAATAAGTATTTACAGCAATTGGTTTCTGAAATTTTTTGCTATATAACAGTCGCCCTAACTGTTTGTAATTTCTTATGTTTTAAAAAAGCTGAAGAATATTTAAATGCATAGCAGAAATGCCCTTTTTTTTCCTTTTTCTTTTTTTTTTTTCCCTTGGGTACCCAATGTCTTGTTTTCCTTTTGCTTTTCAAATTAAAATCTTACTTATTCTCCAGCTGACCTTATCACTACAACAGTTCTAGCTCCCTTGTCTTAAGGTGTGGAGTTACAAAGTAGAGGCTGGCAGCATTTTGAGTGTGGCCAACTTCAATGAGTAGCCATCTATGAAGTCCTCCTAGACTTCTGAAGCAAAGAGAGTAAAATGCCCCAAAAAATTAATTAAAAAGCTTGGCAGCTTTTTAACGTGGGAGCTTGAATACAGCCCCTGGCTGAAGAAGAGCATAACCTACTACACTGGTAGAGGATCTGTGTGGCTTCAGGAACAGCTGTGCTGCCCCAACGTGGGGAGCATCAGAAGGGCAAGAATGTGCGGTCAGAAATGAGAGGGTGGAGGCTACTTCACGCACCTTGCCCAGTGTTAATAGATAGTTTTTTGAAGAGCAGCACAAAACTTCACCTTAGGAGTACAAAACAATGATGCTAAGATGCATGATGGTTTAAAGAATGTGACGAGAATGAAGTATTTCTATATTCCTGTCTTTCATTGTTTCTCGACCTTGAAAAAAGTTGATAAACCCTTTTTCTGCTCAATTTTATCTAGTCTGAAATATGCAGGTATTCTCTTTTTGTAGAGAAGCAAACTAAAGGCAGGAAAATGGTACAGAACTGTCAAGAGAGGGGTTTTTAGGGGGTGGGTTTTTTTGGTTTGGGTGTTTTTTGCTAGTGACAGTTGTCTGGTGAAATTCACATATCTATGCTTGCTGTGTCTTTTATAGGCGCAGAACAAAGAAACGAAAGTACTGGCTGCTGCAAAGGTGATTGATACTAAATCAGAAGAAGAACTTGAAGATTACATGGTTGAGATTGATATTTTAGCATCCTGTGATCATCCTAATATTGTTAAGCTCCTAGATGCTTTCTACTATGAAAACAATCTGTGGGTAGGTATTTTTATTTCTCTAAATGCTTTTACTTGTCTCAGAAGGTTATTGCAATTACATTTTTTTGCTTTACTTCATTAAAAGATCATTGGTGAATCCCATTTCTTGTGGGTTGTCACTATTGGGATAACTATTCAGTTTCAAAACTACTTTGTAAATTGTGAGTATGACTTTTAGGAAATTGTCACTGTAAAGTTGAACTACACTGAGTCATTTGGTCAGGAATTTGAATCTAAAATTTGGAAATTAGCAGCTCGTTTTGGTGTATGGAGAGAGTTTTCAGTGCTTATTTGTAACAGCAAGACTCAGATTTTAACTACATTAGCAGAATTTAGAGTGAGATTCAGAATCTGCAGCTGAAATATAAATAATATGCTTAAAAGGTCAGCCTGTGAAGTATGTATTTTAGATACGCGTGAATTCATTGGTACTTCCAGGAAGGACAGTTGGTACCAAGACTTGAACCATAATTAATTTACTTAAAACCTAGATATTTGTACATAGAAATATAGCAGGCATACATATGACTGTGCATCACCCTTCTGCTATATCCTGTGCACAGAATAGCTTTAGCTATGAAAATAAATTTTTTTCATTTAGGTGATCCAGTGCAATATTTGTAAGTGCTTTTTGAATTGTACAAAGAATACGTGTTTGTTTGGTTTTTTTAAAGTGTTTATAATTAAAAATGATACCTAAAACAAGTAAAAGAAAATTTCCTTGGAGTCTTACAAATAGACTTTATACTTTATGCATGAAATCAATGGAAGTTTAATACCTTATTTCCTGAAGTAGATTTATTTTGATAAGCTTTGTGTAAACTTTGTGTGATCTGAATGCAGAGTAAAATGATATTGTATAAAACAGTGGAATAGCAAAAAAATTTCCATGCATAAAGGTCAGCATGAAAGCAAGTATGCATAGAGGGAGAATATGAAACTGTGTGGATATGCTTCAGTGGCAGAATAAAGATAGAAGAGTAAATAGCTTGAAAATAAAATTGTAGATATATAGTTACAGTGAAATGCAGAGGCATGAAAGCAACAAAGGGAAGGCTATAATGATGTGGTAAGTAAACAAAATTCAGTGGAGACAAAAAAGGAAAGAATGATAGCTGGACATAAAATATGCTTTTGCTTTCCAGTTTTAGAAACACAGTTTCTCTACCAAAGAGACCTTTGTCAGATTTGTCAGATCAAACAGCAAATTTTAGAGAAAGAAATGATCTATTTACAATTTCTCACACTTAATGTACTTGACAGTAGGTATGTAGAAGCATGTAAATGGAATAATGATTTAAAGGATTTACAAAGAGTTGCATTATATAATGCATTTTTTTAGAACTATTGTTGTGAGGATTAATTATAATAGTAATTTGAAGTAATATGTAACATAAGTGGTGTATATGTAAGTGTTATGGTATAAGGTATAATTTGAGGTTTCCTTTTCCATGGGCAATTATATTCTGGTTTTAAAAGTACTCTAAAGGAAAAAAATTAAGATATTATTTAATCCCAGAATATCGACTGATAGATTTCTGACAAGACATACTCGTCAGCTGTCAGACTGAGAAATTCTGTTTAATGTTTAACGTTCAACTCAAAGAACAAAAAACACATAAGGAAGAGGGGGTTGTCAATCTTGAATGACCTTTCCTTTTCCTTGCTCTCTCCATTCCCTGTGTCTGCCCTCTTTCCTTTGTGTATGTTCTTTCTGTCCTACATATCAGCATAGTTTGTGCCCCAAAATAGTTGCAGTTTATTTTTGTTTCAAATTAGAAACTGAGAACTGGAGATGGCGTTGTTCTAGTATTATTAGATTCTGGGATAAAAACCTTGATGTATTGTAGGTGTCAGTGAAAATGGAGGAAAATTAATGTAAACATCTGAATTTAGTACTTTTCTGTAAATTTTAAGAGTATTTTTTCATTTTTTCATCTCATCTGAAACAAATTTAGAAGATAACATCCGCAACTGGAAAATCTTGTATCTTTTGTACTTGGACTTTCCAGTCAGAGAGATTATAGTGTAGAAGTACAGTTTAATAATCGAGAAATGAGTTTGCAGGGATTATGTAAATCACATTGCAATGGGTCTGGTTCAAGCTGACTGTTTTATTATGTTTTATAAGTTTTATTATGCAGTTTTATATTTGAATTAAAACTTTTGTCTGAGTATCTCCAAGCATTTTTCAAATAATTTGCTTGAGCAGCGCAGCCCCACTTTTTGCTGAGTAACAGTACTAATATTTTACAGAGTTTAGTGAAATAATTTGTGAATGCCAAATAGGCTGAAACTGGTGTCTCAATAATGCTCCCTTTATCAATGGTTCGGTTCAGCAGAACTATTTAATTTGTAATTTGTGTATTCTTTTGTTTATATACAGATCCTGATCGAATTTTGTGCAGGTGGAGCAGTAGATGCAGTAATGTTGGGTAAATAAGTTGTTTTAAATAATAAACTTGTAACATCTTAAAATTACAATATATATTGTAAGACTTGTTTCACGTGTATACTGTTTTGAAATGCAAATATTTGTGGGATTGGTGTGCTATATGTGTTGAATGTTGGGGGTTTAAAATTAGCATTTACATTTATATGGACATTATAATTTCTTAAATTTTCTCTCATTTTTAAAGTGTTTATCTACTTTTCAAAACACATTTTTGTCTTGATCCTTTAAGTGAATGTGATGAGTTGTCCTCATATGCTTATGGAGCTCTCTGTTGTTATAATCTATATGAGCTCTTTTCAGGATCTCATTCTTCCCCTTTCATCTTCCAAATGACGTCGTGATAATTTTTTGTATTGCATCAGCCTTAAACTTGGGTTTTAAGTTTTTCTGTGCTTATTCCCCAGATTAGGTGAATGCTAATACCAGTAAGTAGATGATCTAGTCTTTAACATCTCTGTGTACCACACTAAAGAACCAATCTCTAACCTATATAGCTTTTTCACAGTTCAGATAGGTAGGTATGCATAGTTCATAATGAGGAGGGGTTTGGGCACAAGGGGTGAAATTCTTAGTGAAATGAGCAAATATTCTAAGATATAAGTTTTTATGACATATGACGTTCAGAATCTGTCAGATTCATTAATTTTCACATATGCTTCTATATTGATTGCTATGAGCACATAACATAAAATGCAAACATGTTGTGTTTATTTCTGTCTCTTTCTCTTGTAGAGCTTGAAAGGCCATTAACAGAGCCACAGATCAAAGTGGTATGCAGGCAGACACTGGAAGCATTGAACTACTTGCATGAAAATAAGATCATCCACAGAGACCTGAAAGCTGGCAATATTCTTTTCACATTAGATGGAGACATTAAACTAGGTAAGCATATAAAAGTCTTTCCCAGTACTTTGCGTGGTCTTGTAACTGTATTTTCCTTAGGCAGTAATTTGCCAGATTTCAGTATTTATCTGTTTAAATACCAATCTAACAATGAGAGTTTTTTCAGATGAAAGTGGTTTGCCAGTATGAAAAAAAAAACCAAGCCAAAACACAACACACACACAGCACCCCCCCCCAAAAAAAAACCA
>JAVJGI010000065.1:22550454-22609989 GCA_035590275.1 Ibycter americanus | reverse complement strand
TTTTTTTGCTATGAAAATGAACCACGGACCTGCTTTGACCAATACCTGGAACTAAAGTAGCGCTCCAGTGTGTGTGCATGGCCCCAGGAACACCGTACAGCTGAAGTGGTGTCACAGACGCAGTGAGCAGGCACTGTGTGAGGGGCTGCACTCCTGCACTGAAGCACCGGCCTCTGCCAGGCGGCACCGTGCAGCTCGGCCATCGCCCGGCCACTGTGCCTCCCCCGCCCCCCAGTGCCGCAGGACTTAAACGCTATCAGCACTCACTGCCCCACTGCAAGGGAGAAGGTGATGGTGGTGGCACCCAGGGACAATGGGCAGAGGCTCCTGCTAAGGTGACTGGACACCGCTGACACCAGAGAAGCAGCTTGGCATCTGCTTCCAGCTTGGCATCTGCTTGGGTCACATCCCAGCGATGAGAAACAAAACAGCCACCAAAGCCACGTCACTGCAGCTGGCACTGATCAACCAACATAACGCTGATCAGGCAAGCCTGGGGTGAAAAACACACTTTAATGGGGCTGTTTACATTAAAAATTATTTCCCCCCAATGTTTAAAAAAAAACAGAAAAAAAATACAAAAATATTTTTTTAGAAGATCAACAAATTACATTGAAAAGTGCTTCGGTTCGGTCCCTGTGCACATCATGTCTCACTGTGCTGCTATAAACGGACATCACAAAGCGCGTGGTGACCCAGGCTCCCCGCAAAGCACTTGCACGTGCTGCACCCCACTGCTGCCCCAGCCCCCCTGGGAACAGTTTGTCCAGGGAGCTGGGCTCAGGAGCTGGCTTTAATGCACACGGAGCGCTAGAGCACGGCAGAACTGCTGAGCTGGGAGGGCATCGCTTCCCAAAGCAAGCCATGGGCTGGGGTGGTGCCGGGTGCTGAGCCCAGGGGTTTGAAAGCTCTGCAGCGGGGACCACCAGGCAGACACCGCACCACCACACAGCTGCGGGGAGAAGGCAGAGCCCAGCTATTGCTCCCTGCAGCACCTGCCCCGCTGCAGCAGCTGCACTTTGGCAGCGCTGGGCTCAGCGCCTCACAGCAGTCACTGTTTGGGGTACCTCAGTGCAGCGTGCCCCTTCCCACAGACCCTCAAGCCACAGCCCCCCTCAGTACCACCAGCACCTGCTTCAACAGGTCCTCCCGTGTAGGGTCGGCACAGCAGAGCTTGCGGAGGCGAAATCCCAGCGCTGTGAGCAAGCTTAGTCGCAGGGTTTCTTACAGGGCCAATTGTCCTGCCGGCTGAACCTCATCTCTGAAAAATCATGTGTTTGGTGGGGCAGGGATTGCTTGCTTTTTTTCTTTTTGCTAGATAGGTGGCTAGTTGTAAAAAACCAGGGTTTTTACATAGCTGGGACTAATACAAGCCTGGACTGGGTGAGACAGGAAGCCCTCGTCAGCCCAAAGACATGCAAGCCTGGGAACTCGGGGGCGAAGCCAAACGTCAGCAACAGGATGAAATACCCACATTATGGCCATGCTGGGCACGTAAAAGAGCCATTCAAATCTCTGCAGTGACACTGAACTATCAAGTCTACGTGGTTAGCTGATCAGCAAGGACATTTTAGCATTAAGGCGGTGAAGATTCAGGCTAATTCTCTATAGGCTGCTGGGAATGCTGCCCAGTACAGAACTGAGCTGCCTCTTTCCTTAAGCCCCAACGCTTCTTCTTTTTCTTCTGCCAACATACACTTGTTCACCTGGGGACAATAAAGTAAAAGGAGGATTATTTTAAAAGTTCATGTGGGGTAAAAAAGACAAAAGACCCAAAACAAACAAACAAACAAAAAATGGAGCAGTGTGGGTTTTCCAGCAGTTCACAGAGATGCCTGGGGAACCCTCCACTCCCTGACAGGCAAACCCTGCTCTCCTGGGGATGGCAGATGTTCATACCTTTCTCCCCTTTCTCTCCTTTTGGTCCCCTGTGCCCATGGCGTCCTGGCGGGCCCATTGGTCCAGGGTCACCTGAAGGAATGAGAAGACCAAGTTTGCCCTTCAGCATCACTGGCCCATGAACAGGGACAAGCCAGGGTAAGGAAGACCAAGCTAGGATGCTGCAAGGTGCCACCTCCACCGTGGGGAGGTGGTGACCTTGAGCAGTCCTGTGCCGACTGTCTCTGTGATCACAGCACTGCTTCCTGGGTGTTACAGGGCTCGAGAGGGAAAGGATGGCAAGCCTTACCTTTGGGTCCAGGATAACCCCTCTCGCCCTTTTCACCAGGTGGCCCCTGGATGGTACCGTATGCTGGAGAGGGAAATGAAGCAGGGGATGAATGAGTGGGACAAACCACTTGCAAAGAGCTCTGTGCTTACTTAGAGAAGCAGTGAGTCATACTGGAAGGACATTTCTCTAGGTTAGATGGGATTAGACTGACTGAGAGCAAGTTTTTTAAAAACTGTTTTGTACCCATCAACGTCCCAGGGGCAGGCTGTGATCTCATTTCACCAACACTGCTCTGCCACCCTTGCTGGGTGTCCTGTCTGTCACCAGGGCTGGAGCTGGCCCACGCTCATGGAGGGGAATCTGAGAACAGAGCAAGCTGCTGTCTTATGTTGCTCTACATGTGCCAGCCCACCTATGTTAAAATGAGCCACAGGAGTTGCAAGCACAGTAGCCTTCAGGGTTTGGGATGAATTTCCTACAAGTAGTGGGAAAACCTGATGCCCTTCCTAATAATGAGATTGCACCTCCCCAGAAAGGAGGAAGAGGAGGGAAAGACTCTCTGCCTCCAGCTTTGTATCTTGACTGTATTTTTGCAGCATGCAAAGGTGAAAAGATCACTAGGGCTGCAAGAGGTTGGAGACATCTGATATGCATGAGCCACAAACACCAAGTTAATATGTCACTTACTTCTAAAGAAGTCCATGAGGTCCTCAGTGACATTGCCATAGGTTGCAAAGACCCTGCTGATGCCAGGAGGACCAGGAGGGCCTGGGGGACCTGCGGGTCCCTGTGCAGTGTAAGACATCAGGTCCTGGAGAATACCTCGGCCTGAGGAATTAAAGATGTCTTTTGAAAGGAGCTCTGGGAAAACTGGCTGGATGCTGAGGCAGGAAGGTGTAAGGGACAGCTGTAGGCAGCAGGAAGGGTGGGGAAAGTGACACCAGGCATAAGGGGTTAGGTGCTGTGGACTGGGACAGGGAGGGTCAGGACAAGCAGGCATTCCACTCACTCTGTAGGTTCTCTGACACACGGAGTGCCAGCTCATTGTAATCCAGGGAACCAGTGAAGGAACTGCTGTAGGATCTGCTTGAACCTGCTGATCTCCTGTGTGATTCCTCCTCGGTCAGCAATCCATCAAAAGACCTATCACTGCCCATGGAGGCATCGTAAGAGCCATCACTGCCCATTGAGGCACTGTACGATGCCATGCTGCTCATGGAGCTGCCGTACGAGCTGTCTGTGCCCAGTGATCCCCCATGGGAGCCCTCAGCACCAAGGGATCCTTCATGCAACCGCTCAGAAGTCCGTAACCCTTGGTATGATGAAGACATAGACCCAGCCACCAAGCCACTATCTCCTTTGGGTCCTGGTGGTCCCCGTGGCCCTGGGGGCCCAGGTGGCCCTGAGATGTAGCTTCGAACTTCATCACCTGCAAAATACAAGAAGGGGGATTTCAGGGACACTGGGGTACCTGGTCCCCCAGGCTTGGCAGAGGTCCTGTGCTACCACCTGAACGGAGACTGGAGTGTGAAATTCTGTCCTGTCAATCACTGTAGTAACCCTCATCCAGGGCCATTTCTCAGGCTGCAAGCACATATGTCAACCCTGATCTCTACAGATGGTATGACTCCCTCCTCCTTCCCGTCTCTCCCACAGTTTTGGGTGCCCAGCCTTGGAAACATGCCCAGTGATTTTGCAGGAGGGTGCACTCCTTGCAGGCCCATTTCAGCACCTCTGACAAAACAATCATTCTGTGACCAGCCTTCCAAAATCTCCAAAGGGGATCCCCATGTTTTTGAAAGGCTGCCCTGGACGACTTGCCAGCATAAGAGCTCAGACCCATGCGGCTCAGTGCCACCCTCCAACCCCTGCATCATCCATTGCTCTGTAGGGAGGTGTTTGTCAAAGAAAATGCTTTTCCCATGGCAAAACTCTGCAGGTGACCTTACTAGGGACTTGCTGTCCATTACAGGTCAATTGTAACTGACCAGCGCCCGTCCCTTTTGCCTCACAACATGGACTTCTGCCTTGCAGTCAGACTGCAAGGAGACAAGCCTATGGAGTGCAGTGTAGGCCTGCGTAGACCTGGCTGTAGAGATAAAGTGTGGCTGCAGCCCCCACCCAGGGAAGCCTCTTACAGGACTGCCTCAGCTGTGGCAGAGTCAGCAGCCTACAGCAGGCAAAGCACGGCTTGGGGTGTGCACAGGGAAGATGGACAGTATTCCCTTACTCTTCAGGTACTGGATCAGCTCGCTCCTGAACTCGTCACTGTGGGTGATGTCAGCATAGGACAGGAGGCCAGTTCCTGAGAAGCCTGGTGGTCCTGGAGGGCCAGGAGGGCCAGGTGGGCCCTGGAGTCCAGAGAGAGAGGAGTATCCCACATCTTGAGAGAGAAGAAGAATTATTTCCCAACATGGGAGAGGACAAGGAAATCACACGTCTGGGGATCCTGAAATTTTAAAGGCTCCAACCCCAGCTCCCATCCCTTTGCAGCTGATACTGATGCATTTTTGGTTTTTTTAAGTGACCTTGTTCTCAGTGGGACTCACACCCCTTGTAAGCTGAATCTCAGCCTCAGCCCCCCCAGCATCTACAAACAGAGTCTCCCTGCCAGCTGTGGGAAACACAAGTGCTTTACTTTGTAGATAAGCAGAGATGTCCTCCAGAGAGGTGCCTGGTGATCCAGGGATCCCTGGAGGTCCTCGGGGCCCTGCAGGACCAGGGGGCCCGACAAGGCCACTGAATTCAGAGTCTGTAAGACACAAGGGAAGAAAAGGAGTCACCCAAACCACCGAAACCCTGCTGAATCTTCCCTGACAATACAGGTAATGCCAGCTACAGCCAAGTATAAGGCAATTTCTTCTCCCCAGCACCTTCTGGTGCAGCCTTCCTGGTGCACCTCACTTCCCTGCATGTACACGTCACACTGGGAAGTCAGGAGATCCTAAAGAGCGTAGAAGTCCCTACTTTGAAATATACTTCTTAGAAGCGGCATAAGAAATTCCTTTATGCTGCAGAGTTTAGAGAAGACAAAGGGCTCTGGGACAGCACCTTGCTGCTGCTGCTGCTCTCTGCAGGAGAGGTAGCAGTGCTGCTAGCTATGGCAGAGGGACCATCAGAGTCTCATGGAGGGTTATTTGTCGTGATATGGAAAAGGTGGGATTCTGTGACTAAGGTTATAAAAAAAAATATCCTGGGGGCATATAAGGACCTATGGCAGGGGGGTAAAGAAGCTGGCTTACTTCGCAGGTATGCTGTCAGGTCACTGTAAGATATACCAGGTGTCCCTGGAGGCCCAGGTGGTCCAGGGATCCCAATGCTCATTCCAGAACCTGCAAAATCAAACAGATCCAAGAGCAGTGCAATATCAGAACAGGTTGTTATAGTGTGAGCAGACAGGCTCAGGGCTTGTTCACAAGCAATGCAGGAGGGACTCGTGCAGAGTGGAGTGTTCCCATCAGCAGACTGTGCTGGGAACCAGGGCTCAAATCTTGTTCTGGACTTGGAGCTAAAGCTTGCCCTGTTAATACTAACACAAGGGTACCTGCAGACAGGCAGGCATCAGGTCTCTATACTTGGCAAAAGCTCTGCACACCTCATGAACCCCTGATATGGGATGGGGACAGGGTAGGGGACATGGGGACACAGCTCCAGGACACACAACTCAACTGTGACCCACTGGCCGATGCATGTGCTGCTCTCCCTGTGTCTGCCTATCTGCAAGCAGCTCTGGAGAAAAACTGCACCTTTGTGATTTGCTTTAATGAACTGTCCTTGCTGATAAAAGGCAGTTTGAGCTCTTGCAGTGCTGCTGTTAAACAGCAGTTTCCTGCTTCCAGAGCCAAAGAGGAAATTACCACCGTCATTGGAATAGCCCATTCGTGAGATCTGGTCTCCAAGGGCAGTTCAGAGAGACTGAGAATGGAGCAGCCTGTGCTTTTAAGCAAATAGTTGCTGCTACCAGGATTAGACATTTTAGCACTGCTGTTGGGGATGCTCCAGAGTCCCCTCTGTCCAACAGTTCTTACATGCCATATCATCCCTTTACAGATGGGGAAATGGAGCAAAGAGGTGGAATTTATTTCAACTAAGTTTAAACTTCTAAGAGCTTGTTTTTTGACCTGCCTCAACAGAAAGTGGGCATAGATCAACACTTCCACAGAGATATATATCCTGGCCACACAGCCAGTGAGAAAAGGGTTATAAAGGCACTTGAAGGTGTTGATGGGACTTCTAAGTCAAATGAAATTATGTTCCTAAGCTCAGTTTTTAGCAAAGCAAGAACTCATTACTAGTGTCTGTGGATAGTATCTTAGCTACAGGATATCTGTTCTCTTCCAAGTCTCTCACAATCCCTGTGAGAAGGTCTCTGTACATAGGGGTTCACACAGTCAACACTGGAAGATTTTTCACTGACAGCATGAGCTTTCAGCTCAGCTCCCAAAAGAGCAGAGGGAAATGCATACTAATAAAGACCATTACTTGTCAAGTAGCTGATAAACCGTCTGGTCAGCTCATCATAATCCAGTGACAGAGACATGCCATCTCCCCCTGGTCCAGGAGGTCCCGGTGGGCCCTGAGGTCCAATTAGATACTGACGAATTTCTTCTTCTGGAAGTGAAAAATGCATCTTTTAAGGCTGTGCAGCTGCTGCAAATACACTGGGAGTGAGGAGTTCCCAGCCTGTGAGCTGAGCCCCCAACACTAGGGAGACCATCAAAACCTATGGATGCAAAGCTCCTTTCCCCTCCTCCTCCTTTTCTGAGTGTGAACTTCCCTCTGTATGGTGCCAGAAACATTTGTGACAGGGCTGGGAACCTCCTACAACCCAGGGTGTGAGGAGGATGAGAACCTGGATTGCTAAAGGGACCTCGTTTTGCTCTGTTTCTTCAGGATACTCTGGACAACATCTTCGGTAAAGGGAATAAGAAGTGGCTTAGTTGGAAGGACCATGCTGAGCTCTGTGGCATTTCAGCAGCCATTTGTCTATTTGGAATATGGAATCTGACTGAGTCCGCACTGGAGCACATAAGAGGAACACAGTGTTGGCCAGCATCAGCAAAATGACATCCTGGTGATTTTTCTGTCAGCCCACAGCCACAGCATGCAATAGAAAAGAATAGAGAGCTGGGTATCCTCCTCACTTTATAAACAAAGACATAGCAAGGCTTTGGGGTGGGCAAGAAGGAATAGGGGGAACCCCAAGAGCGTGGGAGAGCTGGAAAGTAGAAGTCCAAGGTTTAGTGGGAGGTTGGGGAACATGGCGGGGAATTACTGAAAAGAAGGGACATAGGCAGATGCCACCTAGAGAGCCAAGGAGGAGAAGGGAGGGGAGAGAGGGGGAAACTGAAGACAACAGTGGGTATGACAAGCAAGCAGGTAAGAAAGTATAGCTTCTGGAAAGCATGCAAACTGTCCAGTACAAGACACAAATCTATCTCCAAAGGACTTGGAAGGAGACATTGCAGATGCTCAGCAGCACCTATGGCAGGCCTTTGCTCTCCAAAGCAGCTGCTGGTAACACTAATTGGAGGCAGGAGACTGGAAGGGAAGGGCAGATCTCCAGGCTACTGGGATGCTTTACCTCCAACCCCCATGTTTCCTTTGAGGGTCACTTACTCTGCAGCATGTCCAGAAGTTCTCTGTACAAACCCGATGTAGTTGATACTGAACTGGCAAATGCCTGATAGCGATCTGAAGAGCCTGTGGGAGTGAAAAGGTTTTACATCAGGCAGGGTGAGATACAAGGTGAAGATGGGTCAGTCAGGGACAAAGGAAAGCTGACTTAATGCAGTTGAACTGGTGGAATATATGCTGTCTCACGTATCCTGCTTGTCTCAAAAGCTGTGTGGTCTGTGCTCTTCTGACTAAGATTCCAGGCTACTTCCAAAAGCTCTGGGAATTTAATCTACTCTAGGAGAGCCCCAAGCATACAAGACAGTCGCAGAACACTTGAGACCACATATACAAAAGAGTCACCTCTGTTTGGGTCTTGGGAACATTACAGGGTCTAACAGCTAATGTGTAATGTGAGACTTTAAACAGTAGCAACTGTTATTTATTCAAACCATTAAAATGGGACAAGGCCCAGAGACCACCTCAGCTGTGTGAAGTCCTAGGCCAAGACTGCAGAAGACGAATAACTGGGTTGGGGTGCTGCTATTTAAAGCCTGTTGTTTCTCCTCTGATTCTCACCTCCTAAGTGTTGCAGAAGCTCAGCCAAGACAGTGAGTCAGTACAGGGCTTACCAACATGGTGCTTACTTGTCATATAGCTCATAACACGGGTAGCCAGCTCCCCATAATCCAAGCTCGTCCCATCTGCAGTAGTGATGATTCCAGGTGGGCCTGGAGGGCCTGGTGGGCCTTGGGCACCAGTCAAATAATGCCTTACATTGTCACCTAGGTAGGAAGCCCAAGATATGCCTGCATCACTAGAGGGAAGACAATGGCCATGCGCACAATTACTGAACCCTCTTTCCCTGGCAAAAAGCAGGCCAACAGAAGGACAGTTCTGCAGAGGCCACAGTGGGCAACAGCACTTCACAGTATTCAACAGAAATAAGCCCAGAGCAGCAGGGCTGCTGTTGCTAAAGGGAGAGTGACAAAGCGGTTCAGGGAGCAAAAGAGAGAGAGGCATGCATCTGCTGATCCATAGCAAAATCTCATTATACTTACTCTTCAGGTAGTCAGTGACATACTGCTGAATCTCTTGAGATGAACTTCCACCTGGGCCAGGAGGACCAGGTGGCCCAGGAGGTCCTGGGGGTCCCTGAATTTGTCTGGATCCGCCTACAGAAAGCATTGTAGGGAGAAGGAGTGGTTTTGGCATGGCTGCATTAGAACAAGCAATGCTAAAGTGTGCTTGCATTGAGCCCTTCCTAGAGGTCTAGAAAAAGCTTTGGGAATGGACTATGGAGGGGCTTCCCCTCCATCTCTAAACACAGTCTAAGAGCGAGCTATTAGGCAGTATAGTGTCTTCAATTAATTTGGCATCTTGTAATTCAGCCCGAGCAGCTCTGCAGAGACCTCCCTGGCTTCGTACTGACAGACCTGGTCAGTTTGTGCACCAGAGTGCAATCTGTGCAGAAATACAGATGGAGATCCATAAAGGACTCCAGCTCATTAGGCTAAACTCACTGTCCTGCTGCTCCCAGTCCCAGCCAGCCTGGGCAGCACCAGCTTAAGGACCTCCTCATTCATCTCCATCAAGATACAGGTGGGCCCAGTGTGACTCCTGTCACCATGGTGTCTAGTGACATCTCATGCTCTTTAAGGTGTCTGTCTTCCCAGCACCCTGAGGTAGTGTTCCTAGGGCACGATGTGGAGAAGCAGAGGGCTTGTTTACATGGACACTTAAGTTAACCCATATGCACTTTTTCTGAAACTGCATTAATACCCTGCATACAGAGATGCTCTTATTCAGAATGAAAGCAGCTTTAATTCAGATGGATCTACCTGAGGGTAAGTAAAACTGAGCAAACAGCACTTTCGTTCTTATCAGAAGTTCTTCCACTAGAAGGTTCAATGCAGCTTTCCTAATCCCTTGTGGAACATGGTTAGCCAACCTGGAATCCCTTTCTTTTATGTCCCATGAGGAAAAACTGGCTCAAAAGATTCCCAGCAAGCTGGAAACAGAAAACCTGCAATTCTTAAATTGTCCATTTGAAGTCAGGCTGTGCAAAAAGAGGTTTTGAAATCCCAACAAATCCCAACAGCATTAGATTCGCACCCACACTTGTAAAACCCAAAGGAGCTTTTTCAAAGTCTCCACCAGGATGTCAGCATTTCTTGATAGTATCAGAACAATGATGGTCTGGTCTCTTACCTCGAGATGCTCCTGGGATGCCAGGAGCGCCTGGGACACCTGCATCACCTGGAAACCAGAGGGAGGGAGACAGACAATTGTACTGCGTGTCACTGCATGTTGCATACTTTGTCATGTAAAACAGTTGAGCTACATGTTGTCAGAGAAGCCACTACCTAGCCCTTGTAATTACTATCTTGAGTTAGCAGCTTGTTGGGGAAGAGCAGAAGGAAGAGGCCACAGCAGCTTTCCTGAGCCTTCTGTGACCTGCCTGTGCTTTATGCTCAGAGCAATCCTATTTCCATGGTCCTGCTCTGCCTGAAAAGGCGGGGTGGGCACAGCTGTAGTTCTCAAAGGACCAGGTTGCTCCATCCTTTAGTCTCAACCACTCTTGGCTGTGTGAGGCCACCAGCAAAGAAAGAAAGAAGATTTTTAACTTCACCTTTGGGTCCAGGTGGGCCTGGTGGGCCTGGAACTCCTGGAGGTCCCTGAATAGTGACTCTGTCACCTGCCGATTGCAGAAGGAGAATCAGAGATTCACAGGAATAAAATGTGTAGACAAAATCCTGGCTCCACTAAAACTAAGCTAGTATCAATAGAGCAGGATTTTGCCCCCTGGTTTCAGCCTAGGGACAATGAATTCAAAGGAGGAAAGGGGGCACAGGCTGACCGTGAGAGGAGAATCCTGGAAGGCCAGGGTCACCCGGTTCTCCTGCATGGGACACAGAAATGGAGGAGCAGTCATATACAGAGACAAGCTACCCTGCACCCCACTGATATATTCTGGAAGCCTCCTTACCTGTGAATCCTCGTGGACCTCGTTCGCCTGTGAACAGGGGAGCAGAGGAACAGTATTAGCGTTTGCTTTGTTCTGATCTGCTACATCCCAGCCCACACTGCAGAACGTTATCATGGCCTTCAATTTGCAGAGCAAAAATGGGTAAAGCGAGTAGGTTTTCCTGCCAGCTGAGAGCTGAGCTACACTTCACAGGACCACCTCCTTGCACTGGCTTAGCCAAGTCCACACTGCAGAAAGATTGTTCCCCTTTAACGGCAAATCTGAAGCTCTGAATGTTCCAGAATCTAATGGGCTTGCAAAGTTAGGATATGAATACAGCAATTGCCTTGATACAGGTACTGGAGGCTAATAAATTTCTACGACGGACTGACTTGTTTTATGGCAGCAAACAGGAGTCCTATTTAGTGACCACTGTGCTAGCTTTCTTACAGCCACAAAAAGGCAGGACACTTTCTGCTTCCAAGCCCTTCCTTCCTTCTTTTCAGTCTGAGGTGCTGAGATCCATCTAGTATCTTGGTGAGGCTGCAGGATATACCCACCTTGGTCTCCCTTCGGGCCTGGTGGGCCTGGTGGACCTGGTGGGCCTGTGAGGAATGTTTCTGTAATTAGAACAAAAAGGTTTCTTCATGACGTCTGACAGAACATGACACAAGTTTCCCCTGGCTCCACCTGGTCCTAGCCGAGGATGTGCTCCCTGGAATCCCAACAGTCAGGACATTCCCAGGGCACAGGCAAGGTACGGAGGAGAAGAACCAACCTGAGGTGGACATGGAAGATCCTGGTCTCCCTGGTGGGCCTGGAGGTCCTGGCAATCCTTCTCCTAGGCAAAAGAGAGACAAAAAGGCTTCAGGAAGGATGACCCTCAGCAATGTAAGTACATGCATGTCAGAGCTGCTACATCTCCAGCCATGGCTACAGCTCAAATATTTCCAAGTGTAGGCTAGTATCATTATTTTCTTTACATACATCTATCCCTGTTTGTTAGTTATTTTTCATTATCATTTGCCACCACTGCACACATAGGACAGAGAAACTCCTTTCTTTGTGGGACAGAGTGCCTATCCTAGCCAGCCTTCACTATGTTGAAAGGGAAGGTTCATTTCATCACACACCTGACCTGCTCCCCTTCACTACTGAGCAGAGAGCAAGGAATGGGATTACGCTCCTGTCTCATGTCCTCCTGCACCTCCCATCTCTTGGCTGTGAAAGGGAAATCTGTGCTACAGGAAGCGGAGCAGGGATATGTTCCTCACGATAAGAATCACTCCATCTGTCCCCAGCTGGAAGATAAAGCTGGACAAGTAAATAGTAAAGACAGAATTGAATGCAGTTACTTCCTTTGGGAAGTAAGACACGTAGAGTGTCTTCCCAAAAAGTATGGCTTTAATGAATTACTACTCTGACTAGCAAACCTCTGCCAAAGCAAATCTCCTCTCTTGGGCAGCATCTTGCTGTTGTGAAACTATATTGCAGTGAAATTGTGTTAGTAGGAACCCACTATGTGAAATTCTACTTCCAGTAAAGTCAGCCCTACTAACTTCCACCAGATCCAAGACTGCATGTGGGATACCACAAGTCACAGGATAGAGGCACTGGAAAAAACTCCCACTTTCCAAGTTTGTTTCAGAGAAACAAGCTCTTACCTGGGGGGCCACGAGGTCCTGGGGGTCCCTGCACAGATTCACCTGATGACAAAAGAAACTGGGGTATTATAGGATATTTAATCAGCAAACCGCATGGCTCAGAAACGCGCCATGTGTTTTAGCATCCCCCTGCTTATGTACAGAGCTCTGCTATATTACATACCTGGTGGCCCAGGGGGACCTGGTGGTCCTGCTCGCCCTTGTACATCTGCAAGCACTGTGCAAATGAAACACACATAAAAAAAGGAAAATTGTTGCTATGGAGCTACTGCTGCTGTGGAAACAAATCTGTTACAATCAAAGGTGGACTAAGGCAGGACCTTGGTGACCTAAGCCAAAGTTGATACAGAGAGGGGAGCGAGGTGTTCAGTTGGCAGCATGCAGGTTAGATCGTGAAGCAAAACACAGTGCTGAGCAGGCTGGCAGCATATTGGAAACAGGGAGGAGATCTCTCTGGAGAGTAATGGCTGCAGAAGCAAATAGCAAAGCACTCAAAGGCTAGAGAAAGAGGGAAAGAACTTTCAAGGAGGAAAGATTCTTTGCAAGAGGGGCAAGTTTTGGGAGGAGAGCATTACACAGCCATTATTTAACAAGTAGCTGCACTGTGCTATCTTGATTGGAGATGTATCCTCATCTCCTGAGGCACAAGCTCAAAGTTCAGTGATGCTGAGATCAAAGACTTCTGAATGGGGGATGGGACAGTACTGAAGCATAGTTTGGATCTACATGACCCCATTCAGATGGTGATCAGGCAAGGACCGTTTTATGATTTTATGCCCTCCTCTACCTTGCCTCTCCTGCACACTTGCAGAGGTCCCAGACCCTAGGAATACTGACTGTAACTGCACCACACATCTAGTATTGCATAGAGCAAGCAAACACTTTCCTTGGGATGCTACTAAACCATTCTGTTCTGCTCCACTTATTTTCATCTTAAAATACCATTTGCTCCCCTGTGAATTCATCCTGTAATTCACAGAGATATTTTGATTTCTGTTGCTCAGATTAATATGCCTTTCCAAAATGGTTCTCCCCTTACGGATGGCTCTGTGGTTGTATTACACAGGGAACTGCCCTGTGCTAAACGCAGTGGCTAAAAGGCCAGGCTAACCTCACAGCTCTGTGACCATCTCTGCTGTTAGGGTCTGTTCACCAGTCACTGTTCCTTAGCTTTCCTCTCTGTGACATGGGCCTGATGTCACCTACCTCCTTTTGAAATCACTTTGGGGATGCACAGATGAGGAGGGCAGAAGCTGTAGCTGGAATTGCTGTCCTACTACCAAACGTACCCACACACACTTGTCCTACATCAGGTTGAGGGGAAAGAGGCAGAGGCATCTCCTGTTAGCTGTGAACAGGCCTTGAGGTCTCTGGCACCTCTCCAGGCAAAGGACTGGAAAGGCAGGCCCACTTACTTTGAGATGCTAATGATGAGACTTCTGTTTTGATAGTTTCTATCACAGCTTCACCTGGGGATCCCTTCTCACCCCGTGGACCTTTTTCATGGATAAAAAAAAAGAGAAAGTGAATTATATACCTAAGAGAGGGTGACATTTTGTACCCACCCCTCACCTCCTTGACAACAGGTTCAGACTTTGCTTATGTGACCTGGGAGCGTGAACTCAGTCCCTGGCTCCGAGGGACACTGTATTCACATGTGGAAATTACTGCACAATTTGCTCAAACAGGATCATAGAAAAACGTCTAAGAAAGGTTCTTAGGAGTCAGCTCCATTCAGGCCCTTCCAAAGAGGTGTCTGTCCAGTTGGCAGTGGCTTCACAGTGACACGATACCCATAGCTTGTTTTCCCACCTTCAAAATGGCAGGAGGTATCCAGCTGGACTAGATCCCCTACCACAGAAAGGCAACTGCATTTGCAAAGTGCCTTAGAAATACCACCCTCCGGAAAGAATAACGTAAGAAAAAAAAAGACATTTGCAGCATCCACATCACACTGGCTCTTAACATCCCTCTTCTTCCCCCGGGAAAGAAAAAAAGAATAGAAATTCTTCACAAGATTAATTAAACCAAATAATGCAGCAAAATGAACTGAAAGGAAGAAATCTACAAATAAAAGGGAGAGGGATTGTGCCAAGGGCTGAGAGAATTAGAAACAAAGGAAAACTAATGAATTCCATTCTCTTAAGAAGCAGAATCAAAGCTGATGGAGAACAGTACCTTGCTGTCCAGGGAGACCAGCTGGTCCAGCAGGACCTGGTTTCAAAGGAAAAAAAACCAGATTGCATTAGACTTCCCTGGCTGTATTTTACAGTAGGGGGAAAGAATCAATAGGTCTTTTATAAGAACTGAGACTATCAAATAATATATTTGTCTGTACAAATAAATGGAATTGCTATGGGGTATGAATTAATCAATGTCCCATGTATTACTTGAAGCTCCGGAGAAGAGACTTATTTTCCATCACGTGGCAATTAAAGTGCTTGGTGCCTCTTAGACTGTGGAAATGTCACTGACCACAATAGAAATGTAATAGGTCTAACCCTCCGCTCGCATTCCCTGCTGCAAATTGAGGCTAGCTCTACCAAACCAGCTCCAGGATTAGCTCCAACTATACAGCTGGGAGAGGCACAGAAGTGCCATGAGAACCAGTGGTCAGGAACACTGCTGCCTGACACCAGTGTGCTGGAGGGCAGTGTCTGACCTGGGACAGAGGAGTCTCAGGACCAAGCTCAGGCATAGCCAGAGTGTGTGTGGACCACAACAGTGTTCCCAGCTTCTTCATCTTCTCAGCCCTCTCTTCTGTCCTTCCCCCCATGATCATATCCCATTTCTCCCTTGAGGCTGCTGCCTTCCTAACTCAGCCTGAGATCTTGGTCTTTCTGCAGCGAAGGGTGAGGACCATGAGTCCTGCCTGAGCAATCTTGCCTCCCAGACAGGGGAGCCTGGCAGAGACAATAAACATCACACTTTAAATTAAGAACTGGTGGCACAGTAGTGTAAGCTGCCTGCAAAAAGCACAGCAGAGGAGCAGCTTCCTCACCTGGAACACCTGGGGGTCCAGCAGGGCCGGCTGGGCCTGGGGGACCTGGTGGGCCTGGCAGAGCAATAGTTGATGAACCCTCTGAAACACAAACACATATATACCTGCATCCAGCAAATGTGTAACAAATCTATCCTTCAGGAATCACACATCTATAGCATATGTATTCTCTCAACACAGGGAGCCCCAGTACTGGTCTGTCAAAATGTATTTAGGAGGCATAACAAAAAAAAAAAAAGAGAAAATCCTCCAAAAGCAGAAGCGTTTGAACTCTCACAGCACTACATACCAGCACTTACGACTGTTCCTGGAGCTCCAGGTTCTCCTAAGGAAACAAAGAGACAAAAGATGAACTTCTTCTGGGGGGAAGATCTGTCACTAGCTCAATGACATTGTCTTATTAAACATGCGATTTCTGTTCTCTTTACCCTTGATCTCCTGTCTGAGAAGTCATAGCACTAGAAGGTCGTGGGGGAAACAACAGAGTTCAGCTAATCCAGAAATATCCTCTGATCAACTTTCCAAGCACTACATCTGCCAGCACAGGCAATAGGCCTTGATTTATCCGAGGCAGGCACACAGCTTACATTGCAGTCACCAGGGCTGCTCAGGGCAGAACCATGTTTGCTAAGGTTTTCTTAGTGGAGAACGGTCATGCTGAGTGCCTCAGCAGATGCCCTGCCTTTGTGTGTGCTCAGGGAGACTTTGGGTACCAGCTGTTTCTCAAACCTTCCCTTCCTAAAGCCACTAGATGCCACTGTTGATTCAGGGACTGGTCAGCAGAGCAGCTAACCCTCCCTAAAATGAAGTGCTTAGATGAAGTGCTTAGAGAGAAAATGAGTATTAGGAAAGAAACAAAACTCACCTTTAGCCCCTGGTCGGCCTGGGTTCCCTGGAAGTCCTGATATGAGGTAGACAAACATTTTTGAATGGTTAGTACAAATATTGCCTGCTTTATTTTTTCCAGGTAGCCCAGTTGAGTTTCACTTGTGGGTTTATGGAAGGAGTTCCCTACTCAAGACCCTGGCTATCAGTATTTATGAGCAGGGCCCTGACAGCAAGTGGAAGAATTCACAGTGGACTGTAGACTGAGCTGGGAATCTCTGGGAACAGATAAGGACTTCCCTTCTCCCACTGCTCCCTGGATTTATCTGTAGCTTCTTGCAGGTACTGCTCCCTGTCCTGAGGTTCCTGGATAAATTCCCTGGTGACTTGCTTCCCAAACTACCTCTGCTTGCAGACATCACATCCTCTGTTTCCACCTCTACTGCTACATCCTCTCCCCTCTATTTCTGCTGCTGATTAGAAGGACTTCTCAGTGATGCACCGGGAACTGAAGCACCTTATTTGTTTCAAACTATATTTTAGGAAGAGGCACATTTTCAACAGTCCAAGGCCCTGCATTGCTCAAAGGTTACACACCAACAACAAAACCTGTCTCAAAAGCCAAAGGAGATGCAGAAACCTTGGGATATCTCTCTGGAAGCCCCAAGCAGCGCAGAGGGAAAATTACAAAGGTTTTTTGAGCCCATATCAAAGCGCGTCATTGATAAATTGGAACAGTGGAAAAACCTACCTGGTGGTCCTTGGGGTCCTGTGAGACCTGGCAGAAAAAAGCAAACATTTTAAGGTGTCTAAACAAATTTCAGGTGGGGAAAGGATAGACAGGGAGGAAAAGATTACATTTACTTGAAATTATAGCACACAGTCCACAAGTGGTGTATATTGGCCTAGCACCTGATATATAAACTGGCTCGTAGCAGCTGATGTTCTTGTTTGCAGTGTATGCAATCCTGAGATCACAAAGGCTCTAGATTCCCTGTGTGTTTTCCTTACATGACTATCTTACAATGCAAAGATCCTCTGCCAGCCTTAACTTCAAATTAAGACTGGAAATTGTTGACAAAGACATCTGTATTCCTAACTGAGCAAACAGTATTTTTGTTCTCTGATGCTTTTACCTGGCTGTCCTGCATCTCCAGAGGGTCCTGGAGGGCCTCGGGCTCCTGGCATTCCCATAAGACCTGGTTCACCTAGGGATATAATCACCATTAACAAGCCAGAAGTCACTGACTCACAATCTACCAATCCATTCAAGCCTGGCCACCAGCCATTCTGCAGCATTTTCTACCTATTGTATCCTCATAGTCAACTGGCCATTTTCAGTTTCAGTGTCTGGGAGGCGAACATCAATGACAGAAGAGTTTTGTAGTGAGAGCTGTCACAAGTTTACAGCCAGCTCCATTATATGTCTCAGTTCCATGGCTGACTCTACAGTTCTTCTGAAACAGCAAGATCCCAGAACATGAATCTGCTGCCATCTTCTCCTACCCTTTTTACAAATCAACCTCCTGCCAAATCAGAAAGTACCTGCACCTCTACCTTAAAGGAATCCCTTACCTTTTTCACCTGGCTGTCCATCACGGCCAGCTTGTCCTGTCCAAAAAAAAAAAAAAGAGACTGTTAGGGACAGCTGAAGTAGCATCGCAGTTGCCATCCTCCTTCTAAGCAGAGCACAGCCCTAAACACAAGAGAGTGGCTTTCCATCATACTGCATCTGAAAAAAACCCTGGCTGCAGTTACTCAAGATCCAGAAAACATTCACTTGAAACTTAATTGTAGGACATCTTTCCTGAGTATACAGGCTAATCTTAGCTATCTAGAGAAAAGATGTAGGATCACAACCAGTGTGATTCCACTCCCATGTTGTTTCCTTGTCTATGCTCATAGAAACACGCTCTAGGTGGAAATGACATTGCCACACCTATGAACACAGCTGTTTTCTGTTACCCACCTACAGGTCCTTTAGCCCCTGGCTCTCCTGGAGGACCAGGCATTCCTCTTGAGCCTTGTTCACCTGCAGTGAAACGGTATGAAAATGAATCAAATCTTGGTGAAGATACAGCTTATGACTGTCAACAATATTTGGTGCTTTGCAATCGAAAACCAGCATTGACAGGATGTTCAGGCCTCATGATTCATGACTGACTGTCTCTGAGCATTAGAAGAGCTCAAGTGATGTGAATACATAGCCTCTGAAGGAGAATTTCCCTAAAGCTAAATACAAAGATTGCTACCAAGATTACTGGAATCAAGAATGGGATCTATTTAAAACTTGGGTGCAAAAAACCCCTTCCTATAACAAATAACATCATTACCCTTTTCAGAAAGTTAACTGGGATTGGCTGGGCTATGCTGTTATTTGGAAACTCAAATAATGCATATGTATATTAGATAGGCTGTAACTCCAGGAAAACAATCCACTAACCTGTCATTCCACGAGAACCCTTCTCACCCTGATCACCTGTGGTACAAAAAAGGGAAGGATTCTGTGAGATTGTTTCATTGTAAAATGTGTCCATCAGAGAAGATAAAATCTGCTTTCTGACAAGAGCACAGAGGAAAAGGCAAAAGAAGGATAGGGTTAATACCCATGGACAGTATCCATATCTAAAGGAATCTAAAGACGATATGCACAAAAGATATCTAATTCTTCAACACACCTTTGGGTCCAGGGGCTCCAGGGGCTCCTTTCTCACCTGAAAGATATATGGATGATTGAAGAATAATAATGATGTCAGAAGTGAAAGGAATTTCATGCATCAAGAACAATCATAAGTGAAATACAGATTCTCTGATATCAGACTCAAACTGGAAATTTCTTTCCTTCAATACAGCTCCATCCATCCAACAATGTTTCCTCACCTAGACTGCTCTATTACCTCTGTGTCTCTTCTATTTCTCAGTATTTTCTTGCAGTCATTAAGTTTAGCTTCTCCTCCCCTTTCCTCAGCCTTAAGCTTTTCTTTGCCCCTAGCATCAAAATGCTACCTGCTCAAACCAAGTCTGCTACTCACAGCAGTGCTAGAAAAGCACATCAGCTGCTCCTGTAATTGCTGAGAGGAAGAGAAGCTTACCCTTAGCACCTGGGAGGCCTGCTTCTCCTCTAAATCCTTGCAGGCCAGGAGGACCTGCAGAAAAATGAGATGGGGGAGGTTAAATCATCCCACTCACCACGATACATCACTGAAGAAGAAAAACTATGAGAAGTTGTCATTCTTCGGTTTGTTTTCTCCAATCTCTAGATGCCAAAGCAAATGAATGCAGCACTCACCTGGAGGACCTTGTGGACCTGGAGAACCCATCAGACCTGTGAATAAGGAACGTGGATTTTCTTTCAGTAACACCACTATTAGAAAATGAACAAATCTCTCTTGGTTTGCCCAACAGCATCCACAATCTAATAGGTGTTTAGCAGATTGGAATTCCCACAGCTACTGTGAGAATTTGCATCACTGGCATCCTCAAAACCAGGGCAACAAATCTACACAACTTAGCTCTTGTGACAGAGAGGAAGTGGTTTTCCTTAAAGTAAGGCAAAGTTTCTCAAACCTTCCATCTTGACTGAGATGTTGGGATCTGTGCTTCTGGTGGGACTAATTTTTTTATAGTGCAATATTTATCACAGTTATATGAACTGTAGAGCTGTAACTCTGTTAGAAGCCTGTTAGGGATATGGAGTTTACCTTACTATTTCTGAAAGCAGAGAAAAAACAGCTGGAAACATCACACATCTTTTTGTGTTTTGGGAAACCTCTCTGCCAATCCCCATTCTCACTAAAAATGTCCAAGGATTTATTTGTCTAAAGGTTATGTGTATCTACTAAACTAAATTTTACCTAAAATGAGGACTGTTAGTTCACTTTTCTGATTACTGTAGCGCAACACAAGTGAAACAGAAAGACTGGAGTGCTCCTTTACTCCTAACTAGTCTGCTAGGCTCTCTCTGTCCATCTTAATATTTACCTTTAAGGCCAGCAGAACCTGGGGGACCAGGTGGCCCTGGAGGACCTGGCTCACCAACAGCACCTGCAGAATAAGAGCACAAATAGATACTGTAGAATACAACTGTGATCCCATTTTTCCATTATCCCATATTGTGTTATTCTTTCTCTGGCAAGTGTCATGAATAATCTGCTTGCCAGTGCAAAATACCCAAACAAGCATGCACCGTCCAAGAAAAAAACCCCATCTCACTGGAATTTAGGATGAGCAAAAAAAAATCCCTCAGCTTTGGTGACTTGGATAACAGGGAAGAAGATGACCTTGATACTAAGTGGTTTTGGTTCTGCCAAACCCAAACATGACTGAGAGACCTGGAAACCCAAAACAACCCTGGTTTACCCATTGTAAGTTTTGGGGGAAAAAAAATCCCTTAGGCCATATTTTTCTGTGCTGGGAAATGTCTGAAATGAAATCTGGATTTGAATAATCAAATCGAGTTCTACCACTGAGGTGTTTTATGAATTGGGACAAAACACTAGCTTTTGTCCATCTCTGCTTATCCAAGAATGGGACACCTAGACCCTACCTCTGTCTCCTTTTTCTCCAAATCCAGGTGGCCCGGGCTCCCCTCGAGGCCCTGGTAGCCCTTCTCGACCTCTTTGGCCCATGGGACCTTCTGTGCCAGGATCACCTACAGGAAACAAAGGCCTTGTAAATAAAGATGTCTTTATGGGAGGCCTTGGGCAAGAGTGGCCACGTCCATGGGGGAAGGCAATGATCACACCAACCTGGTGTCATTATTCCCATGCCATGTCAATCAGTTGTGAGAGACTCACAGCATTGATAGAGATGCTTACCCATGCTGCCTTTCTGTCCTTTTGGTCCTTCTGGTCCTTGGTGCCCAATTGGACCAGGAATGCCTGGAAAGAAAAACACACAAATGTTCAGAGTCCTTGTCTGTGTTCCATGAAAGAATAAGATGCAAATTAGGGGAACCTGAAGCCTTCAGGGACTTATCAGCTGGGGTAAAGAATATACTACTTGGAAAGTGGGTACTTGAACAGGGATGTCTTTAGAAGAACACAATACTTATAAGAGCACAAGAAAATTGGGCCAAATACTCATGCAGCTGTGGCACTCTTTCAAAGGTAGGCTGGGATCTTCACAACCTCCAATTAGGCATGTTCGACTAAGTGGAAGTCAGGCTGAGGCCTTGCTTGTAACAAAGCCTCTAAGCTATGTCTGTAGCTCAGCACCAAGGTATTAATCAAGTGACTTAGTGTATGCTAAATATTGACTCTTTAGAGAATCACCTTCAGCTAGGTTTGCAGTGCAAAATTTGTTCTTGTCTAAGTAATGTCGCTAAACACCCTCCCTCAAAGGAGAATTGTATTACTGCCCACCTGGGACACCAGGGAGTCCTCGCTCTCCTGTAGAAAGAAATAGACAGTCAGTGGGGAATAGGTCTTCCCTGTTTGTCACTTTGGCCATCCCTCACCCCCCAATAAAAAGGAGTTTATGTTCCTGGCATGTTTACAAGTTCTACTGTCTCCAGCCACATTGGTCCCCTTGTATTCATGCAACAGATTGAATCATTCACACCACTCAAAATCCTCTGAAGCACTCTGTAATTAAACCAGGTAGAGCTCAGCTTCAGGAATTACTTTCATCCAGGTGAAAGAAGTTTCTAGATTCAAAGTGAGGTCTGTTATCTCTTCTACTGTGAACTCTAAAATTGTCTTTGCCCAGAACAAAAGCAAAAAACCCAACCATCACAACAATATCTGAACTACAGAATGCATCAGCTTCTCTAACTTCTGGAGTAACAAAAATCCATTTGCTACCCAGGCCCTATGGCAGGCTGCCAATCTACCTGAGAAAGTAGGTAGCTCCAGACTCACCTCTGGGACCTTGCATTCCCATGTCACCTGAGAAAAGAGGAAAAAATAATCAGGAGAGATCCTGGAGATATTTCCAATGATTACTCATTCATTTTAAGAGTTACTTTCCCACCTTCAATGAAACATGAAGGAGTTTTGGGTGAGCAGGGACACTTCACACTTGAATGGTGCAGAATCAGACCCATCCCACTAGTGGCAAATAGGCCTTTCACACTGGCCCAATGCAAGACTGGGTCTCCTGTATTAGTTCTGCATGGGATTGGGCCCTCTACGGTTTATGCTGCAAACTAGCTTTACACTCTAGCAGGACTAGGGCAGTGATTGTCCCCCTGTACTCAGCACTGGTGAGGCTGCACCTCAAATACGGCGTTCAGTTTTGGGCCCCTCACTTTCAGAGGGATACAGAGGTGCTGCAGCGTGTCCAGAGAAGGGCAACGGAGCTGGGGAAGGGTCTGGAGCACAAGGCTTATGAGGAGCAGCTGAGGGAACTGGGGCTGTTTAGCCTGGACAGGAGGAGACTCGGGGGGACCTTATTGCTCTCTACAGCTGCCTGACAGGAGGCTGTAGGCAGGTGGGGGTCAGTCTCTTCTACCAAATAACAAGCAACAGGACAAGAGGAAACAGCCTCAAGTTGTGCCAGGGGAGGTTTAGATTAAATGTTAGGAAAATTTCTTCATGAAAAGGCTTATCAAGCGTTGGAACAGGCTGCTCAGGGAAGTGGTTAAGTCACCATCCCTGGAGGTATTTAAAGAAGTGTAGATGTAGGAACATGGTTTAGTGGTGGACTTGGCAGTGTTAGGTTAAGGGTTGGACTCAATGATCTTAAGGGTCTTTTCCAACCTAAATGAGTCTATGATTCTCTGATTCTTTCTGTTCAAGTGTAAATCAGCTTCATCCTTCTCACTACCAATTGCCCCTTGTGGCAACATCCACTCCAAACTTGTCCATTGCCAGAGCCAAGCAATAGGCTAAGGGAAGGCAAGAGCTATATGGCTGTACCTTTCTCACCAGGTTCTCCTCTCTCCCCTCGGAAGTAGCCTGTAACAGGAAGTGAAGGGGCTGTTAGAGTGCATTACACAACAGAATGTCTACTTGCTTCATGTACAAGGATCCTTCTATTCAGATTTTGAAGGCTGCAGGCAGCACAGGCTATCAAGCACAGCATGTCTTTGTAAGTAGTTTCCTCAGAAATTTGCTTTCACAAATCCATGAAACTTGTGAAGCTGGGAGAATGTAGGCTCCTCTGTTCTTAACCTGTTTCCGTCATCTGCTGAACAGAAGTAAACCATCCTTCCCTTGCTAAAAAAAAGTAGCATGAGAAATAAGGCGTGGGTTCATTTTACTGTGTAGTTCTTTCAAAATGGAAAACTCACTTGGTACAGCAAACACAATACATACTGGCACAGGATGGCATATCCACAACTCCTTTCTTCTCCCTTTTCTGCTGGCTTTAAGGGATGCACCACCAGTGTCAGTGGCAGCACTCTGAGCTCCAGCACAGCCTGTCTGTGAGGACAGGTGAGGGCACTATTTTTGACAGACTTCATTGCATTCTAAAAGCCCTGGTCTTTAGGCCCTTGGGCTAGCAAATCCTCCCACTCCCCTTTAAATTATTATTAAATAATCTGGTCTCACGCAGTATCACAGACTTTGACTCTGCTCACCTCGTTCTACTTCCTTGTTCAATCTGTTCTTCACCATCAACCAGACTGACTCTTCATTTTCATAAGGGAAGGTTGAGGAGGGTGAAATACCCTGAAGAAAGTCTACTCTTGAAACATCCTTTTCTATATTTGAATTCCCTGGGTTAATTGTCAGGAGGCCGCCATTGATTTTTTCCAGGTTTTCCACACGAGATTTCAGCTTTCTCACTTCTTCCGCTGGAAGGTTAAGGTAAAATGTTAGGGAACATGCTGCCACAGATGCATGCCTGAAATACCTACTTCTAATAGCAGGGAGAAGGCAACACTTTCAAAGAGCTATGGCCAATGAGTTTTGCAGGATTCTTCTTTGCATGTTTTTTCTAGCAGGGATATCTGGAGTTTAAATGACAGCTTTGGAATTGGAAAAGTAAGACCTCAAATCTCAGGAGTTTTCCTATCCTACTCACCCCAAGGCTATATAACCTCTCATCAAAGGTTTATATTCCTTATCTATCCTTTCTGTCCATTTGTAATATCTTAGCAGCAGTCACCATCAAGCTGAAGGTACTCCTCAGTTCTCTGGCTTGCTATCTCTGGTACTTGCCCTCTTTGCCAGCTTACACCCTCTGTTTCTCTTTCTATCCAATTCAATGTTTTGTTCCTCAGTTATTTCTTACCCAGAGCAATGAGTCCAAAAAGCAATCCAAGGAGAAGCAACCAGGCCAGAAGCAAACCCAGGAGCCACTTCCACCAGCTACAGCAGGAACCACAAGGACACCAGGATGGTGTTGATCCGATTGCACCCCCCACATCACCATTTCGTATTTCTGGAAGAGGGAAGGGACAGTCTCCTGATTAATGAAGAGTTCCTTGACTTCAGAGTCAAGAACACTTAGAATAAGGACACCAAGGTCTGATCCATTATACAAGGGGCTATGACGAAAAATCTTTACACCCCACTCTGCACACAGTGGGTGTAATTCTAGTCCCTGTGGAAGCTGAGAACAGCACTCCTAATAGGAATTCCAACAGGGGACAGCACTCAGTGTGTTTTACAATAACAGATGAAAAACATGATCCCGTTGGGGTCAATTTTTTGTACAGTTTTGAGTCATAAATGACAGCAATAGCCAGCATGGTCTGTCTGAGCCTTCTCCTTCCCATAAATCTGTCCTGGTAGCAGGATGCAGCTGTACTGCCAGCTATCCAATTTTCCCCTGCAATTAAAAACCCCAACTGCCCACTCATCTACAATCAAATCACTGGTACCAATGTCTCTGGCATGTGCTCTGTCCATTACAGACAGAGTAGCCTCCTGAACATTCCCTCCCTCTGATGTCATTGCACAGAGATCACTCGTCCCTCAAGAACAATTGCTTTGTTGTATATTGTGCTTTGGTGCTTCTTCCAGTGAAAGTCTGAATTGCATCACTTACCTGCATAGGTCGCTTTGTCCCTTGTTGGCACAGATTTCAGTCCTCCTGTTTTAATAGCAGTAAAAGAGGTCTTAACAGTCTTTATATGCATGATTAAACCTAGAGCATGGGCTTGAAAGGGGAAGATAGTAATGGAGGCAGAAGGAGAAAGTTCTGTTGCATTTCCACAGGAACAAACTCTTACCATTTGCATCTGATTTTAGGCCAGTATCTGTAGCATAAGAGGAGGAAAATCCCTGCTTCTCTTTCTTCAAGGTGTCTTCTACAAAGGATCCTGAACAAGAACCAAATATAATTAAATTATTACACCAGAAGTTCAATCAGGCCTATCTTCTTTCACGGGCAAAAGGCACATTTTTTATTGGGAAGACACAATAGCTCTGCCTGTGTAAACCAGACCTAGTTCTTTGCTTTCAAAGCTTCTGAGCTTTGTGAAATATTCCAAGGCAAACTCTAGAGCTTCAAATGCAAAAGTTAGACCTAGATTGTAGCTGGCATGGTTAAAGGCTAACTGCCTGCCAGAGCTTCTTGATTGGCTTGCAGGGCTTTGAGTCAGATGTAGTGTCCTGAACTCTGAACTCCCCCTATGAGAAGTCTCCATTTCTCTCCCCTCAGCCTATCCACATGTGCCAAAGAAGAGAAGTTACCTCCATTAAGCCCAGTGGTAGAGGCACTAAAGACTTTGCCACTGTCCTTTGTCATGATCAAAAGCTCCATCTCCTTCTTTGCTGGGGCATTCTCCTTCTCCAGCAGCAGGAACTTGCAGTCTTTGCGCAGAATATCATCTCCCTGGGAGCTCAAAACAGTTCCCCCTGGAATATTGGTAAAAGATGGGAAAAGTGAGGAATGAGCGTGGGCCACTAAGTCATAACTACAAGCCACAGCAGTTTTGTTCATTAAAACAGGTAGTCACATTGTGCTTGGGGTTGCCCCTACTATAAACACACAGTAAGAGACACACTGCTTACTGAAGCTAAGAGGAGAGCCATGCGTGTCATTAAATGTCTTTAGAGATGTGTATTCACTAGCAGGGGAGCAACTGCTACCAAAAATGGAGAGCATTTGGAATCAATTACATATAGAAATTATTTGCTCAATGACCTCTTTGCTTCTCAAACACACTTACTATAGAATCATAGAAACTCAGTCTGAGAGAGACATTCCAGGGTTATCAGAGCTAGCACAGCTCAAGCTGAGAAGCACCTTTAGCAGACCTACTCTGTCAAGCACAAAGCACTCCATATCCTTGAGAGCCAGACATGGTTATGAAGCATTGAACCATAGCTTACTGAGGTTTGGCACAGGCCAAACAAGGCTCAAAACATCAGTGTGGTCATCCTCCTGCTATCAGGCAGTATCAAGTATCAAGCCTGGAACAGTATACTTGAATTTGCACACAAATCTGAATTTACACACAAACTGACACACTGAAAATCAAAACAGCCAGAATGGTATTATTCCATTGCTCTAGCACAAACCTGGAGTAAACCTGTGTTAGAAAAGTTATCATAACTTCTGTGGTATTCACATCTACTTTTAAGCCTCATCTTTGGGAGTCCTTGGATTACGAAAGAAACTTGGCTTCCCTTACACAAAAAATAAAAGACTAATTTATAGTTCTCAGTTGCAAAAGCAAGCTGGAAAAGATGAATCCAAATCGTTCAAGGACAAAAGGTCAGTAGAAAGACCTCAGGTTCTTTCATTAAAAAAAATATCTGATTATGTGTAAGTCAGTTTCTTGAGTTTTGACTGGTTGAGGCTGGTACTACTGCAAAATGATGTCTAAAATCAACCTTGCAAATCTTTTGGTTTCAAATGAAGCACAATTTCACACATGATCTTCTACCCAGTTACCTGCCTGTTGAGCAGAAACAGCTGCAATTAAATCATCCAAGTTACCACAGAGTGGAGGAGATCTGAATCAGACCAGCTCATTTGCTCATTTTTAGCCTCTGGCTCATTTGCTTTCTTTTCGGAAAGGTACTGCTATGAGACTTGGTTAGTGACAAGTCATGCTCCTGAGGAGCCAGGCGTTAGTGTCACGCAGCTGGCTGAATCTCTAACTTGTTTTCATCATGATATGCCTGTACAAGGCCATGCCTAAACTGTGAATGACACACTCACCTGCTGAGGCAGACACACCAGTACTTGCCATGGTGTTACTCTGAGAAGTGTTCTTCATCCCATATGCTGCAACGAAGAAATCCGAGAATGAAAGAGATGAAGGATAACAAGGTATCTACACAGACCAACCCTGGGCTGAACACCATTTCAAAAATCCTTTCTCATTCAGGGTACCTAGGACAACTCAAACAAGCAAGGGCTCCCCCAGCAAGCAAATATCTAGTGCTTACATAGGCACAGGGAGCTATTCCTGCACATGCAAAGCAGAGGAAATGTTCCTCAATATCCCCTCAAACCACATTGCTCCCCACAAAAAGATGGTAAAGCAGGAGACTCTATCCATATGAGCTTTTTAGTCACTATAGAAGAGGTGGGAGAAGGCATCACACATTGGTGACTTTCTCCAGGCTTAAACTGTTGCTGACCTGCGGAGGCTGCAGTAGCATTCTGGGTCAGGGCTGAAGAGCTTGGAGACAGGTTGTTTTGAACTCCAAACACTGCAAAGAAAAACATTGCAATGGGGGTTATAGGAGTCCTGTAGTGCAGGTGGTATTCTGGCTAAAAACAAACCAAAACCTATGATAATAATGACAACCTCTCCCCAAAAAATTCACCAGCTAGCTGGAGTCATCACAGGCCTAAGCACTTCTGTTCAAAGATTTTCCTTACAAAATGTTTTTTTGCTTAGATCATTTTGCTGTATAAGTTATTGTTGGCCCAGGATAAAAATGGTGACCATTTTAAAACATTATCACAAGTTAGATTGTGAGGCCACTCTCACGGCTGCATGGACGTTTCTGCAGGTGGGGCACTTAGGAAATTTAAGGAGATAACTGCACACAGTATGTGTCAAAGTGCTGTCCAGAGTGAAGCAAACGGCTTGGAAGGTGGCGCCCTTGGTAACAGAATCAGTGTGGCAATATTAGTGCAGTGTACAGACGGCTCTCATACACCCTGCTCTCTTTGCAGGCCCAGTCAGAGACCTTGCATGATGGCACTGTGCTGTGCAGACATAGTGTGTGTGACTGAAAGGAAGAGAAGTGGTTCAGTGACATTGAAGAGTGTCTGCCAGAAGTCATGAGCCAGATGAGCCAAAGGAAAATGACAGAGATAACTGACAGAGGACCAGTGGGCCTTTATGGAGTTTGACACATGAGTTTATTTTTTAAGACATTAACCTGACTTGTTCTAGGGAAGAAACAGACTGGCCTAACAGCTGTCTTTCAAAAGATAAATTATTCTCCTTAGAAATCCTCTAGTTTTCCCTGCCTCCCAGTCAAAAATAGTCAGGAGGTAACACCAGCTGTACAGGGCCAACTCAGAATAAATCCACAGCAACCAAAGAATAACTGGGATGTGCAGACAAGCTGCTGACACTGAGATGAGGCACAGAGGAGAAACAGAGTGATAAAGTTTTTATTCCATTGTACTTGTCTGCCTTGACTGTGGAATTGTGAAGGGTAGAAGAGAAAAATCTGACCTGTAGAAGAAGTGCTCAGGCCTGCGTTCAGAGTATGATTGCTGGGAGCCAGGTTATTTGGAACACCAAAAACTGCAAAAAGAAAAAGTAAAATATTATTACTTCTCTGGAATCAGAAATCCAGCACCCAAAGGTCAGTGGCACAGTCACAGAAATTAAGTCAGAGTCACTTGGAAATGCAGTTAGTAAAAATGCACAATAATTGCACAGAGTTAAAGAAACACATTGTGACACCAAACCACTCTTTTACTGAACTGACAAAGGGGAGAAAATCCTACATCAGACAAGTTGCAATCATGAGACAGTGTCAGAAAGCAAAGCTTTTAATAGTATGTTATCATAAAGCTTTCTGCGTTTTTTTCTCTGCAGCTGGGAAATGCAGCATCCTTGGCATTTAGAAGTGTGCCTTGAAAGATACAAGCACACTCAACACTTACTGATTACATCTTTAGTATATGAGGACTGAAGGGTTAGGCCCAGTTGTTCTTACAATGGGCCAGGATGATCCAATGTCAACTAGAGTCTAAAACTAGTTTTGATAGGGAATGTGAGCGTGACCTCATTGATAAAATTATCATCAAAGTTTAGCGACAGATCAGGCAGTCAGGACAATTGATCCTCACAAAGAAGGACTTTCAAATACAGTCAGTGTAGAAGCAGAGAGCACCAAGTTACAGAAAACCAGAGGAAATTCAAACATATCCCCTGCCATCTCGATTCTTCTGTCATTTTAGTTCTTCTTGCTGTGCAAAAAAAAAGCACTGCCCTTGACCCAGTTTCAGTGGAGATAACTCCTTCAAGCCTGGGTAGTCCAGGGAACATACCTGATCCTGTAGAGTGAGACATAGCATTGATCAAGGAAGAGCTGTTATGATAACCACCAAGGGAAGTCCCAGCAGGCAGGGTGGAGGACCACATGTATGAAGGGAGTGCAGTATTCAGTATAGTTGTATCATATGTCCCTGACACTGTAAAAAAACCAAACAAACAGAAGTAGTTTTCAATGAGACCAGGCTTAGCATGCATTGCAGGTTTACATGGCACAACACTTCACCTGCCTTAAATATTACCCTAATGGAGTCAACACAATGACTCCAGGTTAACATGGTATAACTGATCTCAAATGCCAGCTGATTACAGCCCAGCTGATTTTTAACCTGTGGCGTAAAGATTGACATGATAGCATGATCATTCACAAAACACTTTGAAGAGATTTCATTGCTTGTAGGTGCTATGATACCAGAATAAAACACTTCAGTCCGCCATTCTGTTAATAAATCATGCTGGGCCATGCAACATATGACTTACTTTCCACATAAGGCTCTGATTGGTTCACCAGTGTATTGGAGTAAAATTCCAAATTTCGGACAGGATTTGATCCATGTGCAAGAAAAAAGGAGTTGCTTGTTCCTAGATACTGGTGGAGGGCAGTGGAGTGAATGTGAATACCGCTGCCTCAAGCCCTGTGATAGGGCTTATAAATAATAAAAGCTGGTTATAGTATTTTAAGTACTACTACTATTATTATCAAGTTCTAGTGATCTCTGAACCATGTGGTGTGGCAAATAAATCAAACACTAACCCAAATGTTGTCTTCAGTGTTATCTCCATCTTGCCTGGAGATGAGAGATCAAATCTCTTTAAGACATATCTGCTTAGAGCTCTTGTCTCTGCCAGAAGCACCTCTGAATTAAAGCTGATGACAGCAGGAACTGGCTTACTTTTAAGGAAATCAGACAAGTCACTAGAAAGCTACCCAAGATGGCTCGTTACGTCAACATCTGGACAGCCCTCCAGCATTCTGACCCTTTTTCTGTATTGCCACCACTGTCTGGGACAGAGACCATATATTCTTACTCAGTTGTTCTTAGCAACCGAGTATTTTTATGGCAAATAATATTTGGAATGGCTCCAGCACTGCTAATCATCCTCTGCCAAGTACCTGACTGAGAGCTTTCAGTAACCATCTTTGTTTCCACCACAGCCTTTTTCGGTATCGGGAGAGTACTTGATGGCGATCGAGTAGGGCTGCAGCTGGCTGACCGACTTCCTTTCAGCAAACGTTTCACATCGTCCAACTCTGTCCCTGGCAAGAAAAGCAAGTGTCCAGGCTCACTCAAAAGCCATTGTTTCATTGATCTGTAATCTTGCCCACACTAAACCACTCAGTGGAATCTACCTGTGTCTATGAAGCTGTACTTTCTGGGGGTGCCACTTACTTAATAACAAAGCTTCAGGGCCTCATTTCTGGGACTAAGTACAACTACATCCTTGCAAGACCATCATCTAACCCACAGCAAGCTTCCTTGCTCAGAAAGGGGAGAGAAATGAACGTTCTTAACAGGAAAAAAAGAATGACATGCTGCTGTCACCATAAAGATAGGGTCCCAAAGACACTGCAGACATACCCAGAGCAGCAACACCCTCTATCTTATATCTGATCCCCCTGGAATAAAATCCATGGCACTTACATCTGCCAGAGGGAGATGCGCTCTGCAGTCGGACTCGTATTTCTCTCTCTGGGAAGAGAAAAAGAAGATCATGAATATGGAGTGAGATGCATTTGTGCCTTGGGCTAGGAATTAATATTTAGGTTGAAGTGAATTCCTTCCTTCTTGATGTCTGTGTTCCATCTTGTTGTCTTGCTGCTTGATTTGAGCAGCACTTATGGCCCATGTGAATTGGTTGTAAATTGGTTTGGGTGACTTGTTGTTTTGGGGTCACATTTTGATACTTTTAATTCCAGACAGCCATATTTTACTCATTGAAAGCCTCTGTTGAAGTCAATAACATTGTTACTGCCAGACATACAGAAGGCCTAATTATGCAGTCCTCAACCACATTGATATTCTCACTCACCACAAATATTATTATTATTATTATTTTTGTCCTTCTGGACAAAAACCTAGAGAGCCAAAAGAAGCTTACTAAAATCCCTACTACTTCTTGCGTAAAATTCACACTGTCATCTCTACAATGGGCTGTACGATTTAGTCTCTTACAACCTGCGTCTTATCTTTTGGCTCACTGAATATAACCAGGCCAGTTTTAAGCCAACATTCTCACTAGGTACTTGATTTTATTACTGACTTTTACTGTCCAGTGCAAGAGACTATAGAGTTAATGTGATTTGGCTGGGGCAAGCCTTTAAGCTTGCTACCCACAAGCAAACTGGCCAGCCAGGACATGCAATATATGCTCCTCAAGATGAAATCTGACAGTGCACGCACTATAAAAGAAACATTAGCTTTGGCACTCATGTGGAGAAGCTGATGGATTGGAATTATTTTCTGAAGTAATATGAGAAGCTGGAGCTGATTCTCTGGTGTCTGTTTTATTATGTATGGCCTAGTTCTGCTGGGAGCTCAGGTATGTAGTGTGCTAGAGGAGGCTGTGAAGATCTGAGGTAGAATAATTGGAAACTGTGATACTCTCCAGGAGAAGTGCACAAGAGCACACTTTGATTTATATCCACTACTAAAATAAACTTGGATAAAGTGACATTATAGTTTCCTCTTCAAGCAACTGGGAACAGATATTACACTCTTACAGACCAATATAATCCTTCCTTCCCCAACTGTTAATAAATTATTAGAAGAGCTGAATGACATAAACAATGCAGAGCTTTACAGTGAGCTGGCTAAACAGACCACAGCAAGTCTATAATTTCCTCACCGCCACTCTACTACCAGCATAAGATCATTTTAGGGTATGGCCTTATGGTTTGTAAGATAGATTGCAGTAGGAGTAACATGAATACAATTACTGTAAATACGTCAGAGGCGGGTCACAGAGCATGGATGGACAGAGTCTGTGGTAGTGAACACACAAGATGGAAGCCTGTGTCCTATGCCCCTGGATGCCCAGGTCCCCAAGTAGATCCTCCTTTCTGACACAGTCCAAACCACCATGATCTTCACTAGGGTCAATTTTTACACCAAACTTGTTTAAGCAATTGCTTACAGATAAATGGTTCATATCTGCAGTGGTGTAAATTCACATACCTCATCTGACTGCTCTACACTTAAACTGGTTGATTCCAGCTATGGAATAGGCCCATTTAACACAGCCTGAATCATACTGAAGAAAGCAATGGAGGCTTCTAAAAGAACAGTATCACTCACCTCGACTTTGGCTTCTCCCTCTTGTGGAGGCAGATGCTGTGAACAGCAATGAAAGAAAAGCAGTATTAGGCTTTACTGTCTGTGACCTCACTGAAAACGAACACATAGATCTTTCTCAGAGTGCTCAGACTCAGACAGTAACCTCTACTTGCAGCACAGCTGGGGGAACTGAACCCTTCGAGTTTTTACCAGGCCACTTTTACACTATAAAGTATCTTAGAGAATCAGTAGCACCTTTAGCGTTTCTGGACAAACTGCTCTTTCTTTTTGTACACATAAATGTTGTTCATAAATGGTGATCTCCCATTTCAACAGGCCAAAAGGAAGCCAATAGGCCTGTTTACCACACGGATCAAGGCTGGACACCTTGAAACCCTGCCTCCTCTTTGAGCCAGAAAGATGGCCTGACCATACTTTTCACTATTTGCACTGAGCAAAATCAGTAGCTTAGAGTTTGGACAGGGCAAACTCATACCTGCTGACAAAGTTTAATGTAGAATACATCACTTGAGAGACAGTTCATCTTTCCACATAAACATGTTGAAGCCTAGAAAAGAGCTACTGGGTAAGTATATCCAGCAATGGCTCAAAATCCTGAGTGGGCTTTCTTGCTTGGAGCTGTTCTCCCAGCTATGGGTGTAGGGGGGAGGAAATGTTATGAAGCATCCCATATCTATGTTCTCCCGTCTGTGTCCAATGCCACATGGAGATCATCACAAAAGCGGTTGAGGGCAGCAGATATATGGTATGCATCCTCTGTTTGAATATGTATCAGCTAGAGACTCTGCTGTCAGCTGATAAAGTAAATCCCAAGTAAATCTTCCGAAGTCATGGAGCTTCACTGGCTGCCCAATACAGAGGCAGCATAGGTAGAGCAAGACACGGAAATGTGCAAAAAGCCACTGTAGTCACCAACTCACATGGCCTTGCCATAACGTTCAAAGGAACAGCTCTAAAAAGAACATACCAAACTCTTTTCTGGGAAACTCAGGAGAAGAGTTTGCACTGGAGCTCCCTGCAAAGAACAGAAAGATGCTCATTAATATTTTGCATAAGATCATTAAAAGCTTTAAAAACATGTCTTCCTGGTAACTGTCTAATCCCAGTGGGCAACAAACATTTCCATTTAAAAAAAGAGCTATGCAGGATTACATGAAAGAGCTGCTAACATCTTTCAACAAAAATATGCCAGAACTCCTTTTAGGAATGAGCATTACTATAAATAGGACTTCATCATTAAAATGTGTCCCTGATGGCTTATTTCCTAGCAAAACCACAATGGGATTCTTGTGCTGTTTGGGACAATCCTGCATTAATGCGACCTCACAGTGCACTACACATTGCCTCCTTTCCATGGCATGTTCTGTGATACCTTCATATGTTGCATGGCGGTTGACATAGGTTTTTCTTTCAAATGTTGAGCCAGGTGATTTGGTGAGAGTAGAGCTGGGAGACTGGGTTTGTCTGTAGCCAGAGGATGACGATGTTGAATTCAATCTACCACTTCCACCTATAGGCAAAACAAAATGCCCTCAGCAAATTGAAGGTTTGCCCTGGATGCACACTCTGGATGTCCTGAGTGCTTTATGTTACAGCCTTCTGAGCTGAACAAATTTGCATTGGTACCTCACAACTAGAGGTGGGCAAGAACAACATTTGGGTCTAACTCTGACTGTTCTCAGTATTCAGTGCAGAGAGGAGTATTGGTTATCTTCGTGGTTTCAAAAAAAGATATTGTCAATGATATATATAACAGCAGGTTTTGGCCTAGGGGGATGAATGAGCCACCTCCCCTAAGCAGGAATAAATCTGGCTCTGGATGGTGCTGGGTTTTAGTTTGGATACAGATTCACCTGTAAACTCCAGTATTATATGACACGGGCCACAAAAACTGAGAGACTGTTAAGCCAAACTCAAAGTGCTGAAGAATACAGTTCATGAAATAAGGGAAAGCAGAGATGAGTCCACTTCCCTCCCAAAGCAGCTATCCACACTCTCATTTAGTCATGCCTTAGTTCATTTTCTGGAGAAGTTATGGAGGTCTGCATCAGGCGCAAGGCAGCGTGGAGGTTATTAGTGGCTGTTATATTTAGACAGAGGAAAGAATTTACCTCCTAATTCACATCAGTGCTGTGGGAGAAAGAACTGACCCACCATAACTAACGCGTTCATACTATTCTTTGAAATCTAATGCTGGAGTATGATCAGAGTACAGCAAAAAGGTAGCCCTGTAATAAAGTACAACATACCCATGCTGATCAGCAGGATTAGACTGGGTATCGTTTACCCATCCTGCAAAAAGACTGTGCCCTTGTGACCTCAACAAAGTATTTTCTTGCTAACTTTCCCCTCTGTTTTGTTCTGTAACTTTCCCACTTAATTCAGCAGAAAGAACTACTGTGACAAGTAGACCTCTGTTAGAGGCATTCTGCAAGCAGAGTGGGAAAGCAGAGATTAGAAAATGGTCTGTGAAACTTCAAGAACTCATTATCTCTAAAGTGCAGATTCTTTTCTCTTCCTCCATACACTGAAAAGAAATAACAAGGAAGATGGCAATCTTGCACAGTCATCTGAGTTGTTTGCAAGGTTGGGTTCAGTTCTCAGACTGGTGCTAGTCCAGACAATTAGACTGACATCTTCATTGGAGTTACTTCACATCTACCCTGAGGCAAAGTGATTCCACACTCTGGCCTGTAATTGGTATGGAGGTGTCTGTCAGATCTATTGGGTATGGCTAATTTTGCTCTTGAGCTTCCAAACTTCACTCCCTTTGGTTTGTCAGCTCTTTTGGAGCATGGAGGATGTTTTCTACAAAGATAGTTATACAGTCTGTCTCACTGGGGACAGAGAGAGGGGTGTGCCAGAAACCTGGCTAGGAAGCTTATTCTTCAGAAATATTTACTATGACAATCTAACAGCTGGGCAAAGAAAGCTGTTAGAGAAAAACCCTGGTTTTATGGCGTAGACAGCACTTACTGATTTAGCATGTCCAGAAAATCCAGCATACAGTTCAAAGTGCTAAAGTTCTGGACGCACATGCACAAGACAATATTTTCTAGGAAATTTTTTAATAACATTCTAACCTCAGCAAGATCAACAAAAAGATTAATCAAAACTGTTATTTGAACAAAAATGGTCAGAAAGATTGTCATTTGGAAATCCTGAAAGAAGGGAAATTTGGTTTCCGAATGACTTCTTAACAATGGTGGGAATGGCATTTTTTGCTGTTGCTCTCCTGAAATCAAGTTTTGCCTGTGGAAAATGGGAATTTTGCCATTTACTCACCTATCCTCACACCCAGCTTTAGGGAAGGAATACTTTTGCTTTGTGTGTTTGCCACTTCTACTTTCATATACCCTGTTTTCCTTACCTCTGGCTCACCCTACTTCCCTGCCCTGAATCTTTCCTCAGATCATTTCTGCTGCCTTTGCTCTCTGTTTCCTCACAGTGCAATGTCTTCATTCCTTACTTGAAGTCACATAGCTGCTGCTATGGGCGTAAGACCTCTTTTCCACTCCACTCCCTCCAGTGTGGGATGATGTTTTGAGCCCACTGCTGCTCCCTCCTTCTGGAAGAGATGAGCACTAAATGAGACATTCTCTCAGGGTAAGAAGAGCAAAGCAGGAGGTAACCAAAGCTGTCCTCACACTCATTACAAGCATAGCTTCATGTCTGGTGAGATATCAGAACTGCAGAGAAGTGTCTTGGCAGAGGACATAACCATTCACACTACAGACCCAGCAAGTCTGTATTCAAGTTTTGCTCCATACATGGACTGAAGGATGCTCCTGTTAACCCTCATCATAAATGAGATAGCGCAATTCCTTTCCAACCCAGCTGCAGCAAGCTAATCAAGAATACGGTAGTATAAAAAGCATGTAGGATTCTTCCCTACTTGGTACTTGCATTTCCCTACAGAGGTAGAAATCACACATGACGTGATATTACCCAAAAAGATTCACTCACTCTTGCCAGCTGGGTAAGATGTCAAGGAAATACACCGCAGCCCCAGCAGTGGAGGCTGCAGACCCATCACTTCTGACCCTTGTCCCCAAAAGACAGTCACGACTGGAGACCCTATATCTGGGCTTAAGCCCTTGTAGAGCCTGGTCTACCAGTCTAAGTGGACTTTTTTGTGCAGCTTTGTTTCTGACAATACCCTGACGGCTCCCCACATACTACTTCTTCTCTCCACTAACAAGTATTCTGGGAGAGGCATTTCTGAAATAGCTTCTCTTTGGGTGCAAGTCTTCCTGCACTGAGACCTGCTGTACCCAGGGATTTATGGAAATAACGCAGTCAAATCACGTGGAGGGGCACAGAACACTGAGCAGAAGTAACATAATGACTGATAACTACTTACTGGGTGGCAAGGATGTCAGTCTTGTGGTTACCGTCTCTGTAATAACTGAGGAAAGAAAAGGGTGCAGAGGTAATGGCATATTAATACAGCCAAACAAGACCAATGCTCTACTTAATTTCCATTGAAGAGCATGACTCATTCAAAGAAGATTGACTCATTTAAAGAAAAGTCCCTTAAGACCACACTGCCAGGGGGCTGCAGTCTCATTAGCACACAATGCTGTGTGTTTGTTTGCAGGCCTGTCTAACTCCACAGTAACTAAGAACATCAGTGCCATTAAAAATTTTTTTTCTTTACAAGATCCCTGTAAAAGGATGTAAAATACATGGAAGTATTATTTCTGGGCACTTCTGAACCACAGCCATTGCTGTAACAGCAAAGCCCATGGTCACACCCCTTACTAAATTCTAATAGCTAATTCCCTTAATGCTATCAGGAAACTTACCTTCTGTTATCACAGCCAAACCAGATATCTAAAGAATATTTTCTAGGCCACACAGGTCATATCGGAGGTAGGAGGAGAATCCAAATGTCTGCACTACTGGCTAGAAATGTTACTACAGGGCAATCATCTGTGGTTAAACAACCAGCTCATGCTACATGTCTCCAAGTGTCTGATATTGCCCCATTCTATTCCTTATTCTGACTTCAGCAGAGACGAGGGACAGTGCAGTATTAGTTCTGGAACTCTGGTCAGCATTCAGTCCCTTACAAAACTCTAACTGAAATTTCTGGGATTTTTGGTGTGTGACATCAAAACAAAAAATACTCTCCTTACGTCTTTCAGTAACTTCTGATCCATCTTGCCTCGTTTTCTTTGTTACGGAATCCATAACATTGCCACCTGCAGGGAAAGCAGAGAGATTGCACTCAGAGCTCTGTGAATAGTAGGAGATGACAACAGGTCCCACAAGTCCCACCACTTTTCTCCCTTCAGCTGGGGACTAGACTGCCTAGAAGACATCTGTGTCAGGGAGTTTGCAGTGCCTTTCCAGAGCCATATGAGTATTACTAACAGACCTGCACCACTTGTCTACAAAACTGGATGCTGCACAACACAGCAGAGCTGAAACAGCAGGAGGGGTTGTAAAGCTAACAGGTGAGATAGGGGCAATTGAAGCAAATCCACTCAGTGCTGGAGAATTTTATACCTGGATTCATATCCAGACTTTGTGGCACTACACTACGGTCTCCAGTTGTGCCCCTACAAAGGCTTGATCAAAATTACAGGATCTAAACACAGCTCCACATATCTGCTCTGGGCAGGACTCAACAGTACAGAATTAGAAATGCAGACAGCTGTAGGAGTAAGCTATCTGCACCAGAAAACCCTCAGGAAAGATACTGTTGCACTGTTGACAGCATTCTCAGAGTACATCGATGCTGAAGCTAGGGCACTGACTTCAGTGAAGCAGAGAAACACTGGAGGTACCTTTAAACTAGTTATTTTCGGCAGCAAGGAACTTAAGGTAGGAAGCGCTTTATCTTGCTTTACAGGCAAAGCAGAGATAGTTTGGAGACTCTGCCTGCAGCTTTGGAATCTGATCTAATTTAATGCCAGCTCAGGTCAGTCTACACAGTACTGTAATCACTGCTGTGAATGCTGTGTATAGTCTTCTTCATGACTTGGACCCCTCTCTATTCAAAATTACAATCTCTACCAGACCTATGACTATCTGCCAAGACAGGAATACCACAAAGAAACATTGTGATTGCGGAAAAGAAACATCAGCTAGAAGAGACAACACTTCTGTCAGAAGGAAATATACAGTTGCTCACTCCTAGTCTCTCTAAGATAATATTTCATCTTGCGCAGCTGCAAACAATAAGAAGGAAGAGATTTTAATTTATGCACAAGGTGATAATAGGCCAAAACTCTCCACTGCATGTGAAGACTCCTCCTTAAAACTGAAGGCCTGGCTGTACCAAAAACTACACACTTAACAGGCTAAGTCTAAAAAAAAAGCTTTGGGCAAAATTCCTCCCAAGTTTTAGAGCCCAGCTTGAGGCAGAACCCAAGACCATGCCCTCCAATTCCACTCCCATTTGAGTTTGATCCTCATAATTCCACTTACCCTTCTGCAGAGTGTCTACCAAGTAGCCCCCTTGATACTACGTTTGTACTGCCCATGCAAAAATAATGACACAAGGCAGGATGCAGCCGAGAATCTGCAGGAATATCTGAAGTGCAGATTCAGTTCTGTCTTTGAGCAGCTCCCGCTATTCCCAGAGCTGGACAGGAGCAATGTGAGTGTAGAAGACACAGTGTCAGTCAAGCCACTTTAGCCTCCTGTCACAGACTCAGCTGAACTTTGAAGAGAACACTCACAGTGCCCACCGCCCTCACTGTCTACACCTCAGACCCTGAGCCTGGCTAAACAGCCCTGTAAATGGGGCTCCTGAGGCCACATCCAAGTCCTTACACAACCTTGACAGCAGGATACTACCCAATCCTTACAGTGCTTGCTAACACTGGGGATTTCCAAGGGATTATCCAGGGTGTTGATTCCAAGGCATATACAAGACCAGAGCTATATGCATTGGGAGAGTTCTTCCTCCAGCAGCATGAGAGTCCCCTGCAATGGAAGGGTTCCTGGTCACTCACTCCAAGGAAAGGCAGTATCTCTGCTGCTCTTCCTTACTGTGTCAACAGCAGAAGCATCTTTCAAGCTCCTTCCCTAAAAACAGATACTGGAAGCTCTTGTCTAAATGTCAGCACTGTTGGCTTTGCCAGTGTTTTTGGCAGGGAGCACAGCTTTGTATTTGGAAACTGCTTTCCTACTGCTTTGTAGCCCCAGAACTCCACTTCCTTTCGCTATTGGGGAAGTGGTGCTGGTTGTGGATGCTGGAAGAGGCCAGCACCACCATGGAGCGAATGCATCTTCTACATCTTTGCCTTCCCTTGAGAAAGGGGAGTATCTTGCTCTGATACCAATCTGAAAAAAAATAGCAAGAGGTTAAACCACATCTTTTGAGCCACACATGCCACAGCCCAGCCCCGGCACACGGTGCATTTTGATCTATGTTGTATGCGTGTTTGCCACATGAATGCAAAAGCCAGCCCAGGCTCCAGCAGGCTGACTGAGCTGGATTTCCATTATCTGCCAGGACTGACTCATTTCACCAGCTCCTATCTAGATTCACAAAGACATAGCTGTGGGCTATGTCTGTGGCAAAGCAACAGCGCTGTTGAATCAGAGAAGCCACCTGCAATCATCTCTGAGCAACAAGCGGGAACTTGTGGAGTGGGATGACTCTCAAACAGTGCAGGCAGCATAAGACAGGGCAACCCTATGGCCATTTTAACATAAGCTCAGGGGTTGTAGTGCACTTGTGGCACCCACAAAAACAGGGAACTTGCAGACTTTAATGATGCCAGGAACCAGGAGACGTCTAGCCCTGCCACACATGTGTGCACACTGCTTCCTCTCTGTACAGCACTGAAAAGCAGGATAGTAATAGCTGCCCAGTTTTGCAAGGCATGCTTAGATCTGTGCTTTCCACGTAAGCCTGACGCTGCAGGGTGCCTCCTGCACCCCCTGTTCCACCTGCCTGCAGTGCAGCACACTGGCAAGGACACTAAGCCAGTGAGACGGGACATTCAAACTCTTATTATTATTTTAGAATTTAGGCATTGTGTGCAATGGTAATAAAGCTTATTACAGGCATTTTTTAAAAGCAAGTGGAATAGCCACAAAGACATATTTTAATGGGAAAATGAAAGCAGGCATGTTTCAGATTCTTTTATTCCTCCACAATGTCCTTCCAGTCTTCATGTCAGAATGCTGCTACACTCTCAGCACATCCTTTCAGCTCTCTCCTCCCTCCATTAATAAGACTCCTGCTGTAAGACACTCCATTAGGAGAAAGAAGCACCAGCAGGTGCTGAAATTAATAATATTTAATGTCAGTGGAACCCTTTGATGACAAATACTCTGAGACTCAGTAGATACCTCTAAACCACGTCACTGACAATATTAAAAGCAAATGCCATGTCTCCCATCATATCAAATGTCTCTTAGGGTGCCCCTTCCTCTCAATCAAGCCTTTCAGGTGCCACTGTTCTGGGACTAATAGAACTGGTTAAAAAATGGCCCCTTATCTTCCTTTTACCCCACAGTCTAGGAATCTGACCTTCTCATTCTGCTTTAAAAGATGTTCCTTTCCAGTTATTCTACCAAAACAAACACAGTCAGAATCAAAGCAACCAAATCATGCTTCCAAATCTGCTCATTTTGTAGACTCACTAAAATCATGCTAATACCAGGGAAGCAGGTTAGATGCCCAGCCAAAGCTTGGATGCACTGTAGGAACCAAATTCTGCTCTGCCCACAAGCTGTTCTGGCTTCTTTGACACTAATATGTACTCATTTCCCAAAGCACATGCAGGAGTGCTGCCCAGGTTTGCTCTGCACTGCCAGGTGCCTTCTTTTCAAATATGTCCTCACCATCCCTACTTAATTGTGCTACCCAAAGAGAAACAGGCCAAAACAAGGCCATTCTGACCTGCACAAGCTTTTTGCCTCTGACACAGAAAGGGAGACAAACAATCTGGTATTATACAAAAAATGTTTGCAGAACAGGAAAGTCCTGCTGTCACCATTTCACAGATGAAGAAATTAGTTACAGAAAGACAAGTAACTTCCCCAGAGTCACTCTACAAGTCAGTCCAATGACAGGAAAGGAAGACAGGCCTTTTAACTAATGCCACTGTGTCCAAATTGCTAGACCCGCTACAGAAAGGATTCAAACCTATTCTCAAATCAGACTTTTCTGACATCTTGTGGCAAAGCTTCAAAAACACCTTACAGTGCGTCCTAATCTTCTGCGACGAAAATGTGGCTCAAAGTTCATAATCAATGAGTCACTGCTGATAAATAAACCCACCTGTCCGAGGCAAAGCAAAGCTTGACTATGGCAACAAAAGCTTTCACTCAGAAGCTGTTCCAGGCATTCTCAGGACTAGAGATCAAGTCCTTAGTATTACACCCTGCACCCACCATCTGAAGCTCCAACTTACTATATCATTACTCCTCCAGCACATTTCAGATTTGCTCGGTTTTAAAAACAGCCAACAGATGATCTGCATTTCACCACGCTGGTGCCATTACAGAACAGAGAACATTCAGCTAAACTTCATCTATTTGCAGGGTAGTTTCACAAAAGGCATTAAAAATGCACCCAGAGCTTGCCTTCACATTTCTTATTTCCCTTCAGGTATACTCCTTTCACTTGATACTCACTTTAAAAGAGCAGTATTCAGTGACAAACACAAAACTAAAATAGCACAGCTCTTACACAATCTTATTTTTACATTGTATTCCCCACAGAAAAATGTAACATCTCCTCTATTTTGCCTGAGCATACAGCCTTGTTCTTCAAGGAATCTGGAAGACAGAAAATAAAGGATACTTTTTTCTTTTCTTTTTTTTTAGTAATGTAACTTACCTGGAGTGCTTTGGTTACTGAACTGAAAATCTGTTTTTCTCCTCAACCGTTTTCTTTCTACCAAAATTTGCCACCTACACTTTATATCACGTCCTTCCAAAGGTGTGTGGAATCTGAGTGATCATCCAAAAATGTTCACCTCTTCTTTATTTAACCTGTTTTATTCTCACCCTTCTTCTGCTTTTCTATTCCCGTGATCTTAAACAAGTCCCAACAAAGGCGTGTCGTGGTTTCCTGCCTCACCCTACCCTTCCAATTATCTGACAATCACTGGAAAAAAAGATCTGCCTCCAGGAATCAAACTTTATTGAAAGAAAAAATGCTCCTACCTATTTGCTTAGGTAGATTAACTATTTAGATCCCAGACAGGCAAAGGTGTGAAGGCTTATGTCAGGGAAAATGAATGGTTATGGCAGTACTTTCTGATACATGATCTGAGATCTTTTTTGGCATTTTCCTACAGGAAGTTAAACAGCACCTGCTGATGTCTCTGCAAAGCTGGCTGCAAGTTAAGCATATTTTATTGCTTGCAATACAGGGGGCTCAACTCCCAGCTAGTACAAACTGGCTGAAAATCGCTCAAGTCAGTGGTCTGAACTGCCTTGCCAACCCCATAGACATTTATGCTCTATTCAGAAGGCTGCACTACTAATAAATGTATACCACCTACAGAATTCTCACTGAATAGGACTGGAGCAGAAGAGCAGCCATGGTGAGTCAAAGCGAAACTCCATCTAGCTCATGACCCTGTCTTCCACCATGGCCCATTTTAACAGCCCTGGAAAGACTATGTGAACAGGACAAGCATATGCAGGTATTTTCCTGGTGTACACCGGAGACTTCCTAAGTCAAAAGCAGCAGCATTTCAATCATGCCTTGATGGATTTCATCCATTAATTTGTCCAAGCAGCTTTTGAATCTGTACAACATTTCAGTATGTAGTCTCTTACAGCAAATATTTGTACAGCTTAACTATACCTTGTGTAAAGATTTTTCCTCCTACTGAATGTGACAGTGTCATTCAGTGCCCTGTGCTTCTTTATAAGAATCAGAATTCACCTTGGCTTCTCTCACTCTACACAGATTTTGACAGATTTGTACCACTGAAAGGGAAAGAACTTGATGCTTCATGCATATTTTTGCAGACCTTTCGAGGGATTGTAGCTGCCTACTGTCAAGATCGCACTCCGCTCTTTCAAGGTCCATACTGGAAATTTTCAAAGGTGTACAGCACTACATTGTCACTCCAAAGGCTATGCTCTGTGTTTGTTGATGGGCATCAAGACTTCCTCAGAATTCATCAATGCATCTCCTAAATCCCAGCTGGAAGGAAGCATAATATCCTTCCAGCATGCAGGAAGTATCCATGACTTTGCCTTCTGAACACTAATGAAAGGACATTTAATTGTCTAAACAAGCTGCATGTGGTAATTAAGTCATTAAGAGATGTAGAGTTCAGCCTGGGACCTGGCCAAGCTGCACTTGGCTTAAGCCTTGACCAAAAGGCTAAAAGTGGCTTTAGCCTTTTGAACTTCACACTCTTTGAACATGGCATGTTACTGTTCCTCTTATTATGAATTGCACTTTAAGCCTGCACTTTGGTCATCTCTTTTTATGTCTGCTTGCAGCACTAATCCACAGCTGCATGCCTCAGACACAGCCTGGCTGCTCAGACAGAAGTTGTTCAAGAGAAGACAACACTGAATGCACTGGGCTACACTAGCTCTGTAAGACCCACCAGTAGGAGAGACGCTCACTCGAATGACACACAGATTTCACTGGAGCAAGAGAAGGGACCTCACACTTTAAGGTAGTGTCCTTACGACTGGATCAATTTTCTCTCTCCTTTACCTTTGTCTACCGGTTTTCTTTATATATGCATAAACAAAAAGTAGCCATCACAAGAAAATTACAGTATTTTAATCCCTGTAATGTCATCAGTGACAAAAATACTGGCTTAATGTCTCTTGAGAACAACGTATTCATGGAGCATCTCTTCATGACATTTTGCCAACTTCCTACTGGAAAGAAAAAGAAGGTGGTGGTGGGGTATGACATGCCTTAAAAGGAAACTGAAAATAAATCACATCTTGAGAATCAGTGACTGCATTTAAAAGGGGAAATCTAGGAGAAGATGAAGTTGAGGATGCTGCCTGATGAAATACACTGATTAGTTCATTCGGGTTCCTAATGGGCAAGTGTCAACATCAAGGACATAATTTAGAGAAGTCCTGAGCTGCTTCACCTTTTACTGATGTCAGTGTAGGTCAGGCTCAGGTATTCACAGCCACTGGAAGTTACATGTCTAGCTGGCACAGTGCAATGAACTGCAGCAGACCTAGCTTTAGCTCATCAGCTGCCACTTCTGCAGTAACAGTGGTGGTGTGTGGACTGGTGGTTAGAGCAAGGGAGGCACCCTGAGCTCCTCCTGGAGATAACACCATCCTCCCATTCCACGCCACCACTCATCTGCCCTGCTCAATTTTGTGTGTAGAAGGTGAAGTCTGTAGAGACGGAGTCACGCTGCTGCTGAACATACCTGGGAATATCCTACCAGATGCAGAGTTTGCTGCTTTCCCTGTTCCCAGCACAAGAAGCTGCACACTCTGAGCTTTCAGTTGATGCCTCCGTCCGGCAGCTATAGAGATCAAATCATAGTTGAAGACAGTACCATTTTCTCTGGTGAAAGATGTTCTAAAAGTTTACAGCAGCTGATGCTGGCACTGAAGAAGCTGAGAAGATGAGGCAGAAGTCTACACTGCACATTTACTGCACCTGGAAGGGGGCTGTGCTACAGCACATTTGAATCACTTCTCACTCTGCAAGGGGAGCCCAAAGATAGTCTCAAAGTTGAACCAGCTGGTTTTATCATGGCCATCCTCTAGCAGTTTAAGGTGTGTTCATGGTTTGGAAACAGCCAAGTGATGATAACTTGTTATCTTCAACTTCAAAGGGAGCTGTGGAGCACAGAGTAAGGTGTACATTGGTCTATTAATTCTGTCTCAATTGACACATAAATCACACAGGTAGTGAATCAGCCAAGAAGCTGATAGGAATAGTGCAGGCCCACACAAGGATGGTTCACACAGGGAAGAAGCCACACCTATTTCTGTGTAGCAACTGCAGTTCCCCCTGTGCCTTGGTTTTACACAACGGAGCCAGGCACCTACTGAACCAACCAGAGCCTCCTGAGTCACTCCCTTGACTCAATGCCCTGAGTCCACGGTTTGCACACCACTTGAGAAACTCACCGTGAGTAACCTCGGGCATGAATAAAAGCCTTGTGGGGTACTGATCATTGCTTTTGGGGTGCTGAGAGGTGAGTAATGTCAAGACGCAAAAAAATGTTGCTAACTCAGTCTCTCAGGTTTCAAGTAACTTCAGTGATTAAGAGAAGATGTCTTGGCTGTTTGCACTGATTAATACTGTACAGCTAAGGACTGCCTTTCCTCTCTCCTTCTGGCCTTCTATAGCATTCCACACAATGGGAGGCTTGCTACAGCTTCTAAGGTTTATCAGAGTGCAAATAATAATTATAATAAAGCTATATATGTATATGGAGCATTATACAACACTGATCCTTAACAGTGTAGGAATTGTACTGGTCCAGAGAGCACAGTGAACCTGGGCTGTTCTGGTGGGGGACAGAGACTGGGAGGAGGTGGCTGAAGGCTTGGGCTTGCTGCTCTTACCATTACCATGTAGACAGGAGGAGTGGGACTCTTCAGCAGCTGTAGACAGCTGTCTACCTCTGCTCAGAGACAAGCCTGTACAGACACTAGAGCCCTGATACAATCTTACTGCTCTGCGATACAACTGCCTAATACCTATTAGCAAGCAGCCCAGTCCAAGGGCTGGGGATGGACATGTGCACTGTCTTGTGTGTCTGAGACTACTCCTGATAATGTAAGCTTTGGTGACAGACAGATCCAAACAAAACACCTGTGACCTCTTAAAGTCCCCCTGTCCTCCACGCATCTTTTTAGGCACATTGATGCTTTGGCACATTTTATCTTGGTAACAGGAGTCAGCTGGCAAAGCCAGGAGTTATCACTCATGTCAGACTCACCTTTAATGGCATCAAAGGTGGGATGTTAACAGACCTGTTTGCAAAGATGACTTGCTGTCATCTCTCCCTCTCTCTCTCTGGCTCCACACACCACCCCCCCCACCCCGTCCCCCTCCATGGTAATTAGGAAGCTACCCCAGCTGTTCAGTAACCCACAGCATCTGCCAGGTAACACAGCTGTGAAGCAGATGGTCCTGATCACTGCTGCTCTGAGGGGTACTGCTGCAAGTTTAAACTAAGTAACTTTCATCCATAAGACTCCTCTCCTTCCCAGTGCTGGCATGATGAATAATACCTTTCACTTTGTTCTCTAGGTAAGAGTTGCCTGCCACACATGCTGCATACAGCAGCAGAGCCATGAGCTGGACTAAGTCTCTTGTTTGATGCCACTAGTTACTCACAATCAGCCCACTGCCTGATCTGCTTGGTCAAAGACAAAGGAAACTAGTCCTTGAGCATTTTATTTAAGAGAATGCAAAGTCTGATTCACAGATCAAATAATTTCCTATCCCCCTAGCTTTTAGAAAACTACTGTTTGCAATCCCACCTGTGAACCCTTAAAATAGTTTTAGCACCAGTGTCTTTTAGACAAAACATATGCACCAGAAAATGCACTATTTCTAACCTTGCACATCAAATGTTTCACTTAGCCAGGCAGCAAAGGGACACAACCAATGCCAGATGACCTTGCTGTGGTGTTGCCAACATAAATAATGGAGAAAAGTCAAAGCAAACTGTTTACAGAGAACTGCCAGCATGCAAAAAAACCCCTTTCTGGCAACTCCAAAGAAAACAAGATTTGATTTGTGAATTGCTCACCAGCCATACCCATGGTCAAAATTCCAAGCAATTAGTATCTCAAACAAACAATTCAACTAGTTCTACCTGCTGCCAGTCCAAAGCCCGCAAGTTTAAGCACAATTACAAAAAGCAACTTAGGGAGAACTGCAGTACAACAGTGCATACAGCACAAAAGCTGGAGACAGCACTGATCTTGGAGATCTGCCTCATAAAATGATGAGTGTTGGCAAATAAGTCTGATTTCTGTCTGCCGTCTTGACAGAAAATTCAAAACACATATCGGCAAAAAGTCCTGATGGAAAATCTCTGCTGGGCTCAACTACAGCTTGGAGCAACTCATCACCTATACAGAGTGAGGGATTCTCATTAGCAGGATGGGAAATGCATGGGAGGGTGCCTGAAGGGTCTCCAAGTGCAGTTTTCTTTTGCTCTCCCCTTCTCCAGCTGCATTCCTGCCCTGCAAGTCCTTTTCCCTGCTAAGTTTCAAAGGGTCATTTTTCGATCAATGATTATTTCACAGCCCAGAGAGGATTTTCAGGAGACTTTAGGAACAGAAGTGCCACTGGTGCTCTGTCAGTCAGGTGAGTTTGTACGTAGTGCAAGAACATCTGACAGCACCTGGGCATAGAGAATGAAATTAAACACAAGATTGTGCATAAAACCCATAGCTCATACCCACTCCAAGGAACCTGGCCAAGCACCGGGAACCACTGCAGGAGCAGTATTGAAGAAACCACCAGAACTGTTGCTGCAGGGACAGCTGAACTGCAACAGAGTCTACACTGCCTGTGGTACATCTTCTGTACCCCATCCCCAAGCTCTCTAGCCATATCTATATTGTCAAGATCTAACTTTGTTTTCCTAATAGACTTCCTCATTATCCACATCGTTTACACACAACCTTGTGCTAAAAGACAGCATTAGACTGACCTCCAGAGCAGCTTGGGGGCAGGCCCAGAGCATAAGCAGTGGCCAACAATCCTTTGCTCACACAGTCCAGATTAATTTAGCATGCACAGTTAAATAGAAACAGGTGTCACTAGTTTTCACATATCCCGAAAGGCCTAGTAGCCATCCCTGTTTTCTAACACCTAGTTTTCTAACCAATATGCAAGGGATTTTGCACTGTGTCTTCTCCAGAACTTGGCTTGTCCTAAATGCTGCATTGACATAATGAACTCAAACTACTGTTTTTCTAGACCAAGACAAAACCAAGTATGTGGAGCGAAAGTCATTGACTTAATGGATGTGACAGGTTTAAACTCACTCTTGAGGTGGTGCTTGCAGTGTATGTAGACTATAGCCCTGACAGGTGCAAGAGTAAAAGGGAGCTTCCCGAGAAACCCATGTCAATAAAGTGTAGAGTGCCATGCTCAGCTCCTCAGACAGCAGGGCTCCTGATTCTGGGCGGGGGATCCGCAGCACCAGAAGCATGAACAATGAGCACATCTTCTAACAAATTTATCCATGATACAGCTTTGCAGGTCACCAAGAGAACATGCTTCAATTATCAAGGATTCTGATTTAGCATAGAAGCAAATGATCACCCAGGGGAAAAAAAAAAAATTGAGGTATAGGGAGATTTTAAATGTGGATTCAATATGCTTATTTTTCTGTTTTGTAACCTTAAATTTTGGGGCTTATTGTGAATGAAGTACATTTCATTCACCATTTTCAGCTACAGTTTTTCTGAGGACCCTGTGGTAAGTAAAAGAAGTGTATTGCCAAATGATACTAGTCTACCATGGAGGGATTTTCCCCTCCTTTAAATATCTTTAGAAGTCTGCAAGGTGGAAAAGGCTGGGAACTATTGTATCAAATCAGAGAAAACATGTTAAAAGCACAGAACATGCAGCACACCAAGCACAGTATGTATGGTTTGATCACTTCTGCAGGGATATTTCCTAGCACATGGAAAGCACCTAGCGACCTTGGATTCAGGGTAGAAAGTAAATGATGATTCAAGCTCAGCCTATTTTATTAACACAGATATTTACTGTCTGTTACTTTACTCGCCTGTATGGCATGCCAGTTTGCCAGTTTAGGAAACATAAAGGCATTAAAAAAAAGAAAGCCAAATCAAGTTTTTGAGCTTTTCAGTTCTTATGTTTGCACACAATAGGCTTTTTGCAATCCCTGGATGGCATACCTGCATTTGTTGGTGTGCCTGTGCACATGTGTATGTTGATCATGAAACTGCCTTTGTTGTAAGTTTCAGGTAGAAAACGAAAAGGACATTGAATACAATGGGCCAAATCTGGTTTTGTACTTCGGCAACATTATTGCAGATTTTCTGTGGCTTAAAAAGGGACAGGTTTTTCCTCAAGAGTATATGGCACTTAGGAGAAGGGGAAAAGACAGATCCAGAATCAGGATAATCTCTCCATTGTTTACAGTAGAGGAGATAAATGATGGAGCAAAATTATTAGCTGGCTGAAAATTCTCCATCAATTTTGTTTTTCACACCACTTTTATACAAAAGTTTACAAGAAAAAAATTTTTTTGTTTACAATAGAGTTTGAAAATGACAAAAAGTGGAAATTTTCTTTTTGATCCTTTCCTCTTCTTTTTCCAGGGCAATAAGAGGAAGTATTGGGAATACACATTTTCCCAAAGAAAACGGTTTTTAAAAAAATAATTCAAAGCCTTTTAGAACATATTTCAACATTTCTTTTTGATTTTTATAATTTAAAATTAAAATCCCTCCCACTAAGAATCAAACGAAGAAAACCATGAATTTAATCTAAAAATGTTTGCTTACGTAGATCCCTTTTATGAACCCTCTTTGCTAACTTTTTCAAGCTGTAGTCTGGTTGTAGGCAGAACTTGAAGAAAGTCACTGCTAAATGAGGCTGGTACAATCTAAACCCAGAAATGATAAGATAAGCATAAGACAGCTGATTTTCCAGATCTGAACAGTGGTAATGCTTGGACATTGTTCCCACATAACATTTTTCTGGGATCACTCTTTATAGTCATGGGGGGGGGTGTGTGTGTGAAGTGAAAGCACAAAACCGTATTTCCACTCCTTTAACAGGCAAATAAAAACATTTTAAAGACCACGTATTTCATGTACAATCATGAAGCTTGTTTTTTCATTCAGTTCTGCCAGATTTACATAGCTTAGATTCAAGAGTAGTAACTTGTCTCGCTGAGTTTCTGTCTTCATATTTCAACTCTCCTGAGACCAAATGATGTAGCAGATACTGTCTGGCACTACATTAATACTGATGGGGTAAAAGTCTCCCTGTAGTTTGAAATCTGTGTCAAACTGAAATCATGCCATTCCGATTTTTTGTGGAGAAGCAAAAGAAGGCCAGCCCAGTGGTGAACATACTCACTTGGAATATGCAAACACCTGTACAGTGATTTAAACCTGTGATTTACACATTGTTCTCTCTAACTCTGTGATCAGACAGTCTGTCCCAGGCCAAAGGGGCTTTGAGAAAATGTTTCCTTTAAAATAACAAGATTTCTAGGGGAATTGTCAACCTTAGGTAGCAATGTTTCTGAGGGGAAAAAGAAGTGGGTTTGTACAAACATGTTAGGACAGCTGTGCTCCGTAAATCCTGGGAAGTTCTGACTATCCCTGGGGCCCATGACATGATGAAGACTGAGGCCATTCAGCAAATTTCCTGAGTCAGACTTTGAATGGAAGACTACAGAGTTCTGTAAGATTTTTTTTCCTGAGATGGTCCCTGTCAACATAATCCTTCTCCTTCTTTGCTAGGAAGGTACTTCCTGTGATTAGGCTCTCAAGCATTTCAGGGTGGTGCTCACTTTTCACTGCCAAAGTAAACAACAAAATGAAAAGTCTCTGATGGGCTACTAAGGCGTTCCCTCTAAGGGAACATGCTCTGTTGTGAGCCCTGTTTATTGCCACTGATCATCAGGGATTTATCATGGATTGGCATTTATCACAGTAAAGATCCATGTTGCTATCAGGGATGGGCATTTCAGCTTACACCAGCTTTTTGTTCTGGGTGCTTCAAAACTATAAATCAATTTCCAAACATATGCTTATCTTAGTATTGCAAAAGAGATTTAAATCAAGAGACTGCTTTCCATTAGTGTAAAGCTGGATTATGCTTGTTTCTGCTGCCATTTGTTTAGATCTGGATTAACACCACACACTGTAAAGGAGCAATCTGGATTTTATTTTGGTTCTGAAGGCAACATTATACCACCTGCTACAACGGCTTGTTGCATGAAGGCATGTGAAACTGTTTTTATTCCTATCTCTACGCTATTTATTTGCTGAACTGGTCTTCAGAAAGGCTTGAATCCTTCTTCCCGGCTGCTGTCATGCTGCACCTGCTTTTCCTGGGGCACACAGCCTCACCTGCCATGTGCAGGCTTGCAAAGCCCCAGTTTAAATGGCACTCCTTTATTAGAGGATACATTCCAGAGGCATAAAATAGTATTATCCAATATACATGGCTAGAAGACTGCTGATCTCCTGCAGGACTGCAAGCACAAGATGGGACATGAGACTCTTGGTACAACCACTCTCCAGAATGCATCTCACGTGGCAGCTGGAAGTTTTCTACATGTTCTCAGTACTGAGGTTGGAAAGTGCCTTGGAGACCCTTCTCTCTCACACTGGGTAAAAATTACTGAAGTAAAGAACACATTAATCTCATTGAGAGCTAGTAACACTTCTTCAGAGTTGTCTCTTCCTTGGAAACATTCTCCTACATTATTGAAATTATGCCTCCATCACTTTTTTCTCTCTTCCCTTCTTCAAGAACCGCTAAGTATCCTCTTCAAGACAAAGATATTAACTGTCTTCTTTCAAATTTTCCTCGTCTTCTCTTTTTAGCAAGGAGCTATGGAAATTTATTAATTCCTAAGTTTTGTGGTCACAGGAGGGAAGGTGTTATTTCAATTCACATGACTGGCAGTGGAGTTGTGTGAGCTGTTGTACTGAAGTTTTTCAAATTTAGTACCTTTCCCTGGTCTATTCAATTCAACTGTGTCTTGAGCTACTCTTTATTTAGAAAATGGAACTGTTCATTTAAATTACAGTGCATTGTTTGTACTCTTTGATTTAATACATGAAGCTTTAATCTACAAGTGCTAAGATTTTTAGCTTTCCTGATTAGTTTTTCCAAAAAAAAGATTACCATCTTTACTGAGTTCTGCTGGAAGGACATTCACTCCTTGAGGCAAGCAAATGCACCATCAGATCTATACTGAGGGGATAAGTTGTGCATAACACCTGTTTTGATAAGCATTTATTCATGATAGAAGTTATATTCATTTATCTAAAAATGTCAGCTATTACACCAGTTACATTATCAATTTCAATATGTGTTTCAAAGGCTACTATGTACACCTTTTCTACCATCCAAAATGTCTTCAGCTCAATAAATACTAACAAAATGAAGAATTGGATTATTGCAAATAAGAAGTAAGTAGCTTATAGCACCAATAAAAAGCTGAGTCCAGAATAAAAGACTGATACAACAGTTCCAAGTGTTTTTTTTAAATGCTGTTTCCAGTAAGCAAAGAGGCTATGAAGTCCAAAGCTGCTATATTCTATACTACACACAGGGCTTATGGCAAGGAAGCAGGGAGAATATGTGAGAGGGTATGAAAAATACTTCAGTTTTATTGCACCTTGAATAAAAAGAGAACTTTGATCAAAGTTCTTTAAAGCGATACAACCCAGGAACTCATATTCCGATTTCAATACTGCATCCACAGCTTTGATATACAGATCCGAAAGCAGGGCAAATGCTTTTCTCCTCAACAGAGGTATGGGAGGCTCATGGTGGAAGACATCAAATTAGGCTGTGATGGATTTGGTCACAGGTTCTAAATCACTTGTATACCATTACAGTATCTTTCTCCTCCTAATTATATGTCTTTAATCCATATGATGAAAATCTTAAGCCATTTCAAATTCATTAACCAATTTCTTAGGAAATGGAATAAGGTGGATGGACTGAACGACTACATGTCAGACTTTCAATCCTTCGACAAAGATAATGATAGATACAATGTACAGAACAACCAAAGTCATCAAGATTTAAACTGTCATGAGTAATAACAGCTACAAACACCATAGCAGGGTGTTTGTACAGGCACCCTAAAAACAGGTAGTAAAGGAGTCATACTGTTGAGCAGATCTGAAGCTGAGTCAGTCTGTTAAGATCTCTTTCAGCAGGGAAGTTATAGGTGTCTGACTAGAACATACTTCTGTCTTGACTTTCAATGTGAACTGTCTGCTTACAACAACACACCTTTAGACCAGGTTTTCAGAAAGCATAGTGGTCTTTCTTTTTTCAACCTGGTCATTGAAAAGGTTTGGAGAGAGTAAAGTGTCTACAGTGTGCTGCCCGCTCTGTGATGGTTGTCCTGGAGGTAATACAGATCTTCCCTGTTCATGAGGAAACTGGCACAGATTGAAATTGGGATCCAACTTTGTTCCACATTGGCATTTTTTTAAAAGATCTTGGCCAAAAGGTACAAGGTCTTTTTTTCTCAAATTCTGTTGTTATATATCGATTTTTATAAATACTCATTATTTATCTCTTTCACAGTGCCTTTCATCTGTATCTTGTTGTGTTAATTATAGCATTTATGGACTTCCTTCTATTTTGATATGCCAGCACTTCAGTAATCTTGACCAAATTTCACGTCTACATCTGACACCCTGGCACAGACTTCCTGACCATACAAATGTTCCCACAGAGAGAGAACAGAGCAGACTGTGGTGGTTTGACCCTGGCTGAAAGCCAAGTGCCCACCAAAACCACTCTGTCAGTCCCCTCCTTAATCAGACAGGGGAGAGAAAACGTAACCGAAGGCTCGTGGGTGGAGATAAGGACGGGAGATCACTCAGCAATTACTGTCATGGGCAAAACAGACCCGACTTGGGGAGAATTAGTTTATTACCATTCAAATCAGAAAAAACACCTTTCACCCACCCCTCCCTTCTTCCTGGGTTTAACTTAATTCCTGATTTCTCTACCTCCTCCTCCTCCTGAGCAGTAGAGGGGAATGGGGAATGGTGGCTGTGGTCAGTTCATCACATGTTGTTTCTGCCACTCCTTCCTCCTCACACTCTCCCTGCTCCAGCATGGGGTCCCTCCCATGGGAAACAGTTCTCCATGAACTTCTCTAATGTGAGTCCTTCCCATAGGTTGCAGTTCTTTGTGAACTGCTCCAGTACGGGTCCTCCCCACCGGGTGCCATCCTTCAGGCCCAGCCGGCTCCAGCCTGGGCACCCTGCGGGGTCACAGGCCCTGCCAGGAGCTGCTCCAGCGCGGCCTGCATGTGGGTCACAGCCCCCTGCCCCGGCGTGGGGCCCTGCCTGGGCTGCAGGGAGGATCTGCTCCACCATGGGCCCCCATGGGCTGCGGGGGGGATCTGCTCCACCATGGGCCTCCATGGGCTGCAGGTGGGAATCTGCTCCACCATGGGCCTCCATGGGCTGAGGGCACAGCCTGCCTCGCCATGGGCTCCAACACGGGTTGCCGGGGAATCCCTGCTCCCGCACCTGGAGCCCCTCCTGCCCTTCTTCTGCACTGACCAGGGTGGCTGCAGAGCTGTGCCTCTGACATATTCCCACTCCCCTCTTCTGCTGCAGATTTTTTGCACAGATTTTTTTTCCTCCCTTCTTAAATATGTTATGCCAGAGGCACTACCACCATCACTGATTAGCTCGGCCTTGGCCAGCAGCGGGTCCATCTTGGAGCTGGCTGGCATTGGCTCTGTTGTATGTGGGGGAAACTTCTGGCATCTTCTCACAGAAGCCACCCCTGTAGCCCCCCTGCTACCAAAACCTTGCCATGCAAACCCAGTACACTCACCTTGAAAGCAAATTTTTATAAAGGAAATTATGAGTATTTTTGAAGAATGGCTTGGGTTTCTTTCAGTCATCTTAAAGATGTGGGGTTTAAGGGTGGTAGAAAAAGGTGTGTGACTGTAAGGATCTGAAAAAGAAGCTTCCAAAGAGTTACCGTATTTGTGTTTGCTACTTTATGTCCTCATCTATCCTGCCTTTGTATAGATTACAGCTGTCTTTATAGTCCTACTTTATCAGTGCAAATGATATTACTTTCCCACTTACCACCTTTTCCTCAGTCTTTAATGTTGGACACGTAACTCATACTAGCAATCTTGTCACTAAAGAATTTAGTGTGGAGATATCTGTGGGAGCCACATTCACACCAAATCTGATTTATTTGAGATTTTTTTTTTTCCTGTGGGTGGGAAGCAATAGCTATTTTTTCTCCCAGCAAAATAATGAAAATGATATGTGCTGCTGTATTTAAATAGAGTCTCAGATCAATGCCCACGTTTAACAGGGAAAAAAACCCCCCACATTTGAATAGAAATTACATATGAATACTTTAACATATGTTATACACATTTGCCTTTTTATGATCATACTGTCACCCTCCAGTAAATGATAGCAGAAGCTAGAGCATGGCGAGCTATACTCTTGCTGGAAAAATCAGTGGTACTGAGCCAGAATGCTACCTTACTGGAATTAGCTTATATAGTGTGTGTGCTTGTCCCTTAGCAGAGGTGATCAAAATTCTGACTGCCCAGTTCCAACAGAGCACTTGTGTTGGGGGAATAGGCTCAGCCAGGAGACTAAAATGCGCAGAAACCGGCCATGCTCTTCCCCAGAAATATGAGCTAAAAGAATAACGATGGCTTGATATTTTTGTGTAAACCAAAGACTGCTCACTTGTCTAGAAAAAGAACTTGTTACACGATGTGTGACAGTGCCACCAGGTGCCCCTTGCAACAGCAATGTATTCAGACAGATGTATCTTAATTGAAGTGATCCATCTCAATCAAATGAGCTGAACAACTCAAAGATGTGTCATGAAATGATGTGGTGAAAATTCCTCAGCCTTTTCCCTGGTATGCTTGGATTTTTTTCACTGCTATGAAACTACTTGCTTTTTATTCTATCAGTAAAGAATTTGTCCATTCTTGGGACCAGAACTTGTCAACATAATGGGTATTATTAGACAATTAACAAAATTTTCTTTTGATGAATTTGTTCTGATGAATGGAACTACATAAACACATTCAATTACATTAAATAAATTCCGATGAGATTTTGTTCTCATAATATCATAATCTGTAATGTTTTAGATAGCCATCTGTATTATAGCAATCACAGTAAATAGTGATGAAATACATTTAATCTGCAATAACAACTTGTTTAATAAAAATAGCCATTTCCTCATTTCTTGACTTTTGCTAAAAGATCCATGTGCAGCCACCTAGTTCTTTACAATTTTCTGAGGTTCTTGTAGGTTTTATGGCTGATGAAATGATGAAGGCGGCTGCTTTTCATATGGTTTTCAGTTCTGTTGAGCTCTATGAACAGAAGATCCTTTGCCATCTCTCTGTCCAGCCCCTCTGTTTAAAGCACTTGCTGGTTTTGTGGCTGCAAAAGTTATTAATTTGCTTACAGGAGTAAAACAAACTGCAACATAATCATTCTAGCAGTGCTGTTTGTGAAGCTGTAAGCGCCAGAAAGCAAACAGATCCACCTGTGCAGTATACTGGTTTACTTGTTGCCAAAACTTTTTTTTCAATAGTGTTGATTTGAGGGGAAACATTAGGTTTGTCTTGACAGGAATGATGTTTTATGTAGTCTCTATACGGGTCAGAGCATCATTCAAAACACAATAGTAAGATTTTGGCTAGGGATAGTTGTTAATGGACTTAGGTGCATCCTGTTCTGTGCCTGTGGGGTTTGTTAACAAAGACAGTGTGTAACGTTTTTTCTTCATCATCTCAGTCGTTTTTAAAATGAAGTCATCCAACTATCAGTTTCGAGATTTTGGGAGGTCTGGGAACATGTTTTGTGGTCCTTCTTCAGAACTGAAAGTCTCAAGTAATTACTGGCTTTGGCTGGCAGAACTGCTTCAAGATCTGACCTGAGATTTTTCATGAAGAAAGAATGCCTTTGGCTTGCTTAAGTTAAAGAAGCATATGCAACAGTGACAGGCCTCCATCTGCAATTTAATTCTCATCAAAGACTTTTTAGGTTTCTCTCAATCTACTAAGGAAATTTGTTTAAAAAACCAAAATATTTTGTATAAGGTCTTCTATGTTTGATGTCATTTTTTTCTGCCACTTGTTTTTGCTGTAGTGTACAGTAAATTAGTATCTTCAACACCAGACTTGGGTAACTTCTCTCTACTTGCAAGTTTTTGAAAAAACAATGCTAATTGAAGAAATCTGTTGTTTTGGGGTGAGTTTAGATAGCTTTTTGTAAAACTGTCATAGGATTTTTGCACCCAACACAGCTAGTGTATCCATTTTGTCTGAATGTTTATGACTGATACTGAAAAAATGGATGTTCTATGCTTGGTAAAAAAGATTCCTGAAGCCAGGAAATGCCTTTAAAATAACATTTTTTGGCAATTAGTGACCTACTGAAGTTCGTTTGTTATTACCTTCTGATCCTAAAATTTACCCTGAGAAGAAGTAGAAACCTGGCTGTTTTTAAAAAATGTGGGAGACCAGCATTGACCCACCGACTAGCTGTGTTGAGTGTTTGGCTTAATTGTGGTAAAGTACAAAAATATTAACTGTCAAACTTGAATGAAGCTGTGACTGTGAAGTAATTTTAAAAGACACAGGTTTATTTCCAAGTCACCTCACACATTTGGAAAAAGAAAGGTTAACAAATCATTATAGTTAGTATCTTCTTTTTCTTATATCTGCATTATTCAGCTATGAATAGTTTGTGAATTCCACATAAGTTTCAACTTCAAAGCAACTGCTGCATGAGTAATTTTTGTCCCTGAAGAAACTGAAACTAGAGGCTCTCTCAGGGATTCTTATGACATGAAATCACTTCCACATTATGTCAGGGCTACTATAACTGACTATTTCAATCCAAGGGTCACTAGTTTAAGAATAATTTTACCAAACATGTTCTAGCAAATGGTATTAGCACGTGCCGTCTATGCATGTTGATTTTTAAGCCATGCTTGCCAAATGTTAAGGTAGAAATATATCCAAGAAGATACTGCTTGACTCATGCAGAAGGTGAAGATGTTCCAAATATGTATTCTGCAAATAAATTATGCAGCTCTGTCAATTAAATCAGTTTGGATTAGATCAGTTTGGTTATTGTGTGGTTTTAAGGTAGAAGGATAAAAGTATACCTGTGTGTCTGTAGAGGTTTTAACTTCTTTTCTGGTGAAACTTTGTATGCAGCCTATGGGTTAACTTTTACAGTGATCACACAAAATACAGTTGTGTTTGTGTGTATAAACAGCACATCTACTTTTGCATGTCCAGTTCATAAGGATTATGACTCTGTTGTTCTTTCTAAGGCAGCGACCACTAAGTGATGGCTCTTCTGTCTTTTGAAAGAAGCAATCTTTTTGTCTGGGTTATTTGGTTGAGATTATTTGTGCTCTTTTGTTGTTTAACATGAAACCCCGCTTTTTTTTTTCCTTCCACCTTTTTGCTCTCACAGATATCTTTGTCATGGGTAAATTAACATTTAAACTACTTCTACCCCAGTTTCTCTTGGTTTTGTGTCTGTGTGAAAGGAAAAGTTTTCACAAGATAAGTGATGTAAATTGTGGTCCAGAGCAATGTGAAGATGAAGTGCAGCCAAGTCTTTTGAAGATGGTAGCAGAAAATTATTACTCCTTTACTCTGAGACAGGTTTCCATGGTCTCTAGTGCTTTTATGAACTGCATAATAACACTTAATATTCTGTGGACCAGAAATGTTTGTTCTCTGTTTAGAAGCTGTAATAGTGTTATATATTTATCTTCAATGAAGATTACCTAGGGAGCTCTGACTGGACTGGAAAATGCCTTATGTAGCTTCCCCATACATCGTCAGAAGGACTGTGAATAGCGAACCACTAAGTGATATTGAGATTTTTTCCTCCACGTAGCAAAACCCACTGCAGCTCTTCGAAAACCTATTTCTTT
>JAVJGI010000065.1:22538491-22550354 GCA_035590275.1 Ibycter americanus | reverse complement strand
TAGTTAGAGAGACACCACTCATCAATAGTAAGAATGAAAGTAAATATTTCAGCGATATTATAGAAGTTAAAAGTCATAGCCAGCAGCTCATTAACAAGTGTTTTTCAATCTGTTTTATGATCCCTCACTGTTCTTTAATCTAGAACATCTTTTAGTTTGCAGCTTTCTTCTTATGTGGGTTAAAAGCAGTGTTCAGCACCATTCATGGTTATTTTCATTATGCTTCCATTCCCTCATACCTCCCCAAGCTTCTCGCTTTTCATTAGAGATTATGCTTCTGTAAGTAAATCTCTAGCCTGACACACCTTTGTCATACAACGCCACAAGTGATATGCTAATTCCAACCAAAAATGGTTTGTTGCATGATAAACAAAGAGAAGATCTGTGGCCCAGAAAAGCACAGAACAGATCAGTGCAGGTCTGTGGCCCTTTGATACTATTTATTTCTGCTCTGTAAGAACACAGAGGTACAATGCAGTCTGTGGAATATCTACCCATGTTTATTGGTGTATTAATAGTAATAATAGTAAGAATAATAGTAATTTCTACAGAAATCACGCAGCTTTCACGCATGACAGTCTTACAGTTAGTTCATTCACAGTTAGAACTCGGATGTCCCAAGTCGCTGCGTCTATCACAGTTCATCTAACTGATCTGTAACTCATTGTGACAATCAAAATGACAACGTTAAGGTGCCAACTGTAGCTCTCCAATACGCCAGAGCTGACTGGGAAGCTTTTATTTTCAGCCAGACTCATATTTCTATAGAGCTAGGCATGAATGCTTCTTCATTTCAACTGCTGACTTCTTTCACACATTTCTCCCAATGGTTACAAGGAAAAGATGAACTTAAACTGGCTAGGGTCACACTGCCTTGCACAGTGGGGTTTCTCCTGGAATAGCTCACCATTTTTGCAAAAGGTGAATATTACAATTTCAATTGCAATGAGTAAAACAACAAAGATATAAACAAGGAATATTCAGAGAAAGATAATGAGCAGTAGCTGGCTTTACTGGAAAATCCCCTACATAATCTGGCCCCTAGGCTCAGAGTTACTCTTTTACTCCTTGCTCTCCCCAGTAATGATCATCAGTGATTCCATCACTCCTTCACATAATGTTGCCTGCAAAAGAATCTCGTTTTACAAACCAGCTTTTTTCCAGTGCCAAGAAGGTATTTAAAATCAAAAGTAAAAGGAGAAACGGTGGCATGATGGCAAGTACACTGCACTCCAGCTGCACAGCTGGTAGGGCAGAACCCTGGGGAAAAAGGAAGCCTTTTTCAGTGCTTTGCTTATACCAGGGCTTGAACACTGACTTCAGACTAGCAGATTATTTTATAAATAGTTCCGAGTAAGACATTTGCAAGTGAACACTCAAAACTTGGATCCAAGCTATTTAAGTCGCCTCTGCTTCCAGTTTCTGGCAGTTTTTCTGACTTGGCTCTGAACCTTCTGACTGTGCCCATCTCTATTTTCATGTCACTGCTTGAAAAATCCTGTTTCTTATCCAAAGCACAGAAGTATTGCCTTTCCCAAAAGCCAGATCTGCTGTGTGTCACTTCTCAGCAAGATCATTAGCTGGAAACTCAGTTGTTACTCAAACTTTTCATTTCGTGGAGATTCAGATTCTCATTAATTTGCTTCCATCAGAAGTTCAGTTTGTGAGACCTGTGATAACACACAGCCTTCTCTTATTAAAATCAAGGCACACTGGGCTCATCCTCACTCCATATGTTATGTATTTCAGATACTCCTTCTGGCATGGATCTTTCTGGGTATGTTTGTTGTTATCACAGGGTTGCCAGATGCATGTTATGGTGGCTGCCTTCCTTACCCAGTGCCTGAAAAGAAACTGCTCTTTGGATTCTGCTTTAATAACATCCATGATTAAAGTTGTGAGCTGAAGGCTTTTTAACAACACCACCTAAAGGTGTTTTTACTTTCCAGCATAAATCAAAGAGTTCAGAATAAAATATTTACACACACGCATGCACACACTATTACAAATCTGTATTAAGAAAATTGTTCTGTTAGGTATGATGGCAAGATAAAAATAATGGATAAAACACAGTATAGGTGGTGATCTGATGTGAAGAACCCTTGTCAGCAAGGGTTTGTATTTTCTGGAGCTTGGTACACTGAATTCACTAAATCCAGTTTTTTGGAAGGATAAAGTACCAACAAGGAGCCCAGTAAAAACACTGATCCATTGCTCCCCCTTCTGACAGAATAACATTTGCCTAAGCCTATAAAGAACTCTGTGAGAGTCTGCATTTATTTTGATGTACATGTGCAATTTTAAGCACATAAAAGTATACAACTGTAGAAAATAAGGCTGAAAAGGCCTTCAGTTAGGTATCTTGTCCATCTCTGTCACAAGAACCAGCTCCACCTTAACTATTCTTGATAGATTTTTCTTTAAAATACTTTTTAAAATTTCCATGAGGTTTCAGAGCCTCCTGAGGTGATCTGGTCCGTATCTCACCATACCTGCGGTTAGCAAATGTCTTGAAGTTCCAAAACAAGTATCTCCTACTTCATCTGAGGATCACTTCCTCTCTTCCATTCTCAGTGTAATTTACCTCCTTTCTTGCCACCACGTTTCATGTATTTGAATGTTGTTGTCATATACGCCATCAGGGTTTTCAACAGCAGACTAAGTTTTTCCTGTTCCTGCAGCTTTCCTCAGACACTGAGTTTCCTAGAACTCCGATCACTGAGAACTACCACTAGCCTTCATGAGGACTATCCATATGCTTAAAGCTACATGCATGTTTAAGTACCATGCTGAACCGGGGACTTCATTCTTAGCGCTGCCCAAAGCTGTCAAACACATGCTGGTCTAGTTTAATTACATGACACTTTGGTTAATTACTGTTTTGATAATAACAATCTGGCAGTTTTGCAAATGTCTTTCAACTTGTAACTGCAGGTAAAAACTACCATATTTTGCTAGTGAAGGACAACCACTGTCAAATTGTTGAGAACTTCATGTACCTGACCAGGAGGCAGCGTTTAACTTCAGAGTTTCATACAGTATTTCCTTAACAGTGCAGGCATGAACAGTGTGTATTGGAAAGTGCTGTTCCTAATATGTCTAGAAGCAAATTCTTTGCCAATAAACAACCATGTCCAAAACCTAATGCTTACTGAGACATTGATATACACATATACCCCCATCCTCGTGAATAAAGAGGTTCAATCCCCTCCATTTGAGTACACAAAACGTGGCATATAGAATAGCATCTGTGGTAGCTAGTGCATGCCAAATGTATGCAATCAAGCCAAGCATAAAGAAATCAACAAGTCAATACATGCAAATAAAATATTATAATGAAAACTTAGGCAGACGGAGAGCAAGTGGGAAGAAGATGGAATGGAAACAGACTAAGCAACTGCCAGAGTCAGGAGCAATCAGCTCACAGGAGGGAGGACAGTGAACTATGGTTGTAATGGTGTTAAAGGACTATTAGAATTACATGCTCCTAGTTCTGTTCTGTTTACTTTACTGTAGCTATTTGCAGTGTCAGTAGAATCCTTTAGCTTTTCCTAAAACAAATGCACAGTGTCTGCACAACTGAACAATAACAAACCAGTAAAAAAAGACCAGCATCTAGAAGCAATAGAAGTAAGTGTACAATAAAAAAGAGGTACTGCTCCCAACATAAACATAACATAAACAACTTAGCAATAAACAAGCATATGATCAAATACAAGAGAACTGTTTGTTATGTACCTGTGTGCATGTGAAATATTCACAGAATATTACTGCATCAAGTATTCAGGAAATGTTAGGGACAACTGTGAACAGTATTTTAAAGAATTAGAAAGAATATGCTAAGAGTGTTCCTTCAATGCTTTTTTTAATACTTAGGATCTGCATTTTCAAAACATCAGTGGGAAAACAGTCAACATTCATTTGTGGAATATGTTCTAAAGATGCTCTGATTTGAACACATACCCATCTCTTCATGAAAGTGCTTCCTGATTTGGTGACCACCTCTTCGGATGCCTCTGCCTGAGGTGATGAACGTTAAGTCACAGTTTAATCCTTACAGCATCAGTTCGAACATGGCTACATCTGTGGGGCATAAATGTAACAAGAATCTTAGATTGCAGTTGTGAGCTCGTGATGGTTCCAATAACCCAAAACACTGAAGGTGGCTGCATCTGCCACTTAGCTGCTTCCCACAAAGAAAGCACCTGGGGAGCACTTAATCTTATCCCACTTTTCCTACCACTTTTCCTTTCCTTTTACCTAAGTTATGCAGATGAAAAAAACTTTTACAAATTAATCAAATTAAATTAGTTGTTGATATAAAATCATCAGTTCCCATGAAATCAGCTAAGCTAAAGATGAAATTGGCCCATGTGGTTTTGCTGTTTCAAAAATAAGTGCAGCAATAATTAATAGCAGCAATAGAGTTTATGATGGTGATTCAGGGTGTGGGGTTTGATCCTCCACATTTTGGATGACAAGTCATTGCAACTTCTCCATTGTATCTGTGAGGATGGCTCTTGCACATAGGTTTACTTAGAAAAGGAAAATAAGTATTTCTGTGTAAGATAGATACGTGAGCGATGTCCATACTATTTTGTTCTTCCTCAATGGTATTGCTCCTATGCTTCTGGTGACACACACAGACCTTAAGAGTGCATCACTGAATGACTTCACCAGTCTGGCCTGCTTCTGAGATTTGGCAATATGCACGGCAATGTACCTTTGGTGGACTCAGGTTTGTGATTAAAGGACAATCTATGAATTCTTTAGCTTCTTGAGGTCCTCTGAACTTCTCCACTACCTGTTGGACTCTCCAGAGACCTATACCTCAGGTTGCTGCCTGATGTCAAAATTAGACTGCAGGTTGACCATTAAAAATCCATACTACATTTGAAATAACAAGACTGGCAGAACTGAAGGACGCTCACTGCCTTAGCGCTGAGCAGAAAGGGCAGCATTTTCATTTGCAGTTTTCCCAGCAGTGTTATGCAGTGACTTTGATGTTGCAGGCCAGCATCAACTTTCAGCATCTCACCAGTGCTGGATTTTGAGACATATTCGTACTTCTCACCTGCAAGATGTACCTATGGTGTACCTGAGAAGCTGGAGATTGGTGAGGAGAGCTATTTATTTGTTCTAAGTGGAACCTGAAACTCCTTGAGAAAGCAACAGCAAAACACCAAGACCTTCCAGTAACAGGCATTGGCACAAACATTCTGTCTGCAGAAGAGATCCCCCTCTGCCGTTTCCAACCTCTGCCCATTGTCTTTTTTTTTTAACACATCTTTAGAAAATCAGCAGTTACAGCTAGGCACACTAACTGGTAATGCAGAGGAGCAGTAGCTCCTGCATTATAGCAATATTTGTGAGAATGCACATCTCTCTAGGTTTGAGAGAAAAGCTTAGGACAATGAAGTGTTAGACCAGAGGCAGTTTAACAGCTTCTAGGCTTCATTTTAGAAAGTGAGAATTCTGCTTTAAGGGAAAAAAATTCTGACCCAGAAGTCCTTATAGTAATGCAAAAGAAAGATGTCACCAAACAAAATGAACTGCATGGAGTAGATGATGATATTCTTAATTACTCTTTGTACCCATGTATCAGACATGATCAAGCAGGGTGCACTCATATCTGCGCTGTTGATCCTAGAAAAATGAAGCCTACACAGGACTTCCTATCCAGACAACAACATGGACAGTTTTAAGGTTAGTCATGCCTGGTTTCACAGACTCAAGAAGAGGCAGGGTACATGCTAGCTAAAATTCCAGGGTGATCTGTCTGCTGATCTAACTCCTGTGAAGTCTTTCAAGAGAAAACTTGTCAATACGTACCCATGTGTTGAGTTATCTCCAAACATTTAACAATGATGAAATAGCTTATTCTGGCATACACTACCCATAAAATGCTTGTAATTAACTCAAGGAAGAAATGCACTAAACTTTAAAATATCAAAACCAGAATAACTCTTTTAGCTGTGAATGTACTGGGAGACTTCAAGTTACAGGAGTGTTACTTGAAATGGTATGGCATGGCTGCCATCAAAGAGGCTGATGATGAAGACAGCTTGTTCACTGACTGTTGATATCTGTGATGGAGGTCACTGATGCCAGGACACAACCTCAAAGCCACGTGGGCTACTGATGGGAAAATGTCGCCAGTTAAAGTGGGTAGCACGTGCTAATCTGGTTGACCAAAGAATTTTCTTTCTTCACTTAGCATCAGTTCTGCATTCCTGGACTCAATTTAAGAGAAATGTTCTTCACCCGAAATACAGTTTCCTTAATGTGTTGAGAGGAAGACTGGTTGCCTTCTCACACATTAAACACAGTGTGAAACACTTATGCTAATGCAGTCAGCTGCAATTCCAGTATCTCAGCACCACAGGAAATCATACCATTAGCTCACTCCATATGCCACACTTCCTCTAGCTTCCATTAGGATAGCATGGTTCTGCTTCCCTTCAGTTCAGTAGGAACTTTCTCAGTAACTTCAAACATCACAAGGGCTAAGCTGCCCTTCTGCAGTAATGCAACATGACAACAGTAAAAATAATGTAAGAATATTAACTTCAGTTCATTGAGGTTGTAAGAAAATACTACACGCTCATCAGTAAAACTCCTTCTGTATGCCTATGTAGAGAAAAGGACTCAAAATACAGTTATTTCAGATATGAACATGAACAGAAAATTTGCACTGAAATCACCTTGGAAATAATTGGAACAAAAGCAATACAGCTCACAAACACTGAAGTATCCATTTTGAAATGAGCCATAACTGGCATAAACAGCATATTTGACTCAAGAAATGAGAAGTCAAAAAATTTCACTGCACATTTTACTTGCTAAAGGGAAGATGTTCTTGTTGCGTTCCCTATAGCTGAGTATTTTGACAGGAGGGGTGATAAGCGAGTATTTATTGAGTTTCTATTGTCTGTGACTACCTTAAGTCTTTTGACTTTTAAAGAATTTGCTTCAACCTTTATATTAAAAAGTGAGTTTCATACCTGCTCACGATTCTTGGTGAACTGCCTGCCCACAATCCTGAGGCAACTGTCCTTAGACATGTGATTTTGTTTGCATGAATAATACACAGACATATGCCCCGTATCACAACTATGCACACTTAAAACATTGTGTTACTAGCTGACAGAAAAACATGAGAGCGCTTTAAGCCAGCTCTCACATAAGTGTATTAACCTGTGAGCCTTGTTTGCAACAGAAGCGTGGTCAGTGCCCTGTAACATTGTCACACTGAAATCTCAGCCTTCTAGATATGACTATTGTGAGCAGTTATCGAGAGATGGAAAACTCCAGTGAGCACCACATTTGTATTTCATCCTTAGGAAAAGATCTCTAGATTTTTACTTTATAAGGCTTTCTCTAGCCTCAGGTAAATGACCTCATTTGTTTCTTAATAACAGGGAGGAAGTGTATTTTTAAATCCTGCCCGCTGATGCTTGAGTTTGGAAGGGAAGGAGGTGTGCTCAGTAGAATGGTTACTTGTTCTAAAACAAAACAATAACCAGTGATGCTGCTGAAGTGATGATGGACACTCAGAGCAACAGTGAAACCCCCAGGAGTCCAGGAAGAAGGTAAGGTGTGTATCTCCACCTGTGCTTACCTGCTCTCTGGATGACTTGTTTGGTACCCCAGTTTAATCCATTGGGTGCACCCAAGGTGTCTAGACTATGGGCAACTGCCCTCAAACGAGCTCCTCTGCCCTTGCAAATAAACCATGTCTGGTTTTGCAGCTTCACCAATTTCAGTAGCAACCTAAGAGTTACATGTGCACAGCGTGAAATGAACTTCTGTATTAAGTATGTGAGAAAATGAAACAACTCTCCAAGCTCCACTACAATCCAAACACACCAAAGTATGTTCAGACCATCACAGATGACAAAAGCTATACCAGGGACTAGTTTGGAGAAGGGCTTGGATTTAAAAGGCTTGAATTTTCTTAAAATAATGATCAATCAGTTCTCCAGCAAAGACAAGAACACTGAAGGTCTGTTTATTGTTTCCTTTGTCTGCTACAGTCTCGTAAAGACTTCAAACTGTAATTTTTGGCATGACTATGTCAGAGATAATCCCACGAGCAGACACAAAAGTAAGAGACAGTTTTATGCTGTTCCCTTTTATTAGCCCTGTGCCTCACCCACTTGGTTATTCACACATGCAGCAGCGAGAACTAGGAAGCCTATCTCAGCTACCTCTTACATTATCTTTTGTAATGGCAAATTGCAGTGCCCCTCAGCTACAATAAATTATGTCAGTTTTTCTTTTGAAGACCGGTACCTTAAAAATTGAAGTAAAAAATAAGGGATAGTCTAAGCAAGCCCCAGTTGTAAAGCAGAAAAGGCAACAATATTTTACTTTAGCTTTAGCTTCATGCTGATGTCATTCTAGTGACTTCACTGTAATTACTGGACATTTGCACCATTATGCGAGCAGAAGCCATCTCCCAAGGACAGGTTTTGTTGTAGCAAACTGGGTTTACTCCAGGAATCTCATCTATAAAGCCCTTCCCTTGATATATTTACATGGCTATAAGCAAGTCAGAACATTTTCTGAGGAGTGAAATGCAGCCAGCAAAAACACAGCCCTAGGCCTATGCTGAAGTGGGTAGGATTTTAAAAATTTCTGCAGCAGTTAGTGGTTAGGCACATAAAAACACCCCACCCTCCTGCCTCAGGCAAGAGAGAATATGCAGACAGTGCAGAGTGTACTTCATGCGTCAAGATTTGGCTTTAAAGAAGATCAACAGATTTCAGAAAAATGAGAGAAGCGGGTAACATGTATGTGCCTTAAGACTTAATATGTTGACTAACATCTCAGTTACTCATTGGCAATGTTCAGGGAGAAAAGGCCAAGCTGCTGTGCCCAGCAAGCTGTTACATGGAAGTTTTGTGATGCTTCTGGCAGTCTGGCAGAGAACAACCCATGAAGGTCAAACTGGAGTCTCTAAAGCCAAAGTCAGCATCCTTTTTACTCTCCACTATTACTCTCCACTTTGCCTTTGCTACTGCAGATGATGACCATAGAGGAATACAACATGTTCTTGTCCTGTCAGTGCTGATGCATGAGCCTTAATGCTCTCCTGGTAATACAGGATTAATGAAAGAGACAATACATAAACAATATGTTTCAATTGCGCAGGCAAACTGGTGTAAACTGGGGGGGAGGGGAAGCAGATCCAATCACTAAAATGTCATCACAGAAACATTGAAGAAAATAAAACTAGGAAGCACGTTTTTCTTCAGGTTCCTTGGGGAAACAAGTTTCTCTGAAGGGAAGCAGTATGTTCAGCAAATAGAGCTCAATAATTTTATTATCCAGTGCACAATTTCCTATGCATTTTTTTCTTTTGTTTCCCCAAACTATGCTGATCACAAAAGGAATTTAAAAAAAATAGCATTATAGTGTTTAATAAAAACTGTATTGCAATGAACTTGCTAGCTATGTGCATGTACCAGTGAGCTTAACTGAACAATATGAGAAACACTCCACAGTGTGCCATAAACGTGCCAGTATCAATAACACATGGATAATCTCTTTTCCTCAAGGGAAACAGATGTGCACTTTTTGAGAGAAAGGTTTTAGTCTGACTCCTGTTTGCGATCATTAAGTTGTGGATAACATAATATCCATCACTATTGTGTTTCTGCAATAAAAGTACTGGATAGTCACTGGGTAGTGACTGATGACACTCCAGTTCCCAGCTCTGTCGCGGGCCTCCTGCCAGATCTTGGACAAGTCATGTTTTTGCAGTACTACGTGTAAACACCAAGTAAACCGGTAAATGTGGTAAACACAGCTAAACACTTAATACCGACCTAGAGTTATTACCCATCAGTGAATACTGATGATACTTCCTTTTCTCTACTGTATGTGTAGTACATTAAACTCATAAACCCAACGTGTGGAACCATCTTTCTATATTCACAGTCTCAAACATACTGTAATCCTCACTCAGGGTGGGGCACGTAGGCGTTGCTCTAATAAAGCAGCAATGATAATGCACAGGATGACTTTTTCATGTGTTATGTGCCTGTAAAATCTTACTGGAATCTCAGCTGGCAAATGATCTAAAATCTCGAACTTTCTGTTGTTCTTGTGCAACTCAACTGTTAACATGTCTGTACAACAGAGCTTGAGTAATTTAAAGCAGGGACCATTCTTGAGACTAAAGGAAATATGTTGTGAACTTGGAGACATGCCATCTCAAAGCTCCAGTGTATTTGAGATCCAACCCACTTGATAAATTTGCAGCGGAAGTTCTATTAGCACTTTCAGTTGCACTCAAGAGTCCATTTTTACCATATTAAAAAATAAAATATTTATGACATTAAATTAGCTGCAGGTATTTAAAAAAAAAAAGGGGTCTGGTTTAAAAAATGCCTCAAGAGTTGAGGTATTGTGCGAGTTTTTTTCACTAGATGGTTATAAAAGATCATACAACCTAGTCACATAATCTGATTTCCCACATTTGCTACTGAGAATATTATTTCTAAATAAATTTCACCCACAGATGATCATCTCCTATACAAGGAGTGATCTAAAGGCCCCCAAGTTCTCAGATTTTCCGAAGTGACTTGTTCTAGATGGGTTTGAATGGTTAGATACTTTTCAGGGTAGGAGGGAAAAAGGCTGCTATCATCCCTGTGAAATTCTATTTGAAGTGAGTGCACCTATGTATATTTATGGTCAAACTGCTAAAACATTATCACACCTATACCCAGTGCTTACTCACCTCTCAGTGCAAGAGTGTATCTTGTCTCAATACAGATAGGAGTTACACTAGGTGAAGAGAAAACTGAGCATCCTCATCTGTGGTTGTGAGGAAGAAACAGGTAGGAAATTAATGCATTTCTGCTACACAAATTAAGGGCATGATCTAGCAGCTGTGTTGGTGCACGTATTCCATAGGCGACTCTCAGCACGGCTGTGTGAGGCCTCAATGCGCAGCATGGAGCCGTTCGGCTGTGGGCAGCGCTGGAGGAACCACCCATACATCATCGCTGCGGGCTGCGAGCTGTCGCTGTTAGGGCTTCCACAGCTCGTTTTTTCAGTCCTGCCAGTTATTTTGGAAGAACATTTTGTACAAATCAGTTTTGAGAAATGTAAATCCACGTGGGGAACCCAGGTCTGCAGCACGGAAGCGAAGTTCGCTGATAAAGGTATGAAACCCACACTCGCTTCGGCAGCGCCTGTGAGTGCCGCGGCCCTCTAGCCCTGCTCCCAACTGCACGACTGCGGCTGCTGCTGGGGCCGCTCCTTGTCACCAGCACAATCTGTCAGTGTTTCCAGTCAAGTTTCTTCATTTTCACTTCTTTCTCCTCCCCTCACAATCAAGACAGTGCTGCGCTGATCGCACTTCTCCCGGCGCATTCCTCGGCTAGTTTTCTCCCTTCTGTGAGGGGACAGTACCTGAGGTAGAGGCAATGGGTGGCTTGAGGGGCAGCGCAGTGTCTCCCCTAGCTGGGCCTGGGCCTGGCAGCCATGGGGGGGAGCGCTCTGTGGTGAGGCTGGAGCCACCCTCCCTGGCACAGGGGCGCTTGCAGTGAGACGGCACCTGGACTCGGGCAAGCCCCCAGCCATGGAGCGGCAGGCCCACGCTCGCCTAAATGACACAGCACGGCCCCGCACAGCCGCAAAAGAAGCGTGTACGAGGGTCCCAGGGACGCCCCGCACTGGGGGCAGGGGCGGTGACAGCCCTGCTCTGCCCCGCTCCGCACCCTTGTAGCAGCGTCACCCAGCCCCGCATTTACCGCCCGCCCGCGGGAACAAGCTTGGCGGGCCCGCCCGCACAACACCCCCGCACTGCCTCCCGCTGCGCGCAGGCGCAAAGCAACCTGCTGCTGCC
>JAVJGI010000065.1:22479097-22538391 GCA_035590275.1 Ibycter americanus | reverse complement strand
CTGCGGACGCCCCACGCGCCCCGCCCCTTCCCGCCGGAAGCGGGAGATTGAAGCGCTGAGGTCGGCGCGGTGCGGGTGGTGTGGGGGAGGGCGCTCTCCGCTCGGCTTCTTTCCCTCCCGTCAGAGGGGAGCGGTTCAGTTCCTCACTGCCTGGCGATGCTGGGGTAGAGGAGGGAGGGGAGAGGGGAGAGGGGAGAGGGGAGAGGGGAGAGGGGAGGGTCCCTTAGGGCTGTCTCCTTCCTTGACCCCCACCCCGGCTCCTGGCCCAGCTGGCTCCTAGGGGCGGGCTAGGCCTTCCTAAGGCTGAGGGCCTTGTGCTCCCTGAGGGGCCTCCCCTCAGCACACGGCGTGTGAGCAGCCCCTGGCTTGGACCGCGATCGTGCTGCGGGTCTGTGCCGTGCTCCGTTTCTGGGGTGCCTCTTGGTGCTCTGGGGTGCATCTGCTCAGAAAGAGCTCCTTGGATCTGTGGTTCTGCTTGTGGGCTGCCCAGCCTTCTTTCTGGTTTTCCGTAGGGTGGAAAACTAGCCAGGGAAAAGTTGTTACTGAGTGTCAGTAGAGCCTTCGGGTGGTGAGAGGAGAACCTACAAGGAGTAAATGCTGTTAGATAATGTCACTATAAGCAGGAAAACTGAGGCACGTAGCATCCGGGACTTACCCAAAGTACAAAATCGAGTAAGTACTGAAGTGCAAAGTTGTTTTTTCCCATCTTAGCCCAAGGTTTTTTTACTTGCTGGAGAAAACTATTCATCTGTGTGATAAATAGCATCGCTGCTTGAAAACGTAAAGCATTCTTAGGCTGAGATACTGGGTAAGGATTTTAAGAGTGCTGGAGATCCATGTGAATATGCTGCCAGAATTAAAGTAACTGCATTAGCAAACCATTGGAAAAAGTATTCGCTGTAGTCGTGGTCATTTGAAGACCAATTCGCATTAGAATGTAAAGGTGGAGAGTCACGGCATTTTTTTTTTAAAAGTTGAACAAGTCTGTTGAAGCTAGCTCTTAGGCTTGAAATGATTTTGCTGCTTAGTAAGATTTATTACATATTTGTGACATACTCTATGCATAGGCATGATGTAGCTTTTTCTAGGCTCTTCCTTACATTAAGAAATAATACTGATAGCTTGCATTATATTTAATGAGTGCTGTGGGCTTCCTGTTTAATTAATAGACTGCTAAAATAATTAACTAGGCTTCCTTTACTGAAGTCTGGTTGGTGGGTTTTTTTTAATATAGAATACCGTATGTTGAATTTTGAACACCGAGGCAGGGGGAATGTTGACTTGTAAGATAAATGAGGAGTTGTGTCTTTTGGCAGAGAGCCAGGAATACCAGGGTTGCTGAGCTGGTAAGGCTTTGGCATACTGAAGCTTTGGTATGTTTCATCTCCAAAGAGGAAGCCCCTTGTGCCAGTCTTGTGTTGCCTAGTGACTTGTTTGCAGGATTTTATTTTTCAGAGGCTTCCATTTTGAAACTCCTAATTGCAATTTGCAGGTAAACGAAGGTGTAGCTGATGATTTTCCAGCTGCATTTTGGTTATTAGCAGGTAGTTCACAAGTGATAACCTAAGCTAAACATTGCCAAATTGATTTGAAGTTGGTACATGCTGGGAGGTATAACTTCATGTTTTAATTAAGGTGCTTTTCTGAGTGAACTGGGGATGCTTACTTTTAATCCAAAATTCTGCTTGTGTGAGTAATTGCTTTTTTAAGCAGCATCCCCAGAAGGATCAAATGAGTCAGTGGCTTAGTTTCACAGACCTAGGTATCCAATTATTTTCTTTTATAGAAAAGATTAATTGTTCATACATGTGGACAATAAAAATCTTGTGGCTCCCAACAATCCTTTTATCACTACTTGGGATACAGTTAAATGAAAGGACTGGTTCTTCACAACCTGGCTTAGCAAGGATTATTCCTTTGAGTTAGACAAGCAGTAAGGGTCATTCAGGTTAAGAAAATACAGTTTGTTTGGAGTGATCTTTTTTTTTATGAGTTTGATGTTGCAGGATCAGACCTTGGATTTATAGGCATGCTGTAATGTGTTCGATTGCTTCATAAGTTGTCTTGCTGCTTTTTAACACTTGAAAGAGGGTATCAAATAGAAAAAAAAATACAATGGAGAATACCTGCAAGACTCATTATAACATTTTTCATCTTTTAAAGAAAAAATTCCATAGAGCTTTGAGTGAGGGGAAAAATAATATACACAATTCATAGTAGAGATACTTTATACCAGTTAGTAGCGTCATTCATCCTCTTGAAGAAAAGCCATTCACAAAGCAAGATGCAACTTAGCGCGTGAAACAGTTGTGTAATCTATGCAGATGTCTTCTGTTGAACTTACCAATTAGAAAATAAGCCTTAGTATTTCTTATTACAGCTTTTTACTCACTCCTGCAGCCACATGGCTCGTGTAAGGGTGAAAATGGCACCATACATAATTCATTCCGTCTTTTAACAGCAACTGCTATCCATCTCCAGATGGAAGAAACAGTGCTTGAGAAATTGCCATCTTTGTGCCATACTCCAAAGGATTCTGGGACACCAGCTCCCCAGCAGACTAGTTCAGGGAAACAGGTAAGAAAACTTGTTTTTCCAATAAGGTGACTCTGTAGTAACAAAAATGCTTGTGAAATCATCAAGTAGTTGGAAGTCACTGAGATACTGTTTGCTGGGAGGACAAAGATAAGTATAAAATTCCTATAGATAAAATACCCATAGATGGCTACAAGGTTGTCCAGGTAAGAGAATGTACTTGGTATACTTTGCTTTGAATATGCAGATGTTTGCTGTGAATACAAACTGATGGAGCAGTATAACCCAAATGCCACACTAATAAATTTCAATACTATTTAGGGTTTGTGGTGGGTTTTGTTGTTGGTTGGTAGATGTTTTTTGGGGTTTTTTTAATCTGTCATCGTCACTTTTCTTAAAGCCTAGTTTGCTGGGCTGTTGTGTATGCAGAATGGCTTTCTGTGACTTTTGCTTGCACTTGAACAAAGTACATTGTTTTCAGTTTGTATGCTCTCCGTAATACTGGCCTCTACTTTGGTGTTCTTCCTAGCACACATTATGGTGGTGCTGTCATACTCGGCATCCAGACCTGTGCAGGATAGGGCTAGTTTGCAAGTGTTCCTTAACTAATCTCTCCCTCACATATTTTAATATATTTTCACAGGTAAAAATGTCAGACACAGATTATAAAAAAATTAAGTTACTTTGAAGAAAAAACCAACACTTTTTAGATGCTTATCAGTAAAGAATCTCAAAGCATGAGCAAGTAAAAAATTACACAGATCATTTCTAATTCTCTCAAGTAGAATACAGATGTTTTTATACTAGGGCTAATAGAGAAAGTGCTTGTGTGGTGGGATGAATAGCAAAAAAGCCCAACCCATATCCCCATTAAACTAGAAAGGGAAATTGAAGTTGATGGAATAAAATTAGCCAAGTTGAAATATGCCATATATCTTCTGCACAAAGACTTGATGAGTAGGTTTGCCTCAACAGAATACAGGATTTGCTCCTTGAAAATGTGGAGGTACATCTTTCCATCTTGCAGCTGTGTGTGCAAATACATGTGAAGGGAAGAAGTTAACTTTGTTCAAGTTTGTGAAGGCTATAGAGAGAATCAGAAGTCTGGCTTTACAATGATCTTTACATATATGACATACTCTATGTAAATAATAACAGGGTAAACAGTTCTTTGAAATTTGGTCAAAAATCAGATTATTCTGATCCTTCTGGTTTGTTTGTTTGATTGTTTGTTTTTTGTTTTGTTGGGGGTTTTTTAGCCAATGAGTGCAGCTCTGAGGGAGCGATTAAGGAAAACAAGACGTTCATTTAATACGAATGTTACAGTGGCAAAGCGGCTCAAAATAGAGACTGAAGAAAAAGACTGTGCTGATGCTGACAAAGAGTGCCTGCCAAAGACAAGTACAGATTGTTCTAGATTACAAGGCTGTTCCAAAAACCTAGAAAGAAACAGCATTGGACGTGCATGTTTCAAAAGTCCCTTACAGGAAAGTGGTCTCTGGGGATCAGCAGAGAATTCTGATGTGCTACGGGTTGATCTTAGTTGGCAACAGTCCCTGGAAGAAAAAGTAAGGCTGGTGAAACAAGTACAAGAGAAGGAAGAACTACTTCGAAGGCTCAAAATGGTTAAGATGTATCGATCTAAGGTGAGGTGGACTTCTGAAAACATGTTTTTAAGTCATTCTTTGAAGTGGAATTTATAGTGTAATCCTCATTTATTAATTTAAGCAATAGTATTGACTCACTGTGTGTGTGGTGTTTGTGTATTGTCTCAGTTTAAGGTGTTTTATAAAAATAGATGTGCAGGTTAGCAAAAATCCCTTAATTTCAGCGAATAACAAAGTGTGTTTTGTTTTGTCCCAATTTCAGAACAACCTGTCTGAACTGCAGGCTTTGATAACAAAATGGAGAAGTAGTACCCAGCTGATGCTGTATGAACTACAGTCAGCCTTTTCTGCAGATGGCAAGAAAGTGAGTCTCACTCAGCTGATAGATACTTTTGGATTAGAAGACCAGTTATTGCACTACAGCAGAACAGAAGAAGATTTTGTAGATGCATAATCTACAGGTGCAAAGCTTTCAATTACATGCATGCAAAAGCAGGAAAGACTGAATGAATTTTGATCACATAAAAAGTGGTAATCAGACAGTGGACTTTATGCTTTGAGGTTAGGAGGTTTTCTTGGGAGATACTTGTAAAACTGTATACTTAGATACAGTTGGCACTGTAAAAGGCATTACTTAATGGAAAAGATCAAACTTGTGCTATCTTGGAAAAGCTGTCTTAATAACTTGATCAGTGAATTGTTATTTAATAAAATGAAATCAAGTCATACCTTAACGGGTAGAAGGCAGTCTACTCTTTGATTAGTCTTTGCATGGTTACTTGTATTGAAATAATGAACTCAAATTAATTGTCATTCCTGTTGGTGGTTCAGATGGGGAAGAGTTTAGTTCTTTGTTCATAGATAAATCCGCATTTTACAAATGTCTTCTTGCTGCCAGTCAGTTAATGACAGCATTTTGCGAGTTAAGATAACTAATTTTCATGTTGTTAATATTCTCAAGCTGCAATGAGATGTTCTCAATAGCTTTAATTATTACTGAGGGAAATGTGCCATAATGCAGTAATTTTCAGATACTGGTCCAGAGAGTTGTCTTTAGGGAGAGTGTCTCTTAAGCATTCTGCCACAGCCTGAGATAATAGAAGGGAAGGCAAGAAAATTGCAATCAACATCTGTCTACTGTACTACATGAGAGCCAAGGTGTTTTCTCTCTTCAAATAAATAAGAAAAACAAGGCCTTGTCTAATGGGGGATGCTTCAAATACAGCATCATAAAGCTGAATAAAAGTTCATATTTAATTTATCCTCCAATAAATGTTGTTTTTACAAATTTTTTTTTTATCTTAGCTTGACATTGCTTATTTTCTCATCATGGCCTATGTATATAGTGTGGTGACTTCTGTCTGCTTTTGTTCTTAAAATCACTGCTTGTCAAGTGTAACAATACATAAATCTTAACTACTCCAACTCTCCCTGCTATGAATATTGTTTTATATATGATCACATTTCTTGTTGGTTGCACCTTAACTGTTTTGTGTACAGTGGCATTTCATGTTTCATTAATAAGGGAGTAATTTCTTGCATATCTCAAGGGAAAGGAAATAAAAAAATCATACAGACCCTTTTAACATTGATAGGGCTCATTAGACTTGAACCTGTACCTACAACTTGCTCTTACGAATACTCATTGTTGCTGTCTACAGAGAATTAATGAAGAACAGCCTTTATTGCTAATCACATTTTGAGTATTAAGACACTCAATTCTTCTGCCTTTTTAGGGTAGTAAAAAAAGATGATGGTGCCTGGTGAAGGGGGTGGCTCTCTTCCCTGAGATCCTTGGCAAATTTGGAACTCTGCTGCTTCCAGGGAAGTTTCAACAGGAAGGAAAAAGTCTTGCAAGAAGAATGAAGATGAAATTGGACTCCTTACAGACCCCAGTTAGAGATGGTAAAGCAAAAAGGGTGGTGTACAGCTGTAAGGAGTTGGTGTACAAGATCACCACAGTAGTTTTCCTTAGAAGTATATTGTTAAACTAAGGTATCAAAGCTATTAATGCTCTCACAATATAATGAGTTTAGGTTTTAAGTGAATTTATGAAAGAAGGACAAGACACACTATGGAAGAGGGAAATAAAAATTTGTGAGAATGCCTGAGCAGGTAGATCAGTCTCCAGCAGTAGTTAATTTTATTTAGGGTTCTTTATCTTTCTTAGCTGTTTTGGAGAGATCTGGCAGGAGAATAGACTGCGTGTCAATGCAAGGGGGCAGGAGATCAAATGCTTCCAAACCTGGTTTTCCCATGATTCTGCCAGTGGCAGCAGCCACAGCTACTGCTGGCTGTGGGTAATTAAGTTACTATAAGTCACAGCAGCTTTTGGGACTGGGCCAGGTAGCACACACGGTCATGCTGAAGCATACCTTCATCTTCTCAGCAGCATTTACCTGTGCCATCACAGGTGTAAATATATTTTAAAAAGGAAAATTCAGTCAAAGTCACAGACAGGAATTTTAGCAGATGCAAATTCATAGATTTCTTGCAGTGCTTCACCTTCAAAATGCATAATTGCATATTGCAGACTAAGGACATACAAATACAGCTCTTCTATCAGTCTACAATTTCTTGTACCCTTTGTTTTCTGTAATGAGCTGTATGGTTTATATAATCAAACCAGCAGAAATAAATCTCGTGAACTGAAACATAAGGGGAATAAGACTATGAAATGGACAAAACAGACAAACGTGCATCTTTCAAACTATAGTTCTTTTAAAAGAAATGACGGCAGAAATAATTTGTGGAAAGAAAAGTTCAGGGAGGAAAAGTAGATTTTCAAGCTCTTTCTCTTAGACAAGACCATGATATTATACATCTACCTGGACTCTGATTTTTAAAGAATAGGGAATGTTCTTGATCTCAGTCTTTCAACTTCTGCCTGAAGAATTTCAAACTGTTCTTCCTGGTCCTTTACAAGACCCCGTAGGTGTTTCTGCTTCAAAATCTCTTGGTAACGCTGCTTTGCAATCTTTTCAGAAGTATGCTGTGTGTCTACATGAAACAAAATATAAGGGTTAGTTTGTACTTTTAGGGGATGCATAGTCTAGATCTATATTGGCTTTGTCCTGGCGTTATTCCAAGTTCTGTATAAAATAGGCAAGCATTTTAAAAAAGGCTTACACTTGGGCTTAAGAGTCTTTATAGTACTGAATAAAGCAAAAGAATTCAAAAAGGCACTGGGCATGCTTCCTTTAGTTTCTAGCAAGTACCCACTGTTTTGAAAACCTGTAACTGGTTTCCACTAGTGGAAGGATCTCTACGGTTTTTCTAATAGTGAATACCCTTCTCAGCTTCATGTTACTTCCTTTGTTCCCTTGAGTGGGTGGAAAGAAGCCGGTTGAACAGTTCTGAGAAAGAATGAAAGCATGTTGCCTAATGAAGGTATTAATTATTATAATATTTTGACTTAGTTTCAGCAATTTTAGTCAACTAATTTTGGTTACAAGAGCAACAATCTCTAGACGTGCTCTTAAGTAAACAATGTGGTAGAAAGGGTACTGCTAATTGTGCATATACAGTAATAAATAGGCACTCCTTGCCCCATAGTTGATGCTGATGGAGAACAGGGCTGTCTAGCCTTGGAGATATTTTCTGAATGTTCTTTGCTTGTGACTTGAAGTGCATTACTGTGACTCACCGGCTGCCTCAAAGATAGACCTCCTTTCTGAAACAGAGACAAGCATTTCTTTCAGCTCCAGGCTGAGCTCATAGTTTTCTTGCTCTTTTAAACTGATGCACTTCTCCAACTCTTTAATTCTTTTCTGACGGTTTTTCACATTCTTCTTGTGCAGCTGTCCATTGCCAAATGAATAAAGCAAATATGTTAGATTACACAAAAGCTATTCAGACAAACTTATGATGGAAACCTATAATCTTAAGCACTGCGTTGTAGCTCAATAAACTTTCATGCATTTCGATTTGACTAGTAGCACATTCTAGCTTTACATCATATAGTGTCTTTCACACACACTCTATTCCAGTATGCTTTATGGAGTTCTAATATAAGTAGCAGACAAGAAACAAAGAGGTATGCGTCAGGGAGAGAGATACAAAACCATGAAAGGCAAAGGGAGGAAAGGAAGTCAATGGAATCAGTGAGCTGAGAACACTCTTGGTTGCTAGGAGCTGCTGAAGAAGGGGTGTGCTGAAGCTGTCGGATGGGCTGTAAGGGACAAGATAAATACTAAACCTTGAAGAGGAAGAGGAGGCTGATGCCAGCTAGAGCAACCTGGAGAAAATCCTGTGGAATCACTTAAATCCAAGGATAATCTAATTTGAATGTTGAAATAGATGAGGGAGCTAGCAAATCAGATTGCTGTGTCTCTGTTATTTTGAATATAGCAGGGGGTAGTGATATTATGAACAGGCTGGTGCTCCTGGAGAGAAACATTAAGCAGTGAAGACTGGAAGAATGCTCCATTAGAAATGGAAGAGTGACTTTTATAGGCATTGCTGTGCAAGAAGTGATAAGCAGATCTGCATTTAGATGTTCAGGAAGGAAAGCATTTAATTCCAGTAATAGAGCAAGTAGATTTCTTTCCATAGGGTTGATCTAGGCAGCAATTCATGTATGATGACTGCTTCCAAAGACTTTAGAGAAATGCTGCTGTAGACTGCTCAGCACAAGTTGAAGAAACTACTGAAAGCCAGACAAATAAATACATGGATATAGATATAGGTATTCATCTGTGTATACTGTTATGGCTATGCTCCAACAGTCCTTGAGTAGCATGCATATATCAGTTGCAGTTATTTCTTACAAAAACCTCTTGCTAATGAAGGAGAGGAGTTGCATTTAAACTAAGGACATGTCTCTCAAATGTGGTGGTTCACTTTAGGATTTACCTTATCCATGATGCCAAGAGTCTGCTCCATCACTGAAATATGGTGGGTGATGTGGCTGTTGTAGTTCAGCACAGTTAGGAACTGAAGAATTAAAACCAGAAAAAAACCATCTTATTAAACCTGTTTTTTCTCAACAATTCTACACTTCTGTAAAGACAATCATACTACGTGAAACTCAAAAAACTAGAATTCTGCACATTGGAAAGGCTTACTAGTGTTCATAAATGGACATTGTAAATATATTCTTGGATGCTGTGTGAATACTAGACTGTGCAACTGTTAAAAAGAATCCGGTATGTGTTAATGGAAACAAAGACCAAGCAAATTTGTTGTGAGGTTGTCAAAAAAACCCCAAGCTATATTGTTCCTCATAAGGTAGTTAAGCTAACACAGCTGGAGGCCAAAGTGCTATATACCTGTCTTTAGGCCCCAGAAGAAAGTGATTATTTTCTGTCAGGTGGCTTCCTAGTAATTCTTACTTCTTTTATTGTTCTTATATCTGCTTAGTAATTCAGGTTTCAGAGAATTTATTGAAGTTTTTTTCTTGGACACACTGCTACTAAAATGCCTCTTTATCAAATGACAAATGGTAAAACAGGCTGTATGACCCATAATGAGCAGTAGACAGGTTTCTGTAGATGTAGATTCATCCTTCCAGAGTACTGTCCCACCAAAGTTACACATCAAATTTTGTGGACTGCTCCAGTTAGAAGAGGAGAAACAGGAAAGACCCAGCGGGCTCCTTGCCTGCAGCACCAAGCTGCTTTTACTCACTGCTTCATTAATAGCCCTCATTCCAGGTGTCCTCATGTCTCTGACTGCATGCATTTATGTAAGCCATCTTTCTTTTTGTTCCTATTGTTGGGGTCTCTGTTGCCTTGTCTCTTCTACTAACCCCCACATTCTACTCAAAAAGTGAAGTAAGGTCAAGCCCCTCAGAACATTCAAATTCTGATTAAACTGGTATATGGGCAAATCTAACTCTCTGAAGAGCAACAGTCTGCTCATCAGTTTAAATGACGTTTGAGCTAACAGCAACACTGGTGATAAATTTGCTGCAAGAACTTTTCAGTGTGTTGTCACATCACCTCTTTGGAAAGCTATTGTGTTGGTGTTAGTTATGGAAGTCCCTTGGCTGTGATTCAGAAGTGAACAAGCAGTTTGGAGAGCAGCAAAACAAATGAAGCCTGAGCAAAACAAGTTTTGGATTTTTTTTTTAATCTTTTGATTGAATTGCAATATCCTTACCTGCTCTCCAACATTCTTCATTTTCTCCGGGCTTTATAGCTTTCCCCACTACAGTATCTCCAGCCTACCCATCCTCCAACATCCCTTACTCCAAACCTTTATGCTCCCCACCTCATCGACACAAAACCATCAGCTTTCCCTGCAGTCCTCTACATCCCATACTGCAATACTCTCAGGCTTCCCCTACAATCCTTCCTCCTCCTCTCTTCTCCCAGGGCTGTCCTTGGCTCTCTTCCACAACCTTTACCTATGTTTTCTGGCCTGCCAGCTGGTCTTGCTCAAAGCTATGTGGGTGCTGACTCCCCGGCCAGCTGCTGCATCTTGCCTGCCAGGTATGGCAAACAATTCCCTGTCGTTCTGCTGCTGAGTCAACAAATAGCAGTGAGTGTGGCTCAGTGAGGCTCTTGCAGGAATGCTCGATCTTTATATACTGAGCGAAAGTTACGGTATTTCTGTGAGATACCAGATGAGGGCACCTCAGACCTTTCACTTAGAAAGAAGTTATGGTGCTTGACTTAAAAGATCTGTTCCTTGTGGCTGCAAAATCATGATTCCTCACTCTCAGTGCCAATTTTGAAACACTAAGAGTTAGGGCTAATTTTGCCTTCATTTACACCTGAACATTCCACTGAACTTCATCACTGATCAATCTCAAGAGTAAAACTTCCCCTTTGCAAGCTGAATTGTTGACCTATTAGGCATCAGCTTTCTCCATAGCAGTAAAAGACTTATAAGGTATAAACAATCTCACAGGTATAGGCAGCAAAATTTTCTGCAATGAAAATATTAATTAGAGAAAGTAGCTCACTAGCTGGCGATCTTTTGAAATAGGTAGTGTTACAATATCCCGAGCCTTCTGTTTCAGATCTTCTATCTGCATTCTCATTTTCTTGTGTTCCCATTCCAGCTGAAATATCCCTTTAGAGAAGTCTTTACATTCCACCATGCTAGCAATTTTTTTTTTTGCTTGAGCCTGAAAAAAAAGATTAATCTTAATTAGCACACTTTACAGATTATGGCATAATTATTTGCAACAAGATGGGCAAGCTTCCAAAGGTATAATTTTAGTAAGGAAAACATGCTATACTGCAGTCTCTACCCAGACTTTATTCCAGATGGTTATCTTTTGTGGAATTTTGTTCCCTTTTATGCTCTGTGCCACAGCCTTGGATCATAGAAGGAGATGAAGAAAATTACAACTAACCTCTCTCTCCACCTTTCTGTCTTTTATAAGAATGCAAAGGCATTTTAGCTCTACAAAATACAAGCTTGCTCTGTATAAGGTATTTTGCAGTTGTTACTGAAGGCTTTGTGCAGTAGCAGTAAGAAGCAATTTTTTTGTACAGCTAGAATGCCTAAAAAAAGAACATTTAATGAGTATGAAAAACTGATCACCAATTTCACCTTACATAAAAAGTGTGTTAATTTTTGAAATCTTAATATAAGCTACTGTTCAAATGCTTCTTAACATGACTAAGTTTGCCTTGAGGGAATTTTTGGAGTGGTGTCCAGCATCTATTTACGGTGGGTGTGTAAGTGATGGTGTACCTAAAAGCTGTTGCCATTTCATTGATCTAAATTGTATTGATCAGACATCAAGAAAGCAGGCTGTATTGCAATTTTTGCATCATGATAAGAGACATTACAGAATTCTTAATAGCTCCTAGACTACAATTGAGCCTACTGGTATGTAGTAATGAATTTAAACTAGATGTAAAACTGGAGAAAAAGCAGAGCCGCGGTAGGACAATACATTTGTTTTAAAAGATTACATTTCCTTCAGATAATGTAAATTACCATGATAGAGCAATTCAGTTCTTCAATAACACTCTTATTAATGAGAACAGCATCAGCGTAGTCTGGGATCTCAGGACTTTCCAATTCTACCTGTCCTTGTTTTAGCAAAAACTGGACAGTCAAATTCAATTGAAGTTTCTTCTTCTCCTCCTGCAGCCTAAAATGGCAGAAAACAAAAACAATGTTTAGTGATTTCAACGGAATTATATAAATCCTCCCATGATTCTCAAAATGTTTATATTTATTACTTTTTATATTATATGTTATATATTATATATATTATATAATATTATGTTCATGTAGGGGTTACTCTTTGACAGCCTGTCTTCTATTTGCTCCAAAAGTGACTACGGAATTTGCAATTTATTTCCATACATGAAGTTTTCAACCACTGGATTCAGTTTAATGTACTCTAGCGGGTGTTCTGAGAGAAAGTGGTGTTACTGAGCAAAAATCTTAACAACAATTGAAAAGGAAATGGAGGAGACTCCCAGCCAGCACCTGGTTTTGTGTATAATTTATCCTGGAGTTTGTACCTGAATGGCAATAAATGTGAAAATTATGTCATATACATGAAAAAAATGAAATATTGCAGGTCCAAGCAGTTCAATGAAATCAGGTGTCATGTGGCCTATTGCAGTTAGGAGTGATCACTGTATCTTAGGGCATACACGAGCAAAATTTAACTGAGCAAGCTAGCACATACATGGCCTTGAAGGCTTTGAGGGATTCACTGTATGATGTAGCTTTTGGGGCAGTCAGCTTGCATTGAAGACCATGCTGCTATCCTTAATGATGTTGTTACTTAAGATGGTAGATTAAGACTGGTTTGGCCTGCACACATGTACTGCAATCACACCTCATTTCAGAAATATCGTAGGTCTCTTAGATGAATCCTAGATAAAAGAGTGTTGGAGAACACAGTGTGTAGTTCTGGAAGCAACTTTTGCTTCTGTCTTGGTGGAATATTAAAATGTATCTGAACATAGGAAAAGAAACAAAATTACCAAGTGAGTTCTTGGAAAATGTCTTCTGTTTCTGACTTAATCTTCTCATTGTCATCCCTTCTTCTCTGAAGAAATGCCTGCATCTCTGCCAGTGTTAGGGCCTTCCATTTCACCTAAGCAAGCAACATTGTGACACTCTAAACTTTCTCAACTTTGTCAATATGTCAGGGCAAGCCTCTTCAAGAACAGAGAAGACAAGTCTTAAGAAGACATTTGTATGTATCAACAGGCAGCCTGGTATTTTGAGAATCCCAGTAGAGCACATGAGACACTGAGGTTACTGTCCTTTCACTGCTCAGAAAATTATGTATTCATTTATGCATAGTTTATTCACATGAAGAGAAATCATGCTTCCTTCTCTCTTGGTCAAATTTCATATCTCTCTCTCTGGATCACTCAGATTTACACCTTCATGCTTTTAAACTGAATGAATAGCTTGCTAGAACTTTAAAGAAACACACTTTGTTAAGAATTGTTCTTGATGTTCTAGAAAAATATGGGAATGTATTGGTGCAAATGTAGAATGCTAATGGGAGAGAACAACAGATGATGGCAATCAAATACCCTAACAGTTTTTTGGTATGGATAGAGAAAAGGAAAATCTGGGGTTTTTAAAATGAAATCATATCAAGGACACAATCATTCTGATCAAATCATTCACATTAATATGCTAATTTTTCCTCTGAAAGAGAACTAAAGCTGGTTTCCCTTGATGACATTTCTATTATTCTGAATTGAATGTGTCCAGAAGAAACTTTCAAACTCACAGCTTATCTATTATTTCACCACTAGCTTGACCCTACCCTTGAACTCCACAGAAATTTAAGACCTGAAAATATCAATAAGTGTACTGGCAGAATAAAGAATTTTACATACCAGCTCCTCACTCTCCATTTTATTTCGTCTAGTTGAACAAAAATGTTCCCATGTAGACATGTCTAAGCCATTAGGCATGTGCTCAGGACTATCCAGTTCATCCATGGCTTTCATTAAAAGGGTAAGTGTATCTCTGCGATCTTCAGCTAAGCCTGAACAATTCCCATATGGGTTAGCTGTGTCAAGGAGCATTTCTGTCATTTGCGTCCTAGTGAACACATACAGTACATACAGTATTTCCTTTTTATTTTCTCTTGCATAAAAGAAGCTCACAAACAACTCGGAACATTTCATGCTCTCAATCTCTTGCAAAGAGTGAATAGGTAAGAATGCATCTTATACAAAATAAGAATATATGTCTTTGGGACCTGACAATTGTTTAGCTTGCATTTAAAATAGATTGTGTGGGGTGAATAAGGAAATGTAAGTACTCAAAATAACAATCATTAGTATGACAGGAAATCAACCATTGTTAACTATCCAATAAAAAGCAGGCAGTCTACTGATTATCAAAATGATTTAGACTATTTAAATAAATAGCATTCTCAATCTTGACTCACAAGAATTATTAGTATTTAAACAGATGGAATCGGGGGGGATCTTACTTTGGTCTATGTTTGTAAAGTTGGAAAAGTTCATCAAGGAGATCGGCAGGTAAGTCAGCAAACTCCTTTGTAAAACTACTTTCCAGATTCTAGGAGGGAAACAGAAAGCTTTCTCGTTACCACAATGTTATTTTTTAAAAAGTATTTACCTCCCCATATCTTAGAAATATAGAATAATATGGTGCTCTTCCAAGTGCTCCCAAGCGTCATGGGAATCTGGACTATTTCAGAAATTCTTCTATGTGCATACTCTCCTTTACTGCTTAATTTTAGTGATCAGCAAGTTGACCACAACTCATCCCATGCTTGCAGTGAAGTATGTTCTTCTCATTATCAAGACACAGCATTAACTTTTTAATTTCTGAATCTCCTTGTGTTTGTCAAGAGTCTCACCTTCTCTTCAAATATTGCATTTTCATAGGTGTCTGTGTAAGCCTCAATTTTATTTTTTGTAGTCTGGATTGTTCTTGCAGCCTTGACCTATAGCAAAACCAAAAGATTTCAGGAATGAAACTCAGCCAGCAGAAGCACTGAATGGTCTGATGAATACACTGATGCAGCTGACACTTTCTTATTTCTAGAGAAAACCTTGAGCTATTTTTACTAACAATATAATGCCTTCTTTGGGGGCTTACCTGTAGATACTGCTAAAAGGTGAGCAGGTGTAAAATTAAACTAGTACACTGCTTAAGAAAAATTTCTATAAGAAATATCTTACACAAATGCTTACAAGTCTTCTTTTTAAACTTCTAATATAAGGACCTATGTTGATACTTGTTTTCACTTGCATAGGGATTTCCTTTTCCTTTCATGTCATCACAGGTAAGACCACTGAAAAATTATCAAATGCTGTTCAGTGGAGGGTTCTTCATCTTAGAATGCAGTTTCCCTATTGTCATGACAGCTGTGCTACACATCAGGATACTAATCTGTTTTATCAAGGTTGTTAAATGCTTATACTCTGCTGTGGAGACCGTTTTGTTGTATTTGACAGTTTGCATGGACCAAAAGATATACCAATGGGAACGTAAAAAAATAGAATTTTTTTTAAAAAAAAGATGAATTTTGAAAAGTGTAAGCTGTTATACACTTGGCCTCAGATAATTTTAAAATTAGTTCAGACTGTTCAGTGGTAGGGGCTAGATGCCTACTCTGGAACCTTTCCCTGTAGCTCATGTACAAATAGCTACTTGCAGCTCCAAACACAGAGGTCTGTACAGGTTGAGTAGGATATCTGACATGGGGAGGCATTAGTGCATTATCTGTGGACTCAGGGACAGCTCCACAAAGACAAAGTGGGCAAGTGGGGTAATAGTGTCCCAAGAGCCAGAACCAACTGCAGACTACCACCACTGAGATCACCTGAGTCGCACAAGTATTGGCAGGACACAGGAATCAGAAATGTCACTCAAAATTATTACTGTGGGCAGTAAGCACTTGTATTGAAATCCAGATCTACCACTTGTGCTCTCCAGTCTTTTGTTGACTTGTATATGGTTTGACAGGAATGGGTAAAGTCTTCAGGAGATTAAATCGGTTGATAAGACTATCAACACTATACACCATGGTATGTTCTGCTTCCATGGTCAGATACTCACATGCCACCTCTGTCCATGCTTTGAACTGACAAACACAAATCAGCATGGCCCTGGCCTACATTAGACGCCTCAGTGAAAAATGTAATGGTATTACATATTCTTTTGTGCATCTTCCTGTCATAAAAGCATAATAATTAGTGCTTCCAGCTTGATACTGGATACTAAAAAATATTATGTATAGCAAAGAAATAGGAGCATGCCCTTCTGAACGTATGGAGTTTTACCAAAGATCTCCAGATAAACCAAGACAAGTATCTATTAAAAACATATGTATTTATAATGTACGTCACCTGTACAAGTTGAGAAAAAATCAGTGACCCTGCAAATTGTCAGAAAATCATTTATGGCAAAATTCTGATTTGGAAAAAGTAGTCTTCACAAGAAACTGTACTGTAAATATTACACTTTGCCTAAGAACAGCATTTGAGATGATAACTTACTTTTTCTTTTTCTTTTTTCATAAGGAAATTACGAAGTGCAACTTCTCTAGTGTCCAACTCTTCATCCAACAGTAAAGCATAAATGAGATTGACTATTTTGAGTTCTTCCTGTGAAATGATTGTAATAAAAAATGTTAACATTCCTGCTGCACACAGGCAGAGATGAAAAATTAATGTTCTTTGTGATACCTGATAGATGACCATGTCTAATTTCATTTTCCTTTCAGAGAGTTTGCACACAGTCTCATCAAAATTTTGTGTTGTTTCCTGGATAGAAGCTTCAAGTTTCTTCAATTCATTTTCCAGCGCCTGGGGAGGGGAAGGACAGGAGCAGCAATATTACATCTGGAGGAACAAATAAGCTCTGATGTAGTATATCAGTTGCTAAAGAATGCACAATATGGAACTGTATCCTTCAGGCAAAAGGTCCCTGAAATTACTGGTTTGGAAGGAGAGTGCTGCCAGCCTACCAAGTTATGTTGTTGAAATACCACTTTGAAGGATAAATACAACTGTATTATTTGTGTATGGCACCAGCAACTCTGGGAATAGAACCTGAAAAAAACATTTTAGGAATACCGATACATTTGTGAAGGAAAGTTACCTTTGGTCAGATATCACAAGTTCTGGCATCTATTAATTGATGTAAGTAGAGATTGCCTTATTTTGCTGTCTAAGCTAGGACTTATTTAATATGCCACATGATCTTTCTTCTTCATTTGTTTTTTGTTTATTATATTTATCAGTATTCATTTTTAGAAGTAGCTCCTAAGGAAGATCAGAAACTGGTCATGAGCACTGTGAACAAAACACTCCTTTTCTCATTTTAATTTACCCTTCTGTACTTTTCTTTTTCTTCATTCAGTTCCTTGACTTTTTTCTCATGTTCTCTAAATATTTTCTTTTCTTCATCATTCCAAACATGCTCAGGCTTGGATATAAAAGGAGGTGGAGGAATATCCTGGAAGTATTAAAGACAAATATGCTTCAAAAGCAATATTAAGTCTCCATCAGCACACTAACAAACTATAGCATGCACCAGATTTAATGAAAGGTATTTCTTAGTGGTAAGGTACAAGCCTTAAGTCTAATTAGACAAGCCTTGTATAATGTATTCTGTTTCTCTGGTCTGTTACTTCCACCAGTAATTTAGGTGTATATCTATTGTGCTGTTCTCTCTTACTTGTTTACCTGAATTCACTGCTGGATCTTATAAAATACAAGTATTTTGTACTCAAACATACTACTGTTGTATGCCACATTTTCTGTTTCAGAACCCCAAATCTAATACCATGCTAATGTATACTTCTAAGTGGAGTCCTAATTTTCCAAAACAGATCAATTCCAGACAGAGCATTTGGGTCTGCCCTATCCTTTTTCTGGGACACTCCTTCACATTCGTTCCTTCCTTTACTACTATACTATCTATATTTGCTGAGTTAAATAGAACACAGTATTTCTGTGTAAGATTACAGCCATGGATCATAGACCCTTTCCCCAGCAACACAGTTGCTGTGATGGTAATACTAGATTATGTTCCTATGGTATTTCACTGTGATAGGGACAGGTGTTGATGGGTAAATCATATGCAGGCACTAGAATCTTGTGGTCTCTTTTGAGTCCAGTGTATGGTCTCTTATGGATTCTATCTAGGCATAAGGCAATTCTACAATTCTATGACTTTATTCTATCACTTAGGTTAGAAAAATTTGCTAGTTAAATTTCACATTTCCTTAAAAGCTCACAAGCTACCTAAATGATATGGCAGAAACGCAGCTCACCATTTTCAAGATGTCTTCCTTTTTGCCTTCTAGCACTCCACCCATCATGTCATCAAGAGCACGCAGTCTTTCATTGTCCTGGGAACGACCACAAAAAAAATTCTAGGGTACAAAAGGAAGTGTAGTACTTGGAAGTTTGGGGAATGATAATAAGGTAATTCACCTCTAGATCACCCATACGATTATTCTGTGTGTCACTAGTAGATTAATGTTCTTCGGTGATGTGTGTGAAATATGCTAAAAGTGTCAAGAGTTTTTTCTGGTGGACAGATGTTCATATACCTAATAACTAGTAAAACTGCTATTCTGGCAGTTTTGGAAAGAATACATAGGCAAAGACTACTGGCTGGTTGGCAGGTGAGGATGAAGGAAGTTATAGTGTCACTGTCTTATTGTGCAGCTCCTTTGGGGTCAGAACCATCTTAGGCTTTTTACAGTTGCATTTCAAAGCCAGAGCAAAGCATTATGATCTTCTAGTCTAATCCCTGAAGAACAGAGGTCGCTCAGTCAACAAACACAAATCAAGCACAAAGATCTTCATTGAGCAGAAGCATGCATTTAGAAATTTATCTAGTCCCCAGTCACCTGATATGGTATTTTTAATTGCCACTAAGCACATTTTTAAAAATTTTAAGTCTAACACTAAATCTTCTCCCAACTGGTCTGTGTAGTTCTGATTGTAAACAACAGAAAGAGGGAAAAGGCATGCATCATTGTTACCCACCATTCTAAATTTATTCTCCCATACTACATTACTGGAATATTCCAGTGCAGCATTGACTAAATAAGACTAACCAGAGACAAAGGCCTACTCAGTAAAAAGGCTACTACTTTAAATACCATAGCAGCAAGGCGTCTTTCCATTTCAAGCTTAGCCAGCATTTCTGCTTTCTCTCTCTCTTGTTGAGTCAAGTATTTTTCAACTTTAATCTGAAGGAAGAAAATGAGGTTCATGTCAGGGTTCTTTTCTCCAAACATTGTCACATGTGGGCTAAGAACATTTGGAAAGATGGTTGTCCTGGTTTTGGCTGGGACAGAGTTAACTTTCTTTCTAGTAGCTAGTATAGTACTGTGTTTTGGATTTAGGATGAGAAAAATATTGATAACACACTCGTGTTTTAGTTGTTGGTGAGTAGTGCTTACACTAAGTCAAGGACTTTTCAGCTTCTCATGCTGCCCTGCCAGCGAGGAGGCTGGGGGTGCACAATAAGCTGGGAGGAGACACAATCAGCACAGCTGACCCAAAGTGGCCAGAGGGATTTTCATTACTGTATGATGTCATGCTCAGCATATAAACTAGGGGGAAAGCTGGCCAAGGGGCTGCTGCTCAGGAACAGGCTGGGCATTGGTCAGTTGGTGGCAAGCAATTGTTTTTCATTTGCATCACTTGTTTATCTTGAGTTTTATTTCTCTCTCTTTTTGTTATTTTCCTTTTCATAATAACAACAACAACAATAATAAATTATAATTATTATTGTATTTTATTTCAATTATTAAACTGTTCTTATCTCAGCCCATGAGTTTTCTTATTTTTACCTTTCCGATTCTCTCCCCCACTCCATTGGGGTGGGGAGTGAGTGAGCAGCTGTATGGTGCTTAGTTGCCAGCTGGAGTTAAACCATGACAATGGTGTAATACTACTTCTTAATGCTTTTTTTCTGCTCTATGATAATATTGCTCAAGAAGAAAATTCTTTTGAACAGCTCCAAAAGCTATATTTAAAAATGCTAAAATACAAACTGCCATCATTTTTGTTGATACTAGTTGTGTTTTGTGCACAGCTTTTCTGATAGTGGAATAACACAAACTGGTGGGAAAGCAGAGAGAAGTGGGGACAGACTGACCAAAAGAGCAGATGAGATCAGTGGACTATACTGTATAAGAAATATTGCACTTCTTTATAAATTATCAATTGAATGTATAAATACAGTTCTAAGTATGCTTTAGATACTTAGTTTGAAACGACTTAGTTTCAAAATAGTGCTCAGAGAAAACAGAGAAACCCTTATATATGGAAGTAATCCCTGCAAGCCTGGTGTGAACATTATACTCAGGAACAGGGGGAATTTCTACCTAATTTATGGGCAATTAAAAACTTTTAACAGCATAAAATTAAGATTGTATACATCTTATTAATTTCAGATTAACTTATTAAGAGCTTTCTCCCTAAAAAGGGAAGGGAAGCAAAAGAGTCAAAAAGATAATTTTAAGTACACAGACACATCTGTTTTAAGGCTTTTCAGTACTGACACAATGTCTGGAAATGAGAAGAATTAAAGAACTGTATTTCAGTGGGTGAAAGAGAAAGATTTATTTTTCAGACACCTCTGAATCCTGAACAGTGAGCACTCGCTCTGGCAGCTCATCATCTGTAAGAGCTGGCTCCCACACTTTCACTTGGAGGTCAAGCTGTGCCAAGATTTCTTGGATCCTCAGGTTTCTTTCTTTCACCCGTGCTATCTCCTGCTCCTTTTGTCGTGCAACTATGTCAAATTCCTTATTAAAAGCAGTTTTCACTTTGTAAATGATGTCCTGAAATACCAAAAAAGGAAACAGCAATACCACACATGTCACACCCATCCATGATTATATACCACTCCTCTAGCCATCAGAATCATAAATGTGTGTGTTTGTATGTGTGACAGGGACATAAACTCACAAAGCCCTTTCATGAAAATTGTAAGGGCAGAGTTGAAGCTTTGTTAAATGGAAGCAGGCAAATTATCAGGTTTTTCTCTTTTTTTTCCCTAGAAATTTTTATTCCTTTTCTTCACATATTTGCCATCTGACAAAGATTCTGAAAGAAGCATACTGCTGCCAAAACTAGATAAAAAATTAGGCTGCCTTCTATTTGCTGGTTTTTTCACTCTTCAGCTGAAAGAAGAAGGGGCCTCAAAGAAAGAAACGTGTGACTTGTAAACCTAGAGACTGTAAATCACAGGTGCAGGGAGGCAGACTGAAGGACATACTTTCCTGATTTTTAAGTGATGCAAGCTTCAGTTTCAATATGCTTTCATGGGATTTTCTATCAGAGACATATAAGTAAAATGTGCCCATTAAATAAACAAACATTGGAAATTAATTTTTTTTTTAAACACCTGAGACCTTCTAATGATTTTTAAAAGCATATATTCTTAGTGGGTAAATTCTTCCTTTATCCTAAATAATGGATTTCAACAAAGAAAAGTAGACTATAAAGAGAGAAAACCATGTGTCTCTCGTACTGTGTCGATTTACTAAAGTGAAACACGAAAAGGATTTCAGTTCTATCTTTAAACTTCATGTTTTGAGATGCTTGGCCATTTGCAATTTTTATTACAATAAATATCTGTGTCCATATTATTTCACTGATTTCTAATATAATAATAAGTTAGAATGTAATAAGGCATGATGGCAGATAAGGTACAATGTTGCTGGGAGAAAAAGGGCTGTGCTCAATAGCTAGTCAGCCATCTAGCTCTCAGCCAGCTCACTGCTTAGGCCAAGAACACTGAAGATAGATCTACACTTCAATACATATTATGTGTCTTTAAAGCTATACAGCAGAAAGATCTTGTTACATCCAATCTTACATCTAAACGTGCTCCTTGTGTTTCTTCCCATCTACTTTAAACACTAGTGTATCTAGTAGATTTTATGTATTGCAATGCATAATCATTGAGCTCTGCTATCATTTACAGCCTTAAACAGCTCTGAGGCAATGCTTTATAGTAGTTTAACCACTCTACCCTTGTAGATCATCTTCACAAAAAGCCTATTCTGTAGCATGTTTACTACTTAATAAACTAGCCAGAGTAAGAGAAGTGAGTGAGTTTGATAGTAATGAATAATAAATAACAGAAACATTGAAGACTTCAAATGAAGGTATGGTAAGACTGGAAAGAATGGAAATGGTGTGGGTATCCAGTTGACCTTTCATTCAGCAGCAAGTAACAGGGAAAGAGCTCATGTTTTCACAGGGTGTGCTGAGGTGTACAAGCTAGCTTTGGCTATACACCCTTAAACTGACGCACCAGTGGGCAAATACAGATACCCTCAAATTGGGTAACCAATTTCATAAAAATGTTTTTCTTCCAGACCTGAGCTGGCAAGTCCACATGGTGCCCTGCTGCACTATGTGTATTATTCTGCTTTCATCTCAGTAACTCAGAGACCTCTGCAACCCTCCATTATATAGTGTCATTATGCCCAAAATCTAACAGTGAATGTGACTGCTATGAGAACAAACAGATATGACAGTGTCACTGCAGTAATACAAATTTAAGAAGACTTCACCTTCAATAATACTATCTGATTGACTTTCTGGTCCTTGGTATGCAAGTCCCATTGGTGGTATAGGATAGATGTGTCCCCACCATACTGAGAGCTCAGACTTCCAATCAGGCAGTAAGATGCACTATCATCAGCCATTACTTCTGCCTTCTCTCCTTCTTCCTTGGATAATACAGTCTCAGACTCAATCTCGAGATTTTTCTTCTGACTCTGAATATCACAAATGTGATAACTGTGTTAATTTTGTACATGATCCAGTGGTACATGTAAGAAAAAAATCTAGAGGTTAATTAAGCTCAGTGATCTAAATAATACAAGTTGAAATGATGATATCTGGAATATTGGGTCCATTTGTAGGTTCCACAGTACAAGACATGGGCATACTGAAGCAAGTCCAGTGGCAGGCCACTAATACAACCAAGGATTTGAAGCACCTAACATGTGAGGACAGGCTAAGAGAATTGGAATTGTTTAGCCTCAGGAAAGAGAAGGCTTGGGAGGGGATCTTATTAATGCATATAAAAACACTATGGTGGGGAGTAAGGACAACAGAGTCAGACTCTTCTCAGTGGTGCTCAGTGACAGATTGAGAGGAAAAGGGTATACATCGAAATACAGGACATCCAACTTAAACATAATAAAACATTTGTCCTGTGAGGGCTGTCAAAACACGGGAAGAGGTAGCCCATAGAGGTTATGGAATCTTCCAACCTTAGAGAGATTCCAAACCTGACTGGACATGGCCTTGAGTAAATTGCTCTAGGAGGGTCAGACTAGATGACTTCCAAAGGGTTCTTCTAACCCCTGCTATTCTGTGATTCTTTAATACTAATACATTCATTCTGAGTAAAACCACAACATTTCATCTTTATTTATATTTTTAATTTTTTTTTGACAATTTCTACAGCAAGAAAATGGACCTTAGAAATGTAACTGTGTAAAGAAGGGTTAAGATGCCAACTCAGAACATGCCTTTATGCAGTACTTCAAAGAGATTGTACCTTAAGATCAGCTGTCTCAATCTTCTTTAATTGGAGAACTTTCTCCAAAGTTTCCAGCTCTTCTTCACTATGTCCTTTCAGTGGATAATTCTTCACTTCACAAACCATATGGAAGCACTGTTTAAATTTAAAAATAAAAACACAAACAAAAACCCAAAGTAAAAAGTTCTTCAGAATGCATCTATCAATTCATTTCTTCAATACCTGAATGCTAAACAGTTATAAAGACTTCTTAAAATCAGGAATAAAATTGAGGATCAATTAATAAAGACAATGTCATAAAAAATACAGGGGTAAGACAAAAATCACTTGCCTTTTTGGTTGTGAAAATGGTTGGTTCAAAGTTTGCCTTTTTTTTTTTTTTTTTTTTTTTTAAATAATCTATGGATGTGGCCTCTTTATCCACAGAATTCAACCAGAACTAGATTTTTTGTAAAATTACTTGGTCTTTCACCACCCCTGAGATAATCCAGTATCATCAGTGTGACTACTCTCCCTCTGTTTAAAATTGGCAAAATCAGGGTTAGATATTGCCTTTATGTTCTGTGTAGCAGAAGTCATACTGACTGGACACAGAAAAATAATATTCTCTCCCCTTTTAGCAGTACTGCATAAAGATATTCTCTGAGATCAAGGAATTAAATAGTTGCTTATTTGCTTATCAGCACTCTTATCCACCAGAAGGTAAAATCAGCCAGGCTGACAAAATGAACGGAATGAAAGATTTGCGTAAGCCCTGGGAAGAAGTAAGTTTTTCCCTATACCTATACTAAACTACTCCAAAATGAATTAGAAAGCAGACGTTACCTTAACTGCACGTTCTTTTACACACATAGCATCCCAACACTCATGTTTGATGACATCCTGCAAATAGCAGTTCGCTAAATTCTCCATCTCAATCTCCTTCCTCACCTTTCAAGATACAGAAAAGAAAATAACAAGATGTTGTGCAAAATAACAAGACATGGGCAATTTGTGTTGAGCTATTGAAAGAAACCTAACAGATGAAATGGATCAGCAATATTTCATCTTCTTGGACTATCACAGCTATCTTCTCCAAAAACTATATTGCATACTACTGAAAGGCATCATTTTATATGTGAAGAAAAGCATTCTAGAACTTAAGCAATGTGCTCAAGGATACAGTGTCAGATTTATAATTTCTGGCATAGATCATATTCCAATCGGCAATGTCTGCATCAGCAGATTCACCTGCTTCAAAAAGTGACTTTAAATACTTTTAAGTTTTCCTGCTTCTAAGCAGTGAACAGCAACTTTGAGATCATCCTCTGTTCTTCAATCATTCTTTCTACTTTTCACTGCTAGTTTTTAAATGTTCTCCCCCGCATTCTATCATACCCTGGCAACTTCTTGTTCAGCCTCTGCTTGCGCTCTTTCCTGTTCTTCTATATCCAGGTTGAACTCCTGCTGCTCCAGTTTCTCAATGTCTGGCACCTGTTCATTTTCATGCATCATTTTCTGAATCTGTTGGGTGTTTTTTTAAATAAGTATAAGGAATAGAAAGTAATTTGAATGTGAATAGAGAAAACACTATTTTTAACACTACAGAACTTGATATCAGGGAAAATTATTTTAATTGCCTCCACATTTAACAGCTTCATGGTAATTGGTAGAATGTGCTGCCTGAAGCTAGTGACAGAGAATACTATGTGTATTTCATCTTTCTCTTAAAATGGATTTGGATCTTATATGTAAAGTTGCATGTACTTTGTAAGAACCTGTAGTACACAACTCTTTATTCTTTGGCTCTGAGCACTTTATTAAGTCATTGTCACTTTATTCAGTTGTGATCTATCTCATGCAGTTCAACAAAGGGAACTGCAACTTCCTGCATCTAGTTCTGAGCAGTTTATTAAGTTGTTATCATTTTATTAAATTGTTATCTACCTCATACCATTCAACAAAGGGAAGTGCAAAATCCTGCATCTGGGTAGGAACAACCCCATGCACCAGGACACACTGGGTGCTGAGCAACTGGAAAGCAACTTTGCAAAAAAGAAGCTGGGGGTCCTGATGGACGCCAAGTGGAACACGAGCCAGCAATGTGCCCTTGCAGCAAAAAAGGCTCATAGTATCCTGGGCTGTATTGAGAGTGTTGCTAGCAGGTTGAGGGATGCGAGAGACATGGACATGCTGGACAGAGTCCAGTGAAGGTTATTATGGGACTGGAACATCTCTCATATGAGGAAAGGCTGAGAGAACTGGGACTGTTATCCTAAATAAGAAATGGCTTCAGGGGAATCTCATCAATGTATATAAATACCTGAATGAAGGGTGCCAAGAGGGCAGAGACAGGCTCTTTTCAGTGGTGCCCAGTGACAGGACCAGAGGCAATGGGGGCATAAACCGAAACACAAGAGATTCCACTCAGACATCAGGCAACACTTTTTTACTGTGAGGGTGACTGAGTACTGGAACAGGTTGTCCAGAGAGGTCATGGAGTCTCCATCCTTGGAGACAATCAAAATCAGTCTGGACGTGGTCCTGGGCAGACTGCTCTAGGTGACCCTCTGCCTTATCCTCTCACAGATAGCAGCTTTTATGGAAGGAAACAGAAGGAAGAGGAGAGGACACTAGTTTCTATAATGGAAGCTGTTAGGCATAAACTAGTCTGCTGAGGGGATGGATTACTCAAGGTATAACAGTGGTACAAAAAACGTATTTGGAGCAAAGAGACCAGACAGTAGTTCCTGTCAGGTTCAGTGTACAGTCCCTGAAGAATCATGTCTCTTCATTACCTGTCTGCTCAGAGTTTATGACAAAAATGTAACTGAGCACTACAGCTGATAGCCATAAAGAAAGTGTACTTATAAACAAAACTGGTAAACTGAGCCATTACCCTTGTAAGAAACTCACAGTTTTACGCAGCTTTTTAATTCCCGTTTGCAGCTCTTTCTTCTGGTTAGCAAACCTCTGAGTCTCTTCTCTAATGACCTGAAATACATCAAATATATTATTGAAAGACAATATAGACAAGAGAAAAAAACACTGAAATAATCTAAAGGAACATTATCTGTACAGAAAACAAAACTCCAAAGGGATTAATAGCTGAAATAGACATAATCCTAGTTCAATAGAATGATTCTCAGAATTACTCAAGAGAAAAAAGATTATACAACCAGGTCACATTGTAAACTGGTTGTACAGCAATAGAGCTTAAAAGAAAGAAAATATTAAAGAAAGAAGTAATTACAAGTGCAATGATTACAGACATATTGAACTGCATAAAGCCTACTGCCAGGATTTGTTAAGTGCTTCATATTCTTTAGATTCTTCATTGTCACTAAGCATCTCCAGTGGGATATTTAAAGACACAAGTAAACTAACATCTGTTACTCATTCCGGAAGCTGTGAAATTTTCTTTGCCCCTACAGCCTTGCCAATTCATCTCTTTGGGAAAATTTTGCAATTAGTCTGCATCTCTGGAATTTGCTTTCTAAAATAAGTTTACAACTTTAAGTAGGATGATGGCTACTGATTGAAAGGAAGAGGTGTATCATTCTGACATTGGATGGGCTCCATCCTCTACAAATCAGATGCAAGTCTCTTAGGACATTAATGAGCACCTTAAAACAATCTAGGACCACACTGGTGCCCTTCAACCTTTGCTTCTCATCACCTGTCCCTAGCTGATACTAACAGTCATGTGGTACTCATGTGTATGCACAGTCACATGGATTTGCCAAAAAATCCCAGTAGAGACACCAAAGCATAAATGCCAGCATCAAAACAGAAACAGGAATACCTTTCTGGGAGACTGATGGAGAAGATGCCACTTTCAGTGGCAGTATGTCTTAGATTGACTTGAGTCACTTGTGAAACCGCATCATAATTTGGGAAGTCACTCCTGAGATCACCCAGAAAGCAATGATATTTTGCTTTGCCCTGTCACTAAACCTCAAAAGCTGGACAAAATACCCAGCTCTGGCTCATATCAGAAAGAACCTTCTAGCATTCATAAATTCATATTTCTGGGGGAAAAAACCTATATTAACATTAACATAGCAGTTTCCAGGCTCACAAAGTGCTGAATCCCCTTTCTGTAGGCAGTCAGATCTTTGATGCACTTTTACTTATAAAAGAACTTTGGTTACATAACATACTCACCTCAACCTTAACCTGAAATAAACTTCAGGGGGTTTGTATTAATGTCATATTGTTGAGTATTGATTTATCAGTGCTGTAGAATTTGTTATTCTGGCCCTTGCGAAGAAAACAGCTCTTGCTTTGTTTCTAGTAATAATCTTTTGTGCAAAATTTTGACATTTAGAAGAAAAAAGTCTTTATAAGTTTGTAAAAGAAGCCAATTTCTCTGGCAATGTTTTTTTAGTTTACTCCCTGTGTAGAAGTGGTGTTTTGGTCTTTAGAGCTCCTATTGTGCTAGGTACCTTCTTGGATGTGTTTAGAACCTTGACATAGAATTTCTAAAAGTCTAGATCGCGATGCCTTAAAGAGAGGTTCAAATGCCAGAAAAGCTTTAGAAACTGGATTCCTTTACAGCATATGAGTTGGCACCCCAAATCACTAGTGACTCTTGAAAACTCAAGCTTTGATTCATACTTGTTCTATGAAAGTACCTTCTTTATTTTCTGACCTATCCATGTCATGTCATTGGTACTGGCTGAATACAAACTGGTGACATTTCCATCTTCTTCTGTCATCTCTACATTGGAAGATTTAAGTGGTGCCTCCTGAAATTAAGGATACAAATATCCATCTCAGGTACTTAGAGAAAATTAGAGAGACAGAAATGAAAGAAAAAATGGACTCACATTAGAACCACCACCACCACCACCAAATTCCGGAGTATGTTACAACATTTTTATTCCCTAAGCAGTCCCCAGATTTGATCGTGCAAGCCCTTGCTACTATGCAAAGCCTTTGACTCAAACTGTACTAACCTCTGTAATCACAGCTTTGCTTGATTTCAACAGAAAAATATACAACTCATAACACACAATGTATAGCAGTAACATCACACTGAGAATGAGACATAGCTTCACATGAGGAGAAACTGACTGTCACAGAGTTTTCTGTGGCTGAAGTAATCAAGTGAAATCGAACGTGTGTATGTCATCTTCCCATAACTACTCCATTTCCTTAATAATACTATTCCACAAATTAATAAAAAAATCACATTTGACCTATCCTCAGGGGTACTCTATTTTTACAAAAGCATCAGAGTTTGTTTTGAGGATAGTTTTTATCATGTGTAATTTTAGGATAATGATCAAACTTTTTTACCCCATAAAAATAAAGAAAAGACCTTAAATTTCTTTTCTGGAAGTGATTCTGATGTGGATTCTGGGTCAAACTGCCATTCTGCCATAGATTTTAAAACAACATTTTCATTCGAAGTAGACTCATTCAGTATAGCAAGAAGAGACTGCCAATGAAAAGCAGCTTCCTTAACTTCAATTTTCTTTGTCTTCCTAGTAAACAGAAAGGGAACAGATGCCTATTCAATATTTTTACATGAGTCAATATTGTTTGGGTTCTAGAATTGCATAATTAAGTGCAGTTTCCACAGCATCAGAAATTCTGAAAGATGGATCACCCAGATCAGAAATATTGCTCTGATGGAGTCATCTTTAATCTATGCATCTACCTGAACACTTGTTATATGACAGAAAAGCTGTAGTTGCAAGTATCTCTTATTCCTAATGTCTGCTAAGAGCTCTCTATAGCCACAGTTGAATTCCCATTAAGGCTATGATGTCTCCTAATCGCTGAGTTAAAATAGTATCTCGTGAGATTACATCCCCCAGAGAGCCCCTTCCAGATGGCTTATTAGAGAGTGGTGAGGAGGTCACTATGGGTAATAATTATCAGAAGATACTCCTATACCTTGTATTGCAACCATACTCAAAGTACATGACTTTTCATGAGCTAGGGAGACCTCCTATAAGGATGAGAGGAATGATTTTATTTCTATCCAATTCTTCTCCTTACCCTGAGACTAATAAAAAGGAAGTCTAGAATCACAACTAGATGCAAAAATTAGTCTGTCAGGATACAAGAATTTACATCACCAATATCGGTTTGCCACTTTATACATACTTCCATTTCAGACACACCAGGGCACCATCATTTTCACCATTAACGAGGATGAACTTGCCATCCAGTGAAAATACCACGGATCTGATTCCCCCTCCTTGATATGAGTGACAATGCTTTTGAGCAAGTACATCCTAGAAAAGTCATAGAAACAGTATCAGCAAATGCATTTTCTAATGGAATATATCTGTAAATTATGCTTCTTTATTTTTACATAAAAGTCAACCCAAAATGTCAATACAAAATACATAAAAGACTAGGATTTATGAGTTTAAAATTTTTGACTACAGATGGGGCAAGTTTGTAGTATATTGATTTTGCAGGAGATAAAAGAAGAGTAGTAAAATTATCTATGCTAAGACATACTGGAGAAGAAAGTAAGTAGATTGTATGATCATATACACATTAATTATAAAAACAATTGTACTGTATAATGCTATGTCAGTTACTGTTCAAGATAAATTTTTCTGGAACACCTTACATTCAAGTGAAGAAAAGCTTACAGTAGAACAAAGTAGTTTTCACACCTCTTTCTCATGTAAACCAAATAAAGCCTGTGCCTGGATGCCTACCTACCATAGTAAAAGTATGATAGATGAACAAAACACCATCCTCTGCTGCTGATGCCAGCCACTGGCTGTTGGGTGATAAACGGAGGAAACCTGAACCAAACTGATTGCTAGGAGTCCTCTTTTCTGATAAAAATACTGATGGATTTTCCTGCATATTCTGCCAAACAAACAAAACGTTAGCAGCAGTTCAAATGGTGGAAATATCTATGCCATTTTGAGAAGACTGAGGGCTTTGTGGGTTATCACATGCATTGCAATTTAAAATGTTGGATTACTGAGCTCAGGAAGCAGTACCATTGCTATGCTGCTGATTTGCTTCTCTCTTCAACAGGGTCTGTATTCAGTACATTTGGGCCTGGAGTTTCTTGGCTCAGAATGTACAGAACGTGTCAAGGAGGAATGCTCACCTTTGGAATTCACCTTCTTGCTTGACCTGACTGTTAAACTGAGGGAGACCTATGAGCTGCAGAGAGCTGCAGTTCATCAGCAGGCAATGACAGTGGTTTCCTGAAGTCCCCATTACTTCCTTATGATGCAGGGCTGGGCTGGGTTTGCAGTTGTGTCTTAAGAGTCATAGGCTCACATTACCTCAGTTCCTTCAACTGCTGCTTATTCAGGTTACACAGCAGACTTCACAAAAGCACATCTCCAATACAGAAGCTACATGTGAAGTGCCTGCAAACTGTATTAGTTTTAAGAATCACGTATTTGGCTTTCTCTGTAACAGAACAAGGAGATTGTTTTTGCCAGGTTTCTGAGCAGGTGGTTGGATACTGAAAATTGATGTTTATGGATGGCGTAGGTATTTTTAGTGAAGAGAAGATTTCTTTAAGATAATATCCTGCTATATTTACTTCTTCTACAGCCTTTGTTCACTGGTATTTAACCACCACCCAAAATAAAGCAGCTTCAGAGAATTACCTCTTCAGAAAGATGGTATTTACAGATGAAAGGTGCACAGGTACAGTAGCCATACACAACGTTATCCTTCAGTCTGACTGCTGAGCTCAAAGCGTAATCCAGATCATATTGCTCCTTTTTAATGGCACTAGCATTAAGCATTCCTTGTTCGTTAACATACTTCTCATTATCTAAAAGATTGAAAAAAGAAACAGGGAGGAAGAGGCATCACTACCACTAACGCAGGTGCTTCATCTATCAAGTATTTATGAAAACAAATCTCAGCAGGGAGTGAGAATGATGCGCGTTTTCAAGGAGGAGCCTGGGAATTAAGATACCTAGCTTTAACACTAACTCTGTGAGTTCTGCTGATGTAGCGCACTGCAGCGAAGCAGAGAGATAGCTCTACTAGGTATAAGGAGTTTAACCACAGTGATGTGACAATTTGTATCCACTGATAATACCCTGCTTCTCGGGTATTACATACACAGTGCCGATTAGTTCATATGGAGCTTCATGTCATCATTGCTTTCATGTAGAACTTGTTCAGGCATCTCTGCCATGAAGTACACAGCCTGGGTGGTATTGGTTAAAACACTTAAGTTCACATCTTCAAAAGCACATTTGTTTTTTTTTGGTTCCTTAATTTGAGACACCTGAAATTCAGACTGATGCAATAACTGTAGATCTTCAGCAACTTTGAAAATCAAGCCCCATTTTTATGTCTAAAAATAGGCACAAAAAGAAGCCCAGTCTTAGTGAATAAAGAAAATACTAACTTCATTGAAAACTACTTTTTAAAAAGTTTGTAAATGGTGAGGTGTTTTAAAAATTAAATGTAAATAGCTAGAAAATCTGACACTAGGCCTACTAACAGTTTTACAGAAGTCTTCTCCACAAAAGACTTTGTTAGTAGTTCAATTGCATATAATGTGAGTAAAATGGTATAAAAATAGAATTATGTTAATAAATGAACACAGGCTGTCTTTTGCTGCAACGTGATAGAAGACATCACTGAAACCTCACACTATATTGATCTGGCAATTCTTAGGTGGAAGACACACTGGAAGTGCATGGTGCCACTGTCAACCAAACCTGTCCTGTGCTGGCTGCATGGTGAGGACAGCAAGTGCAACATTACCCTGCACTGTGCCTTAGTTAAGTTAATGTATTTAAGCCCTTTCATCACAACTGCATTAGTTCCCCAGCTGATTCCAGAAAGTGCCCCAAATCAGTGCATTCCTAGAATATCAGTTTTAGATATTGCTAGAATATCAGACACAATTAGAAGTTCTATGATCACTCATGACATGCAGGTCCATTTTTTCTTGCTTACAGTACTTCTAAAATGCTGCAATATTATAGCTGTGTCCTGAATGACACAAATTCACTGAGTCGTTTCACTGCTGAGGATGGCATATATAAAACAAATCATGAATAGTATCTGAGAATTTAGTGTGGGTTACCCAATTTAGTGAAAGACAAACAGGTTCCCTCCACTTCACTTCGAGATTATGAGTAGAGATTCTAACTGTGATGTCCCAATATATACATTGCACACTGCAGAAACACAGGGCCAGATTTCCAGAAGGTGAATTGAGGTACGCCATTCTTAAGTGCCCTTAATTCTCCCCTTTTCCTCATAGTGCCATTTTTTTCATAGAATGTTTCTCTGTAACATTCTTTATTGGGATACAAGTTAATATTTTTTTAAATCCAGTGGACTTTTTCCATTGGTGCTTTTATATAGAAAAGCTATAACAAAGACTGGTAATCATTAGTTTTTGAGATGTATCAACCTTTAACCTTTTCCTAATGAGCTATTATATACCTATAATAATTCTTTGAAGAAGCTGGTGGGGTTGATTCCACTTTGAAGATCTGATATGTTAGTCAGCATATGGGTGATGCCAAGCCCAAGGCCTCTTTGCAGCTGGCTTTGGGCATTGGCCACTTGGTAGTAATAACAAAAACAACAACCAGTAGTAGTAGCAGTTAAGTGGTGGCTTTGTGATTCTGCAAGTGAATTACTTCTTCCTTCCTTGGCCTTCCCTCAAAATATCACAGTCTGTCTGCTGAAATGATTCAGCTGACCATAAGTCTACAGACTGCTGTATGAGAAATTATGGCCCCAGAAAATGTACAGATGAGAAGAAGAGACTAAGATTGTTAGTATTTTGTGACAAGGGATGGCAATAATATGTTCTTGCCCTAGAAAAAGATCACATAGTATATATTTCAATTCTTACCTGTTCTGAGTGCTGGAGATAGATAAAAAATTTCCAGTCTTGCTCGCTGGGCCTCTGCTGCATTAAGAAGAGCCATCACTTCAACTAAGTCATTCTTGAAGTCAGAAACCACAGAAAGATCCAGCACTTCATCTGCCAAAACTGATGCAGGTAGGGAACACCAATGCAAATTGTTACTGAAGCATGGTAACATGTTTTTACTAAGATATCATATGAAACAAAATGAGATCCATGTTCAGAATACATCTCAGCTCAACCACAGTTTACAACTTGCATTAAAATGTCAGACAAGCCAAAACCTGGTTTCAGAAAGTGCTGCATGCACACAACTTCAGCTTCAGCCATTGGGTGCTGAGAATGCTAAGTACCAGAGTGTTATTACGTTAAACATTCAAATTTGAGTTTACATCCAGCTTGAATTGTAGCAGTTTTGAGGCTGTCGGCTGATAACCACCAAATAAAGCACAGAAAAGCTCTCCTCTAAGAAGCCAGCCAGACAATGAGAACATGATCAGGCAAATTCTGAAAATTATCTAAGGAGTTGTAATTCTATATTTGTCAAACCAATTAAAATGATAAAATAGTGTCCTTTATACTTAAAATTATGATAAAGATCTACATGCACAGGTATGATCTGTAAGTATAACAGTATTAGAATGGAGAGACTGCATAAACAAATTTACAAATTTCAGAAGAACTTTTTTGTGAGTTAAAATTCCATCATATTTTGTTCTTCAGTATCAACCAGCAAAGCTTACAATTTTAGCAGTCCCCATGTGAAAGATGTCTGGGACGGACATTTGTAACAGGAGATTGCACCCAGCTATCATTATCTAAAGTTTTTTTAGTCTAAATTCTAAATTAAAGTTTTTAGTCTAAATTCTCATATGGCGAGAACTTTTCTGCTGGAGTTGTGATCAGTTGGTCAGCTAATGCATTCTCTTCCCTGTGATTTATACATGTGGTGGAAGAAAAGTAATATTGGTGCATTTGCTAACTAAAATTACAGAGGGAAAAAAAATATTGGCCAGGACAAAATATGGTTGAGAAATAGGTAGGAAGAAAAAAAGTAGAATGAAGTAGAGTGGCTTAGTCTGATCAGCAAGTATACTTAAAATACCGCAAATAGTGAAAACACAATGTAATTAATGTTGTTAATATATTACCTACATATCCAAGAACTTGAAATAATTTTGAAGGCCGGGCATCTAGAATAAAGATATGTCCTTCTGTAGCGCTAGTAATGAGGAACTGGCCACTCTGATCATAACTAGGTAAAATATAAATCCAAGGAGAAAACAGTTCAATACAGTCAATAAAAAGGGTCAAATAATTCCACTCCCATAACTCTGCCAACTTCATTTGAGGGCATAAACACAACTGAAATTTCAGCATCTAGGTTTATAGGGTTCGGGCCTGATATAAAGTCCAGTGCTATGAGTGCAATTTTTGAGTGGGTGGTCAATCTAAAGCTAATGATACTCCATAGCATTCTATGTTAACAACTCTATTAAATCTTTCTTTGGTGTTCACTTTTTAAAAAATAAAACTACTATACAGATTTTTATATTATTTTGAATAGACATGTCTTTGTTTGCATTGATTGGACTTTTAATAAGTTCCTTTCTGTATCTATTTTTAATGGTTTATCTTAGGTAACTGTGAAACGAGATCACATCTGAGTCTCCAAATAACAGGCAGATTTATATTAAAGTTTAACAGTTCAAAATCCATTATATTTATTGAAAAATAGAAGTAAAATACTCTCAGATTTTTCAATAATTGAAAAAAACCCAACACCAAACAAACAAAAAAAGCCTTTTAGATCACTAGAGCTAATTACAAGAGGACTGGTAAATTCTGGAACTGTAAGCAAATGAATCATTAACAATGGTAATAAAAATCCACCATACAAGAATGGATGACCAAAAGGCTTAACCTTAACTTCACAAAACCTTAAATCTATATTCAGTGAGAAATAACCCTCTAAATCCAGATATATGGAATTGTGCGTAATTACTGCATACGGTGATCAGTACCTTCACTGCTTGGTTAAGCTGCCTTAAAATACAGGTTTACTACATTTCTTTCATATAAATCCTGCTACTACTCCTGTTGCAAGCAATTCAGAATATGTTGGAAAAAACTGAAGCTGTTAAAATATCTTACTTTGCTATTTTTAGAATAAAAATGTCAATTTTTTTGTTCAACTAACAGCTTTACTCAAGCAACAAATTGACAATATTTCTGCTCTTGTTACTATATACTTACTGCAAAGACAGCACTGGAAATTTAGAAAGAAAAATTCTGTGAACAACCCGTGGAGCTTCAACTTTGGTAACATCAAGGAAATAGATTTGACCTCTTTTGGTCCCTACAGCAACACTGTTGGAGGCAGGACAGCAAGCCATAGCAGTTGCCTAGTTGAGAAGTAAGAGATACTTAACAGTTCCATATCTTTTTATATATTATGCTATATGTTAGCATGCAATTTCTTTTACTATTTAAAAGTCCCTAAAATTTGGAGAAGAAAGACTAAGTGGTTTATCTAAAAACCTTTTTTTTTTTAACAAAGGATTTTAGAGGCATCGCAGGAATTTTACCTATGCTCTGCATCTACATATCAAAAGCTAATTCTGCAAACCTCAGAAAAAAAATAATTATAACCACTATCCAGATTTTAGGTGAAAGAAGGTCCACCTAAATAAAACAGCGAGTGCACTGTTATGTGTACAGCTGTTATAGAAAGGGAATTTTTTTCCTAATATGTCAGATTTCAGGGTTTGAATGCATCTTATATCAGGACAAAGCATTAGCAGTTTGAAATACTTTTATCAACTCAATTCTTAAAACCTGTTTTTCTGATCAGTCAAGGCATTTATTTTTTTTATACACTTGAAACTTTTTTTTGTCTGACATTAAAAATAAAAAATAAAGTAATATCATAAAAATTTACATCGTTATTTATAAATATGTGCTTAAAGACACATCACTAGGACATTAAGTTGAAATGTTTCCCCTGCTTTATGACCAAGTTAAATACATGATTAGTTCAAGGAAACATTCTGAAAGATAATCTTTTTAAAATCTCTTTCATGGGTTGTTCAAAAACACTACTGAGCTTTGATCCAAATCTGTGGAATATTATGCTATGAACTGAAAAATAATAAAGAAAATTTTAAAGAAAAGTATCAGTCACTATATAAGCTCCTGGTTACATGTACCTCAATATCAAGGTTTAGCTTGCTGAGGCAAGTTCCGTCTTCCAGGAACCAAACTTGTACTTCACCTGAAATTGTTACAGACTGTTGAACAGAGAAAAACATAGTCAAAAGAGGGTGGAATAACCAAATAGTCTGGAAGTGGCTAGTGATCTCCTGCAGAATATAAATTCAACTAATGTTTGTGCATAGCAGATCAAAGGTTACTCGTTTTGCTTGGAATTATCTTGCTTTTCCTTTAAGTCCAGTTGCTGCAAGGTATACCCGCCTAAGGAAAATGTTTAATAATTTTTGTGAATTGCTGCAACTACAGGAATGGTCTTGAAGCAGAATGAGACAATCTAGGGCAAAACATGTAAGCTTGATCAATATTAGCACTCCCATCATTCAGCCAGCAATAGAAAAACCTGCTTATAATTTTCTTTCCATAGGACAAGGCTTAAGAAGAAGTCTTGTTTTCTCACATGAAAAATTATGCGTATCGTAATGGTGCTTGAGTTCTTATATCCAGGCAATTTTGTAATTCCACAGTAAAGTATGGCTACAGATCCATCAACCCTCACATTACTCATTCAGAGACAGGTAAAATTTATCATTGTCATGCTAATGACCAACAAACAGATTCAGCAGAGCTAACTGATTAAGATCCCAGGGTTCCCAGGCTGGCTACTTGAAGAATTCATGGTCTGGAGATGAACTGCTGGCTAAAATATATGTCTTGCAGGAGTCAAAGACATAGGAGGAAAGCAAGGAATTCCTCAGAATGGACAGATCCATGAGTAAGGCCGCCTTTGTGCCTGGACCCAGGACAGAGGTATCTCTCAGGCTGTTTCAATTTGTGCTGAAGGCTGAAAAGATGAGTATGAATGTCTGGTTCCAACATCTGTTCTCTGATTTTAATCCACCTTTTGCTCAGCTACGTTACTGAACAATAGTGAGTCACACAAATCAACAGCAGAACCAATATGACATTTTAGCAATCTGTAAATTATCCACCCTGCATTCTAGAAAAAGTTCTGACCATTTTATAGGCCATACCTGAATTAATGCTATTTACTTCCTTAATGAGAAGTTACACAACTGTAACAAATATCAGAACAGTCCCAATCTCTACAAGGCTTTTGATTTTGTGCCTTAGCAACATACTGGTTACCTGAAAAGAGCCACTATTATATATAATAAAGAATACCATTTCTTACCACACAGTATTTGTTCCCTGGAGTAAGAAAATCAGCTGCCAGAAAAAAACTGCTGCATGCGTCTAAGAGTTTGACAGCTTCTCCACTGTGGGCAGGTTTGTAAGTATAGGCTGTCCCCTGACAAAAACAAATAATCCATCACTGGGCTATGAAACTTTTTATTAAAAGCTTTCTACGACTTCAACAAAATATACCCATCTTTCTGAGCTTCACTCTTTAAAGTTTTATAATTGACTCCAAACTGAGGTAAAAAGTGCCCAATAGAATTCAGCTGAATTTAGTGGATCATATTAATTTACACTAGTTGAAGATCAGGTTAGTTCATTTTAGAGTGATCCAGCTACTCACATTTTCAAGAAGTTTTGTTTCTCAAAATTGCTTTAATAAAATAATTTAAAACCACCCTATTTCATTTTACTCCAGGAATCAATAAATATTCTAGACCAACATAAAATAGAAATCATAAATCAAGCTTTAAGAGATGTTTTTATCTAAAGGTCTCAAAGCCTTTTAGAAACAATTCCTAACTAATATTGACAAAGATTTTAGAACTCTACTCATTTTACAAAAGGATAATGAAATCAAGAGAGTGTGACCAAAGTTACCATTGCACTTCTGTCCTGAACACAGAACCTCCCGACTCACATCCAAACACACATACCCCAAAAACATTTTAAGAGCTTTAAAAATGACAATTTAAATGACTAAAGGTCTGGAAAAACTGGAGGAATTTCAGTATTTGGGACCCTTATGCAAGATTTATAGACATCAGGCTGGTCAAAGCAGGATCTTGGACAGGGCTGCCAGAAAAATTCAGGTACATATACAGAACAACTCTACTGCATAGCCCCAGTAGGTCTGATGTACCCAAGCTACACTTTTCTTACTGTGCAGGCACACATCAAGCCTGGAGCTCATGCTCAGTAGGTCCCACATGACCTGGACACATTGGAGACCCTGAACATGTACTCCACTGTACACACACAAGTATTTCTGTTGGGAAATCTCAGCATTAGGTACTTTATAATCCACCATCTGTAGGAGATAATTGTTCTGTGCTTCATTAAAAGTCTTTACAATCTTTCATCAAAAACACAAGCGGGACTAAATTCACCTCTGATATAATTTGTTGACTTGTGCGATTACATTACAGACATTTCATGGCAATAGTATCAACATACACTTAAAGAATCACAGGAACATCCAATTATGTAATGCTATTATCTCAAATGCTATACCTGGTCAGTGACAAGCAGAAGTACAGTGTAATCAGGAGAGAATATGAGGCTGGATATGGGTTGTAAGATATCAGCACAGATTTTCATTTCATACTGCAGACCTCTGATGTGATAGAAGAATAAAATGCCCTCCTGTTCATAAAAGTACAAATCCACATAAGGTCTAAGTCATTTATCCTAGCCCACTCTGGCAAACTGAACTGCAAGAACTTCTGAAAATCTCTAAAGTAACAGTGTTTAACTGTATCCCATCTCTAATGGTCTCATTTGCCTTCAGTACATTTAAATCCAGAGGACTCACTCTGGATAAGAAATTTATTGAAAAATGAAGGTGTTCTTTAACACAAGTCTTAGTAACAGTTCATATTTGATAACAACAGATTCTCTCATCAGTTAATACTTAAGATTTCATTTTCATTTTTTTGAGACAGTATAAGAATTTGTCCCACTCTTAAGCAGTACTGTACAATGGCATTGTCAGTTTGGGTTAAAGACGGAGCTAGATTTTGCACAAAACAATTTGGCAGTTCTCTTGGCCATTTTCTCTCCTTTCCTATTTTTTTCCATCTTTCTTTCCTGTTCCTCTAGAATACTCCTTGTATTTTGTTAAAAATAGAATTGCTCTCTTTTGTTGCTTCTTTGACTACAAAAAAGGAATCTCTTTCCACCCTGCTCTCTTCCCATTTCTCGTCTCAAGTGTTAACAAAGAAAATATACACAACACCAGAGAGAACCTTTATAGTTCTGTGGCCCTTCACTTTTTTCTAACTCCTGTCTTTGCCGTGAACTCTGCAAATATACTCCATTTGAATGTTCTTTGATTTTCATACAATAAGAGTAGGTTAAAAGCATAAAGGATGCCTTACACTTCCAGCTGCGTACAGTCCCTCATTACAAAATGTCATGGCCAACAAAACTGGATTTTGCAGATCCTTTGGTTTGCCACCTGAGAGAACAAAACCAAGACAAAATATAAAATTTAACTTATTGCAACAATGTGTCTCAATTTCAAATCTGGGATGATTTGTGAGTAAAAGGGCTCCATTGGCTATATATTCTTTGGACTTTTTGCTGTGATAATGAAGGAAAATGTTGGTATATATAATTTGAAATTACAGTACTACTGTTGTCTGATGAACTAGAAATTAATTTGAGAAGTAATTTGATTTTGTAAAGGCTGCTAAATAGCCATGTTAAAGTTTGTCAATAACAGAATCAGAACCATTTAGGTGGGAAGAGACCTTAGAAGTCGTCTGATCCAACCTCCTGCTCAGCACAGAGCCAACTTCAAACTCAGAACCAACATCAAAGTTAGATCATGTTGTCCAGAGTAATATCCAGGTTTGAACATACCCAAGAATGGACATTCCAAAGCTTCTCTGGGCAACTTGTCCCAATGTCTGACTACCTTCATCGTGAAAGTATTTTTTTTCCTAATATCTACCCAGAATTTCTGTTGATGCAGACTGTGTCCCTTTTCTGTCTGGTTTCATGTTCTCTGTAATCTTTCATTAGGTAGTTGAAGCAACAGTAAAATCCTCCATTTCCTTTTCTCCACGCTGAACATAGTTCTCTTAGCCCATCTTTGTATGTCATGTACTTACACTATGCAATAATCTTTGTGGCCCTGTGCTGGACTTCATTATGTGAATATCTTTTTTGCACTGTGGAGCCCAAAACAAAGTGTTCGAAACAATCCCTAAATCCTAACTCAACTAAATTATAAACGGTTGCAGTTCTAAAAAAAGTTACTAAAACTAAGCAGTAGGGAACCTATTCCAGCGTCACTTATTACAATTTAAATTAGAATGAACAGAAATTATTTCACTGTCACTGTTTCTCCTGAGGCTATTAATTTGGCTGTCTATTAGCACAAAAGTTATTAATCATTTGTCATGTAAGCATATAAAAGATTGCCATCAATGTGTCTTACAGAGGTCTGTGTGAGCTGAGCTTTTTTTAACCAGTGGCTTCCAGCTCTACTCATATATTATTACTCCCAGACATCACTGGTGCTGCCTAAAATCTATTAGGTTGATTTGAACATGGAAATACCTTTCTTTTTCTGTACTTCTCTGCGAACATATGACACCACGTCCGATATTTTACGCATGTACTCTGCACAAAAGAAAACAATTCATAACATCAACCTTGTTTATATGTCAACATTGCATAAAACTCATTGTATTCCAGCCAGGTCCAGTACACTGAATCAAAAATGTGAATTCTTCCTCAACATCCACAATTTCTGTCATTTATGCAACTCAGCAGGTACAATCTTTTACAGCCTACAGCTGTAAAAGGGAGACAGCAATACCTGGCATGGAGAGTGGTACAGATGCAGATTTATCTTTCTCCTAGTGTTAAGTTACGGTATTGTTATTTTTAACTATGATTTTTTCATTTTATGTAGTTATGAAGAAAACTTTAGTCAGTCTGAAGGACACGCCCAAGTGAAATGTTGTGGCTGCTTGTGATTCCGATTGCAACACCATAACAGGAATTTAGTATGTGCTTAAAGATGGACATGCATTTAAGCATTCTGCTAAATATATATAGATTGCAGTATGTTTTAAATTAAGCAGAAGCTTCAGTACAATATGAACACACACAAGTCTGTTACACAGTTTTAGGACAAGACTCAATGAAGAATATACAGGCCAAGGAAAAGCCTGAATGGCAAATATTCTTGTTGCGTTCTAGTGAACTGGCAAAAACATTTCTGGTCACACCTCTGATTTTTATTTGTTGATGATTTCCAACTCCTGATTTGGTAAACTTAAAACTCTGGTAATTTCAAAAGCAGAGAAATAATGCTGGTTTGTTGGGTTTACTTATGAGCAACCTTCGTTTCTGTGTTAATTATCAAAATTGAACAGAGATACACTACTTCAGGAAAGTTAGGGATACTTGCTGCAGCTTAAAAAATAATGTATTACATGGCAGAAGAAGAAAGCAAGATTATCACCAGCCCATCTGTTAACACCAATTCAGTATTTATTACAGAAACTGTGCTATGCTGGTCTACAACAGGATATTACCCAGTTCTAGTGCTAGGGAGAAGTATATTCCAGTCCTCCTCTTAGACCTGACTGAACCAGTGAACTTCATGTGCATGGCAGGACTGACAACTTCCACCCCTGCAAAGGATGATAGGGTACAGGTTGCCATTGCCAGCACAATTTATGCTGGCTGTGTCTCACTGTCCTTTATCTTGGGAGTCCTCTGAACGGGCACAGAAGGGTAGTGTGTGGCAGCAGCAGAGGAGATACCTTGGGATTCCCAGAAAAAAGAAGGCATGGAATGGGCTGCTGTTGCCAGAAAACTTTAGTCAGTCACTAGCCTGCCAAAGGTCCCCATGAAAAAAGACAGGTGAGAATGTATATGGGGCAGATAAATTGCCTCAGCAAGTTGCAATCAATCCAAGGTCCTCCCATTCTAGAATAAATTAAAAGCGTATTTCCCTGAAGCCAAAGACACCTTCTGTTCACTCTGTGCGCTTCATACTTTCTGCAGTAAAGCCTGATAGTCTTTACCGCCTTGTTTTCATTAGAGAATTGTTTATGTAAGAGCTGACCTCAAGGAATTCTATTAAGCAACATTACATTAAATTCAGTTTTATTGTTTGAAGACTCATCATGAGTCTTCAAAGATCTGTTCTAACATTATCTAACATACCAAATGCTGACAATTCAATCTGTCATGCAAAATAAAATAAATTCCTGGTACTCAACTAATAGTAAAAAGACTGTGTATAGCTGGTATATTAATAGTTTAATGTTAATCTAGTAGGGCTGGTTAATAAGATCTGGGCTCCTGCAACTATTGCTCATTTTATCAGTTTTGATACATTTAGAGATTTTTCTCTGTTTTTGCCAAAGAAAAATGAAAGCCCATTATTAGGTGCTAAAGAAACCCACATAGAAGTTCAAAAGACATTCTTAAGTGTTTATCACAGTAATAAAAGAAATATGGTTCTGCAATATAGCTTTATAATTTCTGTAAGGTACACAATAGCAGAACAGAAGAAAGCAAAAAAAGCTTTCACCTATCCACTTTCCTCCCTACTTGAATAAAACACACAATGCAGCTATTTCTTACCAGGTAGAGGTTTTTGTTGAAGAACAGAAACACTGCATGTCTCAGCATCAATTGCCAAAACATATCCTTCTTTACAGCCCATGTAAATTTCCGAGGTTGCAGTCCAGCAGTGAGCAGTAGGATGCACTGAAGGTTTAATATAATTTCTAGGCTTCAGCACAAAAATAACTTCAGTCAACACTTGACAAACATCTGTACACTGTACAAGCAGTTACATGCATCTTAAGATTAAAAACAGGGATCATTACATCATTGAGTCTGACCACTTGTATAACATCAGTTTTATTTTATTCAGTCATTCCTTCACTGAGGCTAGTAACTTGAGAAACAACAACATTTTCCAGAAAAGTCTATGTCTGGAGGTAGTGGTGGAGAACTCACTTCACTCTGTAGAAGCCTGTTTAAATGATTAATCATATTTTCACTGAAAAATTAGATATTTTTAATTTTTAATTTATCTGGACTTATTCTCCAGCATTTGCATCTGTTATAGTTTTGTCCTCTAGCTTGGAAATCCCTCTGGTATCCTCCCTACCCTTACAAAGATATTGACCCACCACAACCAGGTCATCTCCCAATTTTTTTAACGAAAAAAATATGATAAAATTCAACACATTAAGCCCCTAGACTTTTGGGATTTTTTCAATGTCAGAATAGTACTGGAAGCCCAAATTGAAATGGTTACCAACTACAACCTCACCCCAACAAATGCTTTTCAGAAGAGTCTTTCACTTTGTAGACAAAACCTGCACATGTGGTCTCGCATACCTGGCAGTACTAAAACACATGTTTTTTTAATAATTTATTTTCGCATATAATCCAATTTGCTCTGTAAAAGAGCTCTGTCAACCTTTGCGACTTCTGCAAATAAGTTCTAGAAATATCCCTGCCACAGACTTCCCACGTGCCTTGAATTTCATTTCGCTGTAATAAATCTCATAAATCCATCATCCATAAAACAGGAAGAACAGAACTTCTCCACCAAATATTATTAAAGACAGTGATACAGTTCAGATACAACAGTAACAGAGATCACATAAATACCATGATAGAAAGAACTAGATTGAAGAGAATTTGGGGAGGGGGAGAGGGGAATAAAACACAAGAAAACCTTGGGAGAATGTTTAAAAGAGAAGATTCAAAGAACCAAGCCTGTGAGCAGAAATGGTGAGGAACACTAGATAATACGATGGGTGGAAAAAAAAAAAAAAGTGTCTATAATACTATAAAACACCTGCTGTCTCACTAAAGGTTCTATAAAAAGAGGAAATATGGATGGACTTGTGATGAAAACATAGGGCAGAGATTCATAAGTACCCAGATTTTATTAGTAAAATATGCCAAGGATTTGCTATATGATTCTTGGTAAGTAACTTACTCTCTATTTATGCCTACAAAGCATTTTTAATTTCTCAGGGGGAAGCTGGTACAGAAATAAAGTATATTAATATTTACTTTATAAATCAATTAGGACTAACAGTAATAAATCTTTAACAAACGGGGCTTTATATCACCAAGAGAAACATCTGATATAGGCATTTTCACTGATTTTATGAGGCTTGAACATCACAAATCTTTGGGACGATTGTAACTGAACTACTGTGAATCAGAAGCTTCCTGTGTAAAGACAGCTTCTGTAATGTTTCTTTGTACCTGCTGTCATGACTGTCTTTACACATAATCTAGATAAAATATGCTAATCCTAGGATGAGATTATGTAAATCCCAAACCAGGTCACTTCTTGAACTGGCATTGGTATGGTGCTGCATGATGATGATGATGATGATGTCATCTTTTCTTTAACTTCTCTCCCTTTTGAGTAGCACCTCTTTAGGGAAAAAAAAACCATGATGGATCACTCCTTGTCATGAAAGTTTTCATTAAAAGACAATGGAATCAAATTGGTATTGGGGACGGGGTGGAGTCAAATGGGCTTGTCATGGTAAAGCATATTCAGAAAACTCAGGTCGCAGCTGTAAGACTGCAACCAAACTAAATCAATCTAATGCTAGAAAGAAAAACATTGAGAGCTGTAGGATATTTCCATTCCTTTCACTCTGCTGCCCCGCTGTGGTTACACTTTGGTACACATCCAGCCTCAGTATCTTCTTGTAGAGTATGGAACCCTAACACATTTCAAAGCAGCAAACAAGTGTACTGGTGGTGGGCTCACTTTTCTTACATGCCTTTCACACATTCCTTAGGAGTGGGCTACAGCCTTCAAGGACTAAGGACTACAGGTTGAAGACAACTCCTTTAAATAATAGTCTAAATAAATGGTTCTCCACTTTGGACACTTACATCAATGTGAAAAACATTGATCTCAACTGACTTGGATTTAGTGATAAAGAACAAAAATCCTTCTGTTGAATTCTGCAGAGATAGGGAGAGCTTCATCAGGCCATGATACTGTTCCGAGTGCATTCAACTGAATGCACCTCATTAACCACCACAGGAGAAGCAGGTTGTCTCTTACTAATTGAAAAAGCATTGATGATAGTAGAGAGGAAAATAACTCCAAGGTATTTACAAATGTTGAGGCACAGATTTTAGGCCAGAGTCTGCTCACAGACATTTGTAATGGCATACAAATCATCAGTGATAGTAACCATTGATACATCTGCCGCAGCAGCCTGTCAATTTATAAACACAGTGAAGAATGGTAGTTACAGCACCTCTATTTTGGACACTCTAGTCCATTATAGCAAATATAATCCAAAGAAACCTGGGTATCTGAGGAACTCAGCAAGTTCAGTCATTTCAATCTCTCTCAAAGTTGCTACATTAGACACTTTTCATCACAAGGGTCTTGATGAAACAATATTTTAAAGAAGTATCTTCTCCATCAAGTATATTCTGATCAACTCATGCAGGAATTGCTTTGCCAAAAATATACGTTCTGAGTTGGGGTGCTGGAAGGGGGATGCTTAACCTGAAGAGATATATGCATGCAATTCCCCCCCAGGGTTACAAGATCTAGTAGTGGCTCAGTTTTTCTGTTAGAGATGGAGCATATGTGTGGCAGGCATGCACGGAGGGGAGAATGAGCACTGCAAGGCACAATAAATGCAAGTCCTACAAAAAATTACTCAGCTAATCTGGAGCAAGAAAATACACCAGAAATTGATTCAATGCCTCCTGGTGCTAAACTGTGTGTAGCACCTCACTATTTAGTGCACAGGAAACAACGTACTACCACAACAACAGAAGGAACAAAACCAGTTTGTATTTCTGCAAAGAAATTTTCATTTCTAAATAACCTGATGTTCATTAACTTGTCAATATTCACCACCAAAATGCATCCATCTAGGGAATTTGGACTGCAAAAAACTATCAAAATATTTACCATTTAATTTGAAAGAAAAGGAAATCTTGTCAAAGACTAGTAGAATAATCTACTCTTACTCCAGCAATATTTCTATGTATATGGAGAACATAATCACCTTGAAGGTGCTAAAAAGAAATCTAGGTTTTTATGAAGGCAGTTGGGAATGCAAAGACCCCATAGTGGTATCAAGTATGGTTGAAAGTACAAACTTTTCTGTGTGGAAAAGTTCACAACATGGTTCTGTGAGTTCAAGCATAAGAACTTACCATTCATGAATGGAACAGCATCCATTCAAGAAGTGACAAATTCTATTAAGCCTCACAGATCTAATATGACAGTTGTTTTTTTGCCCCCAATAACTCTCTTAATTCACTTCACAGGCTAAAGAACAAAGTGGTTTTTGCAGTTCATCATCTGCATCTAATGTAGAAGGCAGTAAAGCAGAAGAAAAAGGCAATGCCCCTAATAAGCATATATTATCTTTATCTTCCGTGTTCTAAGTGATCTGAAATATAAGCAGTTGATGTGTAATCAGAATCAGTAGGGGATGCTTGTTTGCAGCTATCAATTGTCCTGGAAAACAAGGGCATCAGCAGTTACACAGTTAAAAACCTCTGTGAATCTGAATGCATGAAGCCATGAAAAGACGATGAGGTCAGGAAAGCATCATTCCCTATTCTTATTTTTTATTCTGCTTTATAAGAAAAGTTTATAGCAGAAAACTGTGGTATACTTTTATGCATGGTAGTTTTGGTGTGTAATATATATCATAAGCCAAAAAATCTAAACTGATGGTCTTAATCTTAGAAAAGAATCCTAGATTTCACACTGGCAGATGCTTCTAGTTGATAGTCAGATGAAAGTAAATTTCAAATAAAATGAAAACATTTTTGAAGCCTCTCAAAAGAGGCATCTCAAGGGAGGCTAACAAGTAAATGATCAAATACAAGTGAGACAAATGGACAGGTCCAACACTGACAGTGGTATGGCAAGGTATTTCAGAAGCAGGGGTTGCTGTCTGGGATAAAGTCTTCAATGTTTCCATAGCCTGAGACATTTTCAGACTTAAAACAAATCCCAAAGGGAAGTAAGGATACCTGAAGGTTACTATCAGTTTAGCATGAGAATAGGTTTTCAAGGTTCCAGCAGGTCATAATAGCTTGGGCATGGTTAAATACTGACATGCTTTATACTGCTTCTGGGATACAGATTAGTACCCCCACTGCACACATACATTACTATGCTAGGACCTGTGTCAGAAATCTCTACATTGTACTGCACTGTGCAGTACAAGCATGCCTGTCAAAATGGATTTAAAAAATATTGTTGAGAAAATAGATGTATTTACTGGGTTGTAGCTGTTTATCAGGCATTAAAATTATTAATTTATTAACATAATTTATTAACATATTAATATATTTGCATAAAAGTATAATGACCTGGAATAGTAAAAAGGAAAAAAATCAGTAACTACCATGTATGTTTCTGCTTCATCTCCTACGAGTCCAGCAATGGCTGAAACTGGCAAATCAGGCCCATGGTATGGATCTTCACTATGAGAAACTGGGAAAAACAAATCCTTGTGAGGACTCATGGACCCTTGTCCACCAGGGAGTTTCACAGGGCTGTGAAAAAGCAAGAGATACTGTCTGAGGAGAAGAAATATTATTAACAACAAATGCTAATATAAAACTGAGAAGCGCATTTTCAAAACTTTGAGACACCAACTCAGTCAATGGGCTTTACTTCTGCAACAGTAATGGAGGATTGTTGTAGCCAATCATTCTACATGCCACATACCATTTCACTGAAAAGCAACAGTAATTATACTACCAAAACCAAATGTTCCTAACTGGCAGAAATGGATTACCATGTTCTAGCTCAGTGTCTTTTCTTGTTGCCTTGTATAAACAACTAATCTACATTACTGTTTCCTTACTAACCAGGATTAATAGTCACACACCTAACTTTCATATCCTGTAAGGATTCATGCTTAATGTTTATTCGGAGAAAGTTTAACGATCATGAAAGATTAGCAGTAGTATTTGCCTGTTGCACTCTGGTAATCAGCATATGACTGGCTGTTACAATGCAGGACTTGAGTATTCTGTATCTACGAACTATGTTGATTTATGGCTTGGAAAAAAATTCTGTAAAATAAACAGTTCTCAGTGGAGGTTTAACCTCTACTGAATGGAACAAAAAGTGAGGAAAAAGAAGTATATATGTATTTTCATATGTATATAATGAAAAAAGGCAAAAAAACCTTCAGTATGGTTTTCAGATCACAAATTAAGGCCTTGTCTGTACTTTCACTAGTATAACCGCATCAGTGGCAATATGTTGGTTATACTCGTAGTTAACAAGATTAAGCACACTTGGGAATTGTGAGTTAGTTGCCACTGAAACAGCATAGGCGTCATACCTCAAGGACTCCAACTTGAATGATACATACTACTTTTATACCAGCCTCAAAAAAAATTTAGCATAAATAAATTCTAGGTTTGCTGTGCTCAGTGAATTGCATTGACAGAGCCACCTGCTCTGGACCTGTAAATTGGCCTCACAAGCTGGAAATCACACAGAAAACTGATAATGCTTTTGGTACAATTTGTGATTACAACAACATGTTGTTTAACTATGCTTACTAGGAAGCAACTTGACCTAAATTTGGTAGTTTCATAGCTACAAAAGCAAGGCTCAACATAGCCACTTGCAGGAAAGTAGTCCAGGTGCTACCTTAATTCAGTCATGCAGCTTTTGATAGAGGCTGCCAAAGCAGCTGATTAGTATTACCTTCATGATATGCATAATATTGGACATGTGAGTGCTAAGAAATGAAATTGTAAATTCAATTCACTTGATTGACTAGACAGATTCACACTGGTTGTGATTTAGCAATTCATGACTGCAGTTGCTAGGTGAACTAAACTGGATTAAATTCTCTGCAAACAGATATAGGTTACTAGTCTTAGTAAAAATACTTCTAGATTTTTCTCTTAACCTGAAGAGTGTTCCACTTACTTTTGCTTAAGATGATGCTCATCATTATTCCTTTCAATATGCCAGATAGTAACAGAGCTCTCATCCACAACACACAGCTGTTGCCAATTCATAGGATTAAAACTTAAAGAGGTAGCTGTTACCCCTGGCTGAGACTCACTGCACAGGAGGATACTTTCTTGCCAGTTCCTTCATTAGGGAGAGTGAAAGAAAAGCAAATCCATTAAATAAGTTAAAAACATTCAAGCCAAAGATCTGGATGTGACTGTGACTGACATTCAAGATCAAGTTTTGTAAACAAAAACTTTGTCACTGACAAAAAATTTCTGCTGTCAAACTAGTTAGGTCCTCTTGAGAATGAGGAGGAGGTGGTTAATTAGCCACACAATTATTACTGTTACAAAAAGATTGAATAATAAAATAATTCTGAAAAGTTAAATTTTAGAAACATTATGATGCACCTCCTTTTGTGAAAAGACCAACAGAATCAAGACACATGGATTTTTTTTTTTATCATTCCATCAGTGACTACTTGAATGGGCTCAAACAATTAAGTCTTCAGCACCCCAGACCTCAGCCTTGCTTTTCCAGTCCATAACATAATTATTATTATAATGCTTGCAGACTCATACTTGGAAGGTATTATAATTAGGAAATAAACCACAGTCAGCTCATGATTATCTATGGATGAATTACTTAGGTAATACAGTAACTGTGTTGTGAATGCACACATGCAAACTATGGCTACATTAACTAACTTGAGCACAAAACAGGGCAGCATTTGTGTGGGGCTGTAATGTATAGCTAACAAAAGCCTGGGAATCTGCTTTCCACTGACTTTTCTTTAGTCCACTGTAATCTATTTTATGTTCTCATTATCTAATTTGCATATTTTGCCATTATCCAGATAAATTCTTGACTGCATTTGCATTTTTAAGTGCTGTCCAAGAACTGATTAACATCATTGGAAGAAAATGGTTAAAACTGTTTCTTAATTTCTTGGGCAATATATCTGACTGTTAATCTAAATAACATTTATAGCTTTAGTATTTGTCATTACTGCTGAGAGGAAAAAACCTAAAATGCATACACTGCTGTAAATGGAATTTGTATAATCCTGTTGTTCTGGCCTGTAATAAATTCACTCACAAAAACAAATCAGGATGCAAAACAATGGTTAATATTGATAGCATATGCAAAAAATGAGAAGTATTCACACATACACAGTAACTCTCATTAAAATTACAGTAAGCTATAAGCTGCAATTCTGACTTTAAAAGATATCAGCATCTCTCTCTAAATATCTGTCAGCATGTTCTCACCTCATACCTAACAGATAGTGCCAATGCTCTTTTTGATAGCAGATAATTTATTAAGATCTGAAACTATACAGTATGTGTACCTGAAAAAGAATCTGGCATTAAGCCTCTCCTTTGAACAGAAAAAAATAAAGATCTAGGGATAAAATATCTCAGATGAAAGGCAGCTTTTAGTTATCCATAAGCTTTCTGTATTTTGAGACTGACATAACTTTCAAAACACCTCTTATACCTCCGATTTCAAACTATCTGCTTAAAATACAGAAACTGTGCAATCATCTATCATAATGACACATTAAGAATGCTAAACATTGAGATTTCTTTTATCCACACACACACATTTCTACAACAAATGCACAATATAATCCAATTGCAAAAATGAAGGTCCTGATCTCACAGTAAATTCACACAACTCTAAGTTATCACAAATTCTGAGTTTAGTATTGTAAGGTGGTTCCATTTTGTTACTAAATTCTTGCTAACGGGAATCTAGGATGGTTCTTTCATGATAATTAGCTGCTGATAGTCATATTCATGCTGATTCAAACAGATTTAAATTGTTTGGCCTTGGCAATTGCCACTACTTTAAAGCATTTAAACATTTCTAGATATTTCCATTTTTAAGAATAATCTAGAGAAATCTTTCAAGAGGGTGGAGTTTTGTTTAAGTGCACACAAGGAACACATTAGACCACGTGTGTTATTTCTGGTGTGAGTGACAAGCTTGTAAGCCCATCAGGCTAGTGAGGCTCTCTCGTTCATTTCTACAGTGATACACACACATCCTTCCTGAACTACTGTGTACAATCAGAGTTCACAGCAAACACTCTTTTTCTTCACAAGGGATAAAGAAGAGGCATCTGTAATAGTATCTACTATCATTACTAAAATTCTGAAGTTACAGGAGTTTCTGCCTCTTTACTAGTCATTGTACAAGGAAAGGTCATCATTAAATTGGGGGTATACAGAATATTCCTTACGTGTCCTTGCTTGCCTGCCTCCTGCTCCACCCTCCCCATTTGTTTTGAAGAAGTGCTCAGACTCTACAGTCAATAGAAGCTTGCTGGCAATGAAGGCAAGAGCAGGATTATATTTTTACAGAAAATTAAAAAAATTAAATATTCCAACTTTCTGTATCTGCACTGTATTATATATTTCTTTTCATGACAATGAGCAGAAAATTATGATCTAACCCCGCGACCCATGATAGTGTAATCACTGAGCAAAACTGTGTGACAGAACTAAGATCAAACACAAGATTAAGAGGAACACTGAACATTCCAGGGGAACAAAAAAGTAGAAATTGGCTTTAGAACGCTTTTCCTCTTTTCAGCGGGCAACTTTCTTTCACAAACAGTATGGTTCTCAGCTTCCTAGGGTGAACAGATAATTAACTGATGCTGAAGACTTTAGAACTACTTCAAAACACAAAATTTTGAAGAAGGTAGAAGACAGCTGTAGCAAAGTAACAGTCATTCTGACTGGTGGCTACTAATGCTAGAAGATAAACAGCAAATTTGGTACGGAAAGTTTGCAGACAATGATCAATCAGAAAAAAAGAGAAAAAAAAGAGATGAAGGCAACCAGTCTGTCTTCCACATTTGTTAACTTAATTCATGCTAAAACAGCACACACAAAGTATGAACGACACGTAAATGGTATTAGAGATTTTTTTTTACTCTTACCATACTGAAAGAACAAATTCTGGGATTGAAGAGTAACTGGCTAGATATGGGCCTGTGAAACTAAATGCAAGTAAGGTGTAGTCCAGTTGAGCATTACCTGAAATGTAAACATAAAGAACAAGGTCTTTAATTGCCCTGGACTTTACTGTATGCTATCACAGATAGGGTACTCTTCTCAGTTCCACTTTAACTCTTCAGAGGCATTCTTTAGGTCCCTGATACCTTTGCTTCGCTCCAGATTATTGTTTTGATTTGACCATAAAAATGTTCCTTGTGTTTCACTGCTTGGAATTTTTTCAAAATTTTTTCAATAACACCTTGAATTTGTACAGTATTTTCCCCCCCAAGTACCCTGAAATCCTTCGCAGTCATAACTTTACTCCTATGCATGAAATAAGCAAGCAGTATGATCCTTATTTAAATGGCAAGGCAGCTGAAATATGGATAGCGTAAGCAACTTAACTAAGGAAAGAAATGTTATGAGGCAGGCAAAAATATACATCAGATCCCAGACTCCAGAGTTTAACTGCAAGAACCCTCATTCTCACATCTCGGATTTCCCAGTGTGGCTTTCAGCAGTCTGCCTGGGAGCCTACTGCAGTATGCTATTTTTTATTATTCTGACTATATTTTCCTAAAATGAATTCCATTTCATTCCATTTCTTTTCCCTTTAGAACAGCTCCATTTTGTATTGTCATACTCCGCCTTAGCCTGAGCTTAACAAAAACTAGTGCAGTGGAAAATCCTGCTACTGTTTTCCACACATCCTGTCATAAGACAGTTTCCTGTCACACTGTTTTTCAAGTCTGATAAAAAAAACCCTTCAGAAAATGCATGACTTAAGTATTGTTTTAATGAAATGCTGAGGGGAGGGTTACCACATCACTACCTTTTAATTCCGTCAGTTTACTCAGTTCTGGAAAAGTGTAGATGTATATGATGGGATTCAGCTTCCGGTCTGAAAAGGCCAACACTTGACTGTTCCCATTCACTGCAAAGGCTCCCACCTGGCCAGTCTGACACTGCAGTACTGTTGTCGTTTTTGTTTCAATGTCCAGGAAGAGGATGTAATTGCCACAAGGGTAGCAGACAGTTTGATTGTTGATAAAGCCAAAGTTCTTGTTTGAGAATCCCTGAACCCAGCTTAAGAAAGAGCAACTAAATGTTAAAACATTAATCAAAGACACACGTTTCTCAAAATAGTGTGATAAAGGGAGTATTGTAGCCTAAGTTACACTGAACTGATGCTAGAGATTTAAGACTCCTCCTCATACCAATGTTGCAAAACCACAATTACTTCAAGATCTAGTGTTATGTATCACTCGTTCAGTGTTATCCAAAAACATAGGGTCAATCTTATCCTGATGGAGTACAAAGGACTGTAACAAGAACATGGAGAGATGCTTCTATTTCTTTCAGTTTTCACTAAAAATAGTTAGCCAGTTCACAGGCTCTGTTTTTGTACTCATATATCACAGTAATAGAGTATACCTTCATTCTGAAAGAATTACACAGGTACAATCCATACTTGGGACGCAATTGTTTAACCTTTTTACACTTTCATAGTTCATGTCACCCCCATAAAATAAAAGCTACAAAGCACAGCTTGTGTTTATATGAACCTCACCAGGAGGACTGTTCTGCTTTAAAGATACCAGTACTTTAACATGGTAAAACTTTGGTATATAAACAGGATGTGTTACACAAGGACTGAAATAAATTACTGAAGAGGAGTCAGCTTATGAACTTACAATGTATCAACAAATACATAACTGCCTGCAGATGTGTTTACCTTTCAGAAAGTGCATGGATAAACACCAGGGTCCTCTTATCAAAGGGATTTCCATTTACCACTATGTGAAGATATCTGACTGAGCCACCGCTTAGCCTGGTAGTACCATGGCAGAAAAGTTTCAGCAGTGTAACAGATACCCTCTGTGTACAACACTGCTGTTAGCACCTTCTCTTCTAATTTCTATTCAGAAACTTTCCACCCCTTCTCTTCTTCCAAATAAGAGCATTTGACTCGAAAAGATTTTTGTCCTCTGCAATTGCAAGCAGCATTTTTTTGCTCCTTTCACAAACATGTCAGTCATAAGACCAGCAAGCAGCATTTTTTTTGCTCCTTTCACAAACGTAAGTCAGTCATAAGATCAGCTCAGCTGCTGATCCTCTACTCTTACTAGAAGACTATACTACAGCCTCAGCACTCTCATAATTAGGAACATTTTTAAATGACTAGTCCTAAGATATTTAGGTCCAGCAATAACTTGTGTCTGCTCTTGGCCTCTTTCGCTACACACCAGAGGAACAGGAGCACACTGACCACATGCTCATGCAGATGAACTGAACACCACGGCAACAAAGAGGAGACATTTGAGCTGATGAATGTTTTCCTGGACCTTTTATACAAGAACTAGATGTATGGCATGCCATGGCACATAAGCAGATCTTTATGAACATGCTCACAGGAGCAGCTCTATGCTTTTCCCCAACACTAGATCTGAATCTGTGGAAATGAAGTATATTTTAACTTCTGTTTGCAAGGGTAAAATGAAATCTGGAAGACATGTATGCAGGGATAAATTAATAGGATGACAGTGAAATTTATCATCCTTATATAACCAGTAAAGGTTTAAGGAAACAAGGGTTCAGGCTGTTATCTGATGTCATCCTTGACTGGTGCAATACACACAGTCAGGTAATTACCCATAGCTTGCTCACATTTTCCATGCTGTGTCTGTCTCCAGTTTTGTATAAACATTGTGTCAGAATATTTCAGTTATGAACTTCGCCAGTCGGTGAAATGTAGATGGGGCAAAGTAATTAAAAGTTGCTTAGAAATTTCCTTACAGAGCATTTTGCCACTGAAAAATGCTAGTTCATAAAAAATGGATTATATGAAGCCATGAGTTTTGTCAAAGTTCTGTTTTCTGAAGACATATGCATTCCAATTGCCCACTGCAAAATAATTGTCACTTTCTTCTAAAACTAACATACATACTACTACTAACATTAATTTATAAGGCAAACTTTAAACTTTTCTATTTTATGGGAATGGGTTTTGTTTCACGTTCAAAAGGGCTTACTTTTTTTTGTTTTGCGTAATATTTTCATTTCATAATGGTGTTTTCACAAAGAAAACCTGCATCACAGCTCTTCCAAGTACCACCAGTTTGCACAAAGGAACCCCTCTGAATAGCAATGACATGCTTCATTCTCCTATTACTAGAACAAATAATTTTTTCCACTAAAAAGTGCTGCACCTATAATTATGGACCTATGTCCCATACTATCCATAAGTGTTGATAAAACTGCTGAAATACTTAAAATAGGCAAGGAAGTTAAAATATCTACCTGTTACATAGAAAAAATGTCTAAACATCCTAGATTGTTGTGAAAGTCTCAATCAAGGTGGAGCAGGAAGGGCTTAATTAATCTACAGCTCCTGTTTGTCCAGAACCAAAAAGCAAATTGTTGGATTACCAAGAGCTTTGGAAGAGAAGTGTTTTTCTATATATACTGTGGGTCATGTTTGTGGAAAATGAAAACCTGAAAGTCTGACATGCAGATTAGGATGCTGAGAGAGAAACGCAGGAGTGAGGATTTAGAATATTAGGAAAGTTAAAAGCCACAGCAGAAAATTATGACAGTGGGGTTTAATAGGTACAGAACAGCCACAGAAGTTCAAGAGGTTGAAGTCGCCTGGGTAAAACAGAAGAAAGACATGGCCACAAACAGAACTGAACTGCCTGGGTTCATGAGACCAGGTACTGAAAAGAGAAGCATGCTCCAAGAGTTCACCAGGATTGCATGCTGCCAGAACCACTGCACAGGAAGAGGCAAACAACTCATACCACACAACTCATCGAGCTCCAGCTTAAAACTAGTCAGGGTTGCTTACTCCCTGTGCTAAGGGCAGAGAACCTAAGTTTCATCTAAATCCACCAAAGGCTCAGTCCCCACTATATGCTGCAGTCCAACAGCTTCTTCCCTTCTCACCCCCGCAACTACCTGCCACGCTGACGCTGAGCCACAGCGCAGCAGTCCCCCTTCCCTTCCCTGTTAGGCCGGCCCTATTCTCTGACAGCTGCGTAGCGCTGACCGGGGGCGAGAGGAGCTGGGCCCCCGGGGTACAGGACAGGGGGCAGCCCGGCAGGGCCGAAGGTCAGAGGTGTATGTGGAGGCCCGAAGGGCGCGGGCTGTGCCGGCCAGCCCCCACCTCACTTCCAGCGCTGCCTCCTCGGCCGAGGAGCAGCATTGGTCCCCCAGGGCCTCCACGCAAGGTTCCTCATCGGCTGCCTCCATCGCCCCACACCGCCAGCCTGCTTGCACCCGTCTCCTAGAAACAAGAACAGCTCCTACTATTAGCTGACACGACACCTCCCGCCAGGCTTAAAGCAGACAGCTGATTGGCCTGCCTCCGTGCGCCAACCAACCAACGAGCACGGGTAGGTATTTAAAGGGCCAGCAGCGTCGGAGGAAAGCGGTAGTGAGGTGTTTGCCGTGGGAGGGGGAAGGGGCGCTGTCGGCAGCATACCCAGCTTCTCACACAGGCACCGACCGATGCTTAATGGGGTAATTCTGCCTGTGAGTCATAGACATCTGTGGCCTTTAACCTGAGTTATCATTATTGTTGTGTCTAGAGAGCAGGTGGTTTTATCAGTTGCAGGGGTCAGCCTTAGGGGACCAGCCGTGGGTTCTGGCCTTCCAGCACCCCCTGGGTCCTTGCTGTGGCCACACATTCACTGCTCTGGTTCATAGCAGTGTTTGGCCTTTTGCTTAGCGAGGCAGCTGTACCTGTTCTCCTATCACTGCCTGTGGTTTTCCTTGGGTGAGGTACTGCAGTTCTTGTGGTGTGTAAGATGGTGCTCCTGAAGCTTCAAAGAGCTGAGAAGTTGACCACTGGAAAGAAGGGACAGTAGGAACCTCCAAGTATTTTAAAAGCAGAATTAGTAATATCTCCTTTTCCCTCTCCCAAAGGGAGAAATTTACTTAGTGTCTTGCTTGCATTGGCTCATTATTATTTACCTGTGTGGTGGTGGTGTGCAGTGTTGTGACACTGCTGTGCACTCACAGTGCTATACAGCATGATGGAGAGTGGCACTCTTGTCCAGAGGCAGCAGGACAAAGCCTGTACCTTACCTCTTTTCCCCACAGGTGTCCTGTATGCCATGCAAAACTATGATAAGGTGAGGAAATGGGTTTATTTTTCCATGGTGCCTTTGAGGGGCTGTTGCAGCAGGCAGATCTTGTGATGCTGCTTTGGGTTCCTACATGCCTGTCTCTGAGCTGTGAGTTAGCAGGCTGCCTGTGTTCCTAATTGCTGAAAGAAACTTCAAATGAATTTTCTCTTTTTTTCATGACCCAAAATATTGCTGAATCTTTCCTAAGGGCAGGCACTCAGAGGAATGAGAAATAAGTCCTCTAACAGTTTTTTTTTTTGATGGCAGGAGAAATTTATGTTGTTGGCAAAGGACATCGTATGTACAGCTTCTCTTTGCCTAGGGGCGTGGCAGGCTTGTGCAGTCAGTTACCACTCCCTTTCACTGCTTGAGCTGCTTATTAATTACATAATCAAACAGCAATGACTTAACAAAAAATCATGTTATTCTTCCATTCAAATGGATAATGGTGTCAGGTTCATAGTCACTTTACTAGTGGCCATCTCAGTGTTTCCCTGCAGGAGAGATCACCACAGAGAACGCTGGTCTCTGTGACATAATGCCTGAGGCCCAACTCCAGTGACAAAACCAAACCAAAAGTCAGCAACAGGCAAAATTCCCCCACTGTGCAAGCACGGATCCAGTGATGAGACAGGAGAAGCTCCAGTTCCTCTAATTAGCCTTGGGGGTTTGGCAGAGAGGTGTCCCTTGCCAGGAAGGCCAGGAGTTTCCTTCCCTTCTGCTGCCCCAGCCCCCTGGTGCCTACAAACATACCATTTCCTACTAACATACAGCTCTGATCTGAAGTATGTGGAGGCCCACGAAGGGAAGCATTTTAATTCTGGGACCATAGATCAACTTGGATGTGATGTGACATGCATTAAGAGGAAACCTCCTCCATTTCCACTATTATAGCCTGGGAAAAGCTGGTACAAGGAAGGCCCTGGTGCCCTTATCTCCACTTAAGGGGGAGCAAAAGGGATGGGGAGAACTTCAATCCGTGCTTCAGTTTTTTTGCTCCATGCACATACTGATGCTCACAGAGGTCACGTTTGCAGAAGCAAGCATGAATCCCCCTATGGCTGCAAGGTAGTAATTAAATCTAACTTTTGGTGTGTCCCCCTTGCCTGTTAGGTTATCTGTTGCCTCCTCTTGGGTTTTCATCATGAAACAGAATAGGAAAGAGAAACTCTCCCTGTTACCCTCAGGGTGGGATGGATTGGATTTTGAAGGGCAATAGGCGATGCAGTGCTGCTGGATCAGGCCCTGTCCGGGCGGGAGGGAAGCGGAGGGAGGCCTGGTGCCTCACCAGCTGCTGGAGGCACCACTTGGAAGAAAAGCAACAGGCATATGGGGTGGAGTTTTGCCGTAGGTTTCCCATTTAAATGGGAGTGCCAGCTGGGGTGGGTTACGCTGAGGTTATAAAGGAGAGCAGTATTAAGAGCACTAATTAGTAGTGCCTGCCCCAGCGAGCAGGTCAGCATCCCCGGTGGGGAGGGTGGGCAGCTCAAGGGGGGTGCACGACACTCCTTCCCGGGAAACCCGAGCGTTCCCCGCCCCGCGGGCCAGCGGCCTGAGGCAGGGCGCCGGCAGCCCCCGGGGGGGCAGGCAGGG
>JAVJGI010000065.1:22464880-22478648 GCA_035590275.1 Ibycter americanus | reverse complement strand
GGGCTCGCACGGGACCGGGGCCGGCTCAGGCCTCCCTTCTTCCTTGGGCCTCCTAAATGGGTTTTAACTAATCATCCCTGAAAGAACTGACTGAAAAGAGGCATCTGTGGGTGATTTGGCTATAAAGCTCGTTCTTCAGAGTTTTTTTGGGAGAGGGATCTTGCTGAAGTGGGAACTAAGTAGGCTTTGTATGAAATAAATTATGTAAAGGCCCAAAGTAAATCTGCAGGGAAAAACTCCAAGCTGATTTTTTTTTTTTTTTCTTTCTAACCTGTCATCCTGAATGTTTACAGTAATGGCATGTGAGCTTGTCCTGGGTAAATGTGACTAGAGCCTTAATGTATGTTGTTGTTTAGTTTTGATGTAAGATGCAGTGAAAATTCTGGGAGATATGAATATGCAGTGTTTCTGTTATATTATTGCATAGCAACACACAATAGTGAGCGAGCGGCCTTTTAAAAAGAGGAATATACTGTGTATATATATGATACATATAATATTATACAATGTGTTTTCTGATTCCTGTGCTGTGGTAAGTTAATGGCATTCAGTACTTGTGTCTGTTTCTTTTTCAAGATAGCCATGACATTTCAGTGTTTTTAAATGGGGACTAATGTTTCCTTGTTTACAGCTTCAAAGTAACAGGTTTTTCCACCTTTTTCTGATTCCCACCCAGTCCTGGGCCTGCCAACAGTTTGTTTACCAGCACAGGGCTGGGAGTTCATGTTAGCATAGTGAACGCTTACCATTCAGTTCTGCTGATAGCAAAATGGGAGTTGTTTTGGTTTTTTTCTTCTTGGCTCTTCTTTCAAAAGAGTAGGTGCATTGAAACTTCCAGGTCAGTTTAATTCTGTCTTTATGTAGTGTCTTTGGACTGATTTTGGAGCTGGGAGATTGTTTTAGTGTAGTGATTTTGGAGGGGTTTTATGGCTATCTAAATGTGGCAGTCGCTTTCTGGTAACCTTTTGGTAGTTTTGAAGGTTCAGCTGTGTTTAGGAGACCTTTGGGCTTACTAGGAATTCTCTGGGGTCACACATATAATGCAGCATGTAACTTATGGTTTGTTAGTTTAATGTAGACATATGCCCCATGTATCTTTTTTTATCAATCACTATTCGCCTTTACCCTAAACACTTGTTTATGTGAGGCCATAGGTGGGGAAGATAGGTAGATAGGATGTTCTCCTGATTTGCTCTGTGGTGTAAGGTCAGATTAAAGTTTAGCTGCATTTCTTAATTGGAAGGTAGCTTATCTGCAATCAAATGCTTCTTGCTTAGAAGAACCTGCATGTGATAAGTGCTGCATTCTGAGCTTGACCTTTGTTTTCAGCGTGATTATAAAGGCTGCCTCTCTTGTGCTTGCAGACTGTTCATATGTCTCTTATTAGTTTAACAAACATCTCATTGTGAGTCAGTGCTGATTTTCTCCAGAAAACAGAAGTGCCTCCGGCAGTAATTCTACCTGTCAAATGGTTGGTCCTGCAGAGGACTTCTGTGAAGACAAGGGGGAGCAAGGGAACAAGGATTCAGCCTCTCAAGTATTGTAGCTATTGAGGTGTAATGACTGCGTTTCATCATGGTATGGAGTGGACTGTAGCAGAACTGAGCCTGTTTGGGTCTTGTCTCTTTTGCTCTTCTAGCCATGAAGTAATCAACATCAATCTGAAGAACAAACCTGACTGGTTCTTTGAGAAGAATCCCTTTGGGCTGGTTCCTGTTTTGGAGACTAGCAAGGGCCAGCTGATCTATGAGTCACCAATCACTTGTGAATATTTGGATGAAGCATTTCCAGGGAAGAAGCTGATGCCTTCGGACCCATATGAGCGAGCCTTTCAGAAGATGCTCTTGGAACAGTTCTCAAAGGTACCGCATGATCATTGTGGGACTCCATTTTTTACCTTACCATAGCATCAAAAACTGCAGCTCTGTTGCCAATGCTGCTTTTATGCTTCAAGGCAGGTCTTATGTCTGGGAAAAGCATTCAAATAACTGGAGGGGTTATTTGCGGTCTCTTGCTGTGAGCACCTACAAACCATGGTGTGTCTGAATTGCTCCCAATGTTTATGTGTGGGGATGGATGCAGGAAGACAGCCAAACTAGTGAAAGTGTATATGACTGAGGCAGGATTTTGAGCATCCCACAAACAGAGCAAAGGTTAGTAGACCAAACCAGCTGACTGCTTGAGACCTAGGCAGTGACAACTGCTGTATGAGTCTTTCTGTAGGAAGTGCAGTGTGAATGTGGAATGTGAAGAATGCCTGAGAGAGCCTACAACCATGGACAAGAGCTGTCAGGTGGCTGTAGACATGGGATGTGTATAACAAGACTGGTTTTGGCTTTCAGTAGGGGTTGGAGGTGGACAGCTGTGGCTGACTGGAAGTAACCCCTCTGTACAAGCATGTGCTTTGAAGGGCATGGGAAGTGAAAGAAGTCAGCTTGGATATGAGGCAGCAGAGGAGAGGAAGCAACGGAACATGCAAAGAGATGTGGACGAAGAAGGGGGCTAGAAATGAGGATATATTTACAACAGGTCTTTCTGAATAAACATGGTGGAAGAGGGTTACAGGGAAGCATGTTGCAAGAATCCAAACATGCACTGAATGTTGGTTGTATGAATGATAAGATCTTAGAAAAATGTTTGTCTGTGAACATGCGTTAAGTTTGGCCACTGCACAACTTTTTGGTACTGTATGCTAATTTCTCTGGCAATTATCAAATCAGGAAATGCACAGGTTTGTAGAAGCCTGCATGTACTGGGCTGCCTGTCTCTGTCTTAAAGTACCTTAAGTGTTGATAATTAAAGTGCATTTGGATTTCAGAAATGTGTAACTGAGAGTACCACTCTGTGCCTTGCTACCTTTTTTTGCTACTTTTTTGGTAGTGTGTACAAATGGGAAACATGCTTTTCTTTTTATTGTTCTCTTTACTACAAGACTAAAATTCATTAGTATTTGCATTCATTCTTCCTTTAAGCCTTTTCTTACCTTTTCTGAAGTATAAAAGGTTTTTATTAATAGACTATCTTTAACTCTATAAAGTTAAAGCTTTTAAGATTTAACTTGCATCTGATATCTTAACATCTAACTTAACATTTTAAGCTCTGAGTGACTTGCTTGTATTACTGTAGTAGGAACATTAAAAACTTTATACTTTCATTTGAATAGATAACACCCATAGTTTTCAAGCATTTTGTGGCAGTCAAAGATGGTCAGGACGCCACGGCACTGAAAGCAGAGATTGCTGAAAAGTTTGGCAAACTTGAAGAGGTAAGAGTATTTCATGATAATGAGCAGGTTGCCTGTCATTGTATGATCCCTGTTTTCTTTCATGCTTTGTCCTTTGGAGCTAGATCTCTTCTCGTTACAGCAATGAATAATCTTTCTATTTACTCCCCCCAGCCTAGGATACACAACAGCACCATTAGTGTAAATTCCAAGTAGCTAAACTAAACTTAATCTGTGACGAAGGCTATGTGTACTTGTGAAATTTTTTTTAATTCTAGCTGACTGTTGTTGTCTTAGATATGTTTGTTCTGCTTTAAATGTAAGGAGACCTTGCAGCATGTTCTAAGAGCAAGAGCTGAGGAGTTGGAGCTGCTGTAAAGCATCTGTGCTGTAGCTCTGCTGAAATGAGCGCAGATACTCGGGTGATGATATATAAAATCTTTTTCCTTCAAGAGCTTGTTTTTGTTGGGGTGGGGGGAAGCAGAATGTAATGTGTCACTTGCAAAAATCCAGCTCTGGGCCATGTCCTGCTACTGGTGGTGTAATGCAACTTTAGCATAGCTCCAGGAAGTGTCAGGTGGCTTTGATGCTGTATTAGCAACAATCTGTGTCAGCAGTGGTTCTTAGCTAGTCTGAACAGCTGTTGGACTTGCCTTTATCATGTACCCATTTCTTCTGTGTCTTTAGTAGCCACGACTAATGCTTGTCTGTCTTGATCAAGAAGCATTCCTCCAGAGTGTTTCTCTTCTGGTGCAAAGCTACCAGTAGCTTTCTGGTACTTTCCTAATTCTCCCAATAGCCCTGTGCATTCTGTTTCCCCACCCCCTCGAGTTGCCAAAGTAAAATTGTTTTCAGAGTAGTCTTGTCTGTCTGATCAGGTTGATGCTGGAGTAGTGCAGGTGACAAATGAGTTCTTGGGGGAAGCCATGTGTGGTTTACATCAATGAAATACAGATCTATTAAACATTAAGGAAGAATTAACCTTCTTCCTGCTTTATTAATGCTGTGAAATACTTGCTGCTCCTTCAGTGTCAGTGTCTCTATTTTACTATACCCTGAAGGATTTTGCAGCATCAGCTGAAGGTCAGCTGAGGAAGGAACAGAGCCATTTAAACTTCACTCAGCCTACTGCAAGAGATATTCAAGAAGGGAGGTGTTTTGAAATGCTTCTGTGTTTAGTTTGCTGCTACGCGACAGAGGGAGCTGTGTTCCCGTCTCTGCAACTGTGCAGCTGCTGGGTTATATTCTGCCAGAGGCCTGGTAATTCAAACAGCTTGATGCTTCCTGAAGGACTGCTTTAAAATTTCCACTAGATCGTGGGGGTTAGGGGACAGGGTGTAAATGCCATAGGAGTAAAGTGTTGTGTGTCCAAAAAGACAAAGATTTGTAAGGTCTTTCAACTTCTACCTCTAAAATGCTGACGTGCCTGAAAACAGAGGAACTAGTTTTATGAAAGAAGAGACCAGGCTCTGGAGGTTCCTTAAAGGATGTTAAATTTGAATGACCATGGCACTTGAAATGTATCAGAAACATAAATGTGACAGGAGAACTTGCTGCGTTCTTCGTGGCCCTGCTTTCTGTGCTGAGCTGTGGGGAACTCTTTCTGGTGTATGTGCATGTTATACTTGCTTTCTGTTCCCTGTGCTCCTGGAATCAAATCCAGTTCTAGCCGTAATGTTAGAAATGCTTTCCTGATACCACTTGGCCTCAAGTGCCATGGGAAAAGTCCCTGCTAAAATGGTGTTCTAGTTTACCTGGATGTTAAATTTAGCTGGATTTATTGCTCAAGAAATGCATGTGCATTGTTACGTTTGATTAGTCTGTGTTGTTAATGCTTTTTGACAGGTAAGAAATCATGAACTGACAGATTCTGAGAGCTAAATTCCTTTTTGTTTGTGCAAAGACTGCAGCCTTGCTAGTGATTAATATTTTTTGACAGTTTTTGAACCTCTGGAGAAGAGCTGGACTGACAGTGTATGAAATAGTTAAGGCTGATACTGCAGCTGGTTTACTGACTAGCTCTGACTCCCCAGATATTGCGTGCACAGGAGAAATGTGCTGTATCTCCATTATTTGCTGTCTGATCCCTTCAGTATGCCTGCATTCCATTACAGCTTTTTGTTATTGTTCTGTTGCGGTAATTTTCCTTCTGAGGGCAATTATCATCTCTCACAGATTCTGTCCAAACGCAACACTGTGTTTTACGGTGGGGACTCAATCTCCATGCTTGACTACATGATCTGGCCATGGTTTGAACGTCTGGAACCATTCCAGCTGAAGGAGTGAGTACCTTGCCTAGCTTCTAGTGTGTACCGAAGTGCCTCAGCATAAATATTCTTTGCGTATACTCTGCAGCAGTGGGTCACTCTTGGGAGCTGCTGAAGAAAGTTTGTATTGTGTTACAGTTTGGGGGAAGCATCTTCTCAAAAGAGATGAGTTGTTCAGGGATCTTCTGTAAACAAACTTTCTTTCACCAGGTCTGTTTTCCTATTAAATAGTTTTGACAGATCTGGAAGAAGTGGTCACAATACAGGACTTCCCATACCTAACATCATAAATGAAAATGGTCTTTGAAGGGGATGGAGTTATGGAGGCCTAGGTTCAAAGTTCTTGGTCCAAAACTTCAGACTTGAAATGCAGTCTTCTGCTCCTCTTTGGAAATCCTAGTTGACAAAGGAGAGTGATTTTGTGTTGAAATGGGCAAACTGTATCCTACCTTGCTGTAGCTAATAGATCTGTCCCTGTTGTAATAGCATTTTTTAATATGTAAATAAACGTATTGGTCTGTTATATTCTTAAACAGATCCAGTTACCATGGTATTGCATTAATATGCAGGGAAATGGTATCAAAGGAAAACAGTTTTATAGCTGGCTTAAAACAGGACTAAAGAGTCAGCTTGTATGAGGACGTGGGTGATAAAAGCAGAAGACGAGTATAGAACGGTTAAGTCTCACCCTGGTGCCTGAACCATTCTTGAAGAACAAGAAAGACACATGGAATTCTTAGCATTGAAACTCTGGGCACTGTAAAATGAGAACTATACTGGTGGGTTGCTGACCTACTTTATCTCCTGTGTGGCCCTTGATTGGAAGAGGAAATACTACAAGCAATATAGGAGCATAAGTCTAGAGTCACTAAGGTATTTGAATGACTGAGGATCTGAGCCATTGTATGTTAAGAAAAGATGCTTTTCGAGTAAGGGTTAGGAGTTACCTGGCAAGCTATGCATCAGCTTAGGAGTTGGAAACTGGAATGCAAAGTACTTTGGTCAGTCTGCTAGAAGAGAATGAAAATAACCATTTAAACTTCTAAACTTTGTTTGCCACATGGTGGTTTTGTTGGTTTTTTTCCAAATGTAGGGTTTGTGGATTTAGTCTGTTAGTCAAATCCTCAATTTCCTTAATAGGCTGTGTCTGCGTTTTCAGCTGCTGGGTTGCAGGGTAGTACAAACTGCACAGTTTGTCTTGGTATGCAAGAGAGAGAAGAGGTTTGTGGATTGTGGAGGAGAACTCAACCACTGCACACAGCGTTTGCTTCAAGAATCGCCATTAACAAAGCATTCCAGAGGGAGGCAGTGGTGCACAAGCCTCTGCCTCAACTCAGAGCAGATGATAATTAAGAGCTGTGTCTTGCGGCAGGGGGTGGTGTAAGTAAAAACATGCTGATATCTGGCACAATAAGTGCTCGTTTGTGTTTTTACTCAGCTTTGCAGAGTGCACAAGCTCTGTAAGAACTCTTTCACTTTGCAAATGCTAGTCTGTCTTCTGTGATCTGATACATATTTCCATCACGTGCTCTGAGCTGAACATTATGCTGGGAGGGAGAAAGCAAAACAAGCAGTAAAATAGAACCATGCAAGTGGGTTTGCTTCCTTGATGCCCTCCACATTTCCCGTCTGCATTACTCAGTCTCTTTCCTTTTCCCATAGCTCTTTGAGTCACACTCCAAAGCTGCAATGCTGGATGGAGGCCATGAAGGAGGACCCTGCTGTCAAGGCTACAATGACTGACCCACAGACGTTCAAGGACTACCTTGAGCTCTATCTGAAGAACAGCCCTGAGGCATGTGATTATGGGCTCTGAGGTGCCAGTAGGCACATGCTTGCTGAAATGCCAGTGCTTCTTTTCAGTGTGAGCTGTGGGGATCTAGTGTGATTTGGTATGGGCTCTTCTGTGGTTGCATTTCATAATGGGGAATAAATCTGTGCTGGAAAGGCTGAGAAGCTGCCTGTGAAGTCCACTCCTTCCTGTCAGGAGGAGGGTGTGCTGGCTTCAGGCATGAGATGGAAAGTCATTGTTGGACATGTATATTGCATGAAGGAAAATGTTGGCTTTACTCAGAGGTGATGTTCTGTTATCTCCAGCCTCTTTGTAGGCATTGCGGTGGGCACTCCCTCAATTAACCCTGTTACTTGGTTTAAAAATTGTGATACTGGTGTCCTGAAAATAAATAAAAAGCAGACAATGTTGTCTTTAAATGTAGTTTTTCTTTTCTCTTTCCAGGCAGCTGTTAGTCGCTGGACTGGTTGTGCAGAGAGGAGTGAGGCACTGTACAGGCTAAAACAGATAGTGTGGTCTCTGAAGCTAAGATGTGGTAACCTAGTCTAAACTGTCCTCCTCTTTAGACAGTGCTATTGCCAAACCACTGAACTTGCAACCTACCCCCTTATCCCTGCTGAAGTCATGTTTGTAGGGACCATCTAGTAATGGCTTCCAGCTTGAGCTAGATATGCTAAGGGAGTTATGGTTATAATCCTTCTCTGTCCTTCTGAAATAGGGTTGTGTTTATTCTAGGTCCTAACCTGAATTATCCTAAAAGCTGGATTAGGGAGTAAACCTAGCAGAAGCACATTTATTTTCTGTTCCGCTCCAGAACTCAAAGCATTGGTGTACATGTCAAGATACAGGTGAAATCAGAGAACTGAAGTAGGAGGAGTTCAGGCAAAGCATTATATGCTGGTGGTGTCTTGCTGCTGGTGAAGGAATGAAAATGTTCTGTTCCAGCAGGTAAACGGCAGGATCAGAGCATTGCATCTTTTGAAGCTATCCTATAAGCTAATACAACAGAGTAGGGACAAGATTATTTGAATCAAAAGTAGACACAGGAAAGACTTCTTTCTCTCTCTTTTTTTCTTTTTGTTCTCTCCACATAGAGGATTTAAAGAACTATGCCCCATTCTGATGTTGCTCAGCTGTATATGTCTTTCTCTCCCAGACCACTAACAACCCAAACTAGCCATAATTCCAGGGGATAAGCATGCAGAAAGAAATAAGGCAAAGCAATATGTTCAAGGGTAGGGCTGTGGTTCCTGTGGTGCTGAGGCGGTTGTCATGAGATACACAAGACTGTTCATATCTGTCTTCGGCTGCAATGAGGTAAGGTAGCATAGCAGAAGGTGGTGGTTCATGGTTTTCCTGGTACTTGAGGCACTGAGTGTCTTGGAGCTGTTGTGGAGGAAAACTGGACTAATATTTTTTTTACCTTTAACACGTTCTACCCCAGCACGCTACCCCTGAGGAGGTGCATGCTTGTGTAACTTCAAGTAGAAAAGCAGGTATGAAAAACAGGTTTGATGAGAAAAAAGAATTAGCTGGAGCTTGGTCTGTCAGCTTGTGGCTATTAGAAGGGATTGTTTATGCTCTTACTAGTTTTAATTCAAACTATGCAGCTTTTCCCCTCCTGTTTATCTTTGTGGCTTTTAAACACATCTGGCACTACTTAAAGAAATACTAATTACTTTGCTGTTCCTTCCAGAATGCTGATGTTCTTTAAAAATCTTTCCAATCCTGATGTGATGCTTGTACGTGTTTCATAGATTGGCATTAGAGAACCCAGAGGAAGCATGAAGCTGTGAGGTGTGTTGTCAGAATGTGCATCTAGGCTGTTTCATTAGGTGAAAGCAGGGTTTGAGCTTTATGAAACCACTGTCCCTGAAATGGTGTTGGTGGGATCTCAGTGGCAAACTTCCAAGGATTAACTGCAGAACATTTTGGTTTTATTAGCTGCTCTGCTTTCTGTAGGGCTTGTTAAAGCTGTTAGTATAGTAGGCTTTAAGTTGGCTTCTACAAACATGCTAGGAATATGTTGCAGTTTGCTCCATGTGTTATTGGACACTAGTGGAAGATATGACATTAGGGAAATCCAATAATGTGTTAAGAGCAAAGACTGGCATCCAAAACCTGAACTGGTTAGGGCCAGACCATGGTAACCCAGAGACTGAACAGGAAGATGTGCTCTCCCTATCTTTAGTGGCTGTAGGGTATACTATTATAAACATGCTACTTCAGCAAAAAAGTAAAATGCAATATTCTGCCTTGTAATTTACTATTAAATATCAGTGTTCTAAATTGCGAGGCAGACAGCTGGGGTCCTGAACTCATTACAGCACATCAAGAAATGCAGGCCTCAGGCAAAGTGTTTTTAATGTGGCAGTGAATATGCAACACTTTGGCTCAGCCTTCAAAGGAAAGGAAAAGTTAGGTGGAATTGAGTGGCTTTCTCCTTTCAGGTTGGATGCCTGTAAAGGATGCATCCTATTAAAGAGGCCAAGAAAAGAGACCTTCTATCTTCATTTTTCGTCAACAGAGGAAGAAATGTAAGTCAATAACGAAAAGATCAAGCAGATAAACAGCTCAACCCTTTGGTCAGAGCTCTCCATAAAATGTGTGGATCAGATTGTACAGCATGTACTACATTTACTTACCTTCTACTCCGTATTTTGCCCTTGAAAGTTGTTGTTGGTGCTAATTGCTTTTGAAAACAATGTTGGCGTGGTTTGTTTTTTTTTTGTTCCCTGTCATTGTGCCATGAAATATAACAGCTCTCAGCACAGGTGAAAAAAAAAATAAATACTCAGTGTCAAGCAAAAAAGGACAGAGTGTGTCTTGTAGAAATAGTGAGTTTAGGAGCATGATGGATAGATACTTCAGATTAGCCAGGCATTGTGCCTTCTTCTGCCCTGTATTTGTAGCATGTCCCTATACCTTTACTGATGTCTTGAGCTAGTTGTTAGTGCCATAATGCAAGACATGGTCCAGCCACTTGTTCTTCATTATCATTGTAGGACCCCTTATATTGAAGCTAAGAACAAAGGTAGAAGAGAGCCAAGATGGAAGGAGGGATGGGGATCCCAGGCTATCAGATCTGGGAAGGTTTAATGAGTTTTGGGTAGGTTGAGTGGGAGCTTGGGTGAATGGAACTGTGGCTATGATAGAAGGTTCTTGCTTTGGAAATTGTTGAGAAGAGTGTGCAGGGATGCGTTAGAAGGGTCTGTGGTTTTTGTGCTGGAAATAGTAGTAACTGGAGATGCTGGTTTGAAAAGTCTCAAGTGTCATATACTAGGGACACCTGAAACACTTGTGTGAGCTCCATACAGATGCCTGTGGCTTTGTTGCTTTTTCTAATCAATTAAAAAGGAAAAGGAAATCATGGCTTCCTGCTGTGTTTCAATTAGTCTCAGCTTCTTGCCATACTTCATTTAACAGCTGTCTGTCCTGCTCATCAGAGGTGCCTGGCTGTGTGTGACTGCATGTGCTAGGCATGTGCTGTTGACACAGTGTTACATCTCCTGGACCTGCTCTCCCCAGTTCTTTGCTGTCCTGGTTATCTATAATGTTCCCTTGCATTATCAAGGTTTTAAGAACTGGATGTTTCTTATTCTCCCTCCTTTCTTTGCTAGTAGCCCAATTATTTCACCACTGTGTTCCTTGGACACTGATTTCACTTGGGAATCGTTAATAAAAAATGCAGTCTCTCTATGGTCATGAGGTCGGATGCAATTTTAGTAAATCATCCCCAATTTCTATAAAATGGAAGCAGTCTTTTCCACTGTTGGTCCATAGCCAACAGGGATGGCAGCTGCTGATTTATGAGAGCAAATTAGTAATGCCATGTGATGTTAGGATTTTTCCCTCCTAAAACACTTTGATTTGCTAAAATAGGAATTATAAAAATTTTCTGTGAGGTGCAGTTGTGTCTAGGGTGGAGAGTGACAGCTGTTTAGCACTGTGCGGTAACAGTGTATCTGAGTCCATGAGATAGGTAGAATCCAGCTCCTATTAAGGGACCAACGTACCAAGCCTGTTCTGTGCCTTTCACAGCCATCTTCTGATGCACGGGAGGCACTCTGTGAGAGCTACAGCATGTGCTGCAGGTTTGCATCTTAGAACCACCACTCTTGGCAAACCTGATGGAAAAAGCCATCTCTCCAGGGGAAATGGAGCTAAGAAAAAAAGGGCACTGAACAGCCACAAGCTGAGCAGGGATCAGGCAGGTTTCCTGTAAGCTGCAAACCATTTACATGAGTCACCTATGTGGCTGCACAGCAAAGGTATAGGAGGCTGGGGGAAAGGGAGGAAAAAGCTGTCAACTTCGGACTACCTGATGAATCAAATGAGGACCAACAGTGAGATGTTATGGCTTAATACTGTCCCTCCCACAGCTCTTTGCATACATTCCCATTTCCCCAAAGGATGCTTTTGTGCCTTTCCTCCTGTCACTAAGACCATCCTCAGAAGGGAGCTCTAAACAAGAATGCACTCTGGGCCAATCCACAGGTTGGAGTGTGGCTGGGGTTTTGGGGTTTTTTCCCCTCTACATCTATCACACAGCTCTCTTCTGTGCTTGTTTAGGCTTGGAAGCAGAGTCTGTCTCCTCTGACTTGTAATAGCTAAGGCATGGTGATTCTCCTGTGGGAAAACAGGCTGTTTCTCCTTGTGGGAAGACAGCTTGGATATAACCCATGTCTTCAACCCACAGGCTTGGTGCCTCTCAGTTTCTGTTCATATGCTTTATGGAGCTGGGCTGTGTTGTGCTGGCGTGTCTCTGCTCTGGATCAAACTTTTCACCTTCAAAGCTATGCCAGGTGTGGCTCTAGCAGGAGAGGGTGTGGGGTCATTGTTAGAAATCTGCATGTGGACAAGTCTTGCTTTTCTCTAGTTTTGCATGCAGGAGCTTCATGATGTGATAACCCTGAAGGTGAACCGAACGGGCAGGAATATTGTGCTGACAGCGCAGAACACCTCTGTTCCGTGGGAACACTTGTGTGCCAGGCAGAGCCACTATGCATCACCTGTGCTTACAGTTACAAAAACCATCCAGGGCTGCCCTGCCCTGCCTGGTGTGAGCTGGCAGGGGTGAGACCTGGATCATGTTAGCAAGTTATCTACTGTCTCCCTGTGGATTTGGAAAATCCCTCTGTGCTGTTTGATTCTCAGCAGAGGGCTAGAGAGCAAGACTGAAGGTTAGGAGCAATATAATGGATTTCTGCCTTGATGCACCTGGGGAGGTGAAAGTGACCGATGAGTCAGGCTGTGAACAATGTGGTTTACTGATCCTAGCTCTGCCTACTGGGCCTGTATTATACTGTGTTGGATCCTGAATGTTAGATTGTTTGCAGAAAGGTGCCTAATTGGGATTCCACTGACACTGTTGTGGCACTTCTGGAAAACAGCACAATACAGACAGAAATTTAATCTTGGCTCTTTATACATGATAAAATCTTTGCTAAGTTGAGACTGTTAATGGCTGTGGGTCCGCTGGTGGATTTGAAGATGGTTTCGCATCTAAAATTGGCTCCTTTTCCTGCAAAGCACCGAGGACACTTAAGAACTTCACTGAGGTTTTAATCTTCATTCTTGTGCACAGTTTTTAAAATGGTGCCACAGTCAGACATTTTAAAAGTGCTCAAATGCCTAAACAGTGAAGCTGTATTTAAGTGTTTCACTTCAGCACGTCCTGCATGTGCACCTCAGAGCAGATCAATAAAGCTATGATTTTATGTAAATGATCAGTAAAGCTGAAGATCCACCTTCAAGACAGAAATTGCTGATCCTTTGTTTTTGGTTTTTTTTCTTCTCTAACACTTTGGATAAGCTCTGGTTTTAGCTAGACAGATTCATAATTACTTAAAAACTCAATGCTTTTATTCAAAGGCAGCACCTCTGCAAACAACAACTGAAAAGCTTTGCTCTGTAGAGTCCTTCAAGCTTTTACAGCCAGAGATTTTGCTTCTAGCAGCTGAGGAGTCCAAGATGACACTCCTAAATATAACATAACTAGAAAGTGAAGTTTCTTTGAAAGAACGCTGTAACATTACTTGAGCCACAGCATGCGCTTGTTCAGATTTCTGGTTTGGGAGCAGACTTGTCCAACAGATAAGAATATCTGTTTGTTTGCTGCCTTCATCTGCTCTCAAGGCTCCTCTACAAAGTTGTGTGGATCATTTTGAGAGTTGCAGAAATAACATAACCCTGTTTCCTCACTGCTTATTTCTTCAGGTCTAGGAACGCATAAGTACCAACTCACTTTTACTACACTGAGGACATCTGAAGGATCTGTATGCTTTCTTAGTGTTATGAGAGTTTCTGCCCTTTATCCATCTGTCTGCTTGCCTAAAATTTGTTGGAGCTGAGTGTCTCTGACCTCTCTACAGATCTGTTAAAGTTGTATGGATTCAAAAGTTACTTGGCAGGAGATGAAGGGATAGACCCTCCTCTTCCCCGCTTCCCCCCCCCCCACAAAAATATCACTAGTTTTTGTCCACT
>JAVJGI010000065.1:22334857-22456854 GCA_035590275.1 Ibycter americanus | reverse complement strand
GGCAGCATGGCTGAGGTGAGCCCCCCGCGCCCTCCCTGCCCCGCCCGGCGTTTGGGCACGGCGAACGCTGTGCCTCGGAATAAGCCCCACAGCATCGTCTGTACCTATAGACGGTATTTCTGTGTTGAGTTACTTTTGTGCGCAGAGCTCGGTTGTAGCCTGTGTTGGAAGTAGGAGCAGTTGGGCTGCTTGCACATAGGCGGTAATGACACTGACATTTCAGGAACACCTGCTACTTCTAAGATCACAGGTGTGATGCCACCTCCCCACCCCCCCTTATGCCAGTACTGCGCTTCTTTTAACGCAGTCGGTGGTCACAAACGTAAACGAGATGAGAACTGAAGGTTTGGTGTTGGAGAGGAGGATGAAACACGAAGAAACCCGGGGGTGTTGCTGTGAGGCCGGAGCACGGCTGAAGGCATCGCACAGCCCCCCAGGCCCTGCCGCCGCCCGCCCGCCCGAGCTGGCCTTCAGCGGTCACTGTGTTGCCTTCGCTGTTTTCCCATCAAAGCTTCTGAAAGAAAAAAACCCTTAAATCAGAACCTTGGCAGGAAGGGGGGTTGGAGCTGGTGTCTCTGCCTCCATGCAATGCGTGGCCTGACCTTCCCTCAAGGTGTAAGGGTCTGCTTTTACCCTTTTAATTTCAGGTTTTCCAGGTAGGGTGCACTTATGTACCTCCCCCTCCCTCCCACAGAAAACCTGAACAAACAACTCAATGAAACAAATGTGTTGTTTTGCTCTCAGGTATTTTTTTTTTTATTATTATTTTGAAAGTTCTCACCTCTAAACCGTTTATGTTCAAATGGTGCGTAGGAGCCTGAACCATTTTTGAAATAGCAATCCGTTGGTTTGAGGGGGAGGTATGAGGGCGGATTTTTAAGGTTGTGGGAAGTGTGCATCTCATTGCCTCTCCTCTGTGAGGGGGGCTTGCCATACATCCAGAGAGCTGTTTTCCTGTCCAAGTGAGTCAACCTCTGAGGTGTGATTATGAGAGTTTACCTAGACTTCAGATTGCACATAGAGATGTTCTAGTCAGTTTTGAGCAAGCTTGAGTAATGGCAGCAATGTATCCGTGACAGTATGGAAGTGTCCCGTGGGCTGATTTATCTTGCTGCTTAGCAGATTAAGCTAACTCCTGAGAAGTGGCCGTACTGCCTCTTCTTGGTGTGATTGTGTTCTGCTGGAGGTTCTAATGGAAGCTTATTTTAAGCTCCTTTTGAAAAATACTGGTGGACTTTGGTGTCCAGCAACCCAACTGGCAAAATTTGGTGTCAGAACTGCACTAGATCAAAAATGTCCCCTGTGAAAGGTTTAACAGTAGCATGCATTTCCTACAGAAGAAGGATTGGCTTGCTTTGGCGTTACTGGAACTTTCAGACACGCTTATCTGCATGTGATTTGCTGGTACTATCTGCGTACAAGGCATAAACTAATCAGACTTTAGAGTGTAGAGAACTGGGAAAAATTGAGACTGAAATACTGGGCTTCCTGAGTAGTTGATGTATTGTTTAAACACTAGCACAGTGGTGATATTTTATAGACCTATCTTTAAAGTAGTTGTGGTACTCAATTACAGGAACTCTGACTGTTAAAGCACAAGTTATTTCAGTAAAATAGGAGGAGATCTGTTTGAAAAATTGCCTGCAATATACATATCATATGCTAGCAAGAGAACTGTCATGATTTCTTAGTAGCTGTTACACACTCAGTATATTGGTTTTTTATATTCTGGGGTCATGAGTGAGATGTTGAACTCCTGTTTGTTGATTATGTATCTCATTCCATTCAGGAAAAGTATGGCAAACCGTATCTAGAAGAAAGTGCATTTGAAGCACTGGAAAAAGACTTTCAAGAAGTCATCAATCTACTTAAGGCAGATAAAACTCTGGAAAAATTCCGAATAGAATATGAGAAGCTCCATTCTGTTATGAAGGAGTCCCATGAAAATGAAAAGCGTCTCATGAAGAAATGCAAGGAGCTGAATGCTGAGCTTGTGGTGAATTCGTCTAAAGTAGCTGTGCTCACAGAGCTTTCTAAAGATGATCAGGGAACTATAGCATCAATGAAGACGGTAAAGTGTTGAATATGATCTGAAATTGTTAATGAAAAACATGGTAATAAGAAGAGCATCTGCAACAACACTTCCTTTTATGTAGACAACTAGCCAGAGGACTAAGTATAGAGCTGGCTTCTCCAGTTCTTTAACCCCTGCTTTGCTACCAATCGCTTTGTTTCCTCAGGCTGGTATTTTTACAGGTCCCAGTTAAATGCTGTGTTTATTGCCCTAAACCAATTCCATCAGCTTTCAAGTACTCACTCATAGTTTTATTTAAGTTTTCCTTCTCTAAAATAACCTGTTTTCAACTTAATATACAGTATTTGATTAATTAGTATTTTTGAAGGGCTGCTTGGATGTTAACTATTGCCAGAACATAAAAAAATCTACTTGCTAAAATATGGATTGAGACCAATGGATACAAATAAATGTTTCACAGTGTTTTTGAAAGGGAGTCCTATATAGCATTTCAGTGTGATTTTACCAATTTACTCTGATGTGTTCTTTGTTCTTATTGATTTAAACTCTTGTCAAAGTGCTTGACTCACTAAAAACAGTCAGTGTTTTTAGCCTTACAGCAATGTTTGACTACCAGAAACCTGAAGCTGCCAGATGATCAGAAGACTGTATTTTGAACTTCTTTTCTTTCTGATGGTTTAAAAACTTAGCCTGTGGTACCTAGACAAGCTTTAGTTCAGCATTTAGTTGAGAAACCTCCATGCCTTACAATAGTGTTTTGTTCCAGTAAAATAAATTCAGTGTAATAATTCAGAGTGATCTATGAGCACTACAGAAATAGAAATTCTTTGCAATGAAGTTTCTTGTCCTTAGAATTATGAAGAAAATACACTCAGAGTAAATATTACTCTAAATAGCAGTGCTGTCATCCTACGGCTGCAGCTTGCAAGCCTGTGTTACTGCTTGAAGCATTCTCAAGTGTAGAAAATCTTGTTTTTCACTGCTGCAAATCAAAACCTGGTAGATGGATGTCAGGAACTGCGATGATCCTTATAATTTTCTTTCTGCCATTACACAGCAATACTCTGAGTGTAAACAGTAGCAGAGGCAATCTTTCAAGATGTTCCCAAGCTGAGGAGACATTGTCTTAGTAATGTCATAAAACTGAGGAGCGGAAGAGTAGGAAAAATAAGAGCCTTTCCAATTTCAGCAACTAATTTGAAGGCAAGGTATGGCATAGCAATACCACCTACTGTCGAACCAGCTAAGAGATTTTGTAGTGAAAAAGCTGCTTGAGAAAATGATCCTATTAGTAATAACATGCAACGCACAACATGTGACATTTCAATTCTAGTGGTGTTCTGTGGGCCAAGTAAACAGCACTGATACTTTTTCAGTTTGGTTTTGAGAATTAGTCTTTCCCTTAAATGTTCAGGAATTATTTGGATGTTGTTTAAAATGTTCATGTCATGTTTTGGGGTTTTGTTTGGTATACGCTTCATATTTCATGTTAACCTCCTTTCTGAAGGGAAGTTCCATTACAGCTGTAGTATTTCACTACAGTTTTACTAACATCCAAAATATGTGTTTTGCAAGTGCCAAAGGCAAGTGTTGAGGAAAGTTCAAGTGCTAAAATAGCAAAGATTATATTCTTCAGCACTAAATTAAACAAACAATCTGTTCCACTGTTTCATTATTTATAAAAGATAGGAGAATCCTGGTGGGGCTGTTCTGTAAAAATGGTGTGGTTGCTTCAAATTAAGGCCATAAATCTTGGTGACTCAATGGGTCATAAGGGTAGCAAGTGTACAGCCTTCCTCTTTTAGGTCATTGTTTCATATACAAATAAAAGTTGCAGAAGCAAAATTTTTCTCCATGTGAAGCTTGGTGGTAATCCGTAGGGTTTGTTTAGGGGCAGGGGCTAACCACACAGATCAGTGGCTGGAAGGACCCAGGTCAATAATAGTCAATAGCTGTTAACTGTCTGGTGGTTGTTCAGTGCTCTGTTTTGTAATTTTAATAAACGGTACATAATAGTATGCTGTTTACAGTCATATCAAAGGAGCAAAGGCCCAAGCTGAACACGAAAGGGATACAATTCTTTTTTTCATTGGTAGGGATACTGATACACAAGGCTGCACTGGAAGAATGCTAGAAGGGGAATTTATAGGAGCTTGTACTGCCCTGCTTGGAATTAACAAATTTTCAGTTTCTAGGGGTATCAATGCAATATACTAAGAAAGCGTTTCAGTAATTCTCAGTTTCTGAGCAGTGAAACTGATGTGATCTTCTGGAGTATTTAATGAAAATAAAGTAAGGCAGTCACACTTTATGAATTCTGCTTCACAATTTCCAGAATTCCAGCACTTCACCGAATTTTTTTTTAATTATTCTAACTGCAGACATCTAGTGTACTTCTGTCTTTATACAACAGACTGCAATGCATGTTACCTACCTAACCACATGCTGCAGTTACCCAGTGATGCTGACACACTGCATTTTTTCAGTTCCCTCTCCACTGAGTAATAATGTGCATATTTTTCCAATGAAGGCTTCCACCATCAAAAATTTCATTCTCTTTACTTTTGAAGTTAAAGGAAGCAATCTGTTGATCTGCTATTCAAAGTAAAGGACACAACCAAGTAACAACTACAATGAAGCCCAGTTTTGCTGATGCTGAAGTCTGTAGCGAATTCTTATTTAGATTTTGCTTATTAATGGGGCCATCATCTGTGCCTGCCAACTTTGTTGATAGAAATTAGTTTTATCAATACAAATTCAATACAATTGGTTTTACACATCAAAAGCAAGATAAAGTTCAAAAAGCACAGCTTAGGGTGACCTGAAATCACTGCTCATCTGAATGGTCTCATTGACTTCAGGGTATCACTTTTATGAATACTCACCAGAAGAAAATACTCGCTGAAGCCAGTAAGACCTCTCAGAGGGCATATTGATTTTATTCACCAGTTCCATCCCCCTGAACTCCAATCATAATGATTCAATTCACCAATTTTAATCACAGTCTAATCAGCCAGCAGAAAGCTTTAAGTAATCAGCTTTAATCTTATTTTCCATTTGCATTTTTCTAGAGAAAGGCTGGTTGCCTATTACTGGTTGGCAAATCTGAAACATGTTTATTTACAGCTATATTTTTTGCTTTTTTGCCAGTCAAGATGATACACTGTGTCTTCATGTCATCATTTCAGCCTAGTGTGCACTTATTTAAATTTCATAATTGAACATTTTAATGTAAGACAATAATGAATGAAAACTTTATTATTTACTAGATGGTACTTAATACTTTATGTGTGATCATTGCTGCATTTGAATGGAAATTAGAACTCAAAATATATAAAATGTAAAAACTGACTTTAAAACTGTTTAAATATGCTTTATACGTAAGTGAAAAGCACATTTTCAAACTATATTTTGAACTAAGTAATTTACTAAATAATGAAAATACTGATTGTAGGTAGTGAATTTAATTGACTATAATCTCTTTCGGAATTTCTGAACAAGTAAAGCCCACTGTTTAATTCTTTATTAATAGGTTAGGGGAAAAAATGAAGAGCAAACATTCCTGATCTTTAAGTTCCGGATGGTTTCTCAAATTTGGATAGGCTGACTAGCTGAATAAATAAAATGAAAATGTATTCCCTCTCTAGTTTCAAGAGGCTACAGATGTTATATTTTGTGTTATCTTTTCAGCAAATTCTGGTAGCCTGTTACTTCTGCTAATTCAATAGGTTGATTTTTTAATTTAGGCAGTAAGCAGCTAAGTACTACATTTATTTGATTTAAAAGAGTTCAATAAATATATTAACAATATACCATAATATAGGTGTCGTCATTTTGAGTTTAATGTTAAATAGATTTTCTTTAGAACCAGAGATGTTAATTTCAGTAAAGAACTGCTGTAAACAATTTGATATAAATTAAATTATTTGGTATTCTTCATTGTGGACCAATTTTTAATTCTTATTTCCATGCTCCCATTTTCATATGATGCAAGTAGGAGTTGAAAGGGACATTATGGCCTGAAGTAGTGATGGTTCTGTCTGGCTCTGCTTGGGGTTACCCTAGAGCTAATGTAGAGCTGCACAGCCACACTTGGAGTCCAAATTTGTACAAGTCCGTCAAGTCCGGAACTCCACCAGGAGCCAGCTGAGAAAAGAGCATGAGAGAGAGGACATCATGCTGTGATTTGCAGCCCAGGGTCTTCTAGTGTCAAAAGTAGCACTTCATTATTTACTGAGTCTTCAGGAACTTTCCTTCCAGTCCAGTCGCTTTCTGAATTTATGCATTTTTTTAGCACAGGATTCCAGAATTCGTAGAAGCTTGGTTTGAACCTGGCAAGGAATAAACCTGCTGTGTGCGTCTTAATGATCTGATTCAATGGAGAGAGATGCAGAGGAAGTTAAAAAAACAAGTGAACCCTTCTCCCCTATCTTGTTTGTGGATATCAAACCCTGGGCTTGTGAGAGGCACATGAGTCAAGCAGACAAGTAATTCCATGTGCTGAAATTTGGCTTGAGAATTGTGGCTTGTCTAAATATATAGTTAAAATCAAAGTACACTAGGTCCTCCCAGATGAAAATGAACAAAGAGGGGTAAAAGCCCAGAGTAACATCTTTTTTTCTCATCCAAATCAAATTGGATGTTCATTCTCGTAACAGCTAATAATATTTTTACGAACATAAGTGAGCTATTTAAGTAGATGGTACCTTTGTGGGCACTGATTTTTCAGTAAATTTTTAGATATTAGTGGGACTCACACAACCAAAACCTCATAGAATGAGATTTGATAATGTTCAGATCTGTGTGTTGAAGAAAATGTATTAGAGCTTTTGTAAATTGACATAGCCTGAATGGCTCAGAATGTGTGCTATGTTCTTGTTCAAAAGAAAAGGCAATTGGTGAAGATTCACAACAAACTGTTGTGAATGTAAGCATGAAAAGGCATGAAAATCTATTTTCTTAATTAACCAAAATGCAAGACAATTTTTAATTTGTTGTTAATTTTAAACCCAATTTAATTTATGTAATTGTTTTCCATTTTGTTCCTAGGAGATTGAAAAGGCCTGGAAAGTGGTGGATACAGCCTTTGAAAAGGAAAAGAAAATGAAGAAAACAATTAATTCACTGCAAGAGGAAATTGCACGCCTAAACAATTTAGTGAAGCAAGGATCTGGACCGTCCCTGAGAGAGGAGTACCAGTAAGTTTTCCCCAGGGAGGGGGAAAGCCTGATCTGGTTATCTATCATTCTACACCTTGTTTAGCCATTTAGATAGTACAAAACCACTGGAAAACAGAGAGGTCTTTTCTGCCTTTTACTTTTCTCATGAGTGCACATTTATTGGTCTATGTGTTTATGCAGTGAACAAGTACAGAATCAGGCTCTGAGCGAGTTCATTCAGCATTGGATTAAACTGAGAGATCAAATAAAAATCAATATTATGCACTTTCTCAGTACCTGTCATATTGTTTTATCTGACTAGCATTTCAACATACTCTGTCTTTGAGGATAGGATCCTGTCAACACTTTTACATGTGATGGCAGCAGGGTCAAGTAGGTAAGTCAAGGAAGCTGGAGACTTGATTTCTCTTCCGTTCGCATCTTTGTTATAAGGCATTATCACTGTCTGTATTCTTGTTTATATTTTATATTTATACATTTTCAAGACTATGTGGTTTTTTTACTGAACACTTATGCATAGAGGGACGTAGGCTCAGGCGGAGCCTCTAGCTGCTACAGTGTGCAAATAATAATGATCCTCAGGAGTTGCTCAAAATCCCTCCAAAAGCAAGTGTTTGTAGTGTCAGGTCCTCTGGCTGTGCTTATGCTGTAATATTAAGTGTGAATTCCAAGATGAAATTAAGTGTATTGACCCTATGACCTGTGCACTTTCTGTCGAGATTGCCGATGGTTGGCCCAGCTCGTTCTGGCTTGAAATATCCACACTGTGTAAGGTATTTATTTATATTATGCATTCAGGATTTGTATGGGGCATGCTCATCTCCCTGTGCACTGTGTATCCAGGCTGCATAAACAAGACTTGGGTCTGTGAGGAAGGTCTTTAGTGTGCTCAGAAATGTCTCTCCTCCATGGAATGTGCCAGCACATAAACCACCTGGATGCACGAGAAATCTATTCTACCTTTTGTCCCTGAAATGTTCTGTACCTGTGTAACAGATTTTCTTGGATCTAAAAGCTTGGTCATTAAGCCTTTCCCTAGTATAACTCTCCCTAAAGGCAGCTCTCTGGTGGCTGCTTTTTGCATTTTCCTGCAAGAGCCAGGAGCCATTACTTTGCCAAGACCTCACTCCTGTGTTTCCAGCTGCTGCCCAGGCTGCTGAGACCTGCCTACTTACGATTTCTTCTTAAGTTCCTTCCGTATTGCACTCCAGTTCCATGCTCTAAATACTCTGTGCAGTGACAAGGCCATGGGACCAGACAACTCCTTGTCCTTCAGCCCTATGGGGCTGAAAACCCTATAGTCTTTTAGAACTACAAGGCTGGTTTTTAAGGTTGACCTTGAACCCACACTGCTTGGACTTTCTTTCAGATTGTGAATGTGTCCAAACAGGGACTCTGTTTTATTCCTACATTAGATGATTGTAAGACATAACCTGGTTAGGTGCCCAGTCAGGTAAGCTGCAGAGAGACTGGTTACAACACTGTAACATTTTTGGTCCCTGAGTAATTTTACAGGATAGAAAAGGAATTTTGTTCACTGTTACCTTTTTGGGAAACTGAAGGCTTCTTGAGACCCATGAGGATGTGATATAACAAGAAAGAGTGATTTATTGGACTAGGTTAGCTTTTAAAGCTGGCTATGTTGATGGTGACTACAATCATAGTAGATAGAGCATATAATTCAATTGCCCAGCAGAGCCTTAATCCAAGAGGAGTTTAAAATGAAACAAATGCCTTTTAAACTCCTGTTTCTCACAAAAGATCGTTCTCTGGCATAGAAGGAAGAACAGAAATGGCCTGTGACACTGCTTGACTATTATTTCCTTGCTTCCAGTATCCGGGATTTGCTAGAACTTAAAGAAGAGGTAACAAAGGAGCGAGATGAACTGTTGTCAGAGGTCGTGAAGTTACGTCAAAGTCTAACTCAAGTCACAGAGCAGCAGCAGGATACAGAGAAGGCAAAAAACAAGGCAGATCAATCCATTATGCAGGTCTGTACAGATCACCAGGTAGTGATTTTAAGTTTTGTCCTGAACCATTTTCCACATTTACAATTGATCTCCTTTGACTAGTATGCTACTACCTGTTCTTTCACATCTCAAACATTTTCAGGAGTGCTCAGAAAGGAGTCTGTTGTGAATGATTTTTGTATTTTTCTCTACTTCTAGGCTATGTCCTTTGCAAAGTGTATTGTGATGTACCAGCTTCTTCCATAGCTTCCCCATACCCTGAATGAGGTCAAGGTTCCTTTGCTTGAATCATAGTTATCTTTCATACTGGAGATGTGTGGTTTTTTCCTGCATTGTAAATCCTTATGCCTCAAAAGAACCACTTAGAACATAGACCTGGAATGCATATGCTAGGTCCCTTGCTGTTGGCATTGGTTGTCATATGATGCCATATCATCATTTTTAAGAATGTATCAAATTCTGGCTTAAAAGCTAATTAGGCTACTTTCTGCACTACTACTTACGGGAAACTTTTCCAGAACCTCACTTTTCTAATGTCTAGAGACCTCTGACTTTCTTCTTCACACTGATTCCTGCCTACTGTTTTTCAGCTTAAATAATTTTTCACCTCACCAGTGTCTGTAGAGAGCAGTCATATTCCATCTCAGCTTTACTTTTTTTGTCTCATCTTAAGTTAGGTTCTCTGTTTTTCTGACCATCTGAGTAGACCGTTCTTCTTTACTGATCAATATGTGTAGCTTCCTTTAAATGTGTATGGCAGCTAGAGATACGGAAGACTGAGGATCAATAGGATACCCACTGGAGAGAAAGTAGAAAAGGATGGAAGACGGAATACAGAACTCTGATACATCAAAATCTAAAAACATAATAATGAGGAATAAAAGAATTTAAAGCAAAATATAAATAGGGGCTGGAGCAAGACAACAGGAGAAAGGAAAAGCAGAAAAGAACACTTAAAGAACAGAGAAGAGCTAGAAGCAGCATTTAGCTTACAGTTTTTTATTAGTCACAAATAGGAAAGTAATGATCAGCCTGGGTTTCGTGCACATAACCTGTTTCTGTTTCTAAAGCAGATGGATGGGAATGTATTACAAGAGAATATAAATCCTTGCTTTTCTGACAGCATTGTGGGCATGGGAGAAAAGAGAGAGGATTGAAACTCCCGCCAAAACTTACTGAATCTTGCCAGCCTTAATCTTCTGATACTAACTTCGTCAGCCCTTAAATTTATGGGATTGTTACAGCATTTGTAACTTGTAACCACCTCCTGTTCTCCCAGTATGAAATTACTCTCCACTTCAGACTGTTTAAATGACAATGGCTTTTTGAAGATCCTGTTGAAGACCCTATCAGTTCTGGCAACTTTTCATCTGTGGGCTCAGAGGGAGAGGAATGTTTAAGTGAAGAACATCTTTCAATTGCTGGTCCCTGGCCAAACTGAATATTTCCATGTGGATCAACCCCCTGTGTCTCCTCTCTGCTGATTCTGCTCCATCACATTTTTGGGGAGGGAGAGAGCCGAAGTCACAAGACAGTCTATTAAATATGAGAAAGCTCCTCTTTCAGCTTTCTCACAGAGGAACTTGGAGAGCAGAAGGATTGAGAGCAGTTGTGAAAATGAACGCTGGTCTGACGTCTCTCTTTTTCCTTTAATACCAGTGTAATAAGTGTTTCTGCTGGTGAGACAGAAAAAACAAAATAAAAATCCTCACAATACAACACCAAGCCCTAATTAGTTTTAATGCTGCATTCAGAAAGTACCACTTTACATGCAACTTAAAACTGAAAGTACATTTGTGCCACTGCATCTCTGGAGGAATGCTTTTATGTCTGCATCAAAGCCTTCTGTGTGGGTGACCTGACTGGTGCTTAAGAAATTATTGTATCAATAAATACGTTCCCTCATGCAGGATTTTTTGTTCAATCACTAGAGAACATACTTACTTCTGAGAAGATCTGGCATAATCCATGTAGTAGTGGGTCCAGTAGTACAGAAGCTGCTGTTTTCAGCATGAGGCGTAGTAGAAGGAGAGGTAAGAGGCCTTGTTTTCCTGAATAAAAGGCAGCAGATCTTAAAACTTTTGTCTTCTTTGTTATTATAGCTTCAGCAAGAAATCCTGCTGCATCAGAATGAGGCATCAAAAGCAGCTCAAAAGAAGGAAGAAATGGAGAAGGAGCTGAAAAATCTTCTAGTTGAAATGGATAACAAACAAACTGAGATCAAGAATTTACAGAAATATATACAGAGGAGCCAAGAGGAACAACTGAAAATGGAACAGCATCTAAAAGAGCAGAAGGTAGGATACAATGGCACACTGTATTTATCAGGTCTAAAATTAGGGTCAGATGTCAAAATAAGAAAATGGATTTTCCTGGAGAGAGAGGGAGGGAGATTATTTTAAGTCAATAAATGTTAATAAATATTTATTTTTATATAAATACTACTTTACTAATAAATAAATATGTAAAGCTTGCTGGCAGGTTTCATCTAGTGGATTGCAATGATATTGTTAGAGATCATCTTGAAAGGATCATAGCAAATGAGACAAAGTCTGTGGAGAGCGTGGATGATCTAGTGGTAGTAACAGGAGATTGCCAGGTTGGACTTCTGACGTATATTGCCGGTTTTGCCACTGATTGGCGGTAGTGGCATTGGTAAAGTCAATTTACCTCCGACCCCTTCTTTCTTTTCTTTTTTTTTCCTTCCCAATTTTTATCTACCTCTCAAGCTTGTGGAAGAGTTTCTGTGAAAGGGCAGAGAACTGTCTTTGTAAACCTTTCTGACTGATTTTCCCCATTCTGTTTCTAAAAACTTTATCTGGAAGTGTCCTAACATAGTGTTCTGCAAGTGTTTGAATTTTCAGGTTTTCAGTCCATTTCCCCTGACTTTGAGAAACTCTCAGAGAAGCAATTTCAGTAAATGGCAGGGAAGATCTCATCACTGTAAGACAGTCCTACCTTAAAGGAAACTTGTTTGGGAGTTGTGTGTATCTTGTAAATTTATGATTTTTATAGCATTTTCTTCCCTTCAGGTCCCTGAATTTGTGAAGGTAGCGGTCTGTGACAATTTTTTGTCAACATAGAGTCTTAGTAAAATCCTTCACATAAAGAGATACAGGGAAGACTTGATTATTTCTCTGAATATCACTGATTTGATGCAGCTTTTGAGGGCAGCTCCATGATCTGCCAGGACAGTTGCATTGTTTTTAAATAGGGTATCTATGATTCCTGGTTCTGTTCCATTCTTCCTTCTCCTATCTATAGTCCCTTTCAACCTTTCTAAGTGCAGACTTTAGGGATCTTCAATTGTCCAAATGATCCTGGAAACCAATCGTTTACATAAAGTGCTGTGCCTACACCAATTAGCCAGACTACTGCACTGTCTTTGTTGCCTGTGCTGTTGTGAAGGTGTCTGTGGATGCCCTGCATTGCCTTTTGCAAAAATTCTGTCCAAAACACAGGCTATCCAACTGTGCAAGAGTCAGGGTAGACATGTGCAAGAGAAGGTGACACAGCCATTGCAGCGTCGTTAGGTTATTGCTTCTCAACTGAATTGTAGTTGGCTGTGATGCCTGCTCTTATTCTACCGAAATTTTGACTAAAATATCCTTGCTTGCATGACAGTGAAGATGGTTTGATACAGCTGCTATAGGCTGCATCCTACCCAAGTCAAAGTCCCAATAAAGAGTCACCTGAAACACAGTGTTATCCTGACATTTGCTACACAAGAATCAGTAGTCCTTGTTTTTACATTGTCTTTGCTTCTGCATGCATTCAGAAGAGGGAGATGCCACTTCTCTTCCTTTAATGTTTGTTAAGGGCATAGTACATATTGACTTCATCAGTTTATCACACATTAATTCTTGAAGTGAAAAATATGATGGTTGTTCTTTCCTCACTTATGGAGTAATATTTGTTAGGGCAGGTCCCATCAAGCAAAAGAAAAGACTGGCAGCTGCAGTATTGAAGTGTATGTTCTCCACAGAAACCATGAAACTGCTGTTCTGGGCTTTTGACTGAAGACAAATTAGAGAGGAAAATGGTTGTGTCCTGGTCTCAGCAAACCATGTAACCAGAGAAATGTTATCAGCATATTAATGTAGGATTTGCTTTCTAAGAAACAGAGCTCCCCTGCCCTCTGCTGATTGAAGTAATTTGATTCTCATACTCATTTTCAGTAATTGTATGTAGCAAGTTGTGTTATCGTGATGCTTGCCAAATGCCTAACAAGAAGTAAAATATTTATCTCTCACCTGCAAGAGAGACCTGCTAAGCTCCCAGAAAAAGAAATGACACTGGTTGTGTTATTCATTAGAAATTTATAATTTCCCCTAGTCAATATGAACATGTATCATATTTCATGTTAGTAATTTCATCACCAATGAAGAGTGGTTTTTAAGCAGACTATAATCTGTAGCAGCTTTTATCTCCTGGGGAGATGGAAGGTTCTGTCTTCATGTATATGTAGATATTGTAATGAGATTAAAAAGAATGAATAGGATTTTTCTTTAATCTAACAGATCTTGAATGAAAGAGCTAGTAAGGAACTTAAGCAATTTCAGATGAGAAATAATAAGCTCATGCAAGAGAGCAAGCAGCACAGTGTGATGCTTGAAGAGGTGATGCAGGACATCCAGCAGAAGACAGCAGAACTGAAAGTAAGTGCCAGAAGGTGCAGGTATCCTATCAGCCATGTCACTCTGATGGCAGTCTTACTACATGCAATGGGGATGACCTCAGTTCTTATACTTCCCTATAAGTAGTTTTGGAGGAAATTTGAGGATTTTTTAGGAATAGATCTGGCTGTCACTGGATGCCATTCTTTCAATGGCAGTACCATGGTGCAGTCTCCAACCCTATCACCTGACATTGTAACACCTGTCGTGCTGGATGAGCTGTGTTTCATAAGACACAAACCGAAATGCTCAACATACTGTGTTCATAAAGCATGCATGGTACTTTTGATAGGCATAAGGTCTTTTTTCGGTTGTGAGATCTTCAGGTAAAAGCAACAACTTCCTTTCTGACTGTGATTAACATAATCTGAATGTTGCCAAAACCCACTGAAAAATGTTAGTAAGTTATAATGACAGTGTCCTGGATAGCTTCCACTGAAGGGAGCTGCTTCCAACACTAAAATTTCCCCCTCCCAGTATTGGTTGGGGAAGTTAAATAACTAAGATGGCGTTTACTTTCTGATCTAAATGGGTTTCTTGCCTGACTTTACATTGTATAACGTTGTGGCTGTTTTGTACCACTCAGAAGCAGGTGAGTTTCAGTTGCGGAAGGATTAAATGATTCCTGCTTTTGCTTTTTAGAGTACTTTGAGAGCATTTGTGATAAAGTACAGACATTATTACTCTGTCTGTGGTATCTTGCATTTTGTATCATCATTGGGGTTAAAACACTAAGCATTAGAAAATTCAGGTAGAAAATCATTATCTTATCAAGGTTTAGTCAACTATAACCAATTCACCTAAATAAAAAGGTTGCTTGCCAATAGAGTTGTTTTTTGTTTTTTTAAATGGGAACTGTTAGAATGATAAATGTTAACCAGTGACAGATTAAAAGCTCAGTTCATAACTAACATAACACAGATGATTCTGATTTGGATCCTTAATGGGCTATGTGGTAGGAGCTTGTTTTCTGCTGTATTTTGTTAATCAGCCTGGAGGATATTTTTCTTACCTATTTGAAAAACAAGTTACTGACTTTTCCAGGTTATCTGGTTGTATCATTACTTCTAGCGATACCATCATTGTTTAAAGCTTTACAAACAATGCATTCAAATGTGACTTACATTTGGGGTTCTGAAGCGTCAAAAGAAGCGTTTTGATTCTATGATCTTATCCTAACTTCAAGAAAAGTTGATGGAACTTGTAGAGTCATGCACACAAACTTCTGGGAACAAAAAAATAGAATATACTTCTCAGTTAGTAACTAAGCTAATTGTTAAAGCTTCTAAGATACCCAGTCATGATCTGAGATGCCCTTTTTGTAGGCACTGCACTCGCGGTTTCATCCTGCAGCGTGCTGAGTGCCTCCACTATGGTGTTGGGCAACCCAAACTATGGAAGTACTCATAAATTTCTTCAAGGTTATTGTCAGTAGGAACTGAGGAGATTCACATCCTCCCAAAGGATACTCCCATAGCAGGATTCACCACCTCACAGAATCAGTATCTGAGGCTGTAGTCTGTAAAACCTAACAGTGGTACTGAATTATATGAGGAAGCTCTATTTCCATCTTAAAAGGAGACTAATTTCTGTTGCGATTATTAGCTGGTTTTCCTGCTAACCGTGTTTTGATTGATTATTTTCTCCTCTGATTGTATAGCAAATGAGATGAACTCTACATTTATTTTAATTTTTTTAAAGCCAATAGGTTATAAAAGAGATGGGAGTAACAGATACCTGCTATTAAGGACATGTAATCAAACCACACCACAGCTATCTTTCTCATCACAGTCACTGTCCTTAATACTTCAAAGGAAATTAGAGCTGCCTGTGTTTAATCTGCAGGGCTAATTGGGTAGTGCTGTGTGAGGTTTGCAGCTGGGGATTCTTCAGCCCTAAAGAATAAGATTTGATTATAATTTTCCTTGCCCTAACTGGCTTTGCTTAAATTGTTTTTAATATTGTTCAATTAGCTAATTATCTTCTCGCAGGTGACCCACAGCACTTATACCTTTGCTTCTTGAACTTAAAGGAATAACTATGTACTAAGTACAGAGGCATTTTCTTTCTGTGGATACTTTCTCTCCCTTTTTCTTGTTGCTCTTCTGTAGGCCAGAGGTGATGAAGTGACTCAGGTGCGCCTTGAAATTTCAAAGCTGAACAAAGTACGAGATGTTCTCCAGAATAAGCTGCGAGTTGCAGAGGAACAAAAAGTTGATGCAGGACATGAGAGAGACACCCTGAAAAATCAAATAACTGGACTGGAGAGAGGTAGGTGCCTAACTGATTTGTGGATCTGTCTTCTGATTCATAATTTATTAATTCAGTGTACATCCTCCTGTTAGGATCATTCTCCTTTAGTGTTTAGTATGAGACTGTATAAATGACAGTTGAACTCTACAACAGGATTTTAAAACCCCTTGTAGACTTACAGAATTTCATAATGTAGCATATGTGGGGTGAAAATACAACAGACATAACTGAAGTTTGTGGTGTGCCAATTTATGCCATGTCACATAGTCATCCTCAGTCCACTTTTATTGCTCCTGCACTGACCTGTGAGAAAAACAATCTCAGAGGTTATTGAAATCAGACATGGTTAGGACACACTTTTATTCCTGCTTTGGCTCTGCTGAATAGTTACAGCCTGGAAATGAATATGTGCAAGTGAGCTGATAAACTTAGTTCTGATATGTTTAGGACTTCAGTTGGTCAGCGTGGATACTAGAGCTGTCCAAGTATTGACTTTGACTTGCTAGCAGATCTGGAAAACTTTAAGAAGGAACTTTCAACATTTTTGCCAAATGGAAATTTTGGAAGAAAATGCCTTGGGTCTAACGAAATACTTTGTTTAGCTTTAAAAAAATAACTTTTTGGGTATTTCTGAGCATTTAAAACCACTTTCTTTTTTAACTTTAAAATACATATAGATTTCAAATTCAAATGTGCTTTGAAATAAAAATAGACACAGTTTCAAAGTGATTTTTCAGAAAAAACATTTTAATGATTTCCCCCCCAAATAATATTATGAAGTTGGCAAAATATTTGAGTTGATGAGACTTCACTTTTTGGGGTAGAAAAAAACCCTTTACTATAAACTTCATCTAGGTCAAATTGATGTATGCTGGCATAAATGCCTTTCCCTGCTCTCACTTGTTTCTAGCTTGTCTCCTGAAGAGACTGAATGTATGAGATATGAATCCTTCCGTGTAACTATATTTATGGGAAGTCATGTCTGCTTTTCACTCTGTGAGGGTGGAAGACCTTTCCCGCAAGTGCTTTACTAGTACTGCTTAAGGTCATGCTCTGTACTAGAAAGGAGGGAGGAACTTAAGAAATTCAGATCTGTACTGGAATGCCCGAGGAGGGCTACTACTAACATGTATTTTTGCAATATTTGACACATCTTAGCACTTCAATGTACTGCATTTCCTGAGTTGCAGAGTTAGTGTAGCAGGTTTTAATTAACTTTAAATATAGTGCAAACACGTGTCTCCAATTTTTAATCTTTTTAACAGTATAGGTCCAGTGTTAATCTTGACCCATAGCAAGTAGTTTTAACTCCACTGAAGCCAGTAGAATCTCACTGCTTCAAAGGAGAACTGGATTTCATGTAGAGGAATTAGGGTAATTCTGGAAGTCCCTATTTTTGAAAATGCCTCTATTTTTGATGCTCACATTCAAACTTCTTGACAGGCTCTGATTTTCAGTGTGCTCAGTGATTTCTGAAAATACAACTTCTTTGTGGTATCTTGGTTTGAACATCCAAATATAATAAGTCCTCATACCTTTAATTACTGTGTCTGAGTTCCCCTAAGTTCCTCTGAGTGCCAAAATAAGTATTAACATCTTTATCTGATACCTGAGGTTGCAAAACCTGGTCACAGGTAATTGAACCGTTCATGTAATGTTAAGGCTTTTTAAAAAGTCCACTAAGTTGTTTCTGCATTTTTAACAGCTGTACAGTTTGAATCAAGGATTTATTCACTTTTCTCCTTTTCTCTAGAGTTGGAGGCTGCCAAAAAGCAGGCTGAGATTGACAAGAAAGCTATAGATGCGCTTGTGAGAGAAAAGGATCTGCTAAGCCAGGTGAGCTTGCATTGGTAATAATGATAAATGAATCTCACAGCTTGGGAATGAAAAGTCTGTAGTTTAAACACTCACAGCAACACAGAAACATAGAATAAATAACGTTAAGTAAAGCTTTCAGATTTCCTTAAGCAGATGCTCACGCTGCTTCTTTTCTATGCATTGAAATAGCGTTAGTACCCATAGCCACACAAAAGTTTCTAAGTTTTAACATATAAACAAACCATCAGGGAGTTAAAAAATGCTACAGGTGTTCACCTTTATTGCAGACCCGTTATTTGATATCCAAAGGGTTCGTTACATCTATGCTTTTAGACTCTCTAGGATATGAAGTTTAATATTAATATCAGTAAACTAAGTCTTAGCTAGTAAAAGAACAAACCAAAATGTTGGTGCACCATGTAGCAACATGTCAGGCTGTGCTAATAGTAATCCTTGCTTTTAGGTCTATTTCTCATACTGATCATTTTCTATCAGGCCAAGGTTCTTGTACTGCAGGATAGCATCTCATGTTTATGGGCATTCCTGAAGTGTTATCTAGTAAATTCAATGCTAAAAGATGATTTCTGAGGTGCTTTACTTGATATAGATTCACTGTCCTATGTCTTGACTCTAGCAGAGGCTTAGATTTGGCAGGTGACAAATACCTGTTATGTATGGGGAAAGAAAGTTCAAAGTGGGATGAGAAGGCTGATTTTGTAAAGATGATACCTCAATGTTTTCTTTTTAATCCTTATGCATAATTTTAAACGAAGCTTGGTTAATTTCCAGTTTGAAATTGCTGTTTGGGACATGAGAAGGAAGGGTATTTGGTTATTTGTTTTTATTATTTATTTTACTGGCTATTGGCATGCTTTACAGTCTAAATGCCTTAAAGCTGGTAAGGTTTTTCCAGTTATTAGTTAATTCCACTTGTAAACAATCCTATTCATTATTTTGTAATGCAGATACTAGTATTTTAACTTCAAGTCACAAAACCCCACTATTTAGCAACTCTGTTAGAGATTTTTTTTTTTTTTTTTTAAAATCAGATTTGAGGCTCAAGTATTTCAACTGAACAAATTAGATAAGGGGTAATAACACTGGGAAGTCCATAATCCACCTAGACAATGGCATGTTTTTGTCATAGTGGTGGCAGTGTTGCCTTTTCAGCTCAAGAGTCATTATTTTATGTTCCCTGTAGCACTTGGTCAAGGCTAACAGTGCCAATCAGAAACAGATAAGTTTGGTGAAGCTCCATGAGCAGTCGAAGAAGAGCTTGGAAGAAGAAATTGAAAAATATAAGAGTGAAGCTCAGAAACAAAGGAAGATTATTTACCAATTAGAGAAGGAGAGAGATAGTTTCATCAATGAAACCAGTGAGCTCAAAGAGAAGGTAGGAACAGTTTTTTTGTACAAGTGGTTCTTTCCTGTCTTACTCAAAACTATAGAGATATATTCATTTCCTAATGTGCCAGGGAGAGGAAGCTTAGATCAGTAGTCTTCACGCAGTTTACAAAGGTCTCTGGGGGAACCTCATCAATGGGTGTGTATTCTGTGAGAGACTTGGGAGTACAGCCATGTATTTCTCTTATTCAGTGGTCATTTGGGAAATTAAACTAGGGCTGGAGTTCAGACCAAGACCTCTGACTTCTTATATCTGAGTTCCACAATTGAAACTGATACGCAACTGGAAATTACTCTTTGATTGTTCTGCCTTATCTGCAAAGGACCTTATCTTGTATACTAGTGTTGTCCTCAGATTGAGGCCAGCGAGAGCTGTCAGTGCTTGGCATCTTTGTATGAGACTTAGCATTTTGAAGGATTTGTCCCAGTAAGTGAAAGCACCTGAACATGGTTAAGCTAAAGCTAGTCTGCAAAACAGAAGTTTTCCAGGAACAGCTGCAGAGAAACACTGCATAAAATTTGTGTTGCCCACTACCGATTATTATGTACAACTTTATTCCTGAGGATACCGTCAGGAATAATGGTTGTAACATGTTCCATTAATTGCTGAAGATCACATTGAAGGGGCCTCCAAGAAGCTCATTGATTTACTGGGATTAGCTTTCAAGCTATTTCAACTCACAAGTTATTTGCTGTCTTTTCACTTTAAATCCTTTCCAACTTCATGTGACCAGGGGCTTTGAAATAATTTTTGAGTGGTGTATGTTCCCTTGTCTAGAATACCTTTTGTCATCTCCGTGAAATAATTTTCCACGAAAGTGAGATTTGTCTTTGTTGCAAAGTCATATTTTGCATTTTTCCCTCACAGTGCATTTCTAATGGTATGAATATGAGTTAAGAACATTGTAAACTAGGGCCGGGGAGTAATTCATAAGACTCAGAACTACCAGGCTTTTGCTTTCAATTCTGAGTAGGGTTGCTCACAATATTATGAGGGTGAAAATGACAGATGTTTGCTTGTTGACTCCCCTCCCTGTCACTTTGGGTGCAAATTTTCTGTTGCTTCTTATAAGGCAGAGCCTGAGTAAATGGGTTGTGACACCTGAGCTGTTTGTATCATGACACCTGCATTGTAATTACAAGTTTCTGAAGGACTTGCGTGCCTCTGTAGTTCACTAAAGGGGTAATTCCTGACTCAGCTTGCAGGTGAAAAGCAGCTGGAGCAGTTCTGAGCACAGGAGTATGTGAGACAATAGTCTTGTCCCTGCAGAGGTTCTCTACGTGAAATTACGTGTTGTTTGGAAGGATAAGATCGGGCAAAACACGGGATAGAAGGAGGACATAGGATCAGGATCATTATAGCCAATAAGTAGTATTTAGGTTCACTGTTTAAGCCGTGCAGGCTTGAGAAGCTGTGGCAACACTACAGGAGCCGTTTCACGACTGGTGGGGAATGAGCTGCCGATGGGCAGTAATCATATGGCCAGTCAATGCTCTTCTGTTGTCATCAAGCTGGCTTTGAAGGAGCTTGCTGCACACCTTCTGAACTGTGTAAGAGCTGGTAAAGAGCCAAACCCATCTAAGTCCAAAGACTTCTTGGAACTGCTGCAAGGCAGACAGAACTATGCTGGCTCTGAAAGCTGTCTGGTTACTTACAGCAGGAGAGAATCTATAGAGCTGCAGAATTCCTCTTTCAAAATCATCATTCAGTACTGAGTAACTGATGAACAGAGTCAGCAAAGTTATATCCACAACAGTAGAATACTTCAGTGGTGAGAATTTGTGCTAGGCTTGCTCTTCTAATTATTGGCATGGCTGACTGCTCATTTGTACCATTTTTAAGCCAGTGTCACTTGTTGAATAGTGTTACTTCTAGGTTAGCCAGCGCAAATAAGAAAAAAGATCTGGCTCTTTGTTGTGTAGCCTGTATTACTGAGTCATAATTTTAGTAGAATATTTCTTTCTTGAATTGAAATTCTTAGATTATGAAATCTTAGTTTCCCTGTGGAAGGTTTAGGCTGCTGAAAAGGAAACAGTGAAGTATTACCCTTCAGTCTCACCTGAAGTGTTCCCTGATTGCACCTAATGAGAGGTCACAAAAACAGTCTCTGATATGTTGTTTTTTCAAAAAAAGCCATTTGCAATGTAAAGTTCACAGTTTAACAACGTATTTGGGGGCAGGGGGGGAATTCCTTTTATAAATTTGCATACTCTTTTGGAAAACTTAATGCTCAAGCGGCATATCATTAAGACCATGACAGCACTTACGGGAGTGGTTAAATAAAGGTAAGCAAATAAGGACAGCACCATTACTGAGACCTTGAGTAGGTTCACTGATCTGAGCAGGTAACCAACAGTACATGGTAGTGAAGTATACAGTTAAAAAAATCTGTGAAGGGTACAGAAGAAAACTATGAATATCTAATACTTTCTGCTTAGCTTTGGACCCTCATTGCTAAATCTGAGAGGTGTAGTGTGCTATCAACTGAATCAGAATTGAGGATGCTCATCTTCCCACAGGGCTCTGTTGGGAAACATTGCATGTATCCTTTCTGTATTTATAAGGGAGAATTATTTGGGTTTAATCATTCCTGAAAAAGCAGAGTAAGCATGCAGCCTGTGAGCACAACTCAGACAACTTGGTCCACAAGCTTACTGCACTGATGTTGTATCAAAACCAAGTAAAAGACTTACAAATGCAGTGACCTACCTTCAAATCTTACTCCAGCCTATGATCACCATAATGTGGGTAGAAAACATATCTTATTGATTTCTTCTCCCTGCTATTACTATTGGCAGGTTGTTTTAACAGAAAAGGAAGAGGCGGGAGTAGGTTATAAACTTGAGACTGTGTTTTTGTATTGCACTGTAAGCAGTCCCTGGGATCCTCTGCAGTCAGCTACAAATGTGCTGGAATTGTATTCCTGCTGCTGTAATAAAATTTTCTATATTTAGCCATTCCCTATCTTCAAAGTTGGTTGGAGGTACCTGGTAGAATGATCAATTAATTAAGCTCCTGCCCAACAGTTAAACCTCACAAGGCTTTACTGCTAAGCAAGGGACAACACTGTCAACTGCAAACTTTGCAGTTATTGACTGTTTGATGTAAATATTTTTTAGTCTTCTGTTTAGATATATGATCATAAATCTTAACTCAAACTGCTACCTTCAAAACAGAGTCAGGAGAACTGGGTATGAAATGCAGTTGTGAATGGACTTTTCTCCTGGATTTTGTCCATGTGATTCCTCAGCTTTTTCTTAAATGCTTGATCTTTTTCCCAGCTTTAAGGGTGGCATTATTTTCTCCCTCAGGCAGTGAACTGGAAAAATTATATTCTTAATGTATGTACTCCTTAATTTTCTTTTTAAGTCTTATAATCTTCTTGCTTTGTAATGCTGGATTCTGTTTGAATACTGCTTGTTTGTACAGCAGGAGGAGGGCTCTTGCATTTTAAAAAAATAATTAGGAAGCCCATCATAATGATTAACAACTATTTGTATTATGCTCCTTTAACATAGTAGTTCCTATGTATTGTTATGGTGGTGACTGTTCAATAAAGTTGTCTGTAAAATTTTGTATTTTTGCTTATTGATACTGCATGTGATCATATCTTCCTACAGTCTACAATACTCCATTCTCTTTAGGTAATCTTCACATCATTATTTCTAATCCTTCCTAGAAGCAACTAATTGTGATTACCTACTTATTTAGATCGAGTGTAAGTTACATTAACTGACTTTATTATTATTGTAATTGTATATCAACACTGCGATCACGTGTTCGTTACAAAAAAGTTGGCTTGTTGGAATGTAGAAGTGCATGCAGGGCTGCTTGAAAAAGCATATGTGTTTTTATTCATCTTATCGTACAGCTGACATTCAAAACAAGATACAAAATCTAGCTTTGCTCTATAAATGACCTAAGGCTATTCTTGATGAAAGCCATTTATGTTGATCTTCTTGAATCTGCTCAGTTGCAGTATTTTCAATAGCTCGTTAAATTAAATATGTGCACATCTATAAGTTTTAGCCTTGAATAAAACCTAGGTATCAGATTAAAATAAAATGTTGTCCCACATAAGCAATCCAGAAAGGTTAAACTTGTACTGGGACTGAAGTGATTTTTTAGCTGTAGTTAAAACTTCTTATCACAGGGATTTGAACTTGTTATCTTAGTAGAAAATCATGAACTCTGCCCCATCCTTATAATCTTGTAATGATGTTTTAATCATGTTCACTTCCTTCTTTCTGCTTCAGATCCTGCAGCACATGAAAGATACTGAAATACGGGAAATGCAGATCTCTGACTGTAAGAAGAAGATAGAAGAGTCTGCGTCTGAATTAAAACAGGAACAAAACCGCTATGAGGCTGTGAGAGCAGAGAAGAACCTATACAGTAAAAATCTGGTTGAAGCTAAGGTAGTAACACATTTTTCCTGGTGTTTCTCTCTCTGCTTGGGTGGGTTTTTTTGTGTGTGTGTGTGTTTTTTTTTTTTTTTTTTTTCTGATTTAATTTTAATTTATTAAAAGGAAAACTCACTGGATAAATGGCAGAAGTGGTTTCTTAATTCCTGTGTGTTTTGGGGAAATAAATATCTTAGGTCTCTGACATTTTATCTGGAAGGTATCTATTTGGACTGGAAACAGGAGTCCTCAGACATCATGTGGCAATATCTGTGCTTCAAACCATGCACAAAATCATGGTACACTGGAGCTACGGAATCATGAAACCCCATCATGGAAGAAACTTTTTCCTTTCCATCTTGGCTTCAATTTGTTTTATTCATTTAGGGATTGTCTGCATGGATGGGAAAGAGGGCAGAGGGGGAATAAGATTCCCTCCTTAGCCCTGAATGTATTTGCACATTATTGTGAATCATGAATTAGAAAGCAGAGGGAACACTTTCCCAGCTGAAGTGGGATTTTCTGACAGAACTTAATGCTCCCACCTCGCTTGTTCCTTTCAGGGAGTGTCGTTTTCCTCAGATAACGATTCTCTCCATTCATATTTCTTCCTTGGGGATCTTACTAACAATACTGGAGGAAGAGGACAGATCACTTAAGGATACATTCTGTTATTCTGATGTAAAGATCTAAAATACTACACAAATCCTATTGTAGTTGGCAGAGATAGAGACCTTGTATAGCTGTGATTTACAGCCTTGGGTTATTTCAGAATAAGGATTTATAACATAAACATACATAGTAGGTTACAAATTCATACTCTGGTTTGAATAAGTAGATGTTTTATTTGAGAAACAGATGGGAATGAACTGTCTAAGTTCCTATCCAGCTGTGTGCTGAACTTGATTAGGAATGAACTATTTTGCCATTTATATGGGACACTTTACTTGACCTTTGTTTGCCTGTCATCATTGGATGTGGTGTTGGGATTCTTGGTGCTCCAAAAACATCTCTCAGGAGAAATAAGGGTGAAAAATTGCAACACTGATGACTTTATTTTTAGTTTTAGTTTTTTAAAGATACAATATAAATTTGCTTACTTAAAAAGAACTGGCACCTATGTGCTGAGTTACAAATTGAAGCAATGAACTTATCAGCCTTTTCAGGTTTTGAATGTTATATAGTGGTATATACAATGCTGCTCATGGTTCCAGTTGTTAGAGGCTGGTGTTTAGATTTTAATAGCTTACTTGTCTTACCATAAAATGTTTTTAGCAAGTCCTGTGTGAGAAGATAGCTGACCCCAAAAGATCTTTTGGCCAAGTTTATGTGTAGCCGTGAAAAAATAGCCATTCAAAGTTCAGTAACATGTCAGCCAGCCATGAAAGGAAAAAAAAATAATGTGGTGGTGTTAAAAATTATGGTAAATTCTTTTTCCTTTGGGGAAGTAAAACAAATTTGCACAAGGTTGTTTAGGTAAAGCTAGTTGTAAGTATTTTTGGATTGCTTAATGTGGAAGGATACCCTGTTGCCCACCTTGCTAGTGGTCTCCAGAGTACTATAATGTTCAACTCAGTAAAATCTCTTGGAAAAGACATGCTGGCAGGCTGTTAATATGAGATAAATATCTGATTATTTAATCCTTGGGGTTTCTTTTGGTGTTAGGAGCTCATTTGTTTAAACAAGTTGATTCGGAGAGCGGTTTGCAAAAATTATGTGTTCTTACTGTTCTTCATTAAATGAAGAATTAGGAATGTATTTGGGTATGTCTGTGAGGTAGCAGCCTCTGGCAGAGAAATAATAGCTTCTAATACTACTTTCATTAGATCCAGAAGAGCATGTCTGTCTAAACATTGAATTTATTAGCTTCCATTTCATGTCTCAACTGTGCTGTCACTGCAATGAGTTGAAACAGTTCTTTAATTTTGTATGGGCAGGCATCTCTGTGCTGTGAGTAGAAATATTCCTAGTGATCTGATCTCTCTGCAGTGCTACCAGGATTTTTGTTCTGTTTTTTTGAGCTTAAAATATATGATAAATATTCTCATACCAGGGACTTTTCAATCTCTGAGCATACTTTTTTCCCCCTTGCACCTGTATGCAAGCTAGTGCATAGGCAAAATGGAGACAAGCATTTCCTATACTTCTTTGCAGGCATATGGGTATCGTACTTAAGGATATGTTCATTTACACAAAACTAGCTTGTCTCCAAATATTTGTGCCCACTGCATACAACCTTTTTGAAAAACACATTACTAGAAGCATGAAAACAGGTGGGTAGAATCAGAATCTTATTAATTTGGATTGACTGCTAGTTCTTATTGTGTGTCCAGCACTTTAGATGGCTTATTATACTTGTAATTGATGGTCATTATTTTTGTCAATGCGTCTTTTAAAGGCTTTTTTACTACAATGTCATACTGGCAAAAACAAAAAATTCTCATTTAATGGAACTGTTTTGTTCTGTTGGATTAAAAAGTAATGTCTTGTGGTACGTACAGCAGGTCTCCTCTTGAGCACTGTGGCTACATCTTTCCAACATTAAAATAGTCTGAACTCTCAATCACAAACCTACTCTTTTTTGATCCCTCTCTGTGATTGTACTTCCTGTCCTATTAGGATGAGGTGGCAGAAATGAAGAAGCAACTGAGAACTGTGACACATCAGGTGGATGAGCTGAAAGAGGTGATCGCAGACAAAGAAGCAGCCCTTGTGAAAGCACGTCTAGAACGTCGGCAAATAGAGAGGAAGGAAGAATCATTGAAAGTAAGAGCCTTTACATGTATGCCTTCTTACAAAGGATGGTTTCCATGATTTCACAGACTGCATTATGTTCCTGGTCTGTGGTAGTTTTGCTGTATTTTAATAAACTATTCTGTAATTGAAGCACAATATGTCAGTATACACTTTAGAGGTATTAGTTAGTCGAATCTTCTGTGTATAAGACAAATTTAAATTCTGCCTGTAATTACAATCAGAAAGGTCCTGGATTGTCTGTTAGAAGCTTTAAGTCTCCTGGTGACTCAACATTTTTACTAGAAAGTTCCATTTTGCTTGCAGAAATGTGGATTTTGGGGATAGCCTGATTCTAGCAAACTTTTTAATATAGACCCTTATAATTCAAGTTTTTCTTTTAAAAATCTTTTTTCTCTCTGCTGTTTATAAGCGCAAAACCCATTATATTACACTTCACAATCTTGTATTTCTGTGTGACTAGCAAGCATTAGTCTTCTGGGAGTTAAGCAGTGCCTTTTAGTAGGTCCCTCTGCACAGAAAGTTATTTTAATATTGTGGTATAAAGCAGCAAGAATCTGTTTTAAATCAAAGGAAATCTGAGCTTGAAGCTCTGGTTCTTCTTCTCAGCACTGGCTACAGCCCATCCTTAGATAAGCTATTAATGTGTGGTGATATCTCAACCCAGTCTGCTGCGCTTTCAAAAGATTTAAGGAGTTAGTGTCCACAGCAGCTTATTTTTTCTCTTCACTAAGCACTAGAAAAAAACAAACCCAGGAAACAAACAACACCCCCTAAAAACTGAAGTCCCCTGACACTTCCCACAATGTTTTCTTTTGTCAGTTTATTGCTATGCTGCAATGACTCCTTGAGTTTTTAGCCTCTCTCAGCACATTACAGTTATGACAAGATGTCAATAGAGCTCTGTAGAAAGGTGATGAATTTGTGTTCTTGTACCTGATCTGTCTCAGAGTTGTTCTATCAGTGATGGAGAAGTCAGTGTCTCATTTCCTGTGTGCAGCTTTCTGCCTTAACTAGTCTCCAATTCTGTCTCATCACCTCAGAACTGTCTGCCATCCATTTGAGAAACATATGATTGCTACGTGGTTTACCCACTGAATTATTCACTAGCAAGTATGGCCATACACTGACATCACATTACTGACTAGCTTCAGGGCATTGTGGTCTTCTACCTGAGTGTCTTTGCTGAATACTAAAGCAGAAGAGAATTCAAAGAGGGAACTGACTGACACAGGCACAAAAGAACCCAATTATTTGTGTAGCAAGCCGGCTTCAATTTGTCTTGTTTGTGCTGATGTGAAGGAAACAAGCAAGCTGTTCCTGGGAACTCAGTTTAAAGAACATGCTAAATCATGGAGGACTGGGATTCATAGGAGCAAGATTATACAGACATTGGATTTCTGCTTGCCTCAGCTGGCATAAAGGTCTTAAAAATGTGTACTCATGGTAAACGAAATAGAGGATGCCTGATCCAGGCTTCATTAAAGCCAGTACAATGCCATCTTTTGGTTTCAGTTGGCTTTCATACAAGCTTGTGGATCGGACTGGTTTGACAAAGCATCTGGATGTTGAAAAATATGTCTGAAAGCTGTAAGAACTACGGCCCTCCAGGTTTGAGGTGCTGTCAAGTGCTTTTGTATATTTTTTGTAGATGTTCATGCATGCCTTTTTTTTTTTTTTTTTTTAGCATTTTCTAGAAATCTGGATGTAAAACCTCTGACTTGTTATTTCACCATTCTGTCTAGCCTGTTATACCTTTTATAAAACTCATATTTTCCTCCCACCTCTAGAACAAAAAACCCACCCCTCCTCACTTATGCTAGTATTTCAAAATCTAAACAAGAATTTGTTTTGAATTTGGTTTAAGATATCAGCATAGGTCCCATATAAATTCTTCATTCTTGCTGATTGTTCTTCAGTTCTTACGAACTCTCTGAACCAACTTCAAATAAGCTGTGCTGATTTACAGCAATTTCAGACCTGACCATTTTTCTGCTTGCACAGTGACTGTGTTTATTCATTCCCTTTTCTCTTTTCTAATGTACACAGGCCCTCATACTGTAGTTTTTAGCGTATTTAATCTAATTCAAAGTCCTGTTAGCTTGCGGGGCCTTTGTGTGGCTTAGAGTATTTATGTTCTATACTGTACAAGGCAGTTCAGATTTATTTTAACTTAGTGTGCTTCAGTGAGGAGATTTGTTTATATGAATGTTTGCTGTCAACATCTAATGCTACTTCTTGTTTATAACTCATATTTTTTCTGACAAAAGGAGAACATAGAATTTTGATATATTAAAAAAAATATTATCCAGCAATGCCGAACACATGAGCAGTTTTACATTTGTAGACAGCTTTAGCACAGTGTTGATTGCATTTCAATATGAAGTGGCTTGCATTTTTATTCAGCTGATGGATTCTGATGAACATCTAATACTGAGTAAGAGCAATATGAGTGTTGCACATATGGGAAAATGAGAATTTTATTAAAGAAAATAAGAATGGAACAAGCTATTTTATTATGATGATGGAACTGTTTCTGTCTTAAATCAATGTTTTTTCAGGTGCAGCCTTCATCACAGCCTCATTCTTTCAGTATTGCGTGATGCTCTTTCCCAAGAGGCAGCTTGAACATCATCCTTTATGAGGGTCAGGGTTGTGGCAAATTCTGAGTCAAGGCTTGAAAGTTTTCATATCTATGAAAATGGACTGTAGTCAGCTAGTTCTATTTTGGCTCTAACTAATTGCTTAGCAGTGATAGAAATACCTAATAATCCAAGAAGACCTTATTAGTTTTTATCTACATACATGCCTTGAGTTATATAGTTCATCACAGGAGGACAGCATTATTTGGCACATTCCAGCGTTAGTTTGTTAGTAGTGTGCTATCACTGTAACAGTGTATTACTTTTCCTGTACTTAAGGACAGCCCCTCTTTTCCCAGTCTTCCTCATCTACGCATCCACTAAAAAAAGTGCTAAAGCTCTTTAATTTTGCTGTTCCATGGCTGGTTGCCATCTTCACCACCAATTCTGTTATTCCAGTCTGAAGCCTGTCCCAAGTTGACGCTGATTTGTATTACAAAGGATATATTGTTACCCTTCCCAGCAAGGTTGAACTATCCCTTCTCACATCCCAGACTGACTTTGAACAACTCCATTGAAAAGCTTTCCAAATATGACCTATTTAAGTTTTAAAAAATGTTTTTTAAATGAGGTGTCCCTGAATTACAACCATTGTTGTAGATAAAAATCCATTAAAATTTCAATTTTGTGTAACACAATGATACTAAAATACTGTTCACACCATTTCTTTATAGGTCTTCATGCTCACGTGTCTTAGTGGTTTGTTCTCAAAAACTAAGAAAATATGTTCGTCTCAGGAAACAAAAAAAAAATGTATAATACTTTATTAGAATCCTAACTATTAATCCCAGGTTTGTATAATGGGAAGTTGTTACTAAGTGCAGTTTGCCTGTATTCTTTGACTCCCAATAGGCTGAACTGCTTAAGATGAAAGAACAGGCTTTGGAAACCAAACAATTTATAGAAAATCAGGAGGCAGAAGAGAAAAAACTCCTAAAAATCATTGGTGAAGCTGATGCTGAGAGGCTGAAACAGAAGAAGGAATATGACCAGGTAGAAATCTCTTGGCTTTTCAAACACACTGCGTTCTGTTCCCTCATTGTTCAGTGTCCTCAGCTACTGTAAATGTGGTACTACTAAAGCTTTATAGTGCCATTGAAACACAAATGTTCAGATGCTGAAGCGAACAGAATACGTAGTTTATATTGTTTGTGTGACTGAACAGTTATAGGGGAAACTATTAGGCCCTTGTCATATTTCTTTCACTAATAACAGTAAAACCTCTTAATGCATGTGATTTTGACTGATGCAAACCTAGTCAGGATACTTTGGGATTGTACTGTAACTGAGATTATTGCTTTGGCCTGCCTGCTTAGGTTATCAACGAGAGATTGATCCTAGGGTCCCAGCTTGTTCGGTGCAATGATGAAGTGGCTCTGCTCTATGAAAAGATAAAAATCCAGCAGTCCATCTTAAACAAGGGTGAAACCCAGTACCAACAGAGAATGGAAGACATCCGACTTCTCAAGTTGGAGATCAAAAGACTTCGGTGTGAGAAGGGAATACTTGGCAAGAGTGTGGCTAAAGTGGAGGAGCTCAGGTAGAAAAACTTATCGAATACATTTCCATAGTGACTGCATCCCTGATTCTGTGTTTGAGATGGAAAATGTTTTATGCATGGTGAAGATTTGTATCAACAACATACCTTGGAAAAGGGGATTGTTCGATTTGACCTCAAACACATACTGGGTTAAATTCACAAAACAATTTATCAGCAATTAAGAAAAAATAAAATATAGGAAGGAGGAAAGGAGGAAGAAAGGCATCTTGGCCAAAGCTGAAATAGTTTCTCTATTTCCCCTTGTACTGTGAGTTACTGCCTACAGAACAAACTTGACAGACAGCTGCAGAAAAGGTGTTCATAGTTCAGTGAACTGCTTAGTGGTACCTGAGGCCCAAATTAGTGGAACTGCTTTTTATAAGACAATCCACAGAGGACAGGGGAACACTTGACATATTTATAACAAACCTCTGCACATTTTCAGAGCTCTTTCCTTCCAGATTTATATGCAGACTTGCTCTCTGAGAAAGATTTAGTTAAATTTTCATTGAAGGTTTTGTTTCTTTAAAACAGAAGTTTAATAGCCCCAGCCTAATTTATTTTCTCCTCTGGTTTAATGCTTCCTTTTTCCTTTTTTTTTCTTCTTTTTTTTTTTCAGTGCTCCCATATTTGAGATGTATTCTTTGCTGATAGGAAACTATTGTAATTTTTTATAGAATCAGTCTTGGTTTGTAAGGAGAGGCGGTTATTTTTTTGCAGATAACCATCATAGTAATTCTATGTAGATACTGCAGTTTTTGGGTGAGATCTTTAGCTTTACTGTATCAGTATAATTCCATGGCTTTCACCAGAGCAGATTAACTTCAGTCTGTGGTCAGTCCCGTTGACTCCAGTGGAATTATGCCAGTTTGATTTCATGTAAGAGAAAAGAGAGCTGGGCACAAAACATTAGCAATTGCAGTTTTCATCGACTGATTGCCGACAGGAATAGGATTTGAACTTGCTGCCCAAATGCATTCAGCTGAAAGTCTGTTGTATTGAAACTCAGTAACGGTATTGAAGTATAGTGCAATGCATGCCATGATGGGTGGATCAATTCCTGCTAACTGCAGAAGCAATCACATACTTTAATGAAGTCCAAAACCATCATGAAAACTGCCTGTCGAAAGACCCCATTTATCATTTGTGCTGCTAATTAGCTTTCTTGATTTGCCAGTTGGAGATGTGGGTTTTTTTCCTCTTCCATAACCTTGTCCAACCTCACCGTTAAAAAAAAGGCCTTTTTCTCTCTAGTGAACTAAATGTAACTCTCAGCTTAGCAGGAAAAGATTCAGTGGTGGAGTAGGCACATGGTGATCTTCCACCCCCTTTTGACCTTGGAGAAGTTACAGGATCCACCCACTAAAGTGGTAAGGGTCAGACCACTGCAAAATGTGCCTCTTTGTCCTGCCCTCATCCCCTATCCCCACCATAATAGTCTAGTTGTCAAAACATCCTGGGAGTGCTCAATTGATTTTAAATCCAGCAACAAATCACCCCTGAAATTTCCTGAGGAGAGGTAATAAGAGTAAAAGAAATCAAACTTGGGTTCTAAAGTGCATTTTACTTACTGGATTGTGTGAGCCATGTAGATTTAAAACCTTTCAAACACAAGCTGTTAGATTCAATGCAGTGGTAACTGGATATGACTCCATAACTGATTTGTAGGTCACTCGAGATGAATTGACTGTTCTTCTGGCCTTAACGTACATGAGAAGATGTGGGCAGTGAGATCCAGTAGTTTGTGTGGAGCAGATTCCCCCAGAACTCCAGAGCTGATGAAAAGTCCCTTTTCTGAGCCAGTCTTCCTAGAGTGAAGAGGTCTAACGGTGTTATCTTATGGTTCCATCTGTTTAGTGGTATTAGTCTTCACTATTAATCGTAGGAGTCACTTTTGCAGTGTGGTAATGCATGAGGGAATGGTTTGTTAATGTCTGTATTAGTGCCTTGGTGACATTGATGTGGTTTTGGTGTGGTTTTTTTCTTTTTTAAGACAGGAAGTTCATCACATGCGGAAGGAACTATTAAGGGAACAGACCCGGTGCAAAGTTTTGGAAGAAGAACTGGAGAATCCCTTGAATGTTCACAGATGGAGAAAATTAGAGGTGATGTGTCAGCATTTCAAGTTCTCAAAGCCCATACTACCAAATCAGTGACACAGCACAAAGCCTATTTCGTTTACTGTTATGCAAATTATGTGGAGGGGCAGGCAGACTGAAATTTCCATAGTACCAGTGGAATGGTTAACTGCTGAATGGCCCTTGCACAATGCAATCAGTGTTATTTTTGTGTCACTTTCTCAATGAAAAATTGCAGAGGGATTTGTAAAGAGCCAGTCAAATGCTAAAGGGAATAAGAATGCATCAGGTGAATTTAGAAGGGGTGATTCCTTAACATGGATGATGAGAAAGCAGATGACAGGGGAAAGACACAATCCTACCCTTACCAGTTAGGGGATGTATATGGGATGAAAGCCCAGAGTTAGAAAGGGTCATAGATCAGGTAGACTCGGGGATGGACAGATGTGAAGTCAGAAGGTAAATTACATCTGTGAGAAGAGGCCTCCACATAAACAGTGGTGGGTTCCCAAAGATAGCTGATCCAGGTAACGTGAGTTCAACGGTTACGTAAACAGCAAATCTAAATTTTCACAGTATTTGAACCTGCCAAATGAAAGGGAAAAAAAAAAATCCATCAAGGACAAACAAAATACATGAACATCAATTGGTATCTCTGGATATTTTTGAAGTAAGTCAGAGCCAGCTGAGATTTCTCTGTTGCATGGATCTCTGATCTGATGCCAGCCTGGGTTGTTTAGCTGCTCTAATAATGAGTGGTAACATGCTGGTCCCTACAGAAGCAGAGCTGAGTATTTTGGCTGTGCTTACTAGCACAGTAGTTAATTTCTGATCCTTCCATACTGAGCTTAAAGCTGAATGGTGTGCTTAGCTTTTCTCATGGAAGGGAGATAAAATGCCAGGATGATGACCTAGCTTAAAGACATCTAGGTACAATCTCCAGCAGCACTTTGTAACAAAGGAAAATCAGGCCAGTCAAAACATCCAGTGTTGGGCAAATGAATATATGAAGAGACTGATAATGGGAAATCACGTCTTTCCATTCTAGGTCACTGGTTTGTATTTGGAACACAGGAAGGCCAGCAGATGGGAAGATCCATATGAAATAATCCTGATGGGGTTTTGGTTCAATTCCTAATGAACAAACACTCTCATATCACTACAGTTGTCACAAGTTGGCACCACATTTGAGCAGCGCTATAAAAAAAATCAAGGACTGAGCGGGTCATGGGGACCGAACTACTTTTTAGCCTGGTTTCTCAGGAAACGATGTTGTGTTGTGAGCACTGCGTGCATATCTGTGTTAGTGTCCCAGTTACACTTGAATTGATTAGTCAGTTTAGATAAAATTGGACAAAAGATTGAGCCATGAGATACCACGTTTCTTATAAGCTCAAACAGATATACAGAGAGCAGGACTTTATTGGAACCTTTACTGCAATGTGAGTTTAATTCTTATGAGACACCGCATGAGAGAGGAGAAACCTTGTGGGAGAGAAGTGTGAATCCCTGAGTGGGGAAAAGCTTCAGTCAGAGTTTGCCCTTCATTAAAGGATCAAACAAGAAGATAAAAAGTTGTGGGAAAGTAAGCTTTGCTGTCTGTTCCTCACATAATTGTTTGTTTGCTCCTTAAAAGCTTCCTCCAGATGCAAGCTGTGACAAAAGAATGAACAGGGAAGAAGGGGTGAGACATCTATTAGCTCCTGGCCTTTACAGGCTATGTAGACAGAGGGCAGCAGTATAGTGCCTACACTCCATTACCTTTTTAAGAACTTAATTCCATTGAAGAATGAGATTCCACACGTATGGACACTTTAACACCTCATAATAATTCACTACTGTAACCCCATAATTTGTTCCTCTTCTCAACCTATTTCAAGACTATATTGCAGTTACTCTTTTGTTTGTTCAAGAGAAAAATTTTCCTGGTCTTAAAACTCAGTTGGCACTGTTTGAAGTTCTTAAAATAGTGGGAGGTACTTGCAGTGCTCTTCATTTGTTAGTGGACAATTTTAGTTTCTGCTAAAAATTATATACTAACCTCCTTTTCCTTCCCTTTCACATGGTTCTACCAATCTCTGTTGGTTTGGGGTTAAGCTCTGAAGGACTCCTATTTTTATTAGTTGTTTTGAAGCGGATTCATGAGGGTGATAGTGTTAAACATGAGCATGCTCCAACAGATCTTCAAGAGGCAGAGATTCCAGTTTCAGGACTGCTTGTATACGTGCCATTTAAAAAAACCCAGCACTCCTGCCCCTGCCCATTTTATATTTGTCACTTTTGAACACTTAGAATTATGGTTTTGATTTGCAAGCAAGAAACACTAACTTGTAACATATAATTTTTGAGACTGCTTTGCTCTTGTCTAGGCCAGTGACCCAAGCACCTATGAAATGATTCAGAAAATACAGAGACTGCAGAAGCAGCTTATCAGCAAGACAGGTGAAGTGATAGAGAAAGAACTGCTCCTTCAGGTACTGCAGCATCATTATTTTGTGGTATTTTCTAAACCTATTTGACTTACCCTGCGTTCTCTGTCTACTCAGATGTGCTTCCTGAATGTTATTTAGATGCATCTTTGAAGTTCTTTTGCATGCCCTTTAGATAGCTTTAGGTGGCAGCACTGACTCACTGAAAGAGAACAAGTAGCATCTGATTAGTTGATTTTTATATTCTGGTTACTGATACCTGGACAACTCTGGAAAATAATATTAAAGGTTTGCTTTAGTTTATGCATGTCATAGATCAGTCTTCAAGTCAGTGACAGACTTTTGGAAAGGCCTTTTTGTCCCTTTAAACATGCCTGTTATGACCACGACATGAGAGAAAATCCTTGTTTGATTCCATTTGTGCTTCGCTTGGCTTCTGGCAGAAGGAATCCTGCAGAGTTTGTGTGATTTAGATATGCTGCTTTCTGGTCCATGTTTGACTTCAAGGTCTTCGTGCTGCTTTGCTGAAAAATAATTTTTGTGATAGCTTATCTGCTTAAAATTTTTTAAGCTCAGTGATTACCAGTAAGATTTATGTTGTAAAACCAAAGAGAGACTATATTCCTGTAGTACAAACATCGCTATCAAATATAACAAAAAAAAGCTGTCTTCGGGCTTCAACCATAGGTGTAAAACTGGGAAATTTGTCTCCTCTCTGGTGCCTGTAACGATACCTACAGTTTGCCAGCTCTAGGTATGATTTTAACATCTTGGTCTTAAATACCTGAATAATTTTGTTGCCTATGTTGGGTGTTGCTCAATGGAGAGCAGAACATGACCTGAATCTCATTCTGTCTTGAGAAGAAGCTCTGCAGGTGTTATCAAGGGAAGGTTTGTCTCTCCTTCTTTATTGTTTTTGTAGGAAAAAATGATCTGCAATTTCATTTGAAGGTAATGTATGGTGTATTATGCCTTTGATTGGAAAAATGTAATTTTTGTTACATAGCACTGAGATGCTGTCAGCGAAATAGTTTTTTAGCTTAAATGAAAAGTAGCAAAAATAGCTTCAAATTTACTCTGCTTTCCCCATGCACAAACCCAATTCTGTTAGATTTTTACATTGTCTCTATTGCATATCTTGCCTTATCCTTAGTGTGCTCCCATTTAGCTGTTATCCTTATTTAGACGTGAAGAACTGAGATCTAGAGGCATTAAGTAGCCTTCCCAAGAAAATCTTTGAAATAACAGGTATTTGAGCCTATGTTACTATACTAACCATTGGAACAATCTTTTTGTCTATGCAGTAGTCCTTCTATGGCAGCTCTACCTTTTTTTTTTTTTTTTTTTTTTTTAAATTACTTTCCTAAATTTAAGCCAGAGTTTGCCTATAAAAAATTTAATTATTATAGCTAGAATTATTAATGAGATCCTTTGAGTCCTTAATTCAGGCACCAATTTCCTGTGCAACAATGCTGAAATGAAGGTCTCCCTCAGAGAGGCTGATGGTAAAGAAAAGGCCCAAAATACCATGCTCCACATTATGTTCAGGGCTTTACTGTCACATTTCTGAGTCTTTTTCTGTTTTGCCACAGTGTTTTTGAGTCCTCCACAGTGACTGAAATAGGGATCTTTCATAGCAAGGTGTGGGTAAGGAGAGGTAACCAGAGATGGAGGACATCTCCCAGCTCATTTCTTCAAAGAGCAGTGTGTCCTTCTGGATATATTATTGGTATAGAGCTTGCAAGTTAACTGTGCTAGCTGACCTTCTTCTGCTAAGTGTCTGGATAACCTTGTACAAGTCATTTTATTATTCTTTGGACTGGTTTTCCTTAGTGTGATGATAATATCTGTTTTGTAAAGTGATACTCACTAAACCAAAATGCTCACAAATAACTTCTGAAAGTCATGCAGTCATGTTCCAAACTCCTCTGGTGAAAGAGTGAGCCTGAGGAACATCTCTAGCAGAAGGTAATTAATAGAGAGCAGTAATGTTAACTTTCCAGAGGGAGTTGAGCTGCATGCACCAGGAGGGTTGCCTCACCAGACCCGCTTTTTGGCAGTGTAGCCTTATTCAACAGAGAGTGTAGGATTTGATCCTGACTGAAACTTAGAAATATGGGAAAAAGCAGCAATTTAGCTCCCACTTCTGGAATTTTTAATTTTTGTGCCCTCAGTATAATTCATCTTGCTTAGTGAGTTTGCTGTCCGATCAATGTAAGAGCCAGTGTATAAGGCACTGCTCGCCCATAAAGTCTGATCATTCCTTTTTTTCCTTTTTTCTTTTTTAAAATCCTGGTAAATCCCCTCATGCTTAAAAGCATTCCACATCTTTTATGTGTCTTTCCTGGAAGTCAGCTCAGTCCAGTTCAGGCTCTGCTCATTTGCAGGAGTGGGGGAAACTGCTGACAACTTGGCCTGTGGCTAGTTGTGTAATATCCCCCATACCTGGAGTCAGAGACTGAAGGAGCTGAGGGATACAAACTTGTTAGATTAGAGAACTACTGCTTTCCTCGTGCTGTGTTTACTTGCATAAGTCACACCTCCTCACTCCCAGTTGTCTTCATCCATATCTTGCCCTGTCACAAGGGCATAGCCATTGTGGTTATTTGCTTTATAACAGTCTTAATCTCTTGCTTGCCATACATCACTGTTTTTACGTGTGTATGGCCATCATGCTGGCAAATAGGATATTTGTTAAAAGTGAAGCTTGTGAGTGTCTGTGATTTCTGTGTGCGCATATTATGTAACTTAAATTCCCTCACATCAAAGTGTAGTAATAAAATGGAGTGCAAAAACACTGTGCGGATCGGATATTGAGTATTAAAACCGCTTTTGAATTTTAGAAATAACCCACGTCTGGAAATGGTTAAGCCCAGTGTCAGCAACCTGCAGCTTGATTTGTAGGGTGTTCACCTTGCTGCATCCTCATACAGAGTCATAATATTTGTATAAGGAAAAAAGAATTCCATTTGTGTTGTGTGCACTGTAGTTCTCTCTTCTGACTGTTACTTTTTTTCTTTTTATTTGTAAATGATCTTTTACATAAAAGCTGGTTTATGCAGGGAACAGTGTTTCAGAATGAGCTGGATATACAAATGGATATTTTTGCTAAGTAAGGATCCCCATATATAGATTGCTGTAGAATAGCATCTGCGTACTCTGCTTGCCCCTGATGTATATTTGATAATATCCTTTTTATTAGCTTTTTCATTATTTCTCACCTGTTAGTTCTTTAAAAATGATGGAGCTGTAAAAGCATGCTATATTCCATGCTATGTGATTAAAAGAATGATTTGTTATGTTTCAGTGAGAGAATTTTGATTGCTGACAGCACAGGAAGAACCCAGCTTGACTCCAGAATCCCATACAAAAATATCTCTTAACCTGTCAGCAGGGCATATTTTTTATATCAGATGTTTAGTGAGAGGTATTGAATATGCAACATGTTGCATGTTGGTTTTTTCAGAATGACTTTTCAGAGTTGAACACTTTAATAAAGCTGTAGGAAGATGTCCCATGTTATAGAAATTATTAAACTCTTTTTCTTGTTTCTTATTTATCTGTGCTCTGTAGCCACAGGATCCTGGGTTATAATCTATCAGCTCCCATACACTGAATAATAGTGGACATCCTGAGACTTTGAAAAGTAGCCGCAAAGCAGGGAGTCATACTTTCTCCTTTAACTCAGGCATTCTCACAGTTGTGAGCTGCTGCACTGATGAAACACACTGCCTTAAAAATCGTATCCAAACCCAAGGTCTCGATCCAAACTTACGGCCAATAAAATTCCAGTGGCATTTTTGCCAAACATAGGAAATGTTACTTCAGGGTTAGCCAACTTCCATGCTTGAGTCATTACCTTCCTTCTGAATTTGTGCAGTTAAGATGCAGCACTTTTTGATTTTCTAAACCATTGAGTAATACTGCATGGCTTTGGAGGAATACATTGTATGTTAACCAAGGGATTTAAATGATGGATGAAGGTCCTTGAGCACATGTGGTATGAACTAAATGTGTTGTATGGCCATAAGGTATAATTGCTAATAAACAAAGCGCTCTGCTGAGCAAATCCTGACTGAAAAAAACCCTGTAAACTTGCTCACTTTGCATGTGGGGCAAATCCCTCGTGTGACTGGAAGCTCTACTGCATACTGAACAATGATGTGGTCAGCTCACAATGTAGTGTATTACCTTCTTAGGGTTATGATTAGTGTGGATTTAGGAACTTATCCCATTAAAAGTGAATTATGCGCTGCTTTATTTGTTTCAAATTTAGTTCTTTCTCTTCAGAGTGAGCTCCTCTAATTTGATTTTATGTCTGACTGAGCAGAATTTTATTCAGCTGCATGTCTTGGAATGGATAACAGTGGGAAGATTCACATTATATGTCAGTAACCTCTGTGGTCAGTCATCTCAGAAGGTTGTTCATAAATGTAACAGAGATGTGCAACCAGGATTATTTTTGGAGGGAGACAAAGGCAAGTGTGTCTCATTTAAGCCTTGCATGTAGTAGTGAAAGTATTGTTTTTCTGTACGTATATATTTTTAATCATTATTGTTTTAAATTGTCAACAAAGACCAGGACTGGGCAGTCGGGATGTGATGCTTCCAGACTGTTAACGTCTTGTGCTCATAGTTTCAAAGAGTGCAAGGGCAAAAGGCATGATTAACTCATATCTGACTCAGAGATTACAGCCACATAACACCCACGTGTCCTTGTATCGAGCCGAGTTTTCAGCTAAGTTTCAATCCCCTTAAAGAACTGATGGTCCCGCTGACAGAGGGTAGGAGGAGTAGAGGGGATGCTGCTGTCTGCAGCCTAAATCAGCAGAGTTTCATTTCAGGTATTGTAAGATGCAGGGAGGAAAGAGTGAAAGACTTTCTCTGTGACCTTGTGCAGGTTACTTAGCTTTTGCATGCCTCGCATAACGTAAAAAGGGAATAAATCACCTCTACTCTTACAGTGGTGTGTGAATGAATATATTAGAGACATGACTCAATTCAGTAGTAACAATAGCTAGCTAAACACTCAAAATAGGCAGATGTTTTATATCATTTGTGCTGACTTGGTAGTAGAGCTGTTTTATCCAATTTCAGGTGCTTGTTGCTATAGTATCTGAACATATACGTAACCATCTTTATTTCTCAGAGCTGGTACTATAGTTTCAGAAAGAAATCTGCTTTAGAACAGTGTGTTACCATGTGGGTTTATGCAGGCTGGCAGCTACTAAGATCAAAGCTTTCTCCCAAATAATGGAGAAGCTTTGGGATTTGCTTCCATGTATTCATTATACAAAATTTTTCTGCCCATTTATTACCTAAAATACTGTTTTTCCAATCTTGTATCATTTTCTTCAGCCCATTTCATGAGATCCCAGTCCTTCTGAAAATAATTTCTTTCCCTAGCTTGGCAGTTTCATGAAGCATGCTTCTGCTGGGTTCTTCATTGCTCTTACAGTACTCATGTAGTGTAGCTTTCATTATACAGCACGTAATACAAAAAAGTGTGCTCAAATGCTGAGTCAGAGATTTTCTCATCAGACAGCCTGTTAGGGAAAATAGGAGAATACTCTTCTATTACATGCCTTTATTTTAGTATTCTTAAGGCTCAGTTCAGTTTTATTTTAGGTATTATCTGTACATCTTCAAAATGGCTGAGATTTACTTCACCTTCTCAAATTTGGCTTTTATATATTTTCAGTGCCAAGTATAGATTCTACTTGAGTTTGAGAGTATAACCTGCTTACGTGTTACATGTAGGGTAGATAGTGTGGGTTGAAGATATTATTTTTTTTGGCAGAATTGTCTATTTTCATAATAATAACTGCAATTCACTCCAGGAAACTAACGACTGTAGAATCTCTGAGAGTCTCTTTTGACCTGCCCATTATTGTTTCTCTGTCATCTTGCCTTTAGAGAGATTTTAACAGAGGTAGTTTGGGAGAGTGCTTTGTACGCACTGAAACTTACAGGTGAACTGCAAAATCCACTGCCAAAATACAGTCCTTTCTTTACTGCTCCTTTATCATTTATATATAAAGTCAGCCTTTTGAAGGGATTTTTCCATCTGAAAATGAAAAGGGAAATTTTCTTTTTGGCTTTTTATACTTTAGTAGGACTTGGCTCTTTTCTGTCTCTATTTCCTGGAGGATTTGACTTCCTCTGGAAACACTGGATTAACACCCTATCTTGTGGCTCAGGCTAGTGGTTCTCTCAGCCCTCAATTAAAGGGGTGAGTATATTGAGCTTTAGGCCTTTTCTACACTTAAAAGTACCGTTCCTACTGGCAAAAAAGTAACTTTTTTGATTTAGCTTATACCAGCTCTTGAATGGCAGAAGATTTTCTTGCCAGTATAATTGCATCTAATTGCATAACTGGTAGCTGGCATAGCCATGGCAGCACAAAGGAATTTCATCACTAATCGAGAAAGCTAAGCTGGCAAAACTTCTTACCATTGATCAAATGCTTCTTGACATGGAAAATAAAAAAGCAGAAAAATGCTTTCTTGTCCTTATAAAAACCTAAGGGTTGTTATGTATCTTAAGAAAGAGGAGAGAGAAAACAGTACCTGGTGGAGTGTGGTTTTTGAGTTTATGACTCCAGTTCTAAGTTGGTGGGCAGAATTTCAACAGATTTATATCGGAATATAGAAGTGAGAAATACAGTAAGGACTCAGACCTAACATTTACTTTTTGGCTTTCAGCTGGGTATGAATCATAAGAAAATGTTAACTTCCCTGGTGCTGTGCAGAATTAGGCACTAGTGTGTCAAAGGCACACTGTAAGAATTGCCCTGATTTTACAGTTGGACTCAAGAGAATCTATGTTGTTTTTTCAAATGAAAAAATAATGTATTTCCATGAACTCTGGCTGTAACCCAGTTCTAACTAGTGATGAACAAGAAATATCTGATTATCAGCACAATATTTTGATGTACAACAGTCTACTGAGGTAGTGCCATCAAACTAATTTCAGTCCAGTGCCTTGAATCTGATTTGAACTGGAGTCTCCAATGCAGTACAAAGTGACATATGGAGGTACTTTATGGATTGTTCATTTATCCTTCAGTACTACTTTTTCAGGTTGTTTCCTTCTTGTGCCATCCTTTTATTTTCCTTTTGTTGTGCTTGAAATGCTTATTGCTGAAGTAGGGCTTTCATTGGGGATTTTAACTTTGACTGTAAGTGGAAATGTTTTGTATTCTAGTATTGGTGTTAAGTTGAAGGATTAGTGTCTTTTAGTGATTCTATCCTTGGCATGATGATTTGTCCATACAATTAGATTTTCTCGAGTGTCTCTTGTTCTGACACTGATACTATTTTTCAAATAAATTGAATTATTTGTGTTTTTAAAAAACTGATATTGTATCCAGTAGGGTTCTATGAGTAGTGTAGAACCACTCACACTGATCACATTGTGTTAATTCTCAGTGCAATTTACCAGGACTTGTATGCAATCCTGTGATGATGTAGTAAGTAACCACATCTCATGAACAGGAAAGATGAGTCACCTGTGTGAAGGTCTATTGATGGTCTACATATATGCCTGAAAGTTTTGTGTAAGCTTTAAGAATTCAATAAGGGTTTAAGAGATGTGGAAAGCCCTCCTTGGAAAGGAGTTGATTTCTATTTCTGTATATTTTGAATATGCTTCTTGGCATATTAGTTTATTTTAGCCCTTCTAATCTCAGTCCATCTAGAATTAGAAGATGTTCTAGTGTATAGAAACTTACAGCATGATAAGCTGCTCTTAAAACCACACTGACATTTACATTCTTTCCCTCCTCCCACATATGTTGTAATTCAAATGGAAGAGAATAAAGTTTTCCCAGGAAAATAGCCTTCTTTTTTTGTTTGTATATTTTTGTTTAGAGTATGTTTTGTTTAAGCAGCTTTATGAAAAACCAAGTAGGAAAAGTGCTGATCACTTTAGTGTTACCAGGTGAAGATAATTGGCTGCTCTTTAGAGTAAGAAAATAATTTTCCAATAAAATAGTGCAAATGTTTCTGGCACTGGGAAATGGGGAGAAAAGCAGATTACTTAGCAATCAAAACATTTTTGGTGAAAAATTTTCTTAGTGGAAAAGTTTAATTTTTACTGAATCTTTGTGGAACTACATTGCCTTTAAAAACAGTTTTCCCATGATAAACAGTTTTGGACAGAAACAAGGTGTAAATTTATTTGGGAAATTAGAAAAAAACCAGATCAAAATAATTTCTGGGGATCCGCACCATTTTTAGGTGCTCTAATGGTGTTTTAGTCAGAAATGTTCCGATGCCATTTACAAAGATGAGGAAGTTGTGGGTGAAGTAAAAATCCTTTAGGGTATATAAGTAGCAAATGCACATGAATGTGTAATCAGTTTTTAAAGTTTTTTAGGAGAACTGATATGTTTACTGGAGTTTGAGCTTGAAAGAGAACTCTAGTGGGCCATCAGATGCCATCCCTCCATGTGGTGCAAGATTGATTTAATTACACAAATACCATCCTTGATAGATGAACGTTAAGTACAAATTTGTTTCCTGTGTTCTAATACATGTGCTCTTGGTCCATGAATTTTAGCATGCATAAAGAGATTGTTGGCTTGAAGTATACTGTAGTTTATGGTTGTTACTTTTTCTCCCATGCTTTTAACCTGCTGCTGTAGACTAGCCCTGGTGTTTCTGAAAAAAAGCAAGGAGCAGGTGTATTTTCTTACTCAGCACTGTGGTCCTGTGAGTCTGCGGGAGCTGAGTTTAATTTCTGTGTATCTTTGAGGAGTTTTAGTGAACTTTGGCAATTCATGTAGCAACTCTTTGTGTCCAGACCTCTTGTAGAATGAGAAAGGGATCGCTGCTCTGGCTGGAAGCAGTACTTCAGCATAAGTACATGTATTGGGTATGGCTGAGCCCCACAGCAGCCCTCATAGTGCTGTGCTTGTATTGGTAGCTTGAAAGGTGATGATAACACATCAGTGTTTTGATTACTGCTGAGTAGTGTTTGCATAGCATTGAGGCTGTCTCTCCAACCTTCCCCACTCCTCTCACCAGTAGCCTGGGGGTGGGCAAGATCTTGAGAGGTAACACAGCCAGGACAGCTGACACAAAGTGACCAACAGGATGTTCTGTAGAGAGAATTGTAGAAGGTTAATCAACATTGATTGTATACAGTTGCTTCTGGGGCAATGGATTGGCTGACATGGCTAATTTACAGCTGTGGCTTGTTCAGGCTAAGTAGCTAAATAACACTGAGGACTGTGGGAAGATGGAGCTGGCTGGAGGAGGGGTAGTGTGAACTTGCTCCTGAAGAGACGAGTTGCAGTTTGAGCAGTGAGGGCTGGCTACTGCCTACTAACCTGCCCGTGCTTGCAACAATATTCCATATTGTATGACCTATGCTCAGATATAAAAGCTAAGAGAAAGGAGGAGGAAGGGGGGACATTCGTTATTTACAACATTCGTCTTCCAGAGCAACTGCTGTGCGTACTGAAGCCCTGCTTCCCGGGAAGTGGCTGAACATCGCCTGCTGATGGGAAGTAGGGAATAACATCTTTTGTTTTCCTTCACTTCCACGCACGCGACTTTAGCTATTGCTTCATTAAACTGCCTTTATCTTGACCCACAAGGGTTTTTTCCATCTTGTTTTCTCCCCCACTGTTCTGCTGAGGAGGGGAGTGACAGAGTGGCTTGGTGGGCACCTGGCATCCAGCCAAGGTCAACTCACCACAGGACATTAAAGATTTAACAGCATTCAAATACCGAATGGAGGAGGCCACGTAAGTACCCAAGGTATATCACTGTTATTTGTAATCGGCGTCAGAAAATCAGAAACAGTGATCACCAAAGTATTTTATTCAAGTGCGTTACTTCTGGTTTGAACCCAGAAATCCTGAGCGTGGATACCTTGTGTCATTAGACTTAAAATGTTTTATAAAATGACCCATTCCTAAAGTTCTTAGTCAAAATTGCCGTTAGCTTCAATGATAGTTTGCTAGAATAATGCTTGAGTAAAAAGTTCAGGAATTGTTCCAGTAAATAACAAATAACTGAAAACAAACTTGTTTACTCCTCATTCCTGTATTCAGCATGTATCTGGGAAGGAAATAAATCTGCTGCGCACCCCAGGGTAAAGTATATTAATCAACCAGTTATCTTGTTAAGGGAAAATAAATGACTTGCTGCGCTAACTGAATACATTGCAATGCACAAACTTTGCAGTGCTGTTAGCAATCCGCTACTGACTGTCAGCCATCCAGAAGCTGCTAGAGAAGTTAAAATACTGGAGGAGTGCAATAGCAATGTAGCAATACATTCACAAGCCCATATTATATAGTGTGGCCCAGAGCCAGCTGCAAATCTTTATTATTCAAGTGTACCCTTTGACAGGCTTTCTTCCATTGAGGCGAGGGTGTTCTGCTTTTCCCTCATCAGCAAGATGTGGACAATCTACAGCATCCCGTTCAGTGATGGATTATTATTTTGTATGATAATTACATAAACAACAAAACACAACAAAAAGAGACATTCCACAGGGACAGACTAGATTTTATCTATTTCAGATCACTTATTTTCATTCTTATAGGAGTGTGAATGGTGGTGGTGTTGAGAAGACACATGCAGAAAGATGCAGCAGGCTCAGGCTGTTTGGAGGCAGTTCAGGGTAGGCAGTTAGAGTCACTGTGGTGGTTTTTTGTTTAAAAAAAAGATAGCTTAAAATTGGACGCATGAGGGCACAAACGGGGGTAGAAAGAACCTTGTTCCTCCATTCTTCACTCTGAGACAGCCAGACATGAGCTGCCGAGTGTACCGGAGCCATGAACCCCATGTAGGGAGAGTTTCTGCCAGGTAGGGTACATCAGTCAGCCAGTTGCTCTGCATCCTCTAGGCTCAGAGCTCGAAGTTTTCCCATACCTGTCTTGATAGATATAGCTGTAATCTTAAACAGGGGATGGCACACTTGGGCACAGCAGTTGTCTTTACATGAACATTAAGATTCAGTCTTTCCCCTTCCTTTACTACTGTTGCTGTTTCTTTGAATTTTAAGAAGCAGGCAAGGGGAGCTGATACAGAACTCCTTAAAGGATACCAGAGGGTCAGCTCTAATTACAGTGAGTCTGAAGGAAGCCATATATTAAAACATTCATGATTTCAGAATTGCCATGTGTGTTTCTTAGATGTACTGCTATTTCTTAATAGGCTCCAAAGTGTAACAAGAGGCCACTCTGTCTTCCCTGAGGTACTTGATATATGCAGGGAAACTCTGCTACCCTGTCAGAAAGACGTATGTAGGCTTTACTGCCTTGTTAGACAGGTATTTGTAGGTTTAAGTGGAGGTTTGACTTTGAGACAGCTGTTCAGAGGTAGCAATTCCAGAACACCAAAGGACTTGAAGCTAAGTGCTCTCATCTTTCAGGGAAATCTATGGATCTAAGTCAAGCAGGATATTAAAGAGATGTAGGTGCCTAACTTACAGATAGGTATTTCTAGAAGCAGCTCTGCAGTTTCTCTGACCCTTTGAGGTCATCTGTCAGGTCAGTCACAAGTGAGAGCAGAAGCTGGATCTGCTGGGAATCCCCATCCCAAGCATCCACCTGCAGGAACAGCTAATCATTAACAGCAGAGCTGTGATAGTTCTCCTTTGATTTAGCTGATATTTAAAAAATCTAAATGGCTACTGAATAGCTAAAATACATGCTGTTATACTGATGTTAAAATACAGAGATTTTAAGTCATATAGTCTATTTGAAGAAGATACTTTTTTTTTTTTTTTGCTTGAAACCCTCTATGTAGTTATTATTAGCCAATAAAATGTTTCCTGTTGTTTGGTTTGTAGACTTACTCACTTAGAATATTTAGATTCCTTGTTGATAAGATTTGTATTAACCTCTGAATCTCCTCCAGGACACTTTAAGACAAGCTGCTTAGTAGACTGTGAAACAAAGGTTTGTTTAGAGCTCTCTGCAGCCCAACTGTTAAGCTGAAAGCACCATGGAAATATCTGGAACATTTGCATCAGTCCATGCCGTGTCAAGGGTAATTCTCACCTGAGGAACAGCTCACTTTTCTTTTGTATGTATATGTGTGCATGTGTATTCCTGTTCACTCATATAGAAGAACAGGGGATAATTAATTGATCGCCTTCTGCAATGTAAAGTATAAACACTGTGATTAAATGAGCTACTCTGATTAATGATTTTATAAACTCTTGTGCAATGACAATAGTAAAAAGGGAATTGCAGCTGTTATTTCAGCAAGAGACATCCATGCCATTTTCTTCTCATAGATTGTTATCCTTGTGTCTCAGAGTTCAGAACTTGAGAGGAGGACATGTAACCTGTTGATTTGTCCATTGGAAAAAAACCCCAAAACTGTTTTCCCACACACTTCCTAAGAAAGATACAGTAGTACCAGTACCTAGCACTAATAATAAAAATGATAGTAAGTTGCAGTTGCACTTTAGCTGGAAATATTTGTACTTTGTTGTTCCTGGAAGGTGATAATAATGCATCGTTCAGCTCTTTGTGTTACAAAAAAAAGAGTCAAGGGTGAAGACCTTAGAAGGTGCTCCAAGGTGTTTTTTCCTCTCTCATTAAGCTGTTTTGAAAATGCCAGTCAATTTGGTGCAGTTTGCTCTGTGCCAAGGAAACGGATTTGCTCTTGAGAACCATTATCATCAACTGTAGGGATGTGTCATAAGATAAGTTTAATTTAATTCCGTCTAGAGTGGTGCAAATTTCACTAAGGGTGGGGAGATTATCCCATGTTTTCCTTCAGGTTGGTGGCAGCATTTTAACAAGAAAATCCAAAGCGTCTCATACAGTGTTAGTGTTGCCACATTGTGAAAGGGCTTCAGTGCCCTGTTTCAAACCTGAATTAATTTAGTCCCTCAAACCCCTCACATTGGATGGTTAAAGGAGGGTCTAAATGATGATGAAAATACAAGCTGTTCTAGAGAACTGCATGTTTGCAAAGGTGTTTGCTGATGGATGTGGAATAGACAAGAAATAGTAGGGACTTTTGAAAAGTATTTATTGAGAAAGTTTATACCGTACATTTCTCAGTGCTGGAGGCAACTTCTATTGTTATAAAATTCATGAAGGTTACCATATGCTAATTTTTTCTACACCTCGTAAAACTTTTCATCATAGCTGTCCTGAGCCAACAGCTACTGTTAGGTGTACACATACACACAAATAAACCCGCAGCTTATACAGGTAAAATGACTATGACAGGATGTTTATGTCTATGTATGTATATAATCCATATTTCAGTGTCCGGTTTAACACTTCTGAAAAGTGTTCACAACCCCTTAAGGATGCTCTGCTGCTGCTGCATAGTATAGTAAACAAAATGGCTCTGGAGTTCAGCATAGTGCTGACATTTTGGTTAGAATGCTGATAAACAAGAAAACCCTCTGTGGCATGTCGACTGACTTGTTTTCCTCACCTAAGCCATGAGGAACTGTAGTGTGGGCTTACAGAGTTACTGTGTTACTTTCTCCACCTTACTAATTAAAATAAGAATTTTTAGCTAGGTTAAATGTTTTGGGGTTTGCCACCATATGCTATGTTGCACACCTTTGCTCTACATCTTTATCTTGTTGGGCTTTTTCTTTAGCTCAATTGCTGCAGACAGGAGCTAATGTAAATGAAATTTAAGTCAAAAGCTTTGGGATTTTTTGTTTGTAGGTTTATTTAGTGATTTGTGTGATAGAAAGCTTTTGGTGCACAACAGGATTTTTGTGGTTCTGGTGAAGAAGGCTGTTGATGTGCTGCTATGCCAGGTAAATTTGTTGAATTATCTACTTGGAAAGAGAAGCTGGTAAAAATGAAGAAGCTGGAATGTCATGGCCTATTTCTGCTGTGGATACATCTTCACTAAATGTAGTCATCCATTGTCACTTGTTCAGCATGATACCCAGGGCTAACTAACAAAACGGATCATTTCAGGAATTTCCTGGTGTCATGGTGAGGGAGAATATGACATAAAATGGAGTCACATCTTTAGAGCTAATATCAGGCAAGTTGGTCTATCCAAGCACTGGTAATTGCCTCCCACTCCTTGTCAAAGGAGTAAAATGTCTTAGTGTCAGTTTGGGAGTGTTTCTGATGGTGCTGATGGTCCCTCTAGCAGGGAAAAATGAGCAAATTGGGCTGTGCTGGTCAGCAGAAATAGTTTCTTTTGAAGTAGGATTGTGATGGCAAAAGTGATTATTCTTGCTGTAGACTGAGCCAGCTCATGACCACTGGGTTCTGAAGAATCAATTGAAATTTGCCAAACACCAACCAGTCCTCTGCAGAAGAAAGTTCTTTTTTTCTCAGGTCGCTGTAGAATAAGCAGGCCAGGAGAACTCTGGATTCTGGCTGAGACAGCAGCTAGTTAAATTCAGGGGAAAGCACCACTTGCCTCCCTGTGCCACCCCCCACCCCCAATTAATGGGTGAGAGACTTAAGGATGCAGAAACTTATTGTCATGGTCAGGCCTAAAGGCAGGTATGTGGGCTCTTTGGAGCTCCCCTGGCAAACAAATCTAAGACAGGAAAGTTTTTTCTAAAAATAACGTGGAGTTTTATTTACACAATTTTTACAGCAGGTATTCACAGAGGTGCTGAAATTCTCTTTAGAATTCCTGAAATTTGACTGTAACCCTCAATTTGAGTCTCCCAGTGTGCCCTGCATACACAAAATGAATGTGCCCTCATCTCTCCACCATCAGTTTGACCTAGTTTATGTCGTAAACCAGTGAAGCTGGGTGATATTATGGGCTCGGTCCTGCAGTCAAACACTTACTGAATTCTATGGGAATTTTGCCATGGGAAGGATCACGTAAAAAGCTTTGGTACTGGCCTAGATCTGATATGAAGACATGTACATTACTCTTACTGGTGAAGGCTTAACAGCATGGAATTACAGAGAGATCTGATAGATCTCCCTTCACCTCCTCAAGAAGAGTAGTACCTTACAGTGTGTTTGACTTTAATTTCTTTTCATCTCAAGAACACGTAACTCTGGCAAGGTATATGTTGTGATTGCAGCCTGGCACGAGGATGGAGGGGAGGCAGTCTGGGACAAGCCGAAGAAACCCATCTTACACATCAGCAGCAAATTGATTTATTCCTGCCTATGGGTGTAGGACTTGAGGTAGCTTTTTCTCCAACATCATCTGCACAGTCACAAACAGAAATATGTGTTTACTGACTTCTGCTTTGGTCAAAATAGTGTTAACTGACTTCCAATAGGTGCCAAACAGATCAGCTTACCTTCTTGTTTTTGAATTACTGCTGAACTGCTGATCGTTGTTGCTGACTTACGATTTTCTTGTCGGTGTCAGAATACCATCTCTCCACATTGCCCCATTGCGATCTCAGACATTTTAAGGAATGCACATGCATTTTACTTGTTTCCAAAACAAAAAAGCAACATAGATCCATCTTCTGGGGGCATTAATTTGTGCACTACAACTGAAAGCTATTTTGAATACAACTCATGCATCAGACAACCCTACAGGTCTTTCTACACATTCTGTGCTGTATCTGATAGCTGGCTATTTATAAGATAGCTGCATGTAATACACATTGCACAGCTTGTCTGTCCTTTGAATATAGCTAGAGTATTGTAGAAGTCAAATTTTTCTTTATTAATTTGTGCTGGTTTTTTTTTTCCCCCCTGGGCATTCCTGATTTCTTATGTGTAGAGATAAAAGTACCTGCTGTAAGCAATGCATTTTTGTTTTTAGTATCACATATACCTTGTGACTGACTTAGATTTACTCTGGCATTTGCTGTTTTAAAATTAATTGAAATGAATTTTTTTTTTTTTTTTTTCCTTTCTTCATCCTGGGGTTAAATGTATGAAATTATAGAAATACCAACCTGTGAATTCAAACTGATGAGGAAAGAAGTATCCAGGTTTTTCTTTTAATGTTTTGCTGACATATGGTGCTTCTAACCTAGTGACAAATTAATTGACTAGATGTAAAAGAGATGGACAGCGCTTAGCAAGGAAGGACAGGATATGCATTATAAGACAGCTGGTTCTGCCTCTGTTGGATTATGGAGACAATATACATCGGACAGCTAACGAGTCTCTGTTGCATAAGATAGATTCTCCTTATAATAGAATTGCATGCTTTGTCTCTAAATGAGGATATTATACACACCATTGCACAATGTTTGGAGAGCTTGGTTGGCCCGTGTAGAGGGTTAGGAGAGAAATAAATTGGAAAACAATTGCACATAAGACCTTCAATCCATCAACTGCTCCATATTTATCTGAATTACCATTACACTCTTCCAAAATACAAATTTGTGATACATTCAGGGGTGGAATGTAAATACTGACCAGCCAGATTTTGACAAGGCGGATTTTTCTTTTGCTGTTGTTTTCAACTTGCATAAAATCTTGCTTCCTCAGAAAGAAAAGGTGGTAGTGGAAACCACTTGTAGTGACATAACAACTTTACTAAGAATGATCTCTCAATTAAATTTTTGCCACTATGCAAACTTCAGTCTGAGTCTCAGGAGGTTTTGATTTTTCCAGAGATAAACTGTGAACAGCTTCATTTATAAGGAGCTCTTCCTCAGTAATATTCAGAGTTTAAGGCAATGCTTGCAAAAGTAATTTATGATTTGAGAGGCTTCCATTTTTGGGTCCCAGCTTGTAACCATTATAGTGCATAGTTTTTGGAAAATGCTGAGGTCTAAAAACTCTGGACTCCTTATGCTCTTGAAGATTGAACACCTAGAATTTTAAATATTCAAAATAACAAGCCATTTTTGAAAATCCAGGCTCAACCACTGAGCAAGGCCAAATGTAGCAACTGTAAGTGATGTGATGGTACTGTTTCCCACATCAACAGAAGATTTCTGTGGTAAGAGTTGCAGACAGAGCTTATAAAAAAAGACAACAAAAAGGAGTTTTGTCAAAGCCAGTGTAAATAGTCACCTGTCCTACCTCCTACTTGGCATTTTTGTCTTCTTCAGTTAAGTCTTTTGTCTGCTAGTCTGACTTTCAGTCAAATAACCATTCTTTTTAATTCCAGCTCTCCAGGTACCAGACAGGGGTGGGATCTTCCTAAGTAATGTTAAATAATAATAATAATCTTAGTCTGACATGGTAGATACTAAAAATACTGTAATGTGCAAAGCTGTGAAGGTGGTTTTGTTCAGAGCTTTATTCCTCAGACTGAAAACAAGTATCTCCTCAAAACACAGCGGAAAGCAGCATTTTGGTACAGAAAGCTGTAAGTGGGTCTGTGGTGTGGTTTCTGTTCGTCCATGGTTATATCCAATTTTCACAAGTATACTGTTCCAACATGAAGGAAGAGATGACACGAGATCAAGAGAAATTACTTGGTGGTAATTGTGCTCGTCATAGTTGCTGCCATTTATACTTTCTTTCCCTTTCCCAGGACCCCTGCAGTTAAACTGAAACGTTGTGTGTGTGTGTGTGTGTGTGTAGATGTGTTTTGCAGGATTTTCTTTGGAAGAAGTTATTCTTTTGTACAGTCCTTCCCTGACATTTCCATAGCCTGCTCACATCCTGTTGGGTGAAGCTATGATACTTAATGTAAGGCAATGTGGCTCATAAGAAGAAAGATTGCAATAAGCACAGTTACTGGTAATTAATTTCCCACCCCTGGATACTCTTCCAGTGACTTTTATATTCTGTGTGGTGAGGCATGCTCAACTGATGACAGTGTTTAAGAGTATTTCATTCGTGGTTGGAAGTAGCTGGATGTTTCTCTTAATGAGCTCTCCCACTGCTATCACAACAACTTTAAATACCTTATGGCTAGTGAGGAAAGACTGACACACAGGCAGATTTGTTTCTGCAAATATCTTCCTGACTGAGTCGCATTTTTCAGTGAGGTTGATTTCATCACAGGTTGTGCTGCTGCTATAGCAGTTTTATAAGAGCTCTTCCTCTTGGCTTTTTCTTAGGAAAAGGAGAGACTGTATGTGGAACTGAAGCACGTCTTGGCCCGGCAGCCTGGGCCTGAAGTGACAAAACAGTTGCAGCTCTACCAGCACACTCTCCGAGAGAAGACTAAACAGCTGAAAGTAAGAGATGTCCTCTGTGTCTGGCTGAGGAGCTGCCAGGCTTGCAGAATGACTTCACCGGTGATCGTGGGGAGTGAGGCTTCAGGAAGATTTTTGATGAACAGTGTGCATGCCTTAGTATATTAGATCAGGAAAATAAGGTTAATGCTGCATCTCCCCAAGGGGGAACCAATAGAAGTAGAACTTTTTTTCCACATTATGCTAGTTTGTTTCATTAAAATAGAAGAAAAGTGTTATTAGAATATGAGTGTGCAGCACAATGCTGTAAATGCTTTTTGGGCATTCTGGGATACTATTGGTTTTCCATTAAGCTTATTCTTCTTCCCTTTTCTTGAACCATTAAGATCTTTAATAAGCAAATCAAACCAGTTTTGTTTTCATTTTAACAAACTAGTGGGATTATGTTGAGAATCCAGTCTTAATTTCTTATTACTTATCTTGCAAAGCATTCACCTATATTAGACTTGCAACTTTTATATGGATGACAGGAGTAACCTGTCCTAACCCCTTGTCACTAGAAGGGAGGATTTCCTGGTTCTGAAGGAATCTTGTGGGAAACTTTGGAAGTATGATATTAAAAAGTGATTCTTTGATAGAATAAGCTGATCTTTCCTTGTTCTTGCCTGAATGAAAGACCAGTCTCCCCAGGAGTTCATCTACTTCTACAGCTCCTCTCTTTGTTGAAGTCATCATCTCCTGTTCACGGCATCATAGTCACATCTATACTAACCATGAGGAAAAAAATGCAGGAGCAGATGGGCACTTAGGAAACAAAGAGGCTGTTATGCAAATCTTAGCTTTTAGAAAAACAATGTAGAAAATGTAAAATAGAAGCCAAAGTTTAGCTAAGCTGAATGTGATTTGAAGTTTTCCATACGGTTCCCATTTGTCCTTAATGCAGTCAATTGCTACTGTGTATTTCAAGCACAGTGTACTGTAGTGTACTGGCAGGCATGCCATTTTGTGGTGCCGGGTCAAGCTATTCTCATTCTTAAAGAAGAAGAACACACTGTGCATGTTCCTACTGTCTTTAAAGTTTGTTGATTCACAAGAAAGCGGCATTGTATTCATATTTACACTCCCTGTTACTACTTTGCCAGTGTGGACTGAATTACTTCACATAACAAAGTGGATCACTGTGAACAAACCCCATTATTATTAAATAAATCTCTGCTTTATTATTTTTTAAGACCTTCATTTAGGGTTTTCATCCAGATTTGTGTCGCAGAACATTAAGAGCCAATGTATGTATTAATACCATTTCCATAATGCTTGGAGCATATTTTACATGTTTTATTGTGGTTAAATGGCATAGTCTTAATTTTGTGGATTGTCCTTAGGTAAGCAGAGGTGATCAAATAAAACATCCTGATAGAAAATGAGATGTGGTGGAGAATGGCGATGTCTTATATTGCCAAACGTAAAGGAAAAAGTGCTTGTAAAAGTACTAAATTAGTGTAAATGAAACTAACATCTCCTGTTTCTCCTTTTTGTCTTATGTTTGTTAGGTTTTGTCCTCAGAACTGAATATGTATGAATCACAGAGCCAAGAATACAAACATGAAATTGAAAGACTTGCCAAGGAGCTTCTGGATGTGAAAAAGAAGTATCTGGCTCAGAAACGCAAGGAACAACAGGCCAAGTATGGGAAAATAACAGTCTGTTTACACAACTTTCTGCATAAACTAGATATTTTTTTAGACTCTGCTTTGCACTTTTGATCAGCCATGGTCAAATTTGACAGAGGTGATATGATATTGTTGCCTAATTTTCCTGAATGTTATCCTTCATATTACTTCAGTCTGGTCTAGATTTACCATGATCTATGGCCGGGACAAGAACATCCAGCAGAGATATTGCTGACGTCTCCTGCAGTCCAGTTAAATTATTCATACCAATGGGATGGTGCCCAGAGGACACAGATTAGTGTTTGGTCTCTCACATTGAAATATAGAATCACAGAATAGTTTGGGTTAGAAGGGACCTTTAAAGGTCATCTACTCCAACCCCCCTGCAATAATCAGGAACATCTTGCACTAGACCAGGTTGCTCAGAGCCCCATCCAACCTGGCCTTGAATGTTTCCAGGGATGGGGGCGTCTATCACCAATCTGGGTAACCTGTTCCAGTGTTTTACCACTCTCATTGTAAAAATTTTCCTCCTTCTATCTAGTCTAAATCTACCCTGTTTTAGTTTAAAACCATTACTGTCCTATCACAACAGGCCCTGCTAAAATGTTTGTCCGCATCTTTGTTATAAGCTCCCTTTAGGTAATGAAAGGCTGCAATAAGGTCCTCCCAGAGCCTTCTCTTCTCCAGGCTGAACAACCCCAACTCTCTCAGCCTTTCTTCATAGGAGAGATGTTCCATCCCTCTCATCATTTTTGTGGCCCTCCTCTGGACCTGCTCCAACAGGACCATGTCTTTCTTGTGCTGAGGACTCCAGAGCTGGATGCAGTAGTGCAGGTGGAGTCTTGCCAGAGTAGAGGGCGGGGAGTCACCTCCCTCAACCTGCTGGCCACGCTTCTTTTGATGCAGCCCAGGATATGGTTGGATTTCGGGGCTGTGAGTGCACATCGCTGGGTCACATCCAGCTTTTCAACCACCAGCGCCCCCAAGTCCTTCTCCTCAGGGCTGCTTTCAATCCATTCATCCCTCAGCCTGTATTGGTACTGGCTGTTGTCCCAACCTAGGTGCAGTACCTTGCACTTGGCCTTGTTGAACCTCATGAGGTTCATGTGGGCCCACTTCTTGAGCTTGTCTAGGTCCCTCTGGATGTCATCCCATCCCTCAGGCATGTCAACCACACCACTCAGCTTGGTGTCGTCTGCAACTTGCTGAGAGTGCACTCAATCCCACTGTCTGTGTCATTGATGAAGATATTAAACAGTACTGGTCCCAATATGGACCCCTGAGGAGCACCACTCATCACTGATCTGAACATTGAGCTGTTGACCACTATCCTCTGGATGTACCCATCCACCAAACAGTCCATATCTCTGCAATTTAGAGAGAAAAACGTTATGGGGGACTGTGTCAAAGGCCTTACAGAAGTCCAGATAGATGACGTCTGTAGCTCTTCCCTTGTTCACTCATGTAGTCACTCCATCATAGAAAGCCACTAGATCGGTCAGGCAAGACTTGCCCTTGGTGAAGCCATACTGGCTTTCTTGAATCACCTCCCTGTCTTCCATGTGCCTTAGCATATCTTCTAGGAATATCTGTTCTATCATCTTCACAGGCACAGAGGTAGAGGCTGACAGATCAGTAGTTCCCAGGGTCCTCCTTTGTACTCTTTTTAAGAAAGGGTGCAATGTTTTCCTTTTTCCAGTCACCAGGGACTTCACCTGACTGCCACGACTTTTCAAATATTGTGAGAGATCCTCCAACATTATGAGAATCTCAATGCATTTTACAAATTATAATTACAGTGAAACAGCATCTGACATGGGGGACAACCTTTCTTCAAGTGGCAACTACATAATCCTGGTGTAAGAACAATGCCATTGTTGTTTCCAAAATGTGGTAGTTGTGACTGATGACTATCCCCTTCTGGAGGCAGATATTGCTGATGGTTGCAGGGAGGAGCATTCCCCATATGCTTCTTGTTCCTTTTCTACATCCAGATGGAGGAAAATGAGCAGTGCTCAGTCTGGCTTTGTCAGATGTCTTTCTCTTTTGATGGTAAAGCCTAAGAGCTTTCTTGTAGGTAGTTGTCTCTTGTTAACCAGCAGCAGTTTGATGGCACCTCCCTGCTACTCTCAGGCCACAACTGAGCATTCAGCTGCTCCTCTTGATTAAAAGTAAACAACTAGGATCTTAGTTGCCCAATTTCTGGCCCATTAAAGTGACCTAACTTGCAGTGTCTGAGAGATGAGACTGTTCTGATAATGGATCTCTAAAGTGGGACACCAAAACTATTAGTCACTTCTGAAAATGGAGTTACTGAATTTTACTTTTAAGGAGAAGTTTTTTAGATTTCTGTGGTCAGATGACACAATCTGTTACCGAGTTTTTCTGTGTATACCTTTTGACTTTTGACTCCTTTCCATCCTCAGCCTGTCCTGTCCTCACACACTAAAGCCAACAATTCTCTACATTGCTGAATATAATTCAAAGCTGCCTGTATCTATTTCTTCCTTAATTGTATTTCAGCCAGCAAACAGTTTTGATGACTAAATTAGCAAAACAGTCAGTGATAAAGAGTGACTTTTGTCCATCTGAAATTGCATAATGTTACCTTAATGTTTGGAATTAGCAACAATTGTGCAGTGCTAATGGCTTTCCTGGAGCTTTAGGATCAATATGTGAGGCTACCATAATGCCTGATAATCCATTTCCAGCAGCTAAGTATCCTCTTCACAATAGTTTTAGTGTTTCCATTTCAGACTCTGGCATCATGTTTCTTTTTGTTCATCAGATGAGAAGAAATTCACCCATGTTTTGTTGTTATATTGTACCTAGAATTAATTCCTGTCATAACTATTGAAAAAATCAAACTCGTTAGGGGCATAACTGCTTTAACTAGAATATTGTGCAAAGTGATGGTGACTGAACTTGGGTTTGTTAATCATACACAGTGAATGGAATTTTGTGTTGCAGGTCAATTAGTGCTGTACTCATTACACTGTTTATAGGTTCATGATAGGTATCTGCTATTAGTGCAGCTTGTCAGGTGGTTGTTCTTGTGGGCAGGCATGGCTGTAGTTGGATGAGCATGGTACCTTTGTGACATCAGTGTTTTGGAACTATGTTCAGATGCTGTTAGCGGTGCTTCTGCAGGATGGTAGCATCTCATTACTCCCACCTCAGGCTCAGAATCTACCAGCACTGTGCTGCCAGCTCTAACTTGCACTTCTCTTGTCTTTGTGGCAGTCAAGCGGTGGCCAGCTGCTGGGCTTTGCTCTCCTCTGTCCCTCATTGTTTTGTTCATCTAACCTGTTGAACTACATCCTGCTTTGAAGGATATGCCCACTCCAAGGCATAACTGGGCATATCAGTCCTGGATAACTGCAGCTTCTGTGATCTCTAGACTGTACTTTGCGTTGCCCAGCAGCAGTGCGAAGGAAACAACCTTGTGCAGCCTTTCTTCTCCAAACTGCCAATTGTGCATGACATGTCTTGCTTTCTGCGATGGAATGAGCATGTTGTGCAGCCAGATCCTTCCCCAAGGAGAGTTCCACCCCTGACATACAGCCATTCCACAACATTCCTGCGTCAGGCTGGGCCGGGCAGGCACTGCATGGTGTGTAGATGCTAGTCAAAGAACCAGGGCCCATTTGATTTGTACAATCTCAGTTGCTTTAAATCTCAGATGACGCAAAACCACTGACTTGATCTCTATCATGCTGGCTAATGTTAACATCATGTCTGAAATAAATGTGGCTGGTTTTGCTAATAAAAAGAGGATCCTGTTAGGACAATAGCATTAATAGTATTATCGACTACCCTGGTATGAAAGAGAATTGATACTCTCAGGCAACCTCACACAAAAGGTATAATCTAAAGCTTTTATTGATTTGCACAAGACAGTTCTGGTTTGTGATTTAAAGTCTTGATACTGAACTAATGCAGCTTTCCATGGGATGCTGAAGGAATATAATGAGTGACAACGAGAATTTAGCTTTGTTTTGTGTTCAAGCTGAAAATCCAATGTTTAAGATTTTGGTTGTGAATTTGAAATCCTCTTTTTCTGCTCTCTGATTCTGAATGTTGTCTTTCCCAGATATCTTAGGCTTTCTTTTTCTTACTCTTCCCATTCTCTCCTTCTGCTTCTTGCACCCTTTCTGCTTCACTACTTTTCCTTGTTGCTTCTAGCACTAGGGTTCCAGTTTGATCTTGATAAGAATCAGTGAGAAAGGTGGAGCTTAAATCCACACCAGAGACCTGATCCTGCAGTCCTATATATGTAAATAACTGCACTGAGGGATGTCAGTAGAAACTGGGAGCTTTTGCACGTGGCTGCTTGCACATTAATTCTGCATAATATATTACAGTATTCAGCTGTATAGAATTTTCCATACTGATGAGCACATCTGTTGACTGTCTCCATGGGAGCATGAAGAAAGAATGAGCATGGACTCTGGATCATTTTCTCTCCCCAAAGTTGGAAGCCCAATACTGAGATAGGATGAGCCATCTAAATTTAGCACGTTAGTTTTTAGTGCTGTCAGCTGGCACATCCGTTAGTGCTACATTGATACAACTGAAAACAGTTATAAGTGGTTTTTATGGTTAAGTTCATCTGTGCCATCTTTTGCCTATTCTTCCATGTCCATATGGGTTAAATTTGGAAAAGGAAGTGTAACTAGTCATCCTACAGGGTTTCTCTGAACTTCCTCCTCTCCTGACACAGTTATTAAGGGACAAAGAGAAAAGTATTAATTCCAGGAAGTGGGGCTTTGTTCCTTAATGGGAACTGAGAAAGGGTTCTAAAATGGCAAGGCTAGATTTTGCAAAAGCATGGTTGCACTGATGTTTGTGTTTCATTCTCAATGACTGTAAAATAAAAGTAATGGCAGTGACCTTCTTTGTAAAGGCTTGAGACATCTGCTGTTATGATGAACTAGTACTTCATAAAGGTACACTTGGTTAATTTTAAATATCTCAGGACCTTTCTCTGAAACCTCCAGGCGTATTACAGTGAGTATGAAATACTGCCCATCGTATTTCTTCTGCTGTGCTTACCTCTCCAACCTCCTAAGAGTGGAACCAGCTAAACCTTGTTCCCTCCTCTTAAGGCCATCAAATTTTAGCTCTCCTTGATCCTCAGGTGGAGCAACTTCCTGGGGCTATCAGTGCACCCACAGCACACTGTTAGTTATCTGCATATATCACAGGCAGGGTAATTATCACTAGAACTTTCTTAAAATGTGAAGACAGATAACACTATTTATTCATTAAAATTTGACAAAGAAAAAGTATCTCCCCATTGTGCCTTTGATGAATGTAGCTGTTTGTTTGAAAACAAGCATATACTTGCTAGAATGGCATGGTGATTAGAATCTGAAGTCACAGAGCTCATGTACAAACTTGCTCTAATGAGGTGCTCTGACCATTTTGGGGAGTAGCACAAAGAGAGCTCATTTATTTCTAATTTTTAATAATTCCAAAAAACATCAGTAGGCTTGTAATTAGATCCAAACAGACACCTAGTCTTGGCAGTTTAGCCTAACAGGCTTTAATCAAAAATTTTTCAATGGTCTCTAGATACATGGTTGCATCAAAGAACTTTGGAGGACACAGATTTCCTTACTTTGTAAACATCACTGGAATGCAGAATTAAATATGTATTTTCCTTCTCTTTGTTTCTATTTAAAGGGAGAAGGAGCGACTTTTGACTGCCATGGAGCCTAAGTTTCCACGCCACCGGTCTGATGTTCCTCACTTCACTGTAGAGGGCTTTGCTTTTAGCAGACTCCTTCCCAAAATTACAGCTTAAGAGTGGACTCATCACATTCCCATTCCCAGTTTATTACTAAACTCATTTGTCCTGAGTTGTTTTAGAAACTGTAATTTTAAAAGAAATTTAGAATCAACTTTCCCTCTGAAATCACTGTATTTCCTTTGGAAAAAAAGGCATTTTATAGTAGAATTGATGTAGTTTTGGTTTACAAACTGTGGACCCAGTCTGCCCGTATGATGCCAGCAGAAGCCTGCCCTGGTGTAACTGAATAGTGGAGACCATGCAGGTATTTCTTCTTCAGTACTGTGTCTCTGTTTAGCACTGTAACACCACAAAATGCCTTAATATGTAGTTATTTCCCCTTTATCTGCCTTTGTTGTAAGCACTCGCTCCATTTATCTTCTGACTCAAAGCACCTGAAAGAAATGGGAAAACAGAAAAGAAGAAAAATTAATAGGCTGATGTTTCAAGCCCTACTGAGCAAATGCAAAATTAACAAGTCTTTACTTAGATGTACACATGTAGCAGTTCTTTGTGCAGGTAGTATATAATAGGGTTTATGCAGTGTTTGCTACAGTTGTTAGTAAGATGAAGAAAGTTTGTGGCCACAATGTACGTTATTAAGAATGCAATTCTGTTTACTCTGGTAGATGCAAAGTGACATAATTATGTCTCTTCAACTGGGGAGACTGTACACACTGACTGGGACATGCTGTTCTCCCACATAAATCCTTCCAAGCAATTCAAACTTGGACTCAAAACATGGCAAACTTTACTCTTTAATTTCTAGACACTTGGGCATTTTTGTAACTTTCAGAAATTGTTTTTGTAATACAGCAGGAGCCCTCCAACCTTTTCAGCCAAAAGAGATTTAATTACCATTCATTAACAAGTGAAATAACAAAGTCACGGCATGAGGTGCTGAAGTATAGAAAACTTTCAAGCTGTAAAAGAAAATGTTTTGAAACTGATTTGTACATGGAAGCTTTTTCCCAGCCTGGGGGATAAAAATACTTGTCCAAAGAGATATGCTGATAAATATTTCACATGCACAAAAAAACCTTTTGCAAAGATTTTGTTCTTTCCTTTAGTGGAATACATAATTAAATATTAAAGCTACTGTGGGAAACTTTTAATGGAAGCGTTTAATTCAAAGGAATCAAGTTAAATACGACAGGGATCTACTTTGCTTTTACATTGGGGACCGGAACACTTAGTCATCAGATCCATTGTATTTTTCTTTTGTTCCCAAAATAGCTATTACTGCTTTTTCACTGTCAAGTGCATTATGCTAAAGTTATCATTTTAGAGCAGTCATGCTGTCTGAATTGTGTCTTTTGTGTACCTGACATGTCCTTATCGTTAGAATAATTGAGAATAACTGACATGGGCACTTGAGTTTGATGGGATCCCAGGTAGATTTTACTGAAGCTTTTAAAAGCCAGTATTTGCTAAGATCCTGAGCATCCAGCCTGGAGCAGGACTCTGCTATGCTTACTGATACTGGGAAGTAATTTGTACTGAAATAAATCATCAAAGTCATATTTATTAATTCACATGAATAAGAGGCATAGTTAGACTCCCAGAATACCATCACACTGTAGAGAAGCAACTTATTTATGACACTGAACAGTACAGTGTACCCCTAACTTATCCAGAGGTAATCCAAGTCTGTGTACGTCTTCCTCTCTGTTTGTTATCAGGGTTTAGGAGACAAGGTGATATAGTGGTCAGAGTGAAGGAAGGGGAACCAAGCAGATGGAATCTGTTCCTAATTGCATATATTTTTATGAATACACTAATAAAACAGATTCTTTTCCATATTTAGATGTACTTAATAGTAGCTTACATTGCACAGATTGGTCTATTTTTAGGGTAAGAAGCTCCATCCCTAAACAATTCCTGACCTGAATTTTCCAGTCTCTAAAATGGGTGGGATAGTATTTGTCTAATGACTTGCAAAGGTGAATTCACTTACATCTAAAACGTGATTAGTCTTCTAGATTAAAAAAACAGAGAGGAGTGCAAAAAAATGTGATTTTCTTATACAACATGTTCTTCCAGTCTGAAGGGCTGGGAAGTGAATGCAGTACATTCCTCCTGCAAAATACAGGAGCTTTTACTGTGTTCATCCACAATTTCAGGCATCCAGATGTGAATGTGTTGGCTACTATCTCCAGTTTTATTGCATTATTTACTTACTACCAGGGAAACTAAATTCACAGGTTAATTGGGAAAAGAAGAAAGGAAAAAAGGGCAAGAAAATATAGTTGTCAAATTATTGCCAGTAACTTTCAGCATAATCAGGAATAGAATAACTGCAGCCAGCTTAATTTATAGTGCTAGAGAGTGAAAACCATTTCTGAGTTCACATAATAGAATGGATTAAAGTACACCAAATCCCTTCCCCCCGGTCTATAAAAGTCAGGGAGCTTGAAAAATTGCTCTGGATGTCTGTGAACCCAGCTGATGCTGAGGTGCTTTTAGTGTTCAAGGATTTGGCTTGCACAGCAGGGAAAGGCAGAGCGTTAATGAGAGTATCATTTGTTCAGTTGCTTCTGCATTGTGAGCAGCAGCTCTGAAGTGCTTCTCGAAGTTTTGTTGCAGAAAAATGTTAATTGAATTCCAGTCTGTGCAAGATGTAAGCCTAGAAGTAGCAAGCATATCTTTAACTTCTTGTTCCTGTAAAGAGATGTGAAAAGATGGAGGTGAAGGGCTATGATCCATGGCACTTAAGTTAGAGGAAATCCTTCTTCACTTTAATTGGTTTGGATTGGAGCTGTAGTAGCTTGCACAGTAAATCTCTTATGGAGTCTTTTTCAGTAAGCAAAATACATAATATTGGTCATTTTCAGAGCACTGGCAATGTGCAGATAATATTTCAAGTAACTTCACATCTAACTTAAGCTCTGATCTTGTCTGGCAGGTCTGTTTGCAGTGTATTGTACAAGCTGGACACAAGACACTGTACACTGAATGACCAAGTTCAAAGGCAGGAGCACAACTCTTCTGGGATCACCTGTCACCTACCAAAGACATGGCACAAGAATCCAGCCCTTGATTTATACTAACTTTGTGAATTCAGAGCAGCAGGAGCACATACTACACACCTGGTAACATGTGCTGCTGCACTCTTTGAGCCAACAGGGGTGGAAAACAGGTCCCAGCTCAGGCTTGGTTGTGTTGAGAGCTGCAGATGCCAGGACAGGCCAGGGAGGCAGAAGCAAAGACTGGGTGCTTGGCACCCACAGACTTTTAGCAGCACCACAAAGCAGAAGCTTTGCTGAGAGTGAAGCAGGAGGTGCTGGGCTGTGGAGCACTAATGGGCCTCAATGGCGCTGCTCAGCTCCACCGGGGCCCAGGGGCACCATTTAACAAGCTCAGCCCTGCAGATGAGTTTCCTGTTCTTTGGGGAGCAGCTGACTCTTACTGCACCCTGACAACAGGACACAAGGAGCAGCTTTAGTGCTACCTTCTGAGTACTTTCCAAGAGCAAGCTGCCATAGGATGGAGAGGAATGGATTGCACAGCAAATGGTGCTGTGGGTGTTGAAAGCCCAGGTGAACAAGAGGAAGTGTTTCCCTCCCAGATCCTGCAGACGAGGAGCTGCTACAGAGGTGTTCAGCTGTGTGTCCCAGAGCACTGCCTGCAGGTGGGTTGCCAGTGAGTCCGCAGTGTGAGTCCACAGTGTCAGGTCTCAGGTTGCTGTTTCATATCCTTGTGTTAGGGTAAAACTGTTGTGCCCTAAAGAAGTCTCAAGAAAGAGCGGAGAGAAATAGATCCTCGACTTATTCCCTATCACCCATGTGAAGTTACTAGAGGGTAAAGTTAGCAGTAGAGTCAGAAAGAGAGGTCGGACAGCAAAACCAATGCCTGCCATAACTGAAGTGTTAATGACTCTTCCTGAAATCTGTCCCATCCGACTCTCTTTACCAAAATTAGAGTGTCTAAATCATGTACATTTGTATTTAGGCACTTTAGCAATTGAGTATTATTTTCCTAGCAGGTGGTTTTGCTGTTGTGCCATCTCCTCTAGCAGAGTGTATTTTTAGTGTGTTTCTAAAAGCAGGAGTTTGATTTTGATGCTCTTTCTGTTCCCTACTTGGGTGCTTTTTAAGCAGCCTCACACAGATCGGCTAGTTATGCTGTTCAGCGTACAGTAAAATGTCAGGAGCTCATCCTGTGGTCTTGCTTGAGGAGCCTCATTTTCCAAGGAGGAGGCAAAGCTGTGCCTGTGACACCCTCACATGGGTGTGAGGAAGCAGGGCAGGATCCGCAGGACATGCTGCAGGTAGCTGAGGTCAAAGCAGCCGCCTGCTTCTCTGCTCAGCCTTACCCTCCAGCTTCCTCTCTCCCTGAAATGGAGCGCCTATGTAGGTTTATTGAACCCATATACTTTTTAATCCCTCTGCTGACCTCAGTGGGTTTATATACCTCACCAGAGGTGTACAGAGCCACCCAGATGAGTCGGTATGAGTAGGGCAGTGGGATGCAGCTCTGGGACTGGAACAGTCTCCAAAACTGCTGAGATCATCCCCTGCCCTTTGCTGTCTCTCTGCTGGTGAGTGCAGGGTGCTGAGCTTTCTCTTGGGGCCTGCTCTGCCTTCAGCAACTGTGTCCTTGCAGGCACGAGGCAGTTTGGAGGTGAAGCTGCAGCTTTGCTCTCAGTTCACCCCGATGTGAAGAGGCGGAGTGGGGGTCTCCGGATACTGAGCATCTGTTGTAATGTGGCCACCTCCAGGGTAAGAACGATACTGTGGCTGTCTGATGGTGCAGCTCGGGAGGTGGGTGTCCCCACTGTGCACTAACCGGGTAGTGAGTGACCGCAAGCAGGATGCCCAGGAGGGGCAGAGGCATTGGTTTTTAGGGTAAACAGGGTGTTATTGAAGGGGAGGAGTCGAGTTTCTTAGGCTGTTGCATCTAACCACAGGGCTGGGATGCACACCATTAGTATTAGCCTTCTGCAGGTTGACTGCTGCTGGCCAAGGCTTTGGTGGTGTTGAGGGGCACTTCCACAGGAATGGTTTTAACTTGGTTTTCAAGAGGAATTGGTGTTCTCGGTGTGTTTGTGCATCTGATAGCTCTTGCTGTTGTTGCTGGGGCTCCTAGTTTCTCTGCTGCCTTGCTGACTGGCACAGTGCTTGTCTCTCCTGCAGTGCTCCTCTGAGAGAGCAACAATGAACCCAAATCTGTAAGTCATGGGCAAACTGCAGAACTGTTTCTTAACCAGGATGTATTTGTAGATTTTTCTGTCTGGGATCCTTCTTGTCTTATATCCTGAGTGCTTTCAAGGAGGTACTGCATCCTCCAGGGATGATGAAGGGCTGGCCAGGCTGACCTTGTTGTGGCTGGGCAGAGCTTTCTTCTGGTTGCACATTCTGTGCTGTCGTTAATGGCAGTCTTGCTCCCTTTCTGTGAATCGCAGGTTTTTTTGGTTTTTAGCTCTTCAGCTTACCTAATATCCAGAGAGAAAAAAGGGTGCAAAGGTTGTTTTGGAGGATGTTATTTTTACAGGCTGGATCTTGGCAGATCTGAGTTTCCCTCCAAGGTGGCCAGGAGCCTTCCTTTCTGGTGGTAGGAACTTTAATCTGCCCAGGTGTGAAGTGGATATAACAACTATGCTTTCAGCCAGTCTTGACTATTTAAACTTCACAGTCCTTCACAGCAAGAACCATTTCTCAGGGCTTTTTCTTGGCAGAAGACTAAGCAGCAATTTAAAGCCATTTTAATCTGAAATGAGAATCTCTACATGGGGTTTGAATGCACTTCAAGTGAAGTATGTATTTGCAACTTTTGTTGATCCCTTTTAATTTTCTGAGTGTCCCTGCAGAAAAAAATGTATGTTTGTGTAGTGGCAAAACACATTGATAGCTCAGCCTCATTGAGAGCTGTAGGGTGGTAAAAGCAAAAATAGTAAGGGAGTGGTGTATTTGGGATCAGCACTGGAATGCAGGTGATTAACCGTTCTTTCCTACAGAAAATTTAAAGAAACTGGTCAACATGTGCTCCTGATTCCCCTCCCGAGGAACACCCTGAAATTTTATCTGAAGCACAGAGTATTTTGGGAGAAAACACAAATATTGTTTAAAAAATAAAATAAAAGAAATTTGAGTGCTGTGCCCAGCTCCTGTGGGAAAGCACAGTTTTCTAGGACTGCTTTGACATTCATGTGATCTCAAGTGATCATGCCAGAAGCTACCCTGTAGCAACTGAGCTGCAGGAATTGACCACAGGTACGTTCTTAGCTGGCCCCGATTGCAGAGTAAAATGTGTTTGCCTAAACCCTCTTTGTCACTTCAAATGAAAAGGTGCCTGAAGCAGCAGTTTAAATAAGCCTGGTTTACTTTGCAATCAGGGCAGACTACGAGTAAATACATGCTCAGTTACTGTATCTCACGTGAAGGGTGGCAGCTCACAAATTTGTGAGCATCCTCAGAATTGCTCGATTTTGCTCTGTGAAAGCTATGCCTCTTTGCAGCCCCCTTTGCTGAAGGATGTGCAGAGGCGTGCGGCTGAAGGGCAGGGCGAACTCTGGGGGCTGGCTGGGTAATAAATGTTCTCGCTTCCAAATCCCTCTTTGAGCTACCTCATCCCCTGCAATTTCTGTGTTATCGTTCAGATGTATTCCCTCTTGGCAGGTTAGGAAAACTCATCACTGGAGTTTTATTTTAACTGAATATACACAGGTCTTCCAAAATTACCAAGTCCCTTGCTGATTCAGATGCTGTAGAGAAAAAGACAGGCAGACCTGAAATGTCTCAGACCAGCCTTCTTTAACAGCCCTGCATGGCTTTATTTGCTTAGTGGTGAGCTATTTGCTAAGTCCTGATGTTTGCACCAGTCCTGAATTTGGAGCAGCTTCAACAGGCAGCTTTTCTTGCCAAAATTACCCTCAAAATTCCTTCAAGCAGCCTTCATTGTGGTTTGGTTTTGGAGTGGATCCTGTTGTCATTGTTGCAGAAATGAGTGCTTTAATTGGTATGTGGCACAGCAGACAGGTTAGAGCTACGTGTATTAACTGGAAGAAGTGAGCAATTAAGTGAACTTTGGTTACAGAAGTCAACAGATCTCTGCTTGAGTACATTAGCTGAGGGTTTAGCGTATTTCCATTTGCATCTAATCAGGCACAATTCCCTTTTTGCTTTTAGTATGATGTGTGCTTACTGGATCAGAGTTTGATGATGTTTTTGGTTTTTTTTTTCTCTGACTTTTACCAGTGGTATTGAATGTTGATGGCATGCAAACCATTCCCAGTCCAATTGCTGTCCCATGGTCAGTAATACAGCATAAGCAGCCTGATGCTTTGAACTGGGGGTAGACCCCATGGTGGGTCCTGCAGTGGAGGGGTGTTGAAGGAGGGTGGATGTTCAAAAGACTACTTCTTTGGTACTGAGACAATGTTTGAATACACACTCCCACCTCTGCAGTTCCCACCCAGCTCTCGTGGTGTGGGGAGGCATCAGAAGGATGTGATTCACAACCCTGGGAGATCTTACACTTCTGATGACAAACCTGATTTTTGCCTGTCTAAAATGGGAGAGATGACTGTCCCCACAAGGCACCAGCTGGCCCCCACATGTGCAGCTCTGATGGGGTGTGCAAGGGCTAGACAGAGCAGGGGATGAGCTCTGTCCTCTTTCCCAAGTTGTGCAGCTTCTCCCTGTGGCTCTGGGCAGCAGCAGAGTTGGTGCGGGGATGCTCATGCCTGGGGCTGTGTGTTCTGCTCCTTCTGCATAGGAATAGATGCCTGTGGCTTCCAGAGCTGTCAGTCATGCGCACCCTTCACAAGGACTAAAATTCAAATCAGGCGATATCAAGGGGAATTACGCACCAACATCTCTTGTCTGATCAAGAGCTTCGCCTTGTGCTCTTGAGGGATGCGTCTTGTAATTTACTTCAGGCTGAGGGATAACTGATGTTTTTTTTCTTCTTTCTTATCTGCTTTAGTGCAAGCTGGCAGCAAACTGCCCAAGCCCTCTGCTGCCTGGTGCCTCGCCCCTGCCTGTTTCCTTTGGTGGCAGTGTGCAGATTTCTGCTGGGCTTTAATAAGTTTTGCAGCTGGGGCCTTGCTTTCTTCATTCTCTTTTATTTCGTGTGCTGGCAGTTCTGGGTTCCCCAGCACCATCCTGTGTTCCATGGCTGCACCTGCTTTGCCCATGGCTGCCTCCAGCCCTTGAGCTGATGCATCCAAAGAGCCTGGGGTCTGCCTGGGGGAAAAGTGGTGGTGCTCGCTGCTGTACCACGAGTCCTGGCCTCTGCTTTCATCCAGGCGACTGCACCGGCTGGGTGAAAGCCAAATTTGAGGAAAGAAGAGAAGCAGAAGGTGGTGGCCATGTGCTGCCTTTGGTGGTCTGTGGGCACCAAGGGCAAGACAAGCCATGGAGTTTTTTTCTGGAGTTGAGGATGGGAACCCAAGGCTTCTAGTGCCAAATCTTGAGCTAAATTCACCTGAGCACAGCACAGAGGAGTATTGGGGCTTATGTTACAGCCCTGCCTCCTGGCATCAGACCAAACAGCTTTCTCCTGCTCTCCTGACACTGTAACCTGCCTGATTCCCCCCCATCACCTCTGCCCACAGCCCGGTGCATGCATGGACACATCTTCCCAGGTGAGCCGGGCAGGCCCCTATCCTCCCTTCTTCCCCCAGCTCACCAGGAGAGGCTGGGTGTGTTGAGCAGCCAGTGGGGTTTAGTTAAACATGCCACAAAGTGCAAGTGGGAAAGGCTTCCCCCAGGGCTGGGGTCACACAAGCTGGCTGGCCTTGGGACACTGCCTGATGAGAGAGCTGGCAATCAGAAATCCTATGGGGGAAAAAAATCAACCCTTCCATGGGTTTTATTGGACTCTTGGAAAACCAGTAAGACTGGGTTTGCTGAATGGTTTCCAGTGGGAAGTGCTGCCACTTAAAGCACAGTCCGTATAGTTATGTGCTGTGGGCAAAATGGTTCTTAGGGAGCAGGCAAGTGTTAGGAGCAGAGATCCTTGGGGTGGATGAGAGGCTGAAGTGTTGTCACTAATTTGAGTGTGTGGTACCTTCATTAGGCTCCTCTCCAAGAAACTGCAAGGCAGAGAAAGGCAAAAGTGTGTTACCGTGTAAGGCTTCCAGACCATGGCTCTCATCTTCCCTGATCTTGCCCTGGGCACTTGCTGAGGCTGAAGAAGGGAACTGGGAATAAAAGTGTCAGGTTAATTGCCTGCTTGGAGAGTGGCTTTTGCCTAGGATCACCACTATGATGTTGCCACCAAGTTGTTCACCTGGCTGTTGTGAAGCATTTCAGCTCTGCTAAGCTTATCTGCCCCTTGGGGTGCCTGGGGATACTTGCCCACCCTGCTGTCCTCTGGTTCAGTGGTGGTGTGGTAGATGGTGGATTTCACAGAACACATCTGGCTCCAGACATGGTGAGGTCTGTAACAGTATTTCATCTTCCTCTTAGCACATTCCAGATGAAGACTACAGGGAACAGGGCCAATGCTAACCACATTATAACTAGGCTGCTTGGGAGAAATACCTGCAGAATGTCTTAGGCAGCTGGAAACACAAGGTGATTTCTTCCCAGTCAAGTCTATGGCAGAGTCCCTCAGAGAATTGTATAAGGTGTGCAGGACCTTCGTGTCAGAATCCAAGTTTCTCCCAATTCTTAACCGCTGCCTGGCACAGCAGTGATGGGGACAGGCATTCCAGCCCTGGCACACAGATGGGGCAGTGGAGCAGAGATGGGGAGGGCAGCTGGGAGGTGCTTTGCAGCCAGGACCTGAGCCAGGTCCCCCATATCAAGCATCCTGGCCTCAGGCATTTTTCCTCTTTGATTTGCTCATGAAAAGAACCTGGTTCCAACTCTGAGCCTTGGGCAATCCCTTGCTGGGTTAGAATATTACAAGCGTAGCTGCAAATCTACCAAGAAGTTTTTCAAGTCGCTGCTTTCCCCGTGGAGTCAGCACAGCAAAAGCCATGTCTAGGTGAGATGGCTTCATCCCTTTTTTGAATTTTTTCATGTAATACCCTGTCAAAGACTTGCAGACAGCTGCAGCTCAAATCATCCTGCATTTTTCTTGTGATTGCTTTGCCTGATACTATGGTGAGTATTCATATCAAGTTGGTGCATGATAGATGGTTAGATTTATGCTGTATGTAGTGATCCAGGGGTATAAATGTATTTAAGTGACTTATTCAGCTTAAACACCAGCACTGTCTGCTGCTCCCTCGTCAGCATTACAGGCAGAGAGAGATAAAATAGCAGTGGTAATTGTGGTGATGGAGTGTTGCTGGCAAATAATATGAGCACAAAGACCATTTTCGGAGACAGATGGAGTATAACTCTGCTGTAATTTCTCTTGAATTATTTTTAGAGCAGGACAGACTGAAAGCCCCTTGAGGAGAAGGGCAGCATGGAGGGTGGGAAGGGCTAGAGGCCTAAGCCAACATTAGGACTTCCAAAGAGTTTGATGCTTATTAAAAAAACAGAGGCAGAGAAAGAAGAAACGTAAAAGTGAAAGACACTGTGATCAGAGAAGCACGAGTTGTTTTCCAGGTAAACCACTCCCAGAACTGGACAAGAGTTTAGCAAGAGCTGTGGTGATAAGTGCAGCTGACTGGATCATGGGGTTGTAACCACAGCACAGGGCTGGGGCTGTGCATAATCACTGTGGGGCATTTACAGCCCTTTTATGCCATCTCCCTCCTTTAAACTTCTTTAAATCTTACGTACTGTGCAGATCAGGTGCCAAAGTGCCTTTCCCCCCAGCTTCCTGAGCTTCCCTGCTCTGCTTGCAGAGTTTAGGGCTGGCAGAAGCTGCCCATCCTCCAAAAGGACTGCCCCTCAGTGCCCATTTTGCCTCCAGGCCAAAGAGCTCTGCAAACTGGGGGTGCCGGGAAGGGGCCTCACTTTCTGCAGTGGGTGTGAAGCTGCCCTGGTCCCCATGGGATGGGAAGATCTCTGGGATCCCCCTCTTTGGGTGCATGTTGGTCACATCTTGCTCCGCAGAAGCACTAATAACTCAGCTCGTGATTTTGTGCTGGCCCAGGGCCAAGCCCTGCAGTACTGAAGTCCACTGAAGGTTTGGAATTATTTTGGGGGGGGAGTTTAGGGTTTTGTTCTCCAGGCTATACCCGTTGCCTTGGCTGGTGAGCACCATGTGGAAGAAGTTTCTATGTGGTTTTGGCAGGAAGGTGTTCTTATGGCCCACTGTGTTTCCAGGTGTTGAGAGAGTGGAGGGAGTGCATGGTGCTAGGCTGTGTGGAAGCAACAATGGAAAACATCAAAAAAACCCCACCAAACCCTGAATCCGAATGGTGTCAATTGAGGAAATTAAAATAATGAGAAGGGCAGATGTGGTCAGCTTTTCTGGCACAGAGAGTGAGCATGAGAGAGGAAACGTGTTTCCTCTGTGATATGTGGTATCTTTTAACAAGAGGATGACATTTTGGCTTGCTCGGTTGGCAGGGGATAGAGATAGACTAATGAAGAGCCAGAATAATTTGGGATGCAAAGCCAGGGACTCCTGGGAGACCCACTAGGAACATTTGCATAATCTTAACATCTTCTTTTGTCCCAGATCCCCGAAGTCTCCTTCCTGGCAACTTCACAAACTCTTCTTCTGAACGCTGCTGTAATAATATCCTGCTCTCCCCTCCCCGTGCAGCCTCTCTTTGCACTTCCATAGTGCTGCAGCATCGTGTTTCCATAAGGGACTCTGCTGCTCTGCTTGCTTGCTGCTTCTCCAGGCCCACTGGAGAAGAGGCAGGATTGTGCCGGTGATATAGCTTGGCGCCTGCTGTTTATCCAGCCATGTGTGCCTCAGGAGGACAGGCTCCTGGACATGACAATGGAGTCGGTGTTCGCATTGCCTTGGTGTAAGCTGGGGTCTGCTGGGATGCTGCTAGTGTTGCTGCTCCTCTCTGGAGCCACTCGCGGTGGTGTTGGCAGGGTTCTGCCTGTGTGATGGATGCTGTCACCATTACACCAGGTCCTGAGCTGCTCAGCTGCAACCATAGGGGCGAGGACTGACCTTTGCTTGCTGGAGGCTGTTGCCATTTCTGGGCGGACAGGCACCTGGTGCCATATGACTGTTCCAGCGTTATTCCCAGGCTTATTGTGCTTTGTAAAACTGCCCTTAGGTAGGGAAAGCTATATCTGTACCTGTGCAGTAGCTGAATTTGACAGCAGCATTGGCAGGGGTGTGTTACAGGAACAAGTGGTGGCAGGTGGAGCACTGGAAGTCCTCCCCTGGGCAGGAGGAGGAGCAGAGTACCCTTGCTCAGTGTGTGACATGCCTGTTGTGGGCTGAGTTTTGTTCAAAAAGGGGGCCTGCTCTTCCTGCAGCCACCCTGTGCTTCCCCCTTCCTAGTGTCCCACCTCAAGTGTCCCAGGCTGATGCCTGCAAACATAGAGCCTGCAGCCCTGCTCATGTAATGCCAGAGTCTTCCCATCTTTGCTTAATCCACAGTGCTTTTCTTGTAATAGCTCTTACAGGGCTGTTATAAAAGGTTTGGTGCAAGCTGCCAGTCCCTGAGGAATTGGTTAAGAGTGTTTCCAGTACAAAACTGGGTTCCTCTTTTGTAGTGCAACGTGTGAGTGTAATGATTGTATCCTGCACAGGAAAATTAGTCCGTGATCTCTGCTGGGGGAGAAGAGGAAGGAGGAAAAAAGTGTGCAGCAGGTCTAGTGCAAAGCGGGGGCATCTTTCTTTCATGCTGGGGCTGCAAAGCCTTATCCAATTTGCGATGTACCATCCAAATGTAGAGCCAAAAGGTAGTCTCACTTGCAAGGACCTTATGGTCTCAAAGATTTAAAGTGCTTAGGAGAGCACAGGCTAAAAAGAATGTACAAAGGGTCATGGGCAGTGCCTGAGCCACCAGGGCAGAATTTCCCTGGCCACAAGCAAGTCTGAAGAGTCCAGATGAGCTGCAAGCACTCTGCCTTTTGAGTTGGATGAGAAGAGGATCATTACCCTTCTCTCTAAGAGCACCAGGCTCTGGCTGAGGGCTCTGACTTTCAGGATTTCCATGGACACTAGATACCTCCATCCTATATGGCCCTTTGCTGCTGTGTCCTGGTTCCCTCTCTGTGCCAGGAGGCCTCTGGTCCTGCAGAGGAGCTGTGTGGGTGATGGGACCTTGAGTGCTTCCTGGATCTGCTCTGCTATCGCAGGGCAGATTCACTGCTTTGGAGGCCTCTGCAGGTAGGAACAGTTGGCTTTTTTGCACCACTTGTCTTTATTACTGATATGCAAACGCTGTGATCCTCTCCTAGAGGGTCCTCTATCCTTCGTTCAAGAGTGGCCCTACATGTAACCAGATATTATGGGATGGGGAATAACAGAGAAGTTGATCCTTGAAGCAGACAGCATCACTCTCTATCATTAGAGAAATAATATTAGTAAGAGTCCTAAACTGCCTTGCATGAGAGCTGCTGTGACAGGGCAGGCTTTTCTCTAGCTCTGAGGTGCATATCTCCCTGGTTCTTGTGTGTGGGTGAGTGATGGCAACTGGGGACTTCAAGGCACCCAGGACCACTGTACACTCAAATGAGAAATGACTGCACTGTGTTGCTGCTGACAGGACTCTTCCTCCCGAGCTGCTTGGGCAGGGACACAGAACACACTTGCTCTAAATGTCACTTTTTATTAATTTAACCAAAAGTGGTGTTAAGAACGCAAGGGAAGCAGCACAGCTGTGCCAATGTGCTGCTCCTCAGTGCTGCTGCTTGTTCAGTATAGGAAAGCTGCTGTGAATTACAGCTGAAGGTATATTTTCTACTCTTCTTCCTAATTTTATTTTATTTTGTTACATTTTCACAATTATCCCCTCTGGGGCTATAAAATTTGTTTAATATCTAATTCATTTTTAAAGGCAAAGTCATTACTGTTTTGGAACTATGGGCAGGTTTTTCTTATTTTTTTAATACAGCAGCCATAAGCAATTTTAAAGCACTGCTTTACTGTATAAAACGATCTTCCCTTATGATTTGACAGTGATACTGCAGCCTGATTTATTGTGGAGGACTGCAGCAAATGGCATAAATGCTTAAAAGATAATCATGTTGGTGATGGACGTATGGGTAGCTTATGCACAGCACATATTTAAAAGACAGGATAGCAAGGCTAGTGTTATTCTTCTGTCAAGATTTCCTGGTGTTTGTGAGGTATGGTGGTAACGGCATCAGCCTGGAGGGGTCGTGATCTTCCAGCCTTGATTTGGGTGCTTGACCCAAGGTCAACCTAGCACCAGGTTTAAAGCAGATAGGCAAAATATTTGGATCTTGTCTCAGTAATGGGCTGTGTAGGTGGCTATAAAGGTTTAGCTCAGGCCCTGATGTGGAGGATTTAGGGGAAGAGGTGGGAAGGGCAGAGCTGCAGGAGCATGGAGGAGCAGCAGTAAACACATTCAGGCCCTGTGGCAGCAGCCAGGGCTGAAGAAGCAACCATACATATACAGAGGGGCTCTGGGCATGGTCCCCTACCTCCTCCTTCATTGCTTCCCATTGCTGTGCCACCTCCCATGCAGCAAGGCTGTCCCAGAGATGCTATATGTGTGTGAGGGGTCCCCACCTGTTCCCAGGCTACGTGTAGGACCGTGGCCTTTTTGTGCCGGGCTTTCTGCGAGGTGCCTGTACCAAATGTGATGTATTCTAGCAGCGGGAGCTCAGCATGTTCCTTTTCTAATACATAACTGGAATTTGGCTTAGGGAGGAGGGCCTTTATCTCTGCCTCAAAACCGAAGAGGACAACTTAACAGCTAGTATGAAGGCTTGCTTGAACCCCAGCGAAAAGTGTTCAGAGACCAAATCCTGAAGTCCAAAATGAAGCAGCAGGCCTGGCTGGTCAACAGAGGTTTGGGTCAGGAGACTTTCTACCTGATTTATTCCCATGCCTATGGTGCTTGTTGCCTGATAACAGCCTCCTCCAGGGCTCCTGTGCCCTCTTGCAGCCCCAGGCAGTTGTGTGTCTGCTGTGCTTTGCAAGTGCAATGGGTTATGAACCCCGCTTTCCTGCTGGCCAGGGCACGGGGTACATCTGGGCTGGGGAGCCTGGGCCACTGTGAAATGTGGAGGTGTCAAAGCCTGGGTGAATCTGAGGGTGCAGGAGGAGCTGATTGAAGGAGATGCTCCTGTATGAGGTGGGCTGAGGCTTTTTGCTGTGCTCCTCTCCAGCACATGTTATCTGAACAGCACCAGGCAGGACCTGAGTCCTTGTAGCCACAAGTTGCTCTGCCTCCCTTCAGTTTTCTGGTTTGCAGTGAAGGCAGACGTGGTGATGCTGTCTGGCTCTGCTGAAGTCCTGCTGATGGTACCCAGCCCTGGGCCTAGAGTCCACCTTCGTCCATCGCCACCAGTCCTGTGCCATTTCTCCGAAGGAGAGAAATGTGGGTACAGTTGTGGTGGCATTTTCCTGCTGGACCCTCCTCTCCTGCTCAGTTGAAGGGTTTCTCTTTGGACGAGACCCAGAGAATGTGGTGGTAGGTCATTAAATAACACCATGTCTGGTCTCTGTTGGACATTCAAGTGCCACCACCTGAACAAATGCTTTGCGGGCCCGACCTGCTGTTGTACTGTCATTAATATCTGGTTTGTGGAAAGTAATTGTGGCTCGCAGCAGTTATCATCTGTGCTAACAGTAAAAGCAGCTTTTAGTCGACACCAAGTTGATGGGGGGCAGTGTTGATCTGCTGGAGGGCAGGAAGGCTCTGCAGGGGGATCTGAACAGGCAGAACCAAAGGGTCGAGGCCAGTTGTATGAGGTTCAACCAGGAGAAGTGCCGGTCCTCCACCTGAGTCACAACAACCCCACACAGCGCTGCAGGCTCAGGGCAGAGTGGCTGGAAAGCCGCCGGGCAGAAAAGGGCCTGTGGGTGCTGGCTGATGGCCGGCTGAACATGAGCCAGCACCATGCCCAGGTGGCCAAGGAGGCCAACAGCATCCTGGCCTGTAACAGAAACAGTGTGGCCAGCAGGACAAGGGCAGTGATCGTCCCCCTGTGCTCGGCACTGGTGAGGCCGCACCTGGAACACTGTGTTCAGTTTGGGCCCCTGATTTCCAGAGGGACACAGAGGTGCTGGAGTGTGTCCAGACACGGGCAACGGAACTGGGGAAGGGTCTGGAGCACAAGGCTTATGAGGAGCAGCTTAGGGAACTGGGACTGTTTAGCCTGGACAGGAGGAGGCTCAGGGAGGACCTTGTTGCTCTCTGCAGCTGCCTGACAGGAGGTTGCAGGCAGGTGGGTGCAGGTCTCTTCTCCCAGATAACAAGTGACAGGACAAGAGGAAACAGCCTCAAGTTACACCAAGGGAGGTTTAGGTTGGATATCTAATATATATCCCTAGCCAGGGGAGGGCTTGATGCTCTGTCATTTGGTCCCTACAGAAATTGTTTCTTGTGAGGTTTCTGGAAGCTTCTTGAATCAAGATTTATTTATTTTTTTCCCTCATGGTGAATGAAATGCAAAATGAGTGATGGATGTACTGGTGATGTGTGTGTTTGAAGTTTTCATCAAACCTCTTTGGTCTGGAAATCAAAAGTGCAGGCTTCTCTCTGGCCCTGCTCTTACCTCCCAAGCTCACCAGCTGAGAGTGGGGCAAACTGCACTGAGGTAGATTAGAAAGGTTTGGGTGACTGCACTTAGCTCAGCATCTCCCAGCCTCAGGTGCCTGCTGCTCCAGCATACCCAGAGAGCCCCAGTGTGGGGAAGGGACTGACCTCTTCAGAGCTGCATTCCTGCAGCCTTGCTGGCGCTCCCCTCCCATAACCCAGATTTGTCTCCCTGTGCTGGACACCCAGCCACTGCACTGAATATCCTCTGAGCTTCGTCTGCTACAGCCCTGTCTCCTCCAGCTTCTGTGGTGCAATGAATTTAGTGGGGAGTTAACCTCCTCTGCCCCAGCCCAAAGCATTCCCTGAATGGAAGATCTGTGCAAGGAATTGGATGTGTCTCCTGCTGCTGACATAACCCTGGGCAAAATCTGTTTTATAGCCAAAGGGCACCTTTAAAAACTTTTAATGTATGTGTTCAGGGCTTCTATAGTGGAAACAGTGAATTTGCATAGTGCAGTAATGGACACTTTCCTGTCTTTGTAAAGGATTTCTTTTTTAATGCTTCAGACTCTTAAATGATGATAAGGGGCAGGACTGTTGAAACGGAAGGGTGACATCTTGGCTGCCTTCCTGTGAGGTACTGCGGGTTCAGTACAAACTGTTTAAGTAATGGGACACCTCACACAGCTGCTTCATTTTCCTGACTCCCAATGAGGTGAGACAGCAAATACCTCACCAGCCATGGAGGCTGTGGCAGTCTAATGTGACGTATCTAAAGATGATTAATCTGGAGAAATAGGTTGGCCATTTAGCTAGCTCAGGTTCCAGTTGCTGTATTGGTTTGTCTGGGATGTAGGCAGGGCAGGGTGCTCGGCACTGATGCCAGTGCAGCTCTGCTGACCTGCACCGACATAAACTCCAGAGCAGAGGATGGTGGCCAAAGAGCAGGGAATGAGGGTGTTGTGGTGTCAGGGGTGGGTGTCGTGTCTGAGTCAGCCCAAGCCCAGAATCTAGGGCACATGGTGGGGAGCAGCTTTTGTACAGCCCATGGGGGAGCTCTTCTCCATCCTCTATCAAACAGTGCCAAGGTGTGTCAGCACATCCCTGTCCAGCCCTTCAGAATGCCTGATTTAGCTCAAGGGACTGACTTAACCCATGTCAGACTGAAGTAAAACCTGTTGTGCTCTGTTCTGTCCTTTTTCCTTTTTTCTGACCTGGTGCAGCTGGACTGTCCTGTCTCATGTCCTGCCCTGTATGTCCACCTGGAAGCAAGGTTTGGATAGAGGTGATGGATAGTGCTTTCTAAACAAGGCACCCTGAGCCCAGAGAGATCATGAGTTTTATGCTGAAGCTGCTGTGTCCACACTGGGTGAACTTGTCACTGGAGCCCTGGCACGATACCTCTTTGCCCAGCATGGCAGAAAGGCTGCGACACAGGTGATACTCAGTCCCTCACTGTGCCTTCTGTGGGGTTGGCTCATGGAGGGTTGCTGGAGCACCCTGAGCCCTGGGACTGCAGCAGGAAAGTGAGACAGGCCCAACTCGTGCTGTCCTCAGATGCTCCATTTTTTTTTCTGGCTGGTGACACCATGCACAAGCAGAGGGGACTGATGCCACAGCAGATCTGCCTGTCTCCAGGCTCAAGGCAGGTGCTGATCCTGCTGCTCTAGCAGGATTGGAGCCTGCGGTACTGCTTTTGATGTTAAAGATGTGACAGGACTCATCACAGGGAGCCTGGGTGCTGTGAGCATGGCAGGCAAGGAATGGCTGAGGAAGGCCACGTGCTGGGAAAGAAAATAGCTGCTCTCTGTGCAGCAGCTGCTTTTCTCTTCACTGTCTGGCTCAGGAGCTGCTCCCCATTGCCAGATAGCACAGTGGACGTGCTCTGAGCTCACTTGTGCTACGCTCAGCCCTAAGTGCATGGAGGGCTGAGCCCTTTATCTGGCTGGAAGGAGAGCAAACTCGAGAGGGCTCCCATCATCTTCTAACTTTTTTCTCTTACATATCTTGTAGGGGAGCTGTTGGCAGACTAAGACCGAGCTGCTAAAGCAGAGAATTTCGTAAGTTCTACAGGACCTCGCTCTTTACTTTGATTTCCTCCACCTGAAATACCTGTCTGGGTAGAGGCTATTCAGCTATTCAAACCACTGTGTTGATCTGTTGTGCCACTGCTTCTGCTGATAACTGTTGTTCCTGTGCAGAGAGGATGCAGAACCAGTCCTCTGCTTCCCTCTGCAACTGACTGAAGGAAGCAAAATGTCTCCATCTAATTGCTAGAGATGACTTTATTCTGGGTACTCGTGGGTGGCTTGTAAGCTTCTGGACAGTCCCCCAGATTCTGTGCACTCGGAGACCGTGCAAGCTTAAAATAAAACAGGAGCCAGGGAAAATGCAGTGTGAATCAGGGTCACCTGCAAACATGGGCAAACTCTGGAGAGGAGGCTCCACCACTAAGCTGTGTACTGGGGTGCGAAGAAGGACAAAGCTGCTTTCTCCAAGTAGCCCGACTGTTGCTTCATTACTGGCTTAGCTGGAACAGCCTGCAGAAAGCTTTTGGGTGCAGACAGGAGCTAATTGTGCTGTTTTTCTCCCCAGCCCACCTAATCTTTGCATTGTTGTTTCTGCAGCCTTCCCCTTCTTTTTTTAAAATTAAGGCTATTGTTTTTCCTGTTGAGGAGCTGCTGCTGAAGAATGCAGTCTTGGAGGCATATAAACTTTTTCTCCGTCACCTTCTAACTTAAAAATGCAGATAGTCTTTATGAATGAAAAAGAAATTTCATTAAAATGTTGAATGCTATTACAACTGACTGGGAGTTTTCTAGCTAAATGCTTTTTAGCAGAGTATGCTGACTTATTAAAACTGAAACTTATTTTAACAAAACTTGCAATGGCAAGGTGCTCTCAGCTCTGTGACAATTTCTGGCTAGAAATGAAGGAGAAGGAGCTGGGCAGCTAATAATGCCCTGGTGCTGGGGTGTTTGCTTCCGATGGAGGATGCTCTGGCCAGACCAACCACTGTAACTGTGGGTGCCTTAAGGAACTGGCTTGGTGGCGGGACAGGGATGTCCCCTTCAGCTGTCATTGACCCACAGTTCTGTCTCATGACTTCTCATGTCCATTGTAATGTAATACTGAACCAGGATACATCTGTCCCTGTAGTTCCCATGGGTCTTGTGGCGGGAACAATCAGTGGGTCATGTGCAGCTGCATTGCAGAGTGCCAGTTTTCACAAAACAAAGATGCTTTTTAAGGCCAAACTAGATTTCCTTGTGAAGGATGGCGAAAAGAAGGCAGGGGGCAGCTTCAGAGAGAATGCCACTGGAAAGGCTATTCTTTGATTTGATGTTAAAAGCAGATTTTTGTGCATTTTGGCTATAAGCCCTGTTAAGTGCAGCTCTAGGCAGTCTGGAGCTTTGTGACAAGCACTAATTTTGAGAGATTGTTCCTTGCTGGTGGACAATTACACACTGATCACAGCAGGAATCTGAGCATGGCTAATCTAAATGGCCTGGCATTTTGCTATTCAGAAAGTAATGTTTTTTGATTTGTTAATGTTATAGAGCATTTACCCTGTACAATAAAAGTTCAAATGTTCTCCCCAGGTTTCATTATTTCTCAGGTTTACTCAGTAAAGGCAGGAATGAAATACACAGGCACCAATGTTGTTTACAATTAGCAGAAAATTGCCACTTTACTGTAGTTAAACACTCCTGCGCATGCCACCAATAGTGCTTGGAAGCAGACCAGCTCTTGTCCGAGGCTTGTTCCTGGTGGGTCTTGAATTACTAAATCCCTGCACTGAGCTCTGCTGAGTCCCACAGACCAACAGGACCTGCTGATGGCTGGCAGCCCAAGGGACCTGAGTCTCAAACAACAAGCTCTTTGTGAACATGGTGTCCTTGGATCTGTGCATTTGTCGTCATCAGATGGAAGCTGTAGGGTGGGGGGTGGAAAGAGAAATTAATATGTACTGAGGCATATTTTTGTCCTGGTAACGTACTGTAGGAATGAGAGGTTCTGGACAAAGGTCTAACTGAGCTGTTTGGTGTCTCTCACAGCTGAGAGCAGTTTTGACATTCAGAGGTTGCTCTGTATGTGGATAGTACCACTTCTCTCACTGAGCAGCATTGTCCATAACTGGACAGTTGCCTGGAAATTGGCCCCTCTTCTCCCTTCTCTTCAGGGAGTTGGTGCTTGGATCACATATCTGAAAGTTTGGTTTGGGTTGCTCCCAGTCCCACTGAAGGCAATGATGACACTTGGTGTCCCACTGCAGACCTGGCCCTGGATCCTCTGGTGGCAAGTGCAGGAGAAATGTTGGAGGTGTCTAAGGGCAGCTGCTGTTGTACTGTGCAACATGGTGCCTTGTCCCTACTGGTGCTGCATCCCAGTACTGGAGGAACTGGGATCCAGCATTGCCACACATGATTAAGTGGGCTAGTCAATAAATCCTCAGCTAGTGTAAAACAGCAGGCTTCAAGGGAGTTGTGCTTCCTTGCACCAAAGAATTCATCCATGAGCATCCAAATTCATCTGAGAGGAGCTTGTTAGTAGCACCTAGATACTACAGTAATTGGTGAGCTATAAATACCAAAGGCAGACATAATATTAAACAGGCTGTGTCATCAATTAGCTAATGACAGAAGCATAGGAACATTGGATAAAAATAACCTGTAATAACACAATCTTTTCTTCTTATCCCCCTCCCACTCTCCCTACCCAGAAATGAACAGCTCTGGGACACCTCATTTTTTACTATTAATAATTTAGGAGCTGTAACATTCTGTGATGAGCAGTATCTAATCTGCAAAACATTCACTTTTTCAGATTGCTTTACACTTACAATCATTTGCAAGAAGCAAAGCTGGTTAAAAACAAGAAGATTTGATGCACAGGGTTCTTTCAAGTAATGAGGTGGAGCATGTGGTGCAGCTTCTAAATGGAGTTTGTTTAGTTCAGTGGCGTTACTGTGGTGGCAAGAGCTGCCCATCATGCCTCAGTGTAGCATTACAAGAGTGCACACAGGCAGAAGCCATGGAGGGGGCTCTCAGAAAAGAAACCAGTGTTACATTAATTCCTGGGTTTGGAGCTGCAGCAGTGGGTCAGACCCCACAAGTGCAGCTCAGATTAGTAAAACCCTGGACTAACCCCATCAGAGACAATGCAGCCTCAGAGTCTGCCTTGTGCTTTCATTGCACAGCAGAGCCCTGATCCACCACTCAGTGTTACGAGTAGGCAAATGCTATTATGAATGAAGAAATCTGGCTCCCTACAGAGCGCTGACAGTAGCTCCTGTGTTTCTCCTTGCTCATGCCCCTGGACAGAGGAGAAGGTTGTGGTCCCCACATCAGCCCTGAGCATCCCTGCGGCAGTTTCTTGGTCCATAGAAACGCACAGGGGTTGAGAGGACCGACCAGCCCATCACTAAGGAACAAAGTCCCTTTCTTTCTGGATGTACCTGTGGTAGGAGAGCACAGGCTTTGTGAGGCATGGACAGCCACAGTCATAACTGCACAGCTCTGGTGAGGGCAGAGAGCTGATTTCCTTCATCAGTTTTGTTCAAAACTGACTGCCAAGCTTAAAAGGTTGTGAAGGAGGATAAAAGGAAAGGGGAGTGCAAGCAGACTGACCCACAGACAGTGTGAGCATGCAAACCCTGTTCCTGAAGCCTATTAACCTGAGGAAACCCCTTGGCAGATTTCCAGAAAAAAAAATGGAAACACAGAGAGCTCTTCTGAGTCCATGTCCCAGCTATTAATCCCCTTATCAAGCTTTTTCTTTTTGGCAAGGAAATGTTCTGGATGTGAGAGGCTGACCTCACATTAGAGAGCTGGAGTCTGGGAACCTTTTTCCCCCTCTTAAGTTTCTCTCTGTGATTTAATAACGCCTCAGGATCCTTTATACAAAACAGCGAAACCAATGAGCCCTGACTTTCTATGGGTTTTTAAGTGGACACAGAGGTGACTGGTAGGCTGCTGGGTTGCTCCCTGTCTCTGAAAGCCTTGGGGCTGCTGCATGTCCGTGCTACTGCTGAGCTTGTCCCTGAACTTCAAATGCAGCCCTGGGCTCCCCTGGCCCATGGGCAGGGAGCACAGATGACTCTTGGGGGGCACTGACAGCTGCTTTTAATGATGCTTTAAGTCAGGTAGTCCATAGCACTGTAGTAAAAGCGGTTCCTGCTGCTCTCTGCTCTGTCCCAGCTATTTTTGTTTTGTTTGCTTGATAGTGCTTACGGCAACAGTTTAAGATTTGAGCCGTGTGGATTAAGCCCTGAAGCAGACTTTGTGTGACACTGGGGACGAGGATTCACAGAGGCAAACTTTCTGCCAATCTTTCCAGTTCTTTTTCTAGTCAGAGAGCAGCCATCTCCTCTGCAGGGTGATTCAGAGAGGCTAAATTAAGCTCTTTCTCTGAATCAGCCTCCTGGGCAACTCTGCAGTTCCCATCTCTGCAACAGCCTTGAGTGCTACAGCTGGGCCAGAGACTGAAGGCCAGAGATGGCTGTGAGAAATAGGGGTCTTGGGGTGCTCCAGCATCATGGGCTGGGGCTGGATCAGCCCAAGGGGTGCACCTGCCCCCCAAGGGGGAAGGTTTCTCCTCTGCCATTGTCTGTGTCGTATGCTGGTGATTTGGGGAATCTGGGATTCCCAAGAAAATCTGCAATTTAGGGAACTTCCTGATAATCCTGCTTTATATCTGGGAGCAGTTATGAGTTGGGAAACTCCTGCAGAGTCAGCTGCATGGTTGGCGCTCCCCTGAGCTGAGTGGTTCAAGAGCCAAACGATGGCAAGAGGGAGAAATGCTGAACCTGATTTTGAGCAGGGAAAAGAAACTGTCGTGATGAGGTTCTCATCTCCACCGAAACCTCCTGCTATATTTTAACAAAGACAAAACTGGTTTGTTTCTGTTTAAACAACATTGCATTGCAAATGTTGAGATTCAAACGTTTTGACTTTTCCAGCTTTTTTAGGTTCATTTCTTGCCTTTTTCTTTACCTCATTTTCAGTCTTCCAGGTTGTGAAGGTTAGGATAGGGTTTGATGGGGATATCCTGAAATAACTCAGCTTTTGAAAATGGAAACAAAATGGGTTTATTTTTTGTTCACTTGCTTGCTTCTTTGGGAGCTTCTGTTAGTCTTTAGAAAAAAACAAAACAGCAAACTTCCAAATATTCCGCACTAAATGCTCTGTTTCTTCTTTTTCCCTGGCTGTAACACGTACCTATGTGCAAGAAACAATACCCTTGTCTAATTGCGGGGAGCTTGTGCTCACTGGTGGGCGGTCTGGAAAAGCCTTTAAAGAAAGGCTCTGGCTAGCTTGTGCTGTTGGGAATACCCAGGCTCATAGCAGCTCAAACTGAGACAATGAAAACAGTAGTGGATAAACGGGAGAAAAGAACTGTGATGGCACAAGCAGTGAGGATGAGGGGGTGGATGTGGCTCGGAGGGAAGGCTGGCAGGCAGGGGATGGAGGTGGCCTGGAGGGAAGGCTGGCAGGGGACAGAGGGTGCAAGGGGCCTACCAGGGCTCTCCTCTTGGCGAGGTGGGAGCAGCAGCTGGTTCCAAGGCGAGCGGGTGGTGACTCCCTTTGCTGCTCCTCCTTCCCACTTCTGGCTGTTCTGAAGCTCTAGAAATTGCAAGCAAGGGTGATTTAGCATGTCACTGCTGAACATGGGAGGCTTTGTGGTAATTAGCTTACTGCTAATTAGGAATATCTGTGGGTATTTCTTTGGAAGCAAACACTGATCCATTTATAACAAGTTACCACTTGCAAAGCAGTTACCTGAAATATGTTTTCCCCTTTTTAGATAAAGAATTAACTTCTTAAATTTCTAAATCAAAACTTGTTGAAGATGCCTGTCAAGAGTGAAGAATGATAGATCTTTGTAATTTAAATATTGCTAACGTATCCTGTGAAAAGTCTGTGATAAATCTTGTGGGTTTTTTTAAGCTAATAGAACTGAACCACACAAAACCCCAGAACACAAAAGCAAGCATGACTAACTCCTCAGAGTATAAAAGGGCCATCTTATTTTTCTAAAACAGTGACAAACTTCTGAACATGAGCCAGCACCATGCCCAGGTGGCCAAGGAGGCCAACAGCATCCTGGCCTGTATCAGAAACAGTGTGGCCAGCAGGGCCAGGGCAGTGATCGTCCCCCTGTACTCAGCGCTGGTGAGGCCGCACCTGGAACACAGTGTTCAGTGTTGGGCCCCTCACTTCCAGAGGGACACAGAGGTGCTGGAGCGTGTCCAGAGATGGGCAACGGAGCTGGTGAAGGGTCTGGAGCACAAGGCTTATGAGGAGCAGCTGAGGGAACTGGGGCTGTTTAGCCTGGACAGGAAGAGGCTCAGGAGGGACCTTGTTGCTCTCTGCAGCTGCCTGACAGGAGGTTGTAGAGAGGTGGGTGCAGGTCTCTTCTCCCAGATAACAAGTGACAGGACAAGTGGAAACAGCCTCAAGTTGCAGCAGGGGAGGTTTAGATTGGATATTAGGAAAAACTTCTTCATGGAAAAGGTGGTCAAGCATTGGAACATGCTGCCCAAGGAGGTGGTGGAATCACTGTTCCTGGAAATGTTTTAAAAAACCACATAGATGTGGTGCTTGGGGACATGGTGTAGTGGTGGGCTTGGCAGTCCTTGGACTTGATGATCTCAGAGGTCTTTTCCAACCTAAATGATTCTATGAAATCTGAAGGCCTCTGTGCATATGCGTTTCCATGAGAATATCACAACACCTGTGTTTTTTTGCCTCATTCTTTCTTACTGTTTACTTCCATGTCTGGCTGCACATGCAAGTGGTGGAGGTGACTCTGGTCTCTTCCTTGCTTGGTTATGAGAAACAGGTTTAATACAGGAGCTGCTCAGGTGTGATACCTGTGACCTTTGGGTGCCCAGCTTGTTGCCTGCTATGAATGCTGGCCTGTTAAAGGATGGATTTTTTTTATATGGAGCCAAAAGATGGAAATAGAGCTGGTGTCAAAACTATTCTATGTGCAGTGAGTAGAAATGACAAGTGAACTCTTACAGTGAAGCAGAAAGCAACAGTTGAAGTGAGGGACCAAGATAGACTTTAAGCAACAGAGATTCATGGTAGAGTTGAAAACTGATCCAAGATGTCATGTGCACAGTGTCTGAGTGTTATTTGTTCTCAGATATCTCAGTCATATTACAAATGTCCTAATCACAGAGGTCTCTGCGCTGCAAGTCGGTGTGCTGTGAGGGCAGCCACTGTGCTGTGGCCACTGCTGGTTCATGCTGCCTCCTTTTTTCTGTGCATCTCCAACCTGGCTGCTTGTGGCAGCAGCTTGCTATTTCTCATTCTATTTGTGAGCTGCAGAGCTGGTTGGAGCAAGGACTGAGTCTTTGTCACAACTCTCACCCTCTACAAACTAAGCAGAGCAAGAGAGGATGAGGTTTGCTGGGGTCAGAGCGGGGTCTCGTGTGCTTTAAGCTGTGCACTGGAAACACGGCTCCCTGTGACTCGAAGAGAGGAAGCTAAATGTCATTGTGTTTTCCAAACCTTTCTAACAGCGATGATGGTGAGTTTGGCTGAAAAATTAAGAGACTTGAGAGCTTAAATGGAGATGAAATGTTACTTGCGTTTATTTTAAAAAATACATACCACTTTTTACAATATTTTCATGGTTCATTAAGTTCTCTTTTATTTTAATTTCCTTTCTAGAAACTGTATGATGTGCTACTCATTACTCAAACTCAAAATGGGATTTTTATCATTGGTACTATCTGTTTAAAATAAGTTTGACAGATAAATTCTTCTTATTTCCCCTTTTCTACCCACCCCATGGCTTAAATAGCTCATAAACAACAACAACATCAACAAAAATTGTTTTGTTATTCAAATGAGACTTCTTTTCCCCACTGCAAATTCCTTTCTCCCTGCAAACTGTGTTCTTTAACAATAACAACTGCCTAAAGCTCTCTGATTTTTCTTCATAGGCAATCATTCTGGCCAAAAACAAACAAAATAGGGAGCCTATTAAAGTAGAACCTGTTTTGCATACACCTGCAATAATTATTTAGATATGCACATCAAAGTGAATTAGCTGTTGCACAACATAATTGTTTAATTTTGATTATGCAGGAGCATCCTCTTGCTGCATTGATAAGGGAAGCTTTTACTTGTTGGCCGGACAGTCACTGACTGGACGGGTAGGGTACTTCCCAAATACAGGATAGGTACCTGTGAGGGTGGGGGGCTTTGCCATCTGCCCACAGATGCTTTTGGTACTTTCCTCCTTGATAGCCACCTGCCTGTTGCTAGAGACTTCTTAGTATACTCAGTCAAGGCACTCACAGAATTACTGATGTTTTGCCTATGTGTGTGCATATAACAAATACCTGGAAATCTCCAAGTGCATTAAAATAATTAACTAAGTGTCACGGCAACCTAGTGAGATATTATCAACCTCACTTGACAGATTGTTGAATGAGGCATGGGGAATTCAAGTGATTTGACCCATGTTGACTTGCTGTTGCAGCAGACTTGGGTTCAGAGCTGCGGTGCGATATCGAGGCAGCTGCCATCTCACATCATCTTTCTGTGCTTCTGGAGCAGAAAAAACTGAAGCAGTAGTGTGAACCTTTTGCAGATGGGCTCTTCTGGTGGCCAGGTGAGAAACTGAGTAGGAGAGGGGAGATTCTCACAGGTGGCATTGAGGAGAACAAGCAGATGGACTGGCTGTTCTGCTTGCCTGGCCTCTGCAATGGTGTGCTCCGAGGGGTAAGGGGTAGCACAGAGCCACTGTTCCCAAAGGGAAGTCCCTGGTGATGCCATGTTATCCGCTCTGCTCTGGCCCAAGATTGTCATCAGAAGCTGGGGTATGGCACCAGGTGGCATAAGAAGTGTCCTCAGGTGGTAGTTGCTGGTGGGGAATGCAAGTTGCTGACATAGGTCTGCACAGGGCTGTGACTATGGAGAGGCTTGGTGCCACAGACACAGATAGCGGGGGGTGAATGGGTTTCATCACAGCCAGTAGTCTGAGGAGGGCCTGAGTCCCTGTTTTTCAAGCTTAAAGACTTTAAAGTGCCCTCTGGGTAGGGAAATGTTTTTCTTTACATCTACTAGGCTGGGTGGCAGATGCTACCCATCCCATTGTCTGCCCTTCAGAGGGATGCAGCTGCCTCTGCCCTGCTGATGGAAGGGCTCACCTGAGCTCTCTTTTATCAGCTGCATAGAAAGTCCGCCAGCCTGAGCAAATGCAGTCACAAAATGAGCTTGAGACTCCTCAGGCTGATTTTCCATCAATTGGACTAAGGAAAACGGCAGAGATCCCCCTGCTGGAAGTATTGCACCGGTGGGAGAGCTGGCAGGCAGCAACAAGGCCATGGGATGGTAACCTTTTTAATCAATGCATCTGCCTGCAGAGAACACCTGTATTTTTCCCCTCTGCATCTCCTGTAACCACCACAACTGGTTTCTTGGCAGCTGGAAACTGTTTTGAACTCATGTTCTTCACAAGCCAAAGGACAGCATGGCATCAGGTAAATGCTGTTGATTGACCAAGCTGTCCTTGGGGTTGCTGTATGCACAGCAATCATTCAGGTCTGGCCATAACAGCAACCCTGTTACCAAGGTGTGGAGCAGGGGGAGCCCAACCCCAAACAAAGCTAAGGCAGTGGATGAAAAGGCAACAGTACTAAAACAGACGGTGAAATCAGTGGCTATAGTTCACTGGTGTTTGGCAAGTGAATAGAGTTTCCCGTCTCAGACTTGTCTTCTGGGATGGAGCTGTGTGATGGTGTTAGCCAGTGGCTGGTCCGAGGATGTTGTGGTGAGGCTCAGCTCCAGACAAGATTTTGGCTGCTGTTGACCAGAGGAGAACCTGACTCCTCTGTACCTGTGAGGGAGGTCTGGAGGCTCAGATTGAACAGATCCTGAGCAGGGAGAGTTGAAGTACACTGTTCATTTTCCATGCATTTAAATACTTTTCCCTTTCCTTGTTCTGTTTTTCGCTCTGTGGACAAATGGCTTCAGCTGCACACACACCCTGGGACTTTCGGGTGCCCATTGCCAAGGCCTTGCAGAACTGTGGGATGTGGGGACAGGCAAACACACCAATTTCAGCAGTACAGTGATTTTTTCCTTGTATCTTTATGTCCCCAGCCCCAATGGATGTTACGAGCTGGGATACATGGAAAGCCTTTTCCCTGGACCCAAGGGGTGTATTTTGGCCAAGAAGAATGTAAGGGCGCTGCTGAAAGGATGCAGAAAGGGAAACCTTGCTCTGACTTGCCATACGTGTTTTCTCAGCTGTGTGGGATATGAGGCAGTCCTGTTAGTCTGAGCTCATTTGTGAGAAGAAAGTCATGCTCTACATCTCTTTAATATACTGGTTTTGCCCTGGTTGGCGGTGGCACGGAGGAGAAGCCTGGTTAATGAGAAAGGAGGACTTTGTGATGGTAACCCAGCAGGCAACTGCCAGCTCGTGTCGTCTTTTGTGTTTTGGTTATTAAAGTCACATGTGGCAGCAGGGCAGATTGTGAGGAGGGTGAACATCTGGAAAGAAAGTTTCCATTGGATGTTGCACCAGCTGCTCTTGAATGCGCACTGTGGAAGTTGGGAATCATGAACTGGGAAAGAGAACTGAAATTCTTCAGTGTGTGTGCTGATCCCACAGCATAAGCATCTCTACACAGCGCTTTGAGATTTCTCCATCAACTATTAGCACAGCCCTGGACCTTGTTATAACTTTGTTTGAACTATTCTGTGTAAAGTACTTTGATCTATAGCTAAAAAGCACTGTTTAAGAGCTTGGTATTAGCATGATGTCTTTTTTTTTTTTTTTTATGTGCTCTAATCTTCTAGTCCTGAAGTGGAAGATTTGAAATGTGACATGAGAAGCGGTACTTCAGGAATTACTCTCGACATGTCTGGATTTGTAGAGGAGAGCACATCTGGACAGCTGGGTGCTGTGGGCTTCTCCAAGGGAGACTTTTAGGCTATCTGAGCTTTTCCCACAGTTTCTTTGTTGCACTCCCTTGTTCACTGCATGATTAATGCAGTGAGGGTGAGTCTTTTCTTGCTGTTTTGATCATTGCGCTTCCCTGTGAGGTTTGGGTCAGAGGTTGGAGTGGGTGGTAAGAGTCCCAAAACCTGTTGCAAAGGAGTGTGACAGGAGACAGGCTCTGTGCTGGGAAAGCAGAGCTGGTTATGAGGCATGAGATCACAGACATGTGAAGCTTGGGCATTGCTCCTGGGAGTTAAATGGGTTTTGCAGTCTGCCAGGGAGAAATGGTTGTTTTCTCTCTGCCTCAGCCGATTCTACCACTGACACTGTTTAGGAGACACAGGAGGGAAATGTCTGCAGTCCATGACTGCTGAAAGAAAAGGTCTCAGCTCAGGCAGTGAAGTTGTGTGGCCTGGGAAAATGGAGCTCTTCAGCTTTATCCCTGCCAGTTGGCATCTCTTCCACTGCTCCTTTTCTCTTTAGTGCCCCAAATCCATAAAGCATGCCAGCCTGTCTGTTGTCCCGTAGCCTCTGATGGCTTGCCTGCACACTCAAAGCGGTACATATAGCCTGGTGTGACTTGAGGGTGTGAAGCCACATGTGCCCTGAAGGGCTCTGATGGAACTGTGAGTCCCAAATGCCGAATTCTTGTCTGCTGTTTGGTGACTCTCTAGATTGACTGTAGTATTCGAGGAGGGGGTGGTGAGAGGAGAAACAAACCTGGTATATATTCCAGAATTGTACAGAACAGAGCTGGAAGGGGCCTTGAGAGGAGAAACAAACCTGGTATATATTCCAGAATTGTACAGAATAGAGCTGGAAGGAGCCTTGAGAGTCACCTAACTTTTCTTGTGCAGGATCAGTTTGATCTAAAATGCCAGCTATATCTAAGCTGAAACCAAGTCACACTTGCATATAAAGAATCTTGCTGAGAGCCAGAATTTCATTGTCTGAAAGTGGGCAGAGACCCAGATCTACTTTGCTGAAAAAGGCAAACTGTATTTAAAAGGATGTTCTTGAAAATTTAAGCAATTTTCTCAATGCTGTGCAATGTCTCAGTTAATGTAACTTCAAAAATCAATTTCTTTTACACTAAACAATGATTAAGCTGTTCAAACCACTTGGCAAACAAACAGCTGCAACATCCAGAGAATGAGAACTTCTGGAAAGGACCATAGTGATTGCTTAGATACTTGCCTTTGATTAAATTAGAAATACAGATTCCTTCCCCCACCCCCCCTTCCTCCAGTTCTGAGATGAGTTACACAGGAGGCTCTGAATGTGTATTTTACATTCTTGTGCCTACCACTGAACCTATCTTGTAATAAATATTTGAAAGTTTGACTTAAATTGCTCCAAATGGTTTCTGGATTCCCAGATGAAATGCTAAATTGCCTAAAAGAGGAGCCTGAAGATGAAACAGACTCTGCAGTAGCAAAGTAGACCTGAAGATTACATATTTCAGTAATTCATAAAAATGCCACCTTTTCAGACCCTTCATAAAAGAAAGAATCTGTGTATTAAAGCCCCAGATTATCTGGGCAGACTCTGTAGTCATAAAAATCAAGGCAAACTGTCAGTTCTCCCTCTGTTTTCCTCTCCTTTCCACATGGTGAACTTCTCTTCAAAACAAAAAATTTTTATATGGGAACCTAGAATGAAATTCAGGAAAACAGATAGAGGTTAATATCCCTGATTTGCAACAGAAAAAGTGGGGGCAGAAAGTGAGATATTTAACTCGTGCAAGACTGAATAATCTGCTGGCAGCAGGGTGGTGGTTTGACCAGACATTGCAAAAGTAATTCTTAATTCCTCACCGTTTGGCTTGCTGATTTGGGAGGGGACACGTGTGTCTTTTCCTTGTGCAAGAAGCTTGCCTCCCTGCATAAATCAACTCCAGCCTCTTTGTAATGGATTGTTTTTGTGAGCACCATGGTTGTATTCATTTTGGTTCATAATGGGCTACAAGCTTGGGCTGAAAGTTTAGGTAAAGCAGCTGCACATATAGGAGACCCAGCAGCATGTAAGAGTGCTGCTGCCAAGGGTCTGGGGCAAAGCCTGGGCTGTGCAGGGGATTCATTTGGAGTAACCAAGACAGGATGTGTGAGCTGGCATTTGTGTCACAGGACCTGTCATTTTTAACATGCAATATGGTCTCACCCACAGGCTTAGCTCTTGCTAAGAGGCACGGTCTGCTTTAGCCAGGGCACTTTGAAAGCCCTGTTGCTGCATATGATCTTCCTATAGAAGTGTTTAGGAGTGGTTTTCTGTTATTTTTATGATCTTGATCTCTAGCTGCATGGGATGTCCTGGTTGTATGCAGCAGAGGTTGAGTGCAGTGGGTCACGTAACGCTCAGCATCCAGAAGGGCCAGCATCCCTGTGGGACTGGGTGCTTGGGACAGCCAGATACCCGCAGCTCTGCACGTGACAACCCACCTGGTCCCCATGCCCAGGCTGCTTGTGGTTTCAGGATACCTTTGTAGCCTCTTGCTCTGCAGTTGGCTGGAGGGCTGTCTGTGCTTTCTATGTGATTCAGAGCAGCCTTGACAGCAGAGCACAGCCGTGGTAGGACACCAGGCCACTGCAGGAGACCCAGACGCTGTACTCCAGCTCAGCGCAGCGGTGCCTGGTGCCTGTGAAAGGCAGATGTGGTCTGGGTGTGTATCACGTCATGGTGTATAGCCCCCAAAAGCTTATTCTTTTTGTCAGTTATTTTTTCCTTCTGGGTTTTAACTTTCTGCTGCTACTTAACTGTGTAGAATAATAAACGGAAAAAAATATGTTCTTAGAAATTCATGCCTGAGGCTGGGGCTTTTTCTAAGTAGTTTTGACTCTTCAGAGGGAAGCTACAACTAAGCAAAAATTACCATAATTAACTATAGTAAACTGCCTGCCATTTGATGTCTGAGACTTAAAAGCTTCTGTTGGGATCCAGACAGTTTTTGAAAACAAAGCCTCAATGGCCTAATTAAAAAAGAAAGAAAAGAGACAGAGGGAAGTAGGAAAGACTGGTGATAAATCTAAACAAATCACAATGAGCTGACAAGAGGAAAGGTAAATGCAGCCTCACTTCTTGGTCCAAAAATATAGCCTGGGAAGTCTGGATTTCATCTTTCCCCAGCATACTTTTCCTCTGAAGCAAATGGTCCCTGTTGCTCTGGATCCACTTTAGTGGAAGGGAATTTTGGTTCAGGGTGTTTCTCTAAGCATGGAAAATAGACACATCCTCTTTAAGATTTCCAGTCTTGGGAAAACATACCAGATTTTGACTAAGTTCACCCCGAGGCAGCAGCATTCTTGTGATGAATGTGGGCAACACAAATATTTGTATAGCAATTAACTGTGCAGTGCAATGATAATAACGCAAATATGGTTTTAGTGAAAGTGCTTATAGCAGTTTAAATTGGGGCTGTAAATACATTGATTTCCAGCAAAGCAGGGGTATTCACACTGGCAGAACTGCTCTCTGAGCTTGTAGGCTGTTATACTGCTACTGCCTTTGTGGGGGACAAGCAGGTTTCAGAGGGGAGGTGCTGACTGCACAGGCACATCTGCGGCATGGCAGAGGTCAGGCGTCTTGCACCAGGGAAGGGTCTTCCCTTGCTCTTCTGCATACTTAGGCTCCTTATCTGCCCAGCGCAATGTGAGGAGGTGAGGCTGTTTTTCATCATCTTGTTCTGGAACAAGCCTCAAAAAGGAGTTTATGAGGACAGCAACCCCTAGAATTGAGTGTGATAGATTCCTGTTTCTTTCTAGATGCTTTCCAAGGGCTCTGGCTGATTAAATCAGTCTATATTCCGGTGTTGGAGGAGGTTTCTATCTCAATGCAAATAGAGAAGCTTGTGGATTGCTTTCTGAGCTTGGCTCACAGCCCTGCAGGGCAACACCTGCCTGGCGGGAAGCATCCCTCAAGGCCCTGAATAGCAATGTTGCTACAGCAGCATTTTGCACTGTCCCCAAGAATGTGGCCAGTTCTTCAGCAATGGGGCCACTGGAAAGGCTTTGCTGCTTGGATATTTGGTGCTGAGGAGCTTTGGTGATGCTGTACAGCTGGAATATGGGTGCATGTCTGGCTGCTTTGCAGGCAAATTGCATCACAGTGGGAGTTACCACCAAAAATAGGGGTGTTCCATGGATGGGGACCTCATGGTACCTGCTCATACTGCTGTGCGTGGAGGGAGCATGTGCTCCAGCCTCAGGGGAACAGCCTTTCTCTAGTCCTACAGGTGTATCAGCCTAGGCTGATGGTGGTGACCTTGCATGGACGGACAGAGCCATTCATCTGGGCAAGGACACGCAGCAGCCAGCTGTTGAGAGGGAAGCACTACCCAAAGGGGCAGCCAGGACATGGCTGCCCTTCTCAGCTGCTGCACCTTGTACCTGGTCACGCAGCACACGAAGGGTGTGCTGTGACTGTCATGTCACGCTTGTGAGTTGGAGGCTGGTACAGGTGAGCTGTGTCTCCCAGGCTGAGCTCTACCTTGAGCTCCTCTTGCAGCTCCTTCAGTGTGGCTGCAAGCAAAGATGCCAGGAGGCACATGGAGCCTTTACAACCTCACAACTTTTGGCTGAAACAAAATAAGGAGCGAAGAGAACTGCTTGAGGGAGTCTGCACTTCTTAAAAGAATAATCAGACTTTGCCCCCAAGGAGGAAGTGTGCTGGATTGCAACTGCCTGCCTGCTCTGGTGATGGCTAGGTATTTCCCTAAGCCTTTTAATGAGAGTAATTGTGCTCACCTTTCTCAAAGCCCTGATGCAATGCTGGGTGTCCTGCCTGTCCCTTTTGGCATTTTGCGTGGTGGGAGAAGCAATTTCTTTTCCTTCTGATATTGACTTGCCTGCAGTTGTGGAGCTCTGATGTACAAGTGAGCTTTTGAGTTTGGCTCCATGAATCCTGCTGTTCTCCCTAAGTCCACGAATGAGGCTGTAACCATGGCAATTCTGTTGCCGCTCAGGCAAACCATCAATGTGGAAGACTCTTGGTCTGACATTCTTAAAGGGAAAAGCAAAGCTTTCTTTGCTCTAAGAGCTCAAAGCAGAAGAGAAGGAAGGAGTCGAGAAAGGCTTCTGGCCACTGTTTGGCTGTGGCTGCACAGTGTCTAGGCTAGATGTGAAGACAGCCCTGGTGGGTCAGAGCAGAGATCAGTGATGACACTGTGCTATGACCAGCAGCAAACACCTGTGCAAGAACAGGGAGAGGAAAGAGTGATCTGTTCTCCTCACCTCTGTGCTGTGCTTCTGGTGGTCTCAGAGGCTTCCAGAACCAGACATGATGTGTCTCTATGTAGTAGCCCTACAGTATTGACTAGGTCCCATTCTGGCTACAGCTGGTTTACAAGAGCTCTGACAAAAGCTTCAAGACTCCATGTATCTATATGCTAAAATCCTGGGCCAGGTTATGGTTTCTTTAAGGCTGTGCAAGTCCAGTGTGATTCCACTTGCTGAAACAGGATCACCTTGGCAGTCCTTTCCCGTGCTGCTACTATTACAGATGTCACAGCTGCACCCTGCCAAACTTCCTCAGGGCAAACTCCAAGCACAAATAAAAAAAGCTACTTTTTTGGCCACTAGAGCCAAGCTATGAAGCAAGTAGAATAAACTAGACCAATAAAAATATAATTTCTCATATCCTGTGGGCTATAGGAGAGAAAGTACCTATTTAATATAAGGAAGTAAAAAATGAGATGCTCCATGTTTAATGGAGGGTGCAGTTCAGTAGTGCAGCTGAACTGATCCCATATCTTCCTGTTCCTGAACAAGGATGTCTTTGGTGGTACAACTACTGTCAGCTTTGATTTTGGGTTTGCTAGTCAGCTCCTGCTGAGATGATTCAACTCACTAAGCTGGCAGAAAAATAAACTTGACCAGAAGTTTTCCCCCAGGATAAAACAAAGGAAGCACTTTCTGTCAGATTAGTGAGCTGAAGTGGCTCTGTGAAGGGTCTGACACAAGGACAATGGAAGGTGTGAGACCATGTGGCTGATAATCAGTTCAGGGAAAGGGAAGAGAAGGGGTAGGAAGACTAGGACTGACTTTTCTGGTGGCAGCAAACTTTTAAATAATCTTGTGTGCAGCTGAAGCATGCCATTAGCTGTGGCACGTAGCATTACCAGACATTAATCTTGTCCACAGATCTTCAGGCATAGTGATTGGGTCAGACAGTCTATGTTAAATGCATTGCAAAAGCCCAGTGTGAGGACATCTCTGCTTTCTGGGGAATGGATGTACTTGCAGTTATGAATGATTTTGTCTGAAATTTCTCCCAGAAAGCCTCTACAAGATTGTTTACATGATTGTGCCTTCTTTAACCTAATTATTCCGCAGAAGCCCCACGTGGAGATGCAGCGTGTGCCAGCAGAAGCAGAGGCACTGCTGGTAGACCTGTTTTACCTCCCCAAACAGCATTAGACATGGCAAAGAAAGCAGCTGTCTATGCTACAGTTGTTACAAGCTGTTATTCCCGCCTCCTACCTACCCTTTGAGATGATAATGTCTGCAAAACGCTGCAGTATATATACAGTATTTATGTGCTATAAATTGTAGTGCTTACTGTGAAGTGCACTGTGGTGATGGAACTCCCTTTTCTCATTCCCTGTCTGTCTGGGAGATGTATTGCTTAGCTTGGTGGAAAGGCCCAGCAGTAGCTTACACCTGCAGCAGAAATTTCTCCCAGGAAGCCAGACACAGCTCTAGCTTCAGTTACAAGTGACTCGGTAGCTGGAGAAGGTACTTCGGGGTGGTGGTGGTGGTGGGAACCACTAGAGCCTTATGATGACCCTGGATCCTGGAGAACACCCATCTTTTTGTTGGGGTGGGTCAACCTCTGGACCTGCCTCTAGCACTGCATGAAAAACAGCGTGGTCTCCTTGTTGTGTTCATGCCTCCTTGTGGTCCTCACAAGCTGTCTGGTCAAGAAGGCCCTTCCATGAATAGTGAAGTTAGTGCCTCCTATTCTGATCCCCCTTGCTGGCTGAAGAAATGAAGCAATAAGACTTTGCAGTGTGATGCTGTTCCCTGAGGGAGGATGAAGGGAGGGAGATATGCTGGTAAAACAGTGGGTCAGGGAGCTCTACAGGCAGAAGAGGTTTAATATAATTGTAGGTAATCCTGTGATGATCTGGGCATTTTTCCCTAATGAGCTCCTTGCTGTTGAAGAGAATTGGATATGGGATGGTTCTTGCTTTCTCCTACTGGAGATAATCTGCTGGAGGCTGAATAAATTTCTGTGGCTTTTAGTTTTGCATGCTAACAGTCTCAGTCTGCCCAGCATGTGACAGGTAGTGTCATGGGCCCTGTGGGATGTCTGTGTGTGATCTTGCAGACTAGATGTTCTGTGGGCCTGTCCATAAGACCCAAACGAGGTACCCAGAGGTGGAAATGTGGTCGCCATAGGCTCCGTACATAGGCAGTGGTGGGAAAGGGCCATACCTTCTGCAACTTGGTCAGGCACCTGGACCTGAATAGCCATTATATGACTGCTCAGTACAGTAGAATGTTCCTGCAAATGCAGCGCTTGCCCTGCGCCTTACTGTTATGCCCTGCCCATGCCTTGCCTTGGAAGAGGACCTGTCTTGTGCTTTGTGCCAGCAAATGCCCAATTACAGCACTAACGCAACATAAACTGCAGGTTATTAATGTCAACTGCCTGCAATTTCACCAGATTTGAAACTCCAGGAGCCAGGTGTTAGGCTGCCTTCTCCACATCAGTCAGCCAAAGCACCTGTTTCTGAGCACCACCTCTTCCCATCTTGAGCGCCTTATGCCAAAGGCCATGCTGTCTTCAACCCTCAACCCCTGCAGCAGCTCCCTAAGGTGCAGACTGTGTGTGGGTCTGTGCCGACACCTCCTCTTGCTCCTCTTCTAGTTTTATGCAGCTCCCTACGCTTATCTCCTCTCACGCTGCTGCTCCTCTCAGCAGCTGAAATAGCAGGATTAAGTGGTTTGTGAACTCTGGCTGAACTGATGGGATCCCTTCACAACACTCCACATTTCTGCAATTTGTTTTCGTTTTTTTAATTTTATTTTATTTATTTTTAACAGGCTTTGCTCCCAGATTTACTGAGCTGAGTGCAATTGCTTGGCTTCATTATTCTGTTGCAATAGGTCTGCTGGCAAGTTTATTAAGCAATAAGGGATGAAAGGCAGCAAGTTTCTAGGTGGTTATAGTGTGTTTTGTAGCGTTGATAAGGCACAAGGTCGAAGGCTCACAGCTTTAATCACCGGAGAAAAGCACCCTGGAGAGACAGGATCTTATTGGTATAATGACATGGAAGTGAGTCATAAAAAAGGAACTGCTATTAAAACTGCCCATTCCTCTTTGCCTGGAGAAACTGATGCTTAGGAGAGATCGTTTGTAGAATTGCTCTAATGTCACATCTATGGCTATCTTCCCCTCAAGGATTATGGACCAGGTGTGAACTTGAAATGGAAATCCCCTGAACCAGCTCCTTTTTTTTATCTGCTAGTCAGAGAGAGCTCCAATTTTGCTGACGAAATTCATGCTGAGGGGCTTTCTCCCCCTGTGGAAACCCTGGAGCTTTCTGTGTCTGCAGGGGACTTGTCAGATCTTGTGAAGTCTGTCAAGATGCTGCTGGTGGCCCCACTGGTGTGGTTGTGGCTTCACTCAGTGATGTAGCTGCTTCCCACCCATCGGGATCCTGCATGATTGTAAAAAAACAGCATCTTCCTTGGGCCTGAATATAGCTGAAGCCATACCATTTTGTGCATGTGGACTCTGTTTTTCCTAAACAGGCAGGTTGTGGACTCATGTCTCTCATTCTTTCTTATATTTACCTACTGGTGTGAAATCCACCTTTAAAATCTCTGCTGGCGTGTGTACTTTGTCACTGGTCATCATTGTGATGTTTGGCAAGTTATGTCATTGCTACCGAATTCCTGGCGTTACACACACCCTGTATATCTGGGCTAACAGCACATCCCAACACAATATAGTAATTTCAGGGTGAATTAACAAATTTTGGGGGATTAGAGACATATCCTTTAAAATACTAAGTAATAATACTGTCTCCTGATGGAGACTATTAGAAATTGAAAGATCACATCTGAGGGAAAGATACCATTATAACAATGCAGAGAAGCCAGATGGGCAGGTGATCCACGCAGCTTATGTCAAGAAAATGGGAAGCATCTGCCTCTGTGGGGAATGGAAGAAATAATTAATGTATCCCTGTACAGCCTGGGAGATTGATAGCTGTAATTTAGCAGTGGCTGTTCAGCACTTCTATCAGCATTGACAAAGTGGCCTGCAGTGTTACCTGTTTCTTAATCAATCTTTTGATTGCTGTATGGAAGGGGCTGGAGTTACTCTCTGAAGAGAGATCTTATAAAGTGAAGCAGCAGTCACACACAACCATATGGGAGACCATATGTGAGGACAACATCTGCAGAGGGCTTCATCTTTTCTTTCTCATTCCACCCCACCGCCCCCATCTTTAATTGCAAAAGGTTATTGGATTAACATGGAGATCAGCTCAACAGCCATAGATGAAGAGCCCAGTACTGTGAATCAGACTCCTGTGGCAGGGAAAACTGAGCAGCAGAATCCCATGACAGCATCAGAGAAGTAGGGAATTGCTGATTTAATGCCCTGACATGCAACGCCTGCCCCTGTTGTAGGAGATAGAGGCTGGAGGGGAGCTGTGCATTACCTGATCTCCAGGATTAATGCTGAATGTTGTTGTGGCTCACCACTTCAGGTCAATGTAAATTGCTTGCATTACACGGCACGGTAAAGTCAAAGTGCTTGTCCTTGTTTTCTAGCTCTCCATCAGCCGTGTTGTAGCAGCAATGCTTTGGTGGCTGGAATAGCCTAAGCCTTTTGTAGGTGGAGTGGTGTGACAAGGGTTAATGTGCTCAAAAGCTTGTCTGTTCCCACCACCCTACATCCCAGATGATTTAATTGTTAGATTACCTCTGACTGCTAACATTTTCCCATCTATACAACGCCTTGCAGCACAGGAAGGCACCTGCAGTGTGCTGCTTGCTCAGAAAGCAGAGCTCGCAGGAGTTTCTTCCACCTGGGCTGCATGAAGAAGCAGGATATGGCAAAGCTGGGTATTGGGAATAAGGAGTTGCAGGTCTGCTCTTGATCCTGGTTCCCTGTAGCAGAGACCTTGGGGCAGAGGGTTTCCAACAATGTGATGAAGAGAGGCGGAGCAGGAAGGTGAGAGAGGGGTGAGTAGGAGGGCAGCATCTAATGTCATGGGCACCAGTCCCTGAACCTCAACTGAAGATGTTTTTTCCACAGATATTCATTGGTGTAAGTGCAAGGTAGTCCTGAAAGCTGGCTGGTTAAGATACAACCTAAAAGCCTTACTGAGGAGTAGCTATAATAGAAGCAAGGAGGGAGCCCAGGCATCCAAAATCTCATACCTGTGCTGCAGTCCTTGGAGCTGGCTTTGCATCTGGAGATAGGATTTAAATGATGGGCTGAGGTGGTTGTGGGAGCGATGAGCCCATTGATCTATGAGCCATGCTTCCTGATGCGACAAGTGGGTTATATCTGACAGGCATCAGGCTGCGTCCTTTTTCTTGTGTAAGTCAGCAAATGGGGGACCTTGCCTCTCACCTGACATGACCACCAGATTTGAAATCCAGTGTGGGAGAGAGATTTACTTTAAGGTCAGAAAATTGTGTTTTACTGTTTTATAAGTCTGATTCGGTTTATAACCCTTTCTTGTTCTGTTCAACTTAGTGAAAGAGATTTTTATCTGGAGTAAATAATGTAACTGTTCCCTCCAGTGGAACTGTGATGATTCATACCAGCTTGGGTTTGGTTCCACTAACCTTAACTCCCCAGTTTAATTAACTAACACAATTGCCCTCTCATACCCATGTTTCACGTTTTTGAGACTACTGCGACAATTCTATACAACCTGGGTTAAATTCTATCCTGATAAAATTTCTTTAAGGTCACCCTGCTTCCGTTAGGGGTGGAGATGCTCCTTCAATCTGCATGATTTTCATATGACTCAAACTGGCCAAGTGCACAAGGTTTTTAGTAGCACAGTGGGTATATGACATCTCTCTGCTTTAGGAGCTGTGATGCCACTGGTAGTTTGGTGTGGTGCCCATGCTTTAGCACTGTTACTCCAGTAAGAACCCTTGGCAAAGGCTGTGGTGATGCCTTCCTGGCTGAGCTGTACTGGAGACAGCTAGGGTGGAAGACAGTTTGGAAACGGTCTCAGCACCTGTGTCTTTTCCTTTGGTGTAACAGGACAAGGGGCAATGGGCACAAACTGCAACACAGGAGGTTCCATCTGAATACAAGGAAAAACTTCTCTACTTTGAGGATGACAGAGCACAGGCACAGGCTGCCCAGAGGGGCTGTGGAGTCTCCTTCTCTGCAGACATGCAAAACCCACCTGGACATGATTCTGTGCAACTTGCCCTAGGAGAACCTCTTTTGCAGGGGATTGAATGAGATGATCTCCAGAGGTGCCTTCACCCTGACCATTCAGTGATTCTGTAACACTTTGTTGCTGTGGTTAAACTCCAAGGGTTTCTGGACAGGGATTATACAGAAATGTGGATGTTCACCCTGCAGCAACTGTAGTAAGATAGCTGGAGCTAACAGAGGGTAATGGGGAAACACGATGTTTTGTGGATGCAGCTTTAACAGCAGCTGAACTACATTGATCAGCTCACTTTTAGTGAATGTCCTGAGTCACTAGACAAGAAAGGGATGTGAAAGAAGGAGGGAGTGAATTGACATTATGGCAATGGATACTTTATCGCCCCATCGTCTGGTTTCTGCATTCACCTCGAGGTCTAGTCGTTCATCACACAGCCCTTTAACCGAAAGCTCTCTCTTGCCACATCTTAGCATGATGGCTTTGTTGTACATTGAGGATGTACAATGAATCCTTCAGTGGCTGCTGCAGGGGCTCTGGCCAAGGACCCACACCATGGCCCTCTTACGCCTCGAAAAGATAAGAGTGAGCCAGGGAGAGGCAACGAGCCCCAGTAAATTGAGCCTGTGGTGCTCTACAGAGCTCTCTTCTCTGAACATCCTCCGTTCAGTGAGGAAGGCAACGTGGTTTGGTGATGGATTTCATGGAATGAGACACCTGAGAGCAAAAGCTGTTGGAGCAGAGAGGTGTGCTTTATGGAGAGATTATGTTTTTGTTTAAGCTTGCTTGGATGTCGCAATGACAGCTGTGTAGAGATTGTGTGGACAAATGAAGTGAGAGCTAATGCTCAGCAAGAGGGATGCAAGCTTCCCAGGGGGTATGGATTTGCAGTACAACACAAAATCAGATTTAAAAGATCAGCCATGCTGAAAAGGTATTGACTGAAGATAAAATGCAAGTACTTACCTGCTCATTTTCTGCAGTGCTTTATTGCTCACTTTTGTTTGGTTTTGCACTAAGTAAAGGGATCTTTGTCTTCTCTGTCAGGCAGGGCTACCCTTTGCAGGCCCACAGAGCTCATCACTCCTCATATAGGAGAGGCTGAATTGCAAAGTAGACAAGGCTCCATTTTCTGAGCATGCCAACAAAAAATTTTTTTGTGATTTGGCCATATCTGCTGTGGACTGATGTTACCCCTTCACTTCTTGAGGATTTTTGGCCTCATTTCCCGTTATGGGGTGAGAGAAGAAACGAGGACAAGGAAATGATGTGACCAAGTGCTGCCAGCTGTACTGTCCCTGATGGTGTAGGGGGATTGTTTGTCCCTCACCTGCAATCCTGACCACAGACGGGCATTGTAAAGGGAGCTGTGCAGGTGCAGGCTGTTCTGTGCCACGGAGGTCCTAAATGCTTAAGTTGGTTTAAATGAAAAGGTCAGAAATTCTCTGAAGGGCTCCAGGATGATCTGCTGAGGAACCTTTCCTATGCCATGGGTGACCACATGCATGTGGAGACTGAGTGTGGCTGTTAGCCATGGGCCACAAAGCTGGCAGAGGCTGGAGTGCTGCAGATCCAGAAACCAGGGGAGGTGGACTGAGACAGGGGCTTGGGGGATTTGGGCTCTCAGGTTTTTAGGTGTGTGAAAACCAGGAAGTTTTTGAGATCTTCCCTGTTTCCATCACAATTTAGCTGAAAACAGAGAAAATGAGCTGTGTGGTTGAGATGAGTGGATAGATTTTGTGGCCCTATGCTGTTGGATCTCATGCATTCTGGAGAAGTCGTCACTATGGTTTAATGCCTTTTTGAACCTACATGATTCCAGTTCAACTCATGGTGATGTATGTCTCCTTTCCAAATGCTCCTCGGGTTGGATTTGACATGGGAGTTGTGGTTGTCCCTATTGGTCAAGGTAGATGGACAGCATGGACAAAGGTTATTCTGTACCCCTGTTGTGAGGACAGAGATTGAGTCCTCATGCTTTCAGCAGGAACCTTCCACTACCAATAAACTCCCTTTGTAAAACACTGGGGAAATGCAGGCTGGTTGCCACTTCCCACAGGCTGTGAAATCACACTGACTCCTCGGTGAAGGAAAGCAAAGATATAGGCACAGGTGTTCAGGTGACTGCAACTTGCTCCCTGCCTCTTCCAAGGTGTCTAGGTGAGAAACACACCAAAAGGAGGGCAGAAATCCAGAGCTGCTGAAGCAGGTACAAAGGAAATTGTGTGTCTGTGTGTGTGCGCATTTCTCTCTCTGCATGTCTGTTTCCCTGGGTTTTTCCTTTTCTTTCTGTGTTGAGAGCTGGTTGACTAACTTTAAAAAAACAAAGTGCATAAATGATCTGCCAATCAAAAATTATGTATTATTTATCTAGAGAATGCCATTTGTCTCTTTGTTGAGCTAACTAAATTGCTGGAAAATGGATTTCTCATGAAATTAGTGACCTATTAACAGTCTAAATGCTGGGCAGAGACTGCCCACGAACGCCAGCAGGCGAGCTGCTGTGCACTGCTGGTGAAAGGAGGGTAAGAGCAAAGTAAAATAAACAGGTGAGAGAGTGTACGATGGTGTGATTCTCTCACCGTTATGTTTCCTGACCTTTTTAATTATTTCTTTGTTTATTTTGCATATAATCCTAAGGTAGCAGATATATGAAAATGAATACTTGGAAAAACAGTATTAAGCTGTGGGAATCTTGTCTGGAGAAACTGTGGGGGAGTTGCATCTATAACAAAATCCAGCATGTTGGGCAGACATCTGCCTGTTAGAAGTGTGTGGCATGCATGGTTGCAGTGTCACATAAATATGGCTGTTCCTAGTAATGTAATAGATTGTTCTGTACGAGGGATCTGTAAATCCCAAAATACCTTGGACAGTGAGATCTGCGGGTAGCATTCCCATCTGGGAGATGAACTGGTGGCTAAGACTAGTATCAGCAGCATCCTGCCGTTGGTGGCAAAGCTGAGGAGTGGCTCTAGATCTTTTTCTTTCTCCCCTGGGGCTACTTTGCTGTCTTTCCCTGGGGACCAAAAATGCGTTTGTAAGGACTGTATCACAGGACACGGTCTTGCTTTGCACATAGAGGGAAGTCTCTATGGCTCTCTGGACTGTGAGTTCTCTCATGTAGAATCACAGAGTGGTTTAGGTTGGAAGGGACCTTAAAGGTCATCTGGCTCCAACCCCTCTGCCATGGGCAGGGACACCTTCCACAAGACCAGGTTGCCCAAAGCCCCATCCAACCTGGCCTTGAACACTTCCAGGGATGGGGCATCCACAGTTTCTCTGGGCAACCTGTTCTGCTGCTCACTACCCTCATAGTAAGGAATTTCTTCCTAATATCCAATCTAAATCTACCCTCTCTCAGTTTAAAGTTATTACCCCTTGTCCTATCACTACACGCCCTTGTAAAAAGTCCCTCTCCAGCTTTCTTGTCAGCCCCTTTAGGTACTGGAAGGCTGCTATAAAGTCTCCCTGGAGCCTTCTCTTCTCCAAGCTGAACATCCCCAACTCTCTCAGCCTGTCCTCATAGGAGAGGTGCTCCGGCCCTCTGATCATCTTTGTGGGTGCCTCTGAACTTATTCCAACAGGTCCATGTCCTTCCTATGTTTGGGTTATCATCAGGGTTGCTTCACAGTAAGAGCTACTTAAGAAAGTAAGAGCAAGAACAAGAGTGTTTTGGGTATCCTAGAAGATTGGCCATCCTTGATGTGCTCATCTGGGAAGTGTGGGATACTGCCTGTGTTTCTGCATTTGTTGGACCCCTTTAAATCTTATTGGAGTTGACAGGAAAAGAAGGTCATGACTCCATGTCCCTTGAAGCTGAAGGAAGGCTGCTGCTGACCCAGGTAATTGTGGATCAGGTAATACTTTGTTCTGTCCCTGCAATCAGGGATTCCATCTGCTTTTCCATAAATAGAAAGCACCAGCAACCTCAGAAAATCCTATCCCCGCTCTTGGCAGCCAGGGTCATGCAGGACTCATTAAAGAAAGTAAATAAAGGATGTGGGCAGGCCTGGCAGCAACAGCTTTCTTATGGTGCCAGCAGGCCCCCTGCCAGGTAGAGCCGAACTCCCAGCGAGAGCTTCTCAGAGCACCTTTGGGATGTGTACAGAAGAGTTCTGTGGTGAGATGAAATATTTAAAACCGCTTTGGGTTAAAGCGAGGTGGGAAAGCAGCAGCCTCTTTAATCTCTGCACAGTTTTAAGACTGCGTGTGAATCATTGATGAGGAGGGCAGAGTGTTTCTAAAGCTCTGTCAAGTCATTAAACCTGATGATGGACTCATTAAACAAGGAGCTGCATGGAAAGCCCTGGAAAAAAAAGTACTGGAGTATTTCACATGCATTGCCCTGTGGAGCACCAGCGACTTTCAGGGTATCCTTGTAGTATTTATTAATAAAGGCAAATGTCTTAGGCCAGTGGATTGTGTCGTGTAAGAGGAAATGTGTGGAAGAAGCTCTTTGATCTGTCAGGAAAAAGCGTAAGAAGATACAATAGCTGCAATTCAGGACTCCAGGGTGTTTCTAGCCATCTGATTGTATTGCACATGGGGGCTGTGTAAACACCAGCTCTTTTAACTGGGACTTACCTGGGGCAGGGAAGGCAGGGGAGTATGCAGTGTTAGTGTTCTCATGGGTTCAGTGGAAGACAAGTAAAAAATGCCACTTTGCCAAGTGGTGTCCTCAAACCCACGTGTGTTCACAGCTTCTGCTGGCCTCAGTGCCCACATCATAGTGCTGTTTGACCTCTGCTGTACCTGCCGTTCTGTGCCTTAGGCTTTTTCTGACCCACCTGCAAAGATTGTTCATGCTGTTCAATGAGTTGGATAGTTTTCCAGCCATTGCGATGACAAATGTGGTGTCAGATGATCCCTTCAACTGGTTTGAATTTTGTTCTTTTCTGGCAGAATTTTGCATTTCAATAAAACTGTGCTTACAGAATTTTGCTTTTCAGTAAAACTGTGCTTAAGTGCTGGCCATAGACCTGAGTAAACCTTGCCTTATTGCTTACAGCCCCTCTGCTTCACCTCTAATTGTTAATTATACAGACCTAGATACTTGGATGGCATGAACTGGCATTACCGTTTTGGCTTCAGATAGGTTTACAGGATTTAAACAATATCCCCCAATTGTCTTACATTTACATAGCTGTGTTCCAAAGCACTGTGCAAATGTCACACAGAGGAGATGGTATCTGCCCTTCTCAGGGGGCTGGATATTGTCCCTCAGCTAGCAACTAAGCAGCAAATGCCCTTTTCTGTAGAAAGGCCACAGCTGTCTGCCCTTGCTTCCCTGGCCCTCAGGAGAGAGTGGAAACAGCTGCAAAGGAAGAAATCCTTTAAATTTGCAACGTGGGGGAGGAGTAAGGGGTTAGCAATGTGGAGGTTGCTTCTGGGTTGAGAGCTCTGAGTTCCTCTTCCCTCTGCATGTTGTTTGAGGTGAAAATGAAAGGAGCTGGAGGCAACTTAGAGGAAGAGCTTGTCCAGCATGGCAGAGGTGTGGGGATTTCTCGCTCAGATGCTGGGCTCATGGCTCAGGTAAGTCCATGCATTGCTTCAAGCCATAGGTGGTGTGGTGAAAGAGCTGCGTTTGCCTTGCTGGACATGGTAATTGCATCTTGATGTTTATGCTTTCTACTTAAACTTTTGTTGGGACAGCTTACTTCTAAAATGCAATTACCTCTGACAGATTAGAGAACTGATTACTACTTACTATTGCTTAGGAATCCAGAAGAGGAAGAAGAATTAAATATGAAATTCGCCTTGTGCTGTACACAAAGGTATCAGAGATGCTCTAGTTTTGTCTTCAAGTAAAGAGTAATTGAGTTGTTCCTTTTGCTTTTCTTTTTGGTTTATTGCTGGAAACAAATAAGCTCTCTCTTGAATGATCCCTTTCCAAAAATCCTGTAAGCAGTGTGCTCAGTGGAGGTGGGAAGAGGGGTGTGTATGAGGGCTTGGGAATGCACAACTGGGAACAGGGAGTGCAGTGGGAAAGAACAAATGAATTCTGACACTGTAAGTGAAGATTAAGCAGTGAAGAGAGTGCAGCTTCAGCTGGCAGTCATTGCATGAACAGCTTGGATATTTCAATAATCAGTTTAAAGCTGAGTTTATCAGGCATGCAAAATCTCAGCTCTTCAAGGTGTGTGGTTGTAGCTCACAGCCATTGAAAGTCAAGAGAGATTATGATGGTGTGGTGTAAAAGCGCATTAGTGAGATCCCTTCCATCCATTAAAGGAAGGGACAGAGCTGGCATAGTCAGGAGCAGATTTCTGTTGCTCATGATCCTAAACTCCTGATCAACTAGGAGCTGAGGAGGAAGCTGTTGTTTATCGTTTGTGGAAAGCTCAGTGTCAACCTGAGGCTGAACCACCACCTCTGACCTTTCCTAGGAGTCTGTGGCTCTTCAGTCACATGAAAGCCTCTGTTTTCTTTCCCACTCTAGTTGAACAAGGTGGCCTGCAGTGGACAGGCACAGCAGCACTAGCCCGCTCTCCTGCTCACCCTTGCCCAGGTGTGCTCTGACCGGTGCAATGCCACTCCCTCTGAGGTCACTGGGCAATGACCTGTGTGGCTGTGCTCTCCTGGCCAGACCTTCACCAGATGTAAATCTGCACAAGCTTATTGATTCAGTGGGGCTGGAGTAATTTGTAGTGTGTTTTGCTGTATATCTGCTTGGGCAAGTCAGCAGGCAACTGCCTTGAGATGAGCTGGCTCCCTTAGGAGTCTGCCTGGGGATATCCAGCGGCTGTGCTGTGCAGTCTGTGGCACTCCTCTGCCTGTAATTATAGGTGGCAACTCTGTTAGATATCATGCTAAGAAATTACTCTTTATATCCCAGTTAAGCAAAACCATCTTGTAGGAACTGTTTATTCCATTTTGGGGCTCTGTGGTGTGTGATCCCCCTCATCTTCAGTCCACCTCTGATTTCCAGCCTTCAGATTGGAAGGGACACTGTCTCCACTGATTCCACTGGCATGCAGCCAGTCTTTCCACATCTAGGAAAAGGGTGGCCCAGGTCCTGACTGATGTCAGCTGTCCCACAGGTGGTTACTGCAGCTGCTCTCCATTTCAGCACATGGGGAGGCTGAGACTTCGCCCGGAGACAGGGGTGGTGATTTGAGATACAAATCTGCTGTGGCTGAATGTAGTAATGGTGTCAATATGGAACATGCTTGCCTGGAAGTGATTTTCTGTGCTCATGCTTGCCTTTTTTCTCTGTACCAGAGGTTAGTCTGATCCTTCTGCAAGGCAGGTAAAGGTGCATTCAAAGGACAGCTCTTACTGATAGAAGAGTGAACAGCCAGCCAATCTCCCATCCCATTGCTTCACCAGAGAAGAAAAATCTGTGTTATATTTTCCCCTCTGGAAGGAATTTGGTGCAATTGATATCATTCCATAGTCTGCTGTGTCTTTTTGTCCTATTTCTTTCAGCAGATCAGTGTGCTAGTCTGAGCTTTTCAACTACAGCAGGACAGCGGAACATAGAGACCAGTGGGAGGGAAGTTCAGGGAAAAAACATCCCAAAAGAAGCTACTGCTTTTCCCCAAATCTAAAGGGCTGGAAGAAGATACCTTTGGAAAGGATGAAAATGCTGAATATAGTTTACATGGCTGGAGGACAAGGAAGGATGCATGCGCGCATGTAGAATGCGTGCTGGGGAATGGCCTACAAAGCAGGCCATAAAAGGTTGCTGAGAGCAGTAACATAAGATTAAGAAAAGGAGATACTGTAGCCTGGAAAGAACTGAAATTGTCCTGGTGAGAGATCTTTAACAAGCTGTGGGTAATATGCTCAAGGGAAGTGACAGACTCTCCATTGCTGGGGTGGTTTGAAAAGTAAACTGGATGAAACAGTAAGAAATATGCTCTAAGGACTAATCTTCTGTCAACCTGATGGATTAATGACCTAATTGGTCCTTTGGTTTCCTTCCATCTCTCATGCCTACTGTTCTGTGAGCAGCAGCTCCTACTCATTAGGAACAAGGCTAGGTGAAAAGGAGTAGTGTTACTGGAAATACTCATTTATTACTTTCAGTGATTTGGTCTTCTTCCAGACCTCTTGGCCATGAGAAAGCTTTGGTGCTGTAGGAGATAGAATGGGTGTAGAGCTCAGAGTCCCAGACTGAAACTCGCTTGCTGCTTTCCCTAGAATGCCTTGAGTTGTTTCTGTCTTTCAGACAGGATATTCTTCTGAGACCTGGCCCAAAGCAAGCTATTCTTACAAAGCGACGGTAGTTCATTGTCACTGCTATACCTGTTGGCTGGGTTGTGCCAACCTACTCTTGCTGCATGCTCCTTGTGGCTCTTTCAGGGCACAAATAGGCAGACAGATTGTTTTCACATCAGATCTCATGGTTTTGGGCTATTTGGTGATGCAAAACAGACAGGAAGCTTTGTGAATGTCCTTCTCCCTTCCCCAAGTATTTTCCATCTGCCAAGTTTCCTGTGCTGCTTTACTTCCTACATGTCCCACCTAGGAATCGGGCACATGATCAGGGAAAGAGGAAGGGCACGAAGGCTGTGTTTTAGTATTCTTTGTGCCTGGAAAATGCTTTCCATGCATTGGATGAAACTTCAGGGTGCTCAAGATACTGAAGAGGCCAGAACCTGCTCTGCACTGAATGAACATCAAGGTAGTTGGAGGTAAATACAGCAAGACAGAAATACAGCTGAGTCTTAAACCTATGCCATTTCATCCCAGTCACAATGAAGGGCGTTCTTTTTTCTTCCTATTCTGCTTGACTATTTACCCTTCCCTTTGCCTCTTTCTGTACCATTTAGGATATGTGGGTTATTGCTACATATACTGTGCTGCTATAATCAGGATTTCAAGTGCTGAGAAGACTGTCTTGCTGTAGTTTCCTTGTCATCCCTTTCCCTTTGTACATCTGCTGGTAGAGCAGCCTGGCAATAGACAAAACTTTAAATACACTAGATGTGCATTTGACTTTGAAGAAGGAGATAAAATACACGTGACTCATCCTAATTCAGACTTGCAGACTGTTTCCAGATTACCTTCCTGCAATCAAAATTTGACTTTTAAAAGCAATTTTAATCACTCTATGTGTGACTTTCTTTAAATAGTGGAGTTCTCAGGGCATTCAATGAAAACTTTGTCAGTTGATAGAGGTGATCTCTGGATTTCATTATTTCTTTTCGGAGGCTTCAGATCTGGTCCCTGTGAACTTTGAGCATCATCAGTCCCTCTAACGTTGGGTGGGGCTACATGGGCTGAGTCTTGGTTGGAATTGGTCCCATATTTTCTGTGTGCCTGAACTCAGCTCAGCCCTAGTCTTTTTCTTTTCTTATTTTCAATGGCTTCTCTTCTCAAACTGCTTACAGGTGTCTGTTCCCTTGGAGCTTCTTAGCAGATTACACTTACTGCTTTTAATTTGGCCAACACAACCTTGGCAAATGCTACTTGAAGCTGCAGCTCCTATGATTCCTGTTTTGCCTTTCATTATTTCAGTGCTTATGTGTTCTGTTCAGCATTACCCAGTTGTAAAATTGCCAGAAGGAAATGGATCTGTGGAGTAGGACCATGGGTCTTCTGTCTATAGTTCAGGCTAAACTTAAGTTCATTGACATAGAGCATAAACTTTATGCTGAAAGATTTCTGCAGACTGCATCCCCAGTTTGTTCAGTGCAACGCAGGCTTTATGCATGTATGGGTAGGGATGTGATTGCACATGTGAAGTCTAGTGCAGGTCTTGGAGTCCTTTAAGAGAAGTAGTAGTGGGGTTTTTAGCCAGTGAAGGACAGTGACAGAGGGAGATGGAACTGGTGAAGGAGTGATCTGTTAGTACCGAATACTGGAAGATTAGAAAAATAACAATGTCTTCTGAAAAAAATGAACCAGAGTCACTTGGGAGGGATTGCTGCATAGCCCTGGCTGTGGGCAGCAATCCCAGTCCTTGTTATCCCCAAGTAACTGGGAGGAAAGTTAAAGAAAAAGGTCCTGGTAAAGAATTAAAAAAAGTTACTTTTGTAAATCTGGAGAGGTTTTGAACACCCAGTTATTCATTGTCCATATGCAGTTCTTTCTCCAACTCCTAAAAATGAGGAAAAAAGTAGGAAGGCTTTCAACAGATATTCATTGTCAATTTGGAGGGAAATATCCACTGTGTTTTGTCTTGGCCACTTCCACATAATGCCCTTAGAACAGCAGCTCTGTTATGGAGCCAAAGCAAACTCTGCACCATGTTAGTTAGTTATGCGTGCCCTGCAGACAGAATAAAAGTGCTAACCCATGATCTATATATCAAACCAGCACAGTAATGTTAACTAGCTAAGCTGCACAATGTGCCTGTTGAATAGAGACTGCGTTTCCATAGGCTAAAGTGCTTCTCACCCTGACCCATCTGCTTTACTAGGTTGTTCTAGCTGCTCCTTCCTCTGCCCTTGGAGGTGAAAGCCCCCCTCTGTCATACTTGAGCACAGGGAGGAAAACTCTCTGTCCTCAGCTAGTGTGCAACCACTAGGATGCAATGTTATTAATCACGGGTGTCACCAAGCTGAATGTATCTGCTGAACTGGGGGATGAAGGGAGGTAACAGAAAGGGGGTCTCTAGGCAGGTTTATTGCAGTCAGTTCCTCAATGATGTAGATATATCAATTTTGGGGTTAGTATTCTCTTTTAGAACCTCATAATAGGTTTGTGGTTCTCCCTTGTAGATTCTGCTAAGGCCTGACTGAGTGGGAACCGGGAAAGAGGACGTGTGAACAGACTAAATCAGAACTGTAAGCCTAAGAGGAGTGGGACAGTTTGACTTGGTCAGATGATTTTCCTTCTCCTGGCTTTTCTATTTTGGTGCTCTAGGCAGCAGCCAAAGGCTGATTGTTGTATGCCAGAGCTGGACTCCGTTCTGAGCTTGTCTACAGCTCCTGGGTCTGTGTGCAGGTGCTGCCTCTTGGAAATGCTTCTGGGGCATGGCCAGCTATAGGCTGTTTTCAAGCTGTGCAGGTTTGTGATGCAGGGGCAATAGACATGAGGTGCAAGTAAATGGTATAAGAACCATATGGATAATGACCATTTATTAGTAATATCTATTTTCTGGCTGCTGTTTGGTGAGCACAGTAGCTGGACTGCCCTATAAAGAAATTCAGATGACTTATAGGAATGGAGACATTCTCTTGCTCTGTGAACTTCTTGTAGAAGGCACATTACCTGCAAGGGTATACCATTTTCCACAGATCCTTACGTTTTACAGTTTTATTTCTATTGTTGATTCATAGTGTGAGGCTTAGGAAAGCCATGTGTAACCCAGCAGGTGGTTATCACCTTTGCTTTGCTGGCAAGGTGTGGCAACAGGATAAAAGTCAGGAATGATCTTCTCTGTTGACTTAACATAACCTCTGTTCAGCAGACAGCACGGTTAAATGCAGATGTACAGCTCTTCCTGGGTGTGCAGTCCTACCACCCCTTGACATGGGTGATGGTAAATACGAATATCAATCCTAGCTGTCAGGGTGCTTCCTCTGTTGAACTTGTACCATTGCGCCATTTTCAAAAAAGTGCAAAGGCTGTTCTTCGGTGTCTCTGGTACTGTCTTGGTTCGGTTGGCAATACCAGTTAATCCACTTGTAAATGTAGACATTGCAGGCGAAGACAATAGCTACACAATGTCTTCCTCAATTTGTGGTATAAGGATGTTCTCTCCTGTGCTTACTCACCACCCAGGATTAAGTGGTAAAATTGTTCCCAGCTGAACTGAAATGGGACAGCATTGCACAGAGCTTCTTTATCAAGCAGATCTTGGTATCATTCAGTGTTGGGATGTCATGTTTTGAAGCTCCTCAAGTTTATTTCCTAATGCCCTTATGATGGGTGTCCCTGCAAAAGAGCTGTGGTGTGTTGGGAACTGGCACAGTGCTTTTCATGATCTTAAGTATGCCTATTAAAACAAAAAAAAGGCCATATTGAAAATCAATTTTCTCCTTGCAGGTCTTGAGCAATTTTGTAAGATATAATAAGATGAGCAATCTGGTTCTGGCAGTGAAAAGAACAGATGCCAAGCTATAATTTCCCTTACCAGAAAATGCTGCAGAGTCACTTTGTGTTGCAGAAAGAAGAATCTGTGTTATTAATAGAGGACAGTTAAAACTTTGAGTCCTGAGAGCACACGCTTCATCTGGTCTGTGCCATATGGAGGACAGTAGTTAGGGACCCGTCCTGGTCATCCAGGAGAGAGATGACAAGATCTTGGAGCATGAGAGGTTGTCTGTACCTTGACTGAGCAGCAGAAACTGTTGAGTAACACATCCCATAACACCAAGGGGTTGTGTTTCTGACTGTAGGAATTCTTGCTTGCATTTTTTTTTTTTAGGGCTAGCCTCCATGGAAGATGGCAGAGCAAAGCTGGCATTGCCCATTTGCACAGAGCTGGTAGCTGTGGGGCCCTGACCCAGGTCCTTTGCATACTTCTCAACTGAACAGGTTCAAGGAATTAGCCAAAAAGAAAAAAAAAAAAAAATCTTAAGAGTGATGAAATCTGCCTGTGTGAATATATTCCTTATCTCTAGAAATATCCTGGGTGTGTCACCACCCACTTCCTATCAAGTTCTGACACCAACCAGCTTCTGGAACAATACAACACCTCTGCCCACTTATTCTGCGGATACAGACGTGCATCACTCTTAAAGCAGGTGCTGGCTAGTACAAGGTTGTGGGGGTAAATTCACACCTGAATTTACTGTACTTTGGTATCCCTGGGCAAGCAAGCCCTAACTCATCTAAACAGTCTTCAACTTGTCTCTATTCTGGCCAGCTCTCTCATCTCCGTATTGGGTCAGAAGTAACCTTTTTTTTCTGGAGTCTGTGGCAGAGATAATATTGCATTCTTGGCATCATCAGATTTGTTCTCCTCCATTAACTGATGGGTTTATGCTTTTCTTCGCTCTCCTCTTACTTTTAATGTATTTATAGAGCCTTCTTTGTTGCCTTTATGTCTTTGTTAGTTGTAATTCATCTTATACCTTAGCCTTTCCGATTTATCCCTGCACGCTTACGCTGTTCCTTTATACTCTTCCTTAGTTGCCTGTCCTTGTTCCCACTTTCTATAGAGTTGCTTTTTGATTGTTCGGTCTTTAAAGTGCTCCTAATGTAACCATATTGGTTTCAAGCTATGTTCACTATCTTTCCTCTGTACTGGGATAGGCTGCTATTGTGCTTTAGATATAGTTCTTTTCAGTGCTACCAGATACCCTGCGTTCCTCTCTACCTTAGATTATCTTCCCAAGAGACCATGCCTTACAGTTCTGAATATGTTGAAGTCTGCTGCTTTTTTTCTTTTTGTTTTGAGGTCCATTGTCCTCATTCTCCTGGTCTCTTCTCCCTTCCTCTGCTGTCTTATGATCACTTCCACGTGTGTTGCCTTCCACTTTTCAGTCCTTAAGAGTTTCTCCTTATTGGAATAAAATCTAACTGCCCACCTACTTCCTATAGTTTTCTTCACCTGTTAAAACAAGGACTTGTCACAATCATGAAGAATTTAGACTCTTTGTGTCCTACTGTATTGTTTTGAGTGACCAAAATCCTCCAGGAAGGGTGATATTTCTGCTATTTACCCAGACAAGACTCTTCCACTTGCTTCTCTTTGGATCATCCCCTCCTCCCCGCTTTCTCTAAAGCAAGAGGTCTGGAACAGGGCCTGACATTTCTCCTGTTTCTGAGCTTCAAGCAAGCACTGCTGCCATGAAGTGCAGCACCCTTTCCCTCTTTCTGTGTTGTTATTCCCCTGAATACATGTATACATAGCTTTCCCTATATTTTCTGTGTGGCCTTATTTCTGATAACGTTAAGTATGGAAAGACCCCAATGTTACAGACCAAGTAAGTGAAAGTAGAATAGGATCCTTCATAATCTATTCCAGAAACTGCTTTTTCCATCACACAGTGAACTTTGATCTACTGTGAAACATTTCTACTCGTTATTGGGATTCAATACAAAAGCTGGTAAACTAAATGCTGGCCTTTTACAGCTTTACTTTGAATACTGTCTTCTCTCCTTAATGTGCTGTATACAAGGATGTACTTATTATGCAATTTGAGGCCTCTGATACTACTAACAAGAGATAGGATCAGAGGAAATGGCCTTGAGTTGCGCCGGGGGAGGTTTAGGTTGGATATTAGAGAAAATTCCTAACCGAAAGGGTTATCAAGCGATGGAACAGGCTGCCCAGGGAAGTGGCTGAGTCGCCACCGCTGGAGGTATTTAAAAGAGGTGTAGACATGGCACTTGGGGGCATGGACCCAGGAGTGTTCATGTAACATCTGGAATTTTTACCACTAGAGCAGAAACATCTGCTGTTCCCTTCTTTAGTAGCAAAAATAAGTGATTATTCTGGACCACTGGTGAAGGGTGGGGTGATGCACACCTAACTAATGAGGGCAAATGTATTAAAATAGGAGAGATGAGATGCTTAAAAGCCTCCTGTGTCCCTCTGCTTAGGGCTGAATGCTGGTGTTGTCTTTCATTTTTGAGTGAGTCAAATTTCAAAATGATTCTAGTGATAGGAAGGGATTCACAACACAGTTCAGACTCAGGTCTGGAAGATTTCCATGCTTCCAAGTTTCCTTTTGTCTGGTTCACCTTCAGAGTTGCTTCAACTAGTAAGTCATTTGCCAAAAAGTGAGGGGGGGCAAAAGTTTTTCCAGTCTCTGTTCCAAATAACAGAATTTACAGATCTACCTAGTTAGTAAAAAATTCTGGATATTTAAATACTTTGCATATTTTATAATCTTAACCATAATGTAAAGTCATAAACACATATTGTTCCAGTGCTGTTTATTATAGTGCCTTTAAAACACCACAACATTTAATTCAGTTTTGCTCCTTTTTGGACAGTTTCAAAAAGAATCCTCTTTCATAGGTTGTGTGCTATGGTTTCTTACTGTCTAATTGTGAGTCATGAAGCACCCAGAATGAGTTGCTTATATAAGTGGTTTGGCTTTTGTTTCATTTGGCAAAAATAAATTAAAAAAAAAAATCAGATGCACAGAAAAGCTTGAAATTAGGAATTCTAACAGGTTCAAAAGTCAGAGTAACTAGGAAGTTGGGGTGCGTTATCTATTTTTGATCCTAGTACTTTTGAAAGCCACTTTTTTTTTTTAATTCTTAAGCTGTAAGTATTAACTGCTTATATTAGATGCTGCTGCAGTCTTGCTGGCTTAGGGTGGTTTCCAAAAGGTTGTTTGCCTCAAGTGAGAAAGAAATGCTTCCATCATAAAAAGCTTAGCAGATCATTTGCTATTTGTGTAGGTTGATTGATTCATCTAGTGCGGATTGCAGATGAGCAAATGGTTTAACTACCAGCTGGGATGAGAGCGGTAGTTCAAGTTTCTACTCTGCTCTAGAGTTAATCCATTGCCAAAATCAGAGGTGTTCAATAGTATAGCTCTGACAAGGGGTTAGAGATGTAAGTGTGTGATTTGAATATCACAATCTCTGAAGCCCCCACTTGTGAAAGGCATATGTAAATACCTCTTTGTAGTGTTTGGAGGCCAGAAACTTTAAAGGTTCTTTAGTAATAGATAGCTGGGACAGAGCCTGTCTGCAGGAGTAAACTCAGGGGAGGACAGGGTATCAACCAACTAACAGAATAAATTAGCCGCCTAAGCTCAAATGAATGCCCTTATTCAGGGAAAAAAAAGTGGCCTTAGATTAGAGGAATTGAGTGACTTGAAAACCTTCCAGAACAGTGATGTCCATTTGGGAATTTAAAGAACCTTAACTTATGTGCGTTGCCTCCATGCCACTTGCTGATTCACCTCATTTTTCCTGAGCATTCCCACAATGAAATGGACCACAGTTAAGTCTTGTACTCAGTTCTCTGAGCATAACCCTAAGGCTGAGGTTTCCTTCGCAAACACCAACGGCAACTAATTCAAAACCTGTTCTTCACAACTGTAACTGTTGTCAATATTTCCCCTCTCTGGCAGCATTCCTGCCTGAAGTCTCGTTCCCTCCAGCTGCGCAGTTCAACCATCTGTGCCAAGTTAAGAGGAATCCTTTGCATCTCACCGTATCTGTATGTCTCTGCCACATTGACGTATTTTGAGCCTCGTGCCCTGTCTCATGGGGAAATCCCAGCGGTGCTGCGTGCCTAGGCTGAGAACCCCAGCAGTAGGCTGCATATGTGTGGAAGTGCAAGGCCCATGTGCTGGCCTGTTCCCAGAGAAAAATTAACAGTGAATAGGTCTTCAGATTGCCTTTTGCACACCTGGTAGTTTTTAACCTAGACAGGAAAACAAAACCTGCTTTCACACACACTCTGAACAAACTGAGGTCAGCATTCAGCTTGGAAGGAAATAATTTGTAGCATTAACAGACAATTATGAGGGAGGCCTGTATCATCACGTGAAGTATAAGACTGCCTTCTGTATGCAACAAGATAACAACCAGCTGTCCAGGGATCTTTAACCTCTAGAGCTGACAGCATGAGTATGAAAACAGAAAAGCCCTCCTGTTAGAGCAGAGGGATCAGAGGAGTCCTGTGTAATTACTAGCCATTAAATAAAATATGCTCCTATGTCTTCAAATGCCAAGGCACGTGTATAATTAGCTGATAAACTGCAAATGAATAATTATCCAGCAGCAAAAGCCAGAGTGGAGGAATGCTGTTCACCACCTCTCTCTTCTCGCAGGGAAGAGTGCTATGTAAATTGCTTATTTTAATGATAAGTTGGTTATCTGGTGTTAAATGTGCAATGACTATCTGAACTGGCAGACAGCATTTTACAGCTGGCCCCAGGATTTGCTGTTTTGTGAACTGCTGGTGAGATTTAAGTAGCTTGGAGATGGACAGTGGTTGTAACTTCAGTTGTGTGGGCTGTGTTTGCACACAGACAATCTGAGGGATCTGAAACAGAAACTGCTGCTGAGCTACCCGGCAGTTGCTCTGCCCAGGGAGGTTAGCAGCCTGGGGATGTTTGTAGGCCTGGAGGTCAGGTCCAGATCTTCAGGATGGAGGTTGGATTTTCATCTGCCTTGTGCTGGTGCAGTGCTGATGATGTGAGGATTGCTCTAACATGCTGTGATGTGGCTGTGAGGTACAGATCCTCATGCAGGTTACTGGCCTGAATTCCTGCACATTGGCTGAGCTGCGGTAACGGTCCCTGACTGCTGGGTCAAAAGAAAAATAATGCAGCTCATTTTAATCTCCTTTAGTTGCAGCCTAAACTGTGCTAGATGATATCAGTCTTTCTATGATGTAAGAGTGTTTCCATGGATGTTTACAGTACCTCGGAAATGTCATCAATTAGGTGTCTGTATGAGCCTCTTCTATCTTCACAATTACTGAATCTCTAAAAATAGTTTCCCTCTAGTCATGTCAGTGTTTCTAGATTTGGCAAAAGTGGGAATGAAACAAATAGAATCAGACACAAGGAACTGAAATAAGATTTTCTTCCAACTAACTCCCCAATCCAGGAATTTTAAAATCCAATAATATAGATAGAAAGGTATTGATTGTCCTGAGTACTTCCAAACCTCAACAGGTTTAGTACTGTGGCTCTGTGCCTAATAATCTGAAGCATACTTACTGTTTTGTGTTCAAGAAGTGGGCTGTTGAATGGGATTACATGTTTGCTTGCAGTATGTTGCTCAGCCTTTAGGTGTCTCCTGCTGCTGAAAGCAGTTTGGAAAGGGCACTCCATGGTTGATAAGAAAAAGAAAGAGTGTAAGTTTTGCTGAAGCCTCTCTCTGTTACCTTTAATGAGTGACTTTTTTTTTTTTTGGAGAAAATCTCTAATTCCATAAGCATGGCAGCTAACAAGGGTGGGTAGTTATGCTTATAGTTTCCAAATCATTTCACGCATATCTTCTTAAAGCAGCTTTTTTTGAATTTTAAAGCTTACAATTAAGTCTAAATATAACACTTCAAGTAAAGTAGATATGTATTTCTGAAGCTGGAACACACAGAAAGTGATTCATGATCATAGAATAGCAAAGATGTTTTTTAACATTAGATTAATTTATGCTCTAGAAGAAATGGCATTGACATGCTGGAAATGACTTTAGAATTTGCCTCTTTAATAAGTACATACATAAAAATGATTAATAAGTACATACATAAAAATGATTTCATATGCATAAGCTTTTCCTCTGAAATAGTCCCACAGCATTTTGCAGATGGATGTAGTAACTAGAGCCAGTGAAAAATCAAACATTCAAATGCAACCTGAGAAGTGCTAAGTTTCAGAAAAAATTTGCAGATATTTTAAAAACTGAAGGATTGCTACAGCAATTGTTTTAAAATGAAGTGCTTTTTATTTTCCTGTCTTGTCTGGTTTGCATAAAACTATTCCCACCAAAAAATACATATTTTTTTTTCCTCAGAAAATTCGTGACAATCTGTTGTGTTTGAATATTTTCTCTCCCACCCCCCCACCCCTCTCTGAAATACACTCAACATGAGCTGATGAAAATCTGATAATGTTGAATATGGCAGCAGCTAAACAGTGAGTGACTCCATCACATGGATTTGACTCTGGGAGTCAAGGCTATGAAATAACAAGTCAAAATTGGAGGAAACTTAGGAAAGCTGTGTTTCAGAGGGTTAAAATCTTGTTTGGGAGAGGAAGGCTTATGCCCTGCTTCTTTCAATCAGTACACTGCTGTTCTGATTATCAGGATTAATGGTCTTGACTTTTAGCTCTCAAAGGGCAATGTCTCCAGTGCAATTCATTTCTCCTACCAAATAGTTGGTTTAGAAGCCATTAAATTACCTTCAGAATCTCCAGTGTTGCTAGAAGCAGCTATGATTGAAGTTGGTGGATAGTTTCTGGTTGGAATTGATTAGGTGGTTTCTTCATCCTACCACGTTTTTGGAAAATTCAAAAGCTTTCTGCTTTGAGAACTTTCTGGATGTATTGGTGACAGAATGACCAGTGTAACTTGGTGGAAAAAGGTGTGTGTAATGGGCAGGCAAGAAAGTTCCCTGCTGCAAATCATTGCAGAGTGTGACCAGAGCTTGTGAGGCTTTAGGTCAAAGGCTTCAGCTGCCACATGGATCTCAGCTTCAGTGTCCCCTATATATGATGTGCTTGTGAAGACGTAGTTTCCATATCTCCTCTTCACAGACTCTTCTTTGTATGAAGAGTTAGGCAATCCCTATGCTGATTCCACAGGCCAGTAGTCGAAGTATTTACTTGCACCAAAGATGACAAAGGTGCAGGTCTGAAACAGATACAGATGAGACCTCACCACAGATTGCCCCCACTGGTATATTGAGGTGTGTTGATTTTCATGCATGTCCATGTCTACACACTGAATAGAAATCCCAGCCTTGTCAAGTTAAAGTTCTTCTAAAAAGAAAAAAAGTTTGAACTGACAATTTCTTGTGAAGTACAGGTTTTGACTCAAAAAATCCTTCCCTGCTTTAGTTTTAACTCTGCTTAGCTTGTGAGATCAGATTCAATCAAAGTACATACTGACATGGCTGCAAGCACAATATACTCTGTGGCAAATCTCAGAGTGTATAAAAGAAAGGGAAATTAAATTCATTTTCTTGTCAGTAGGCTTCCTGGAACACTTTAGTATTTAAAACACAACATTGTTCATAATAATTTCTTATCCTTAGGGTGCTGGCTCCTAAATTCTGGAGGCCTTCAGAGACACTGCACAGCGCTGTTTGATAAGAGACACCTCCTTAAAACTCTAGCCTGGGTTCCTCCTACTTCTCATTTCCATTACTAAGTAAAATAAAAGGGGCAAATCCAACCACTGAATTCACTGGGACCAGAGAGGATGTTGTAGGAGAATGCTTTATACTGAAGCCTTTTGCAACTTTTTGAAATGGGCCCAGTTAGGATGGAGAATACTTGGTCTTACTGAAGAAGTGGCTAAATTAATTTTCCCTCTATGCTAGCATTGAGTATGGAAGAAGCTATTTGGCTCCCAGAGAATAAGGAGAATAGAAATAAGACTGTAGTGCACTGAATAATTCTATAAATTCAGTATTGTGTTCTTGGGTGTGTAGTGGGTTTGCATGGCAAGGTTTTAGTAGCAGGGGGGCTACAGGGGTGGCTTCTGTGAGAAGACGCCAGAAGCTTCCCCTGTGTCCAGTGGGGTGAATGCCAACCGGCTCCAAGATGGATCTGCTGCTGGCCGAGGCAGAGCCCATCAGCAATGGTGGTAGTGCCTCTGGGATAACATATTAAGAAGGGGGAAAAAAAAAAAAAAAGAGAGAAAATAAACAAGGAAAAAACCCTGCACTAATGAGAGAGAGGAGTTGTGACTACATGAGAGGCACAGCTCTGCAGCCACCCCAGTCGGTGCAGGAGGAGGCCGGAGGGGCTCCAGGCGCCGGAGCAGGGATTCCCCGGCAGCCCGTGGTGGAGCCCACGGCGAGGCAGGCTGTGCCCTCAGCCCATGGAGGCCCATGGTGGAGCAGCTCCCCCCCGCAGCCCGGGCAGGGCCCCATGCTGGGGCAGGGGGTGCCCGCGGGGGCCTGTGACCCGGGGGGGGCCTGTGACCCGTGGGGGCTGTGACCCGCGGGCAGCCC
>JAVJGI010000065.1:22280613-22313682 GCA_035590275.1 Ibycter americanus | reverse complement strand
GCCCCCCCCCCCCCCCCCCCCCGGAGGGTGAACTGGACAAAGACTACATAAGGGATGTATCCTGTGAGGTCAAACCCATTGCAGATATTTGATAAGGCCTCTGCAGTAAGAATTGCTCAACTCAAGTTGCAAGAAAGTGACTATAAATGATTCCTGTACAGGGTTTACTTTAAAAGCATTTGAAATTGATTCTGAGCTGACTTGAAGTAGAGAATAGAAGAGGAGAATAACTGACATTTAGTTTCATCTGATATGGGTCTTCAGGGCATCATGACACAGTAAATGGATATGTAATTAAGTGGTGAACACTAGCAGAACTGTCCTGCCTAACTGTCTTTAGTTGTCAGTGATGTTTTAGCATTGCTTGTAGTTATCCTGTTTATTTTTGCATAGTCATAACTTAGGCTGATGAAAGGTCCAGTGACGTGGGGGGCCAGTTGATGGGAGGATATACGTCTTTCACAGTGCAGGCTGAAGAGGCAATGAAAGTTTTTCTAAATGTTTTCAGGAAACATTATTTCCAGGATATCGTTATGCCATCTAGAACTATTATCCTTCTTACTTACATACTTCCTAATTCAAATAAAGGAGGTACCAATAAATGTGCAAGAAGGTTACTATTCAGTGGTAAGTTCCAGGTTTGTTTGGTTAACTAGGTAGTGCACTGTCTGGACTATATTTTGCATAAAACCATTGTTTCAAATTTAGGAAACACAACTGCCAGGCTGAACATTACAGAATGAAGTAGATGTACATAGCTGATCTGCCATCCTGCTGACGCCAGCCTTCATAAGCAAATCTGTCCTTGAGAGGGAAGGATCTAGACAAGTTAGTTTTCTGGTTTTTGGTGGGACAGGTGGCTCCACATTTTCTTACTAAGAGAGAAGACCATAACCAGTTGAGAGGTGCAACTGTGGAGTAGAGGAAGGACAAGATTTTCCAGCCTCCGTCTTCGGCCTGCAGCAAATGAAGACATACTAGCAATGAAAGCCCTTTATTAAAAGAGCCTTCTGGACAGTATAGGCAATGGACAATGTATTTTAGTGTTTTTTTTCCCCATGGTGTACAGGTACAATGGGAACACAGAGCACACCTGAAGAAGGAAGGGTGGCAGAATATAATAGCATGAGTATTCAAGTGCCACACACTTGGGCAGAAGCACTCATTCCTGAGAAGATGAAATCACGTCTGTTTTTGCATATGTCTTGAAGCCACTCTTGCAGGTCCAGATTTACTGGAGTGTAGATTTGTTGCTCCCTCACTGAGCTTTTCTGCCAATTGATTGATGAAGTAATTGACAGACTCTGAAGAAGAATGAGCTAATGAGTAGAGACACATGGCAAGGTTTCCCTAGTCCAGGTGGACTGGAACATCAAGTGGGGCAGCAATGCAGGAGATGAGTTCTGGTAACAGATGTTCAGCATCAGGGCTTGCACCACAGGTTCAGGTTCCCTCATACACAACAGCACATGGGGCTTAGGGCTTCAAGGACTTCAAGGCAAAACCAAAACCAAAACCATGCATGTCATGTGTAAGTAGGGTACTTGCGGTAACCTGCTGTCACCTCTTGGAAGATCTTTTTCCCCACCTACCCATTGAAGTCCAGCTTAGACTGAACAGTCTGGTTCTTCAATGCTTCTCTGTTGCTCTTTAGGTAGTAGTAATTATCCTGGATGCTGTACGATCATCTACCTTGTAAAACATTCTCTGGTATGGGTATGAGGGCACAGTCAGAAATTTGTTTGGGAATTGTAGGCAATCTGGATCTGAGGTACTGGTCTATTGTCTTGAAATAGTGAAGCTGGCTGGTAGGGTTTCTGGCTCTTTTTCCCCTCACAAAAGGGACATTTTTAATTAGGATAATTTACTTGTCCTGTTTCCGGGAGAGCCCCATGAACAGCCTTATAAGTATATCTCAGAAGAAGGTATAGTGCTTCTCAAGTATGCCTTCTTGAGTACTGGAAGAGGTACTTCTCAAGAACTGGAAGAGGTAGAGTTGTTGGTGGAAAGAGGTGAACATTTGAAGCCAGCAACAATGCCAAAGATGTGATGCTACGTCCCAGTATCTCCACAGAATCTGTGCAGAGACACAGATGCTTTAAGAGATGTGGAGCACCTTAATTCAGTGCCTACAGTAGACATCAGCAGCATGTCAACACAAATGAGTCTCTGACTCATTCCTGTTTTTTAAGTCTTTGTGCCTGGTTCTCTAGGTGCCCTTTAGGTTTCGACTGTGCTTGAAGTTGTAATTTGATTGCTAGGGCCACCTCCAATCCCTCCATTCTCCTTCATGTGTGTGGAGTTCTCCCACCCTGATTTGTTCCTCCCACCCATCCCTTTGTATAGAACAGGCGAGCAGCCTCCAACACAATGTGCCCAAAAAAGGAGCGCGCAGTTGTAAGGTGCTTGTCACCATCACACCTCGTTTACAGCAGGGAGATGACTCAGCTGCCACCCCACATGGCTGGGATGTGTCACCAAGTGAACGATGACATTTTCAAATGCAGTGGAATTTGGAAGTGGAGCAGAGGGAAGAGGAGGAGTAGGGGTATGAAAGGACATTGGGGAACATCAATGTTTCCAATAATCTGAAGCTTTTAGTTAAAAATGTATGCAATCTAGAGAGGTATAATGCTGTCACCTGAGCACGTTATGATCTCTTCTGTTCTTCTGTTTTCCAGTGAAGGGAAGGTTGATCCAGTAGTTAGAGGTTTTGCATATGACTTGAGTAATCTAAGTTCAACTGCCTGTTCTCCAGTACATTTCTTGGATTTCTCTTATCCCTGCTCTAAAGGTTGCAAATAGTGCTCCCCTCATGAGACCATGGGGAGATTTTGGTCACAATCTATATGTATTGTTGTTATGGAGTAGATCTTATTGATGGACTCCCACTGCATCAGTGTTTGTGAAGATTTGGAGCTCCTTTGATGGGTAAAGCCATGAAAGTGCAGAATTTTATTTTAGCTATTCTGGAGGACAAAATACATTCACTACTTGTGGTGGCATAGTTTGGGCTAATCTATTGTGTTTAGATGGTACACGGACAAATGGTCTCAAGGCTCACATGGAAATTAATGCATGGAGGCAGCTTGTGTTGAAAGGACAGTCTACTTGACTGCTTCACACACTGAGATGGTAAAATAGATTTTGTTGAAACCCAAGCAGTTAGTCTGGATTTATGTGCAGAGACACTTTATAAGTATGGGAGATTTTCACTCCCATGGATAAACCTCGTATTTATTTTTCACAGCAAAGGGCAGCTTTGTAAACAGATAAAGGAGCAACAACTGGGGTATAAACTGGAGTTCAATCCACCACAGACTTCCTTTTCTGCTGCAGGGAAGTCACTTAGTCACAGTGAGCCTTAGTTTATCTGTAAACTGGGAAAAATATCCTTTTCCTGCCTTTTGGTGGTCCTAGGTCCTAACGCCCATTTATCAGATTTTTTCAAAGACTATTTATGTGCTATCCTGCTGTCTGGGACACTAGAGAGCCTCATTTGGATGTAGCCTAAAACAAAGTTCCCTGATGCTTCAGAGACATTATGGGACCATTTGTTGATGTTAGACATGAAGTGCTGGCCAGAGTCCAAGTTTAGTGTAGTCCCAGTCTGTCTACCAGAAAATCTCCTTTGCATGTTCAGCAGGATATGCTCTTGTCTGTTACGCATTTTTATTATGTGCTGTTAAAACAGCTGACACGTTTCACCCTAGAGGATCTGCATGCTATAATTGGTAAATCTTTCTTTACAGTAAAGCAGTGCGTGGCATTTAAGTGTTTTGAGATTCCTTTTTGGAGAAGGAAAGCTATATAAAAGGATGGAAGAGCATTCTGTTTAGGTGGGAAGTGCCTAAATACCTTCTTTCTTTGGTAGAGCCTGTAATCCCATATTCAGTACTTAATGAACAGATGACAATGATAAATGTTTGAAGAATATAATTACTGAACAAATGTTTCAAGCCAGCAGGTGAAAACGTGGTTCAGTTAGTGTTTAGAACTCTGGAAACATGAAAGCAAAGGTGTGGAATGAGTATTCTGTGTCAAGAAGTCCAGGTCTGTGCTGTCAAAGGTAGTAACTGTTTCACTAACTGATTAAACTCACTTTAAAACAAGCTAGGGATGACTGCTACTAAAAAGTTGTTTCATAGTCCAACACTTGCTATTAGAAATCTTTCTTTATTCCCCAACTTAAATGGCAGTGCATGTTAGTTCTTTCCTCAGTGTTCATCACCTGAGATTTGTACAAGAGAACAATCATATCCTTTTTCCCTTTTGTTTTTCTAAACTAGGTTGTCCTTGTGGGATAGACTTTTCTCTTCCTGATCATACTGTTAGCCCTGTTTCATACCACTTCTGATCTTGGTAGATCTTTGTGACTGTAGGTGACAGCCACTGTCTGCTTTACCCCAGGGAGGAGTTCCTGTAATGGTCTAAAAGCTTTCTCACTTACTGGAAAGAAGTCACCTCACATGTCACAGTGATGGGTTTTTTTCCCATTCCTGCATTTTGTTGGTGTCATCTGCTGAGCAACTAGTACAAAATGCTCTGTCTTTTCTTTTGATTAGCTCCTGGCTTAAAGTCACAATTCTTATTAGTCTTTAACTGTTTGCCTCAAGTGATCCTTCAGTGTACTCATGATGGTTCCTCAATTCCTGCCTTTGGCCAACTTCTGTTACTTTTTAAGTGTAATTCTGTAAGTGGAAACACAGAGCAAGACTGGTCCTTGTGGGAATCTACTAGTAAATCCCCTCCATCTTCATACTTTCCTGTTCAGTATCACCTATTGCCATTTCCCTTGTCAGCAGTTCTTGCAATTCCTGACCTCATGCCCCTTTTTTCCATCTTGCCTACCAATTTCCAATTTAGTACCAAAGCAGATGTTTTACTTGGAGTCCAGATAGATGAGATCTTCTCCAATCCTTTGCAGAGGAAGTGGATACCTTATCAAACACAGTTATCGTAATACTCTAGATCTAGCTTTGGGAAAGTCTACCTTCAATTTATCTCTGTCTTGGATTTTTTTCCTTTCTTCCAAAAAGCTTGTAAAATCCTGCATATGGGTGAGGCCAAAATAATTGACCTGTAGCTACCTAGACACATTTTTAAAAATCTCCTTCTAGCAGTTAGATAATCAAGAAGCCAAATAAAAGTCCTGGAAGCCAGGTCTGTGGATTCGTATGTGGGTTGCCTGACCTCTTGGACTGGCACAAGCAGAACAGGTGGAGTTTTACTTCTTTTCCAAGGAACTGGTAACTTTGTCTCCTGTGTGTGTATTTCCAAACATTGTTTTGACCCTATTTTCATTATTATGATCTGTAAGAAATACTGAGGTAGACTACTTACTCTGTTTTGAGGTCCTGTCCCAATCACTGTAAATCTTTACCCCACGTTTGTTGTGAACCCATTTCTTCCTTCCTTGCTTTCCTTTCAAACACAGAAAACCCCTTTCTATGAAGTCCTTGGTTTCCATTTCTTTTGCCAAATCTAATCCAGTTTGATTTTTGACAATTCTTGTTTTGTGTTTCTGTACTACCCAGTCTTGGGGCTCACCGTTGCTTCTTGTGTCCTCCCTGAAGTACCTGTTCATCTAGCTGTATCCAGAACCCTTCCTTATGAACCTTCCTCTCCTTTCTGGGGATATACAGGTAATCCTTTCACCTTCAGTTTAAAAAGTAGTTACCAAATCTGATGTAAAGTCAAGTTCCTGAGTTCTCTTGCCCTGGTAACTTTACTCGTTCTCTTAATTTCTCCAAGTAAGATGAAGAAATCTGGTTGTTTGGAAGAGAAATATGCACTGACCCATCACAAGCTTATGTGAGCCTGGAATAATTTGCACCTACATAAAATAGCCTACTTATAGAAGAAGGATAAAGCATTATACTTATGTGAGATCCAGTGACAGGGGAGACCATTTCATACAAAATGACATATTTGGTACAACCAGAGAAACCTTCTGTGTGCTAAAAGATGTGGAGATGGAGATAAATATTTGAGGAGAGACATGAGCTGTCCAACGTGATGAGCATACAACAAAATGTACTGAGTTTCCCTGCAGGTGTCCCAGCAGTGGTGCAGCAGAATTGCCTTAAAACCTTGATTTCTGGTAAGCTTCTACTGCCAGTCTGGTTATTTTGGGAAGTTTTTTCTGTTGTGGGTTGTTTTTTTTTTTTTTGAGAGTGAAATGTAAGAGTCCTCGTTCTCATGTCCCATCAATCCACATATTAATCTGACAGAGTGGGACCAGCCAAGGAGGAACACCACTTAATCTTTCCTGCATGCAACAACTCTTGTCTGGTTGCGCCTGATGCCGTGGTAGCAGACTGTGACCTGGATCCTGAACTTGCATAAATTGGAAGAGATTTGCTGAAGTCAAGGGAATCGTGCTGATTTACACTCATGGGTATATAACAGAGATGAATGCATTCATCTCTATCCATGTTCCAGGGCTAGTCGAAACCTGCAAACAAATATTGAGCCAACACTTATTTTGTTTGGAAAGTCTTTTGGACTTGATGATTTTGGATGATGAAGTTATATTTGCCAGATTAAGAGCGCTCAGACTGGGGCATTCCACAGCAAAAGAGTACAACTACAGAGTAAAAAATCATCCCCATAGGGAAAAGCTGTAGCAGACTAGAACTCCCTGTGAAGGTAGGCAGACACACAGCATTGTTTCCATTTGCAACCTTTATTGCTGATCAGCCAGATTATTTAAACAAAGGAAAGGAGTATTTGTGAAGAAAGCTGATGTGAAAGAGTCATATTAATCAGTTATTCCCCACTACTGTCACGTTTAGGCTATTTCCCCTATAACCTGTCCATTTGTTGTCTTTGGTTTTAGATTGTAAGGATATCTTATTGTTTGATGTCTGTACAGTGCCTTATGCAGCCCATGTGCAATGACAACTGTCTCATTGCTCAAGCAAGCATGGAAGTACAGAGATGAAATATTATATTATGTAGATCAATACAGGGAATTCTAGCAGCCTAAGATGGGGAGTTGTGGCCGCAGTGTATATAATTTCATTTTTCTGGTAGGACAATTTCACTTCAAAATTTGTCATAGCTGCTGAAATGCTGTCCTTGGGTTGCAAATTATGACAATGCACATAGTCCCACTGAGTACTGCCCTGGCTGATAAAGATGGTTCTGTGGACCCTGAGCTAGCACAGGATATTATTTGATTTTGATTTAAAAAGAGAAAGACTAGAAATGATTGGCTGCAGCGCTGGTAGTTTCCTCCCTCTTCCCCTTCCCTTGGTGTAAGCAAGTCACACTGAGGTTAGATAAGATGTGGATTTACAGAACATCAACTCCGCTTTTACTGTGGGATAAACTACCTTGTACTTACCACAAGGTAAAAACATGGAGACAGGCAGCAACAACAGAGTAACCGATGTACAATAAACTTATATATGGTAACTGGCTTCTGTAGGCACCACATCAGACTCTTATCTCCTTCCCTCCTCTTGGCAAGTAGATTCAGAAATTAAATAGCTGTAATTTTGTAAATGTCCATCAGCTTAACTCAACAGAATCAGTTGTAGACACCTGCAAAGAAAAGTTGGGAGCTGTGGTATCACTAGTTTGGCTGCTTTAATCTGTAGACTACTCATCCTCCTAATTTATCTATGTGTTTGTCACTCACTGAGAGCAGCTTGCCTGTGGAAGAGTTCTCGTCTGGATACATTGATCACAGCACACATAATAAATGCCAGATTGGAAACTGGCATTGACCAGGAAGCTTGGGGCTTCACGCTTCACTAGCAGCCCACATAGGTGAAAGCCATACTGTTGGCTTGGTGTTGATGGAAGAAAGGATGTTCAGCAGAGAAGAAAGCCTCTTTCAGCCACCTTCTTGCTCCACTTAGGGTGCCATTTGCTTTCAGGAGGAGACTCAGTGTGTTCTTTTTTGCTGCCCCAGGGCTGCAATTCAAGTTCCTCTGTGGAGAATGAGGTTCCTCAAGATGAAAGGTGATCCAGGACAACAACAACATTGATGACTAGTAGCCCCATTAGTGGGACAAGAAATGATTGCTTGTACTAAGGAGGAGCTCTCATTTTGGTGGAGTCCTACCATATGTTCCTGCACTCCATACCTAGCACAGCTATTCTTGGGGACAACCCATCCCACCATTATGCCTCTACCAACAGGAGTTATCTCAGCCTCTCTACTTACATGATTGCCATTCATGAAATGTTTTGTTATATCCTTCAAATGACATGGCTCTACTGCTTTTACTGGGAGAGCCTCCGAGACAGCAGTTTTCCCTAGCTCACTTCTGTCCCATTTTGCTCTAGGTTATGTCCTCTGGCATATGTCTACTTGCAGCCTTTGCAATCCTGGTACTTACTGATGAACACTACCATATTAAGGGGAAACTAAAAGAGAAGGCCAGGAGCAATCCTTGAACTTGTCTACACTAATAAGGTGTGCAGAATTTCACAGTGGATCAAATTTACCTTCACTGCCTTCCTGTGTATGTGAAAGGCTGCAGCCTAGCAGCATGATCACTGGATGGCAACTGGGAAGATTTGAGCTATTTCTGATTTTTTTGCCCAGGTTTCCCACAAGCCTGGTGGGTCACCTTGTGTAAAGCATCTCCCCCCACCTTCTCTTCTGCAAAATTGAGTTAATAATGCTGAAAAGTGTTTTTCTTTGAAACATGCTTTGAGGTTTACTGATCAGAACTGGTATTTACTGTCATCTTTATGTGTCATGGTTGTTTGCTTAGTGTATATTGTCCACCAGAGTCTTTCAGTGAAGCCATAGCTGGCAGCAAATTTATCATTCTTCTATGCCTGTCCTTTACGCTGGCAAAACTGAGTAGGGCTTTTTTTCATCACAATGACTACTGTCAGCTTATAGCAAAATGCACACGAGGGAGACAGAAGTATCCAAAAAACACTAGTGGCGGAACTCTTGATATGTCCAGAATAGAAATGGCTTTGCATACAGAACAGCCACTGCTGGGCTACAATTTACTGGTTACATCCTGCCACCCCCGTAAGCCTTTGACACGTTAGGTAACTGTGGGGCACTGCAAGCTCAGACACTGTGATTTCCAATGCACTTAGCAGGCTCTGTGACGGCAAGAGTTTGCAGTCTGCTCTAAACAGGCCTATTCAGATGCAAAATTCATACAAACCCTGGGTATACAATGTGTGCTTAGCAATGAAGGCTTCAAAGATGGAGTGGAACCTTAGTCGTCAACATAAGAGGGTGCCACGCTCCCATGAATTTAAGTAGGGGTCAAGTGTTTGCATGTTTCCTGGGAAATAAACCCCAGACCTTAGGGGACAAGGGATGTGTGCATGTCGTGGCTTTTTGAAGAAGGGAAGGCAGCATGAAGTAAAAAGAGAGAAGGTTACTGGAGGTGTGAGGTGAAAGTAAAGACTGAGAGGTTGAGAAGGAATAATGAAGATGCCTGACCCAAGCATGGAATAAAACACATCGCGGCCAAACATGCGAGAGTGCAGAATCTGAAATATGTAAATGCAAGATCGGGAAAGCAGATGACCTCTGCACGTAGCCACTCTGGTTGCTGGAAATTACCCAGCTGTATTTTTGCATAGTATCTCTAATCACAAGGTATCTTAGTCATAAATCTTGCTTCATGCAGACATAAAAATCCACCTCAGGACTCAAGCAGTTAAATTAAATGTAATCTCCCCACCGTTGTCTGCTAGCACCTCACTGTGTATCACCTGTTCCTAAAGATGAGGCCTTTATTGCAAGAAAGCAACAAGGCAATGAGTCGTTTCTCAGAGTACAAAAAAAAAAGAGTGAAAAAATTATCCTGACAATTGCTGAGGAAGATTGACATTGCGGTGTAATGATATGTAGCCCCTGCTATGCCTCGTAGGTTCAAAAGACTCTTGAGCTTCAAGCTACATACAGCACAGTAGTAAAGACGTGTCTGGGGGAGGAACTCAGGTGCTTTTGAGTTAACTTGAGATAGGTTCACGTCCACACAGAATCCTGACTGTCAGATTTCAGTGGCTGCTAGTCAAAATTTTCTGATGGAAAACTTTTTGCTAAATAGTTATTTTCTTCAAATGCTCTCGTGAAATTTTTAGTTGCTTCTAAAAAATGTAAACAGAAAGCTGTTTTCATAAAACTTTAAAGTAAGTTCTCATTACCTTCTGAAAAATATGGGGTTTTAAACCTTCTGAGAGGGGTGGGAGGAGTGAGCAACTTCTATACTTTCCCTGTCCATTGTGTAAATAGGAACAGACTGCCAGAAGTGGGAAAAAATGGAAGCAATCAGGAAAACTTGTAAAATTATTGCCATTTTTAAACATGTATGGCTTAGTTTTGAATCTTCTTTATGGGAAAACCAAACTGCCAATGGTTACAAATGTAAAGCGAAAATATGCATTTTAATTAAAATTTTGAAACTAGATTTTACCCAAACCAGCTCTATTTTTTACCAAAACCTCACATAAAAAGGAGAAAATGTGGCAATCTAGCTTCTCCAAGTAGCACGCTATGACTTACCGAGAAGCCTGAAGTGCAGCGAGCCCTGAGCAGCAGCTAGGGCAGCCTGCTCTGGAAGATGGAAAGCCATGATAGAGCCTGAAATCTGAGCAGTCTCTGAGATGGGGCAAGGAAACGGTCCTTTTGGAGTCTCTTGCCTTCAGCTGCAGATCTGTCTGGCAGGCTGCAGTTTTGTGGCAGCTGTAACTGAGACATGCCTGTAGCGTTGGGACCTTCAGAGCTGGACGGTGTCTCTGGCTGCAGCAGGCAGGCTGGTGCGGAGGTGGTTGTATGCATTTACCCCTGGCTTGATCCACAACTGGTTTTAAACTGTAGAACAAGCAATTATCAATAAATCTAACGATAAAATAAACTAAAATTATTATTAATTACATTAATTATTCATTATCCCCCTTTGGACTTGCCAGTAGACTATAACACTGGTCCTTGACCTCAGGGAAGCGGGGGAAGTGACATAAGTCGTGGTCCTAGCATCTCTGCTTTCTTTACAGATTTACCACCTCTGCAGCCTTTGCTGATGCCTGATAGCAAGCCACGGTGATACATGCTTATAGCAGATGACTGTTAACATTAGAGAAGGGAAAGCAGCTGGAGGCTTGGAGCTGCCATTTTGTACTAGAGCTATAGGCTGTAATTCTCTGCCTTTAAACATGTGAGTAGGCTTATTTGGTTCCTGTTATCTTCCCTTTACCTCCTTACTAGGGAGGTAGAACATCCTCCTAAGATACACAGTTTCTGAAAATGCTGTTATAGAAACAGTTGCTATGGTGGAAAACCACTTTGCCTAGCATCCCCACCATGCTGCTGCTAGAATCTGCCTCACCTGCTTCCACAGGCGCTGGGAGGTGCAGATGTCGACCTGACATGGAGGTGCAAAGCTCCTCACATCCCCCATATGTGTGTATGCTCCTTAGTTTGCCTGATTGCTCTGATTGTTCTCCAGGGGTCACAATCAAAGGGGTCAACCTGCGAAGTATAATGATCCCACCACAAATGTTCCTTACAGTATTGAAGTTGGTTCAGAAACCAGTCTACAAGAGCTTAGTGTCAGAGTGAGGTTTTGTGTTTGGGTGGCTGGGAATTTGTGTCTCTTTCTGGTCTGATGAAAGAATTTAACTCTTGTTCTGTGTAGTGTGGTAACAGACACATGGACTAGTGGCACTGACCCTGACCTCGGTGCCGGGGAAGGTTATGGAGCAGATCATCCTGAGCGTCATCACACAGCACATGCAGGACAAGCGGGGGATCAGGCCCAGCCAGCGTGGGTTTATGAAAGGCAGGTCCTGTTTGACAGACCTGAGCTCCTTCCATCACAAGGTGACCTGCTTAGTGGATGAGGGAAAGGCTGTGGATGGTGTCTACCTAGACTTTAGTAAAGCCTTTGGCACCATCTCCCACAGCATTCTCCTGGAGAAACTGGCTGCTTATGGCTTGGGTGGGTGTACATCTTGCTGGGTAAAAAACTGGCCGGGTGGCTGAGCCTGAAGAGTGGTGGTGCAGGGAGTCAAATCCAGTTGGCGACCAGTTACAAGTGGTGTTCCTCAGCACTCATTGTTGGGGCCAGTCCTGTTTAATATCTTTATCAGTGATCTGGATGAGAGGATCAAGTGCACCCTCAGCAAGTTTGGAGGTGACACCAAGCTGGGGGGGAGTGTTGATCTACTGGAGGGCAGGAAGGCTCTGCAGAGGGATCTGGACAGGCAGGGCCAAAGGGCCAAGGCCAATTGCATGAGGTTCAACCAGGAGAAGTGCCGGCTCCTGCACATGGGTCACAACAACCCCACACAGCGCTACAGGCCTGGGGCAGAGTGGCTGGGAAGCTGCCGGGCAGAAAAGGGCCTGGGGGTGCTGGCTGATGGCAGCTGAACATGAGCCAGCACCGTGCCCAGGTGGCCAAGGAGGCCAACAGCATCCTGGCCTGTAACAGAAACAGTGTGGCCAGCAGGGCCAAGGCAGTGATTGTCCCCCTGTGCTCGGCACTGGTGAGGCTGCACCTGGAACACTGTGTTCAGTTTGGGCCCCTCACTTCCAGAGGGACACAGAGGTGCTGGAGCGTGTCCAGAGATGGGCAACGGAGCTGGGGAAAGGTCTGGAGCACAAGGCTTATGAGGAGCGGCTGAGGGAACTGGGACTGTTTACCCTGGACAGGAGGAGGCTCAGGGAGGACCTTGTTGCTCTCTGCAGCTGCCTGACAGGAGGTTGCAGGCAGGTGGGGGTCAGTCTCTTCTCCCAGATAACAAGTGACAGGATAAGAGGAAACAGCCTCAAGTTACACCAAGGGAGGTTTAGATTGGATATTAGGAAAAATTTTCTAACCAAAAGGATTATCAAGCGTTGGAACATGCTGCCCAAGGAAGTGGTAGGATCACCATCCCTGGAGGTATTTAAAAGGTGTGTAGATGTAGGGATATGGCTTAGTGGTGGAGTTGGCACTGTTAGGTTAGTGGTTGGACTTGATGATCTTAAAGGTCCTTTCCAACCTAAACGATTCTGTGATTCTATGAAGACTGTGATATACAATGATAATTCCCACCCTGGCATGCTGGTTCATATGTCATGGTGAAATGAAGCTCTTTAAGTATGGATGCATGGGACTAGGCCCTCAAGTGGTGTGCACTGCCTCTGATACCTACTGGTCCCACTATGCATACAACAGAAAGCTACATTTGTCCTCCAGCTCTGTTAAGACAGTCCTGGTTTGGTGGCTGCAAATTATTCATTTCTCTTCCTACCCTTTGGATTGTGTGTTTAGCGTGAAAACTGTTTTTAGCAGTGACTATCTGTACCACATCCAATATGATAAGAGTCCCAGATGTGGCTGCAATCTTCAAGTGCTGTTGCAGTACCTCTGTAATGGGCTCTTGCCAGAGCTACTAAACCAAATCCTGTGGATGCGGGTGTGTTTGTATTACTAGGAAGTTCTCCCTCTCCTCTCTTGACCTGGTTTCTTATTTCCCAAAGCCAGTGCTGACATCAGGTACATTCATCTAGTCGCATAGTGGTTCCTTCTCTAAGCTGAACTATTCCTGTCTCAAGAGAATGGGGAATTTTGTGACTTACCCAGGATCACTGTGGTTTAGCTGGCAGCAGTAAAAAAGCTACAGCAGTGAATGAAGGAAGGTCTTTTCTAGACGATTGGGAGTTCAGGATGCACTCACAATTGAGCTTTTGTTTGCTGTTGTTCTTTTTGAATAACTGAAAATTCAGGGAGTGTATTGGGGAAAGCCACTTTGATATGTTGGGTGCTCATCTATCCGGGAGGATGTGGTCTGAACAGGGTGGACAGTTTCCTTCTCTACGCAGAACAGAGCAAGGATTGTCTGAATATGAGAAAGGCAAAGCAGTGATCCTTCAGACCATGGTCTTGTTACTCTGGGCTTTTATCTTTAGAATCAGGAGTTTCTTTAGCTCTGCAATTTGTACTGTGCTGTAAGGCAAAATGGATGAAAAACAGTCCAGGGAAATGGCTGAGGCTTTCTTGGGTTTGCACTGATGTTCCCCCCTTGATATCTATGCGTTTTTTTCTGAGATTTTCCATTTCTTTGAAAGCCGGTGGGGAGCTCTGGGACTTTGCTTTCAGAACCTGTGAGAGACTGGGCTTTGGAGGAATACATACCATCACCCTTAATGTATGTAATAATACAAAGCTGAATTTTTCAACATTTGGCATCAAGTATTGTTTGATTCTCACCTCCGTGACACTCCGTTTTTCCACTTAAGAGCAATGCATAACTTACTTTGGAGCTTTGGTGGGGGAGGGGCTGTATTTCCTTATGATGTACCTGATACTGGCCTTTGTTTAGGGGCAAAATAGTGAGAAGTCCTGGTAGCTTGATTTTATTTGGCAGACTCCATACTCCAGTGATGTCGATGAAAGGAGACATGGAACAAGATAGCACCCCCAAATTATCTTCTGTCTGTGCTTATATTCATCAGCCCAGCGAGCAATCTCTCTCCCTCACACCAAAGGGTTGCATTGAAATGCTGCTGTGGTGAGGTCCCAGCATCTCTGCACAAGCTGTCCACCTCCGCAGGATCTCTCCTCCATTGCCTGTGCTCCTGGCTGGTAGCTGTGCCTCAGGCCCTTCCTGTTCTCAGTTCAAATGATGACAAGAAAGGACAGTGGAGTTATTCCAGCACCTTCCTTTTGTCTTGGGGCCATCCTGGCTCTGCAGGGATTTTTAAAGCTGTACTGTTTTTCTTTTTTCTCGTAGAAGCCTCTGTGCATGTTTTTCCTGTTTGCAGGGGTTTGGATTTGCTAAACCAGTTCCCTTGCTGGTGGGCACACCTTTTTGTGTTTGAAACACAAGCTGCAGGATGCATATTCTTTTTGTCTCACCAACTTTGTTAACCACACTGCAGGAAGATGTACTGTGAAACTGGTGCTGGATGCAGGGTAGATGTGACGAATGGCATTTCCCCCCTTCACATTCAGGCAAACATTCAGGTTTGTTTCATTTGCATGGAAGTAGGAGGGTATGAACGCAGCTTGAGTGCTGCTTTCTCTTGATTATTCAGCAAATTAAGCCCTTATTTTTCCTTGTTGCCTTTCCTCTAATTATATATGTTCTTACCTCCACACACATTAGATGTACCTTGATACATTCAGGTCCTGGTGTGAATTCTGAGTAACTGCCTTGATTTTAGTGAAGCTGGTTTTGGGGGACAACTGTCTTGGGCTCATGGAGTTAGAGTGATGTAAGCCAGAATCAGGGAACAGTGTTCTAGTAGCTCTTGACCTCCCAGGAACAGATGCTGGTCCCGTTGCCTTTCCTGTGATATTGGCTTAAAGTTGCTCTCTTTTACCGCCTCCCCCCGCAGTGCTGCAGGGATCAGAGTCTGACTCTCTCTGCTGCCTTTTACCTAGGGCTGTTCTAATGCCCCAGGAGGGTGAAAGCAGGAAAGACAGGCACACCCTAGGAAAACACTGCAATTCTCTGCAGTGTTGAACTTGGGAAGCTTTTACTCATGTTCCTCATGTGACTTTTAATTTGGCTGCAACCAGTCACATTAAACGTGAGCCCATGCCCTGCATGTTACAGACACATGAGTTCAGAAGTGACAGATCTTCCTGGGAGCTTCCAGGAACAGAAAACACAGAACAACTAGAGGTTCATGAATTAATGAATGAGTGATTTATTGTGGGGCTGGGTAATGCTATTACTGTGGTATCGGACAGAAGTATTTGATGTTGTGCTGGTCACTAATTCATGTGTGAAGCCTCAAGCATTGATCTGTGGATTAAATGCATGCTGAAGATGTTTTCTGTACTGTGCCACTTGAAATTCTCTCTCATGATGCAAGGCATTCAAAGCAAATTATTTTCCGTTTCCCATTTGCCAGTGAATGTGTGCCATTTAGTTTGTAATTGGAACACAGTATGCTCTGTGTGTCTTTGCTAGATCATGCAAGTGGTCCATTTTCTAAATTGCACAAGTATTTGTCACCTTTGTTTTAAAATGGGAGCCATAAATTTTATGGGGCATGTGAATATACATATTAGTTTTCTCATACAGGTGAATTAGTTGTATTCTGATCTAACATGGGCTTTACGACCCTGCTCAGGTTACATTCTGTGCAAAATTTTGTCTGTTGCTTTAGATTTTAGCTTTGAATTCTTTTAAAAGAAACAAAAATATGGAAAAAGTAGGCATATCAAAGGGGCTGTGCTTCTGCATGTTATTCATAAGGCAGGAGATTCAATGAGCGATGCCAGTTTGGCATGTTGAAGGTGCTTGACAGTCCATTTCTTATTAAATATGGTACATTTATAAACTTTGATTTTACACAGCTGTGGATCAGTTTGATTAATGTGGTTTTTAGGGAGGTTTTAAATACTTGTATTGGCTGAGAAAAGTCCACTAATGCTTAATGGGGTGTGACAGTGGCCTCAGCCTAGCTGTGATGTGGAATGTCATCTGACAGGGGAGACAGAAAGGGTTATGTTCCTAATGTTATGAGGGATAAAATGCAAATGAATTAATGGAACAGATTTCCTTCACACTTCTTGAAATACAATTTTTTTTCAGGTCAGCAAACATTATGAAAGCCTTGTCATCTCTGCCTCTGAAGAAACACGTGCCAGAAACTGAGAACAAAACTTCTTTTATTTTTTCCTTTTCTGATCCTACTTTTTTCCTTTAATATGGGGTGTGTGTGTGTGTGTGTGTGTGTGTGTGTGTGTGTGTGTTGTTGTTATTGTTTGGTGGAGGGGCTGATGGAGGGAAATGGGGGCAGTTTGCAAACAACGTGACTTAACATGACAGGAGTTAATCAGAGTTCATTTGCCAAGCCAGTGTTAGTCAAAAACGAGCACTGCTGCTCTTTCTGGGAGAATAAACATCTTTGTGCTCTTCCACTGTCTTTGTATTTTGGTGGGGGAAGAAAAAAGGGTTCAAAGAAATGCTGTAGGATTCCTGTCTGGCTATGATTTGTAATATACATGGCATCTGTAGTGCAAAGAGGACTGCAAGTGCAGTGCAGAGAAAAATGCTGTTACAAAATTGAAGTGGGGTTATTTGAAGCACCTAATATTGCTCTTGGTGAAAATTTTTTACTGTTGCTCAAAGAAATTGAATTTAGGCCCCTGCCAAGAGTTGTTGAAAACCCCATCGTGGGCTAAGATCCCTTTTCAGAGGTTAACTCTAAAGGAGCTTTGCTATTTTGTGATGAGGGATTGAAACCAATGAGGAAATAGAAAATAAGAGGAAATCTGAAAATGCTCAGGGTAGTTAATGGGTAGTGAGGTTAGGAAAGTGATTGTAGAGGGAAGAAGCTCTCTTTTCAGTCCGTTGGAATGAATGGTGCTAAACTGAGGGGTGGGCTGGTTTGCAGGACTGAGGTGTGTGTTGGCTGGAATAAATACAAGGACTACAGATAGATTGACCCTGAGCTTAATTCACTTTTGGTCTCATGAGCTGAGTACACAGGCAGTGGGATCTTATTCTCTAGTGGATCTGTTGGTCTATTTAAAGCATAACTCTGTGCCTGCTCCTCTGGGATTCACTAGTATTATCTCAATATTTTTATTTATTAGTAAGGAACAAACAACTGGAGATATGGATACAGTATGCACTCCAACATGACAGCCTTTAGATCAGGATTGTATTATGTAGAAGCTAGGGTTACATTACATCTAAAAAAATATTGTCAGTGTCTTGCTCTGCCCACACCAGTGTATCTTCTAGTTTTCAGAGAAACTTCCATCTTGTTCCTATCTCCTCTTGTCACCAATCACCAGATTTTCATAAGACAGAGTCACCCAGCAGATCTCACTTTCACATAGACCAGTTTTCTGTGAATTCTTTAGGGTGTCATTGTATGACTGTAAATTATGTCCATATTAAGGAGGCTTTACAGTGGATTTAAGAAGCTTTAGCATATGGTAGAACCAGACAAACTGATGATTTGGCTTCTATTTTTCCAAACATGCAATGTGCAGAGGATTTTCTGAGCCAGGTGCCCAAGGAGTGGTGAAACCCGTTCAGGCAGTGCACCTCTTCATACTCAAAGTATGAGTCAAGAATTCCTCCACACTCTAACTGGCTTGGAAACAAGCTGTTAGTACATAGTTTTTTCTCCATGATACAAACCAGATTCCTCTTCTTGCTTACCAATTAAAGAGTTGCTTCAGAGCACATAGGTATCATTAGATCTGGAAACTCAGTGCCTTGATCTATCATAAATAGTTTAAGATTAATATGGAGGAGGCTAACTTTCTTTTAGTACTTCACAATTTGTTTTGGCGTAGGTATTATTTCCCACTGGAGAAGGAGATGTTTACTTTGGTAATATTGTAAGTGATGGATATTGAGAATCGAGCAATCATTGCCTTGACGCTTACACACAGACATCACTGAGATGCAGGGATAATTACAAAATGCAACGTTCAGGTAGAGTTGCTTAGAGAAGTGGTTTGATTAAACCTTGGCAACTAATGAAGGGTGAATCCATACCTAGCAGTTACTATAAGTGCATTATGAAGGAGACATCCTAACTTTTGTCTTTGAAATGTATTGTATCAGTCAGAAACATTGGAGTGTATAAAATGATACCACCTTTGCTAACTTAAAAACAGTATCTACTTGAGTCAATTCCATGTGGGCCAATATTAATTAAAAGCCCATCCTTTGACTCCTGGGGAGTTTCTTTGAAGTGGTGCAACTTAGAACAGGCTGTGGTTCAAAGTTTCTTTCATTCTTCTTTGTTTATATTGACAACCAGTATAAATCTATGAGGGCAAAGGGTAAATTTGTTCTCCCTTTAATGGGACCACTCATGCAAGGGCTTTGGGATTAGATCTTAAATTGGTACCTTTTAAATCTCTGATGGTTACAGACTCAGTGAACCATGTAGAGCAGTCATCTTTCTTACAGCTAGAAATAGCTGGAAATTTCTTTTCTGCTTTGTCAAAATATGTTTTCTAACAAACATTTAGTCTGCCTGCTGAAAACAGTGCAAAACACTGAACAACAAATGTAGATTAGCTGAAAATATTCAGCTTTATTTCCTTTTCTAGAGAAACAAAACACCGACAAACAAAGAACAGCTAGGAAAAAGTAGATGACATCTGGGGATAAAATCTATTGTTGTGTTTAAAAGAAAATCTTGGGGAGGGGAAGGAAAAGGGAAAGGAGGACCAGATAAACAGTGTTACTCTTCTAATCACCAGTATGTTTAAAGACATACCTCCTCTTTGCACCTCCTCCAATGCAAAATGGCAAGACAGACTAACGAGTAAAAATGTGGTCTCTCCTCTTCACTGTCCTCAGGTTTCCTTGCATTATCTCTTCCCTATAAGAAGGAAAACAAGTCAGATAGCAGACATATCCCTACTATTGTAGCTGTGAGATAACTGCTGTTACGATGCAACTGATGTGGTGACAGTCCAAACTGGGCGGGGGCAAACGCAGTGAGCATTCTACGAGGAAAAGGACTGCCTCAGTCTCTGCTGGTTTTGTCAGGGGTTTGCACACCTAGGACTAAAGGTAGCTTGCATGTCAGAATGTGTTGTCTCTGGTGGAGTACTTCAGAGTTTCTCCCTGTGAGCAAGGCTGGGCAATGGGCTGGAGGTGGGGTTGCATGGCGGGAAAGTGTGCGTGACAGCAAGTTTATACTGCCGCAGCCGTGCATGCAATGTTAATAAGTGGTCATGAAATGGTTTGACATTGTACTCTGGATGTTTCAGTTGTCAGTGTCTCAAGGCTTGGGTTGGAGCTTGTTTGAAATAGTGGTGCTCAGGTATTTAAAACAGATCCTTGGCAACTTCCAGTATGAGACCCTTTTGTTAGTGAGAATATCGTAATGATCCAGGCTTTAATGTTGCTTCTGTTGGGAGATATTGGCAAGGAATTGCTGATCATACTTTCTCTGAGTACACCCTTGTAACTGGTTGCTATGCAAAACAGCATTAATGCTAGTCCTGCAGGCACCTGTGTCCTTCAATCTCAGCAAGAATAGATCAATGCACTATGCAGGATGAGGAGGGTTGTAGAATATGTGGAAAGCCAATCTGCAGGCCTGAGGATGGATAAGACTTCTCTTCTGAGGCAGCAGAGTTGGGGAAATGAGCATATAAATAAGGAGAAACTGCCCTTTGAGATGAATTGCAGGCTGTGTCAGAAATAAGCAAGTTTTAGACCTCTGCTCAGGACAGTGAGTGAAATGAATTAAAGGTGCAGAAAAGCTGACCATACCTGTCAGAAGGCAGAGCAGCATCAAGAATTCTGGGCTTTTTACTTCACTTTGCCGATGACACTATCTTGGTTGCCCAGTTGAACTTGTTCTAACTTTATATCCTTTAAAACTTTAAAAAAATCAATGTATGACCTGCATTTCCCTTCAAGACTGATGTAGTTTGCAAAAACCTCTGGGATCCACTGGAAGAAGGGTATGAGAATGTCATACATGCTCTCTTGGGTCCTCTTGTGGCAGGGTATATTCAGAGCAGTTTGGTTTGCTAGCATATGTTTGCATTCTGGAGTTTATTTGTTCAGTAGTGAATGAGGCAGAGAAGCAGACCCTGAGAAATCTGCACTCTGATACCCTGCTGAGTCTGCTCAGACTGTAATGTAGAATGCCTGTTCTCTCCAGGGGTATAAAGTATACCATCAAAATGCAGAAAAACAGACATCTTAGAAAAATTGTGCCTGTAGATACAAGAAAAATGGAGAAATGAAAATTTAAATGCAGCCAGGTCTTTTTCCCTCAAATGAAGACAGATCTCACATTGGAAATGATGAGAAACCTGCAAGATAATGCACCCACTGGGGGCTTCTGCATGGGTTTAACTGGAAAGAGGACAACTAGCAGCAGCATCCCCAGCACTGGTTTGCAAGAAGGTTGCTGATAATCACGTCCCCAAGTCAATTGTCAGCAGTAGAAACTGGGAAAAGAAGGAAGAAGTTAAAAGTCAGCAATCTTCCTTACATCTAATGATGTCCTCTTGGACATGTGCTTTCTGCTGGGATCTTCTAATACATCCAGATTCATTGTTGCTGCTGTGGCTGTTACAGACTGTTACTGCTCTGGTGCTAAGCTGGGTTTTATAGTGTGAGGACTGTAAAGAAATACAGTAAATAATCACATCCTCCAAAACCTCTTTGAAGAAGTTAGAACAAAACTAGCTTTCTCTCCAAAATTTACCTGACACTGCAGATATTAAAGAAAGAAAGAAAAGCTAGAATAATGGGCTACACTGTCAGTGCCTGCTCCATTCTTTATAGAAATATCTGCTGAAATAAAATGATGTGCTCTTTTTGGCCATAGTCTGGCAAATGAGCAAACACTTTATCTTAGTGTCTGCTCACAGCTGCTTGACTTCAAGGTGATTTGATCAAAAGCTTTATTTAATTGTATGGCAAGGAACCTCTGGGGCTCCCTGACCTCACGTGTGTGATGTGGAAACAGGCAACCCCAGTGAGGGCTATGTCCGTAGGTTTGTCCTTTAGTGAATTCATTTTGGGTGGATTTAATAAGATTTATTAAATTAATAAGGATTTAATTTAGATTCTCATGTCTTGCTTAATTTTTCATGAGGAAAGTGAACTAGGGTTAAAGTTCCAGATTCAAATATTTTTCTTTTGGTGGATGAAAAACTGGACACGATCCATTGATGTGTGCTTACAGCCCAGAAGGCCAATCATATCCTGGCCTGCATTAAAAAAAACATGGCCAGCAGGTCAAGGGAGGTGATTCTTTCCCTCTGCTCTGATCTCTGAGACCCCACCTGGAGTACTCTGGGGGCCCCAGCACAAGAAGCACATGGAACTGTTGGAGCAGGTCCAGAGGAGGCCACAAAGATGATCAGAGGGCTGGAGCATCTCTGCTGTGAGGACAGGCTGAGGGAGCTGGGGTTGCTCAGCCTGGAGAAGAGAAGGCTCCAGGGAGACCTTATTGTGGCCTTTCAATATATAAAGGGGGTTTATAAAAAGATGGAGGAGAGAGGCTTTTTAGCAAGGCCTGTAGTGACAGGATGAAGGACAACGGTTTTAAACTGAAAGAGGGTAGGTTTATATGGAACATAAGGAAGAAATTTTTATGATGAGAGTGGTGAGACACTGGAACAGGTTGTCCAGAGAAGTTGTGGATGCCCCATCCCTGGCAGTGTTCATGGCCAGGTTGGATGTGACTTTGAGCAACCTGGTCTAGTGGAAGGTGTCCCTGCCCATGGCAGGAGGGCTGGAACTAGGCAATCTTTAAGGTCCTTTCCAACCCAACCCATTCTATGATTCTATGAAATATACCTATGAAGGGCAATGGGAAAGAGAGCCAAAATAAACGGAATAAAACCTGTTGTAGAAAGGAATATAAAGGGTCAGTGGGCATTACCTTCAAGAGCTTTGTCTAGCTGGCTGCACAAATAAATAAAGCCTCTGAACAGAAGCAAGTCCTGCTCCCTTTTCCCCATGAGACGGCTTTTGCTGCATGCCTGGACACCCGGCTCAGGCGGAACAGGAGGAAGCTAAAGAAAAGAAACTCCTAGGGCTTGCTTTCTGAGGTCTGGGATGGAGAAGAAAGTAGAGGACCAGCATCAAATGTAAAAGGCAGCTGAAAGTTCAGCCAACAGTACTAAGAGCAGTGTTACATTGCAAATGTTTGTGCAGCCTCACCTGTGACTGCCAAATGTGGTAAAGATTTCATGCCTCTGGTCTCAGCTCAGCCAACACTGCTACAGATTTTCTGTTTCTGGTATGGAGGGGGCACGTGTCGGTTGCTCTGCTACCTGGAAAGGGAGACCTTTATTCTAGCAGGTGTGGAATCGTAAGTCCAAGAGCTAAAGGAACCCTGAACTGAAGATTAGAGATGTTAAATCTCTTGGATTGCTGGAGGGAGAGATGTAACCTCAGTGTGGATAGGGTTGTGTGAGCTCCCTCCTGTGTCTACTTGTGTGACAAAGGTGGACCTCAATGAGAGACTTAGGCAGAGGAGACTCTCTAGTTACCAGTTTAAAGTACTTCTGAATCTTCTGATGCAGTGATGCTGACAGTATAGGGGAAAGTCTAGGGAGAGGAATAAGAAATATTCTGTTCAGTCTGGGCTGGGGAAAGGTAATTGCAACATAAAAATGCTATTATGGTATTAATGAGAAATCCACTCATGGAAAGCAGTGTCAGGCTGAACCTGCTATTTGTAAAATTTACACAGCAATCCACTAATTCTATCTGTTCGATTTAATAAAAATCTTCAGGTTAAAAATTCTTTAAAGAAAAATCTAAAGATTTAAAGAAAAGACTGTCTCTGTTGGGGTCTTCGTAAGTTTGTTTTGTCTCTTCTCTGATTTTCACTGAGACCAGAAATCTCAGTACTTCAAAATTTCGGATCAGTGGTGTTTGAAGATCGTGTTTTAACCCTGTTTGGTCCCTTTTTTCTTCAGTATATGATAGCATACTGGAATGAGTAACTTCCAGCTGATTTCTTGTTCTGTTTCTGTGTTACTTTCATTGCTTCTTTTGCCACACTGTCAAGCTTCCAGGGATAAAGAAGTATTGAAAAGGTGCAATGTGAGGAAAGGGAAAACACACACACTCCACAATGGAAAAAGGACAAACCCCTCTGAAATCTCTAGTTTCGCTGGGTTAAACTGCAGAAGGTAGAAAGGAGGAAAGAGGGGAAGAAACTTTCCTTTCCTCAAAATAAGAAAGCTGAACTGGCAATGATGTGTGGCCAAATGAAGGGTTCATGTGCCTTTAAGCTCCCCTTTTTCTCAAGGTACCTTGAGTGATCTCTGAGAAGTTAACGTTCCCTTCCAACAAACCTTGCTTTCAAGTCTCAACTGTTTGTAACTTTGAAATGATCTTGAAAAAGAGTCAACAAAAAGCTGTGAATGGAGAGCATAGTCTATCTTGGGATAAAGTGGGGTCCGGGGGGCCTCAACCTCTTTTTTCACCCAGATCTGACTCAGTGTTGGCCTGTTGCCAGCCAGAAGGCACGTGAGTGGTGTCAGTCAAAAAGTGTGGTCATCTGTCTGGTAACTGGGCTGAAATAAAGGTATAAAGCTTAAGTTTCTCAATTTCTTACTCAGGACACTCCTCTAAAAAGGAGCAGTAATTTGGGCACAGCTGTTTTGAGGAGCAGGAGAGTGAATGCTCTCTGTGACATTGTATAAAGGGGTAAGAGGCATGGAATGGCCAAAACCCTGTTCAGAACTTCACCTTTGAAGTGGTGAGGCAATTTCAGCTCCATTTTACAGATGGAAAACTGGGAAAGAGCTTTTAAATTATTACTTCCAGGGTCTGAAGGGAAAATCAGTGCTGGTTTGACCACTAGAACTATCACATCTATTTGTGATTGGACTACAGTCAACCCCTTATGGATTAATAATCATAATAGTGCCTTTCAGCTTTTATCAGACCATCTGATCTAACCTGTGGATGTTATGATGAAAGGTTAATCCCCTGGGCCATCTGCTTTCCTTTACCTTTTCTGTCTGAATGCATTGCTTTCTTGCCCTGCCTGCCTACTTTTGGCATACGTCTCCTGCTGTCTCGTAACACTACTACTGGTTTACATCTGACTCTGTGCAGAGGACTGCAGCCTCTTCAAACAGCAGCTGCCTATTTAGAGATGCTTACAAGTTTCCTTTAGTATTTCCTCTCCTCCCCTAGCAACTCCTCTCAGTATGATTTATGAATAGCAAGCATAGCTGGGAGTGTTGCAAGGTATCAACACCTCTGAATTCCAGTGATAGGAGCTGGGGTAATTAATAAAAACAAACCAGGAGAGTTTCCTTTGCATGGTGATCACGTAGCAGAGAAGTGTTATTCTGTATTCTTTGGGAATGGGGGAAGTCAATCCTAGCCCTTCCCTGTGCTGTTAAATCTGCATGTCATTTTCCTTAGATAATTAAGTAATTCCAGCCTTTCAAGGAGAGAGACTCCCTCTTTTTTCCCTGTTAGCTTGCAGATGTAGTACATGTACCTTGCGGCAAATCAATGCTAACTATATTACCATGCATTATTGCAGTAATGAAGTAGAGTAAGCCCAAGGAAAAATGTTCAACCCTTGCCGATTGCATTATGAGCATGAGGATCTTTTATGTAGCAGACTTATTAATTGCATTTTCATTTGTGTCCCTGAATTTTAACCCTTTAGAGATTGCTCTTCAGCTCCAGAGTACCACTAAAATTGCCAAGTGTCGGACAGACTCAGGAAAGGGAGAATGACAAGAGTGGTGTCTGCAGTACTGCAATGGAACATGGTCTTCAGTAACAAAGCTGAGGAATAGATTTAAACCACCACCAAAAGAAGGCAGCAGTTAAATCATTTAGTAGAACACAGAACAAACATACTCTGTGTTTGGAGCGACGAATATTGTGGTCAGGGCCTTTTATAACGCAAGGGGAGAGAAGGGTTTGGGCCCCCCTGCTCATGCATCCCTTGGCCTGCTGCATGATTTTGCATGGCACAAAATGCCTGCACAGGTTGTTCCTCCTCCGTCCCCAGGTGAACTCCCTGATTTGCCCCAGCCCCATTTTTATTTTGTGAAGATCAGCCTCCTTAGCCATTCTTATCTGCACTCGGAAGGCACTGAATTTGTGTGATGTCTGCAAGTCATAATCTAGACTTCAGAGGGGGGATTGTCTCTTTGCTGTGTTTGCAGGCCTTTTCCTGGAGCCCGATAGGAACTCTAGGCGTTGCTAGAGTTTAAATGGTAATTAACTTAGTAATCGGCATTTGCATCATGGAAGCGCATACAGCAGTGAAGCCTGGCCTTTGCCAGCCCTCTACTGAGCATGCATTACACTGTGTGTGGGTTACATGTTGTTCTCTTCATGGGGCCAGGATGTGAAACTTCAGTTAGTCCCCTATGAGCTGAAGCTATCAGCCAAGACAGCCTAGCAAAGGCTGTATTAGCTGCCACTTAGTTTTGTCCTGCTTCCTGTCTTAGAGGTGTTGGGAGCATAAATTTGCTTGAGATTCCTCCTTTTGGAATGTTTCAAACTCTTATTTACATGAGATTTGATTCAACCTGGCTCCTTTTAGGAGTAAGTTGTTGCTGAATCAGTGCGCAGGAGATCTGGAGGACTGCCAGGTCTGGCTGGGTGAGAAACACCTGCTTGCTGCTGTAGTTCTGTGTTGTTTTTCTTTATATTAATACTTCTTTCTTGTTTTGTTCTTTCCCACTCAATATACACCCTTCCATTCATGTTGACTAGTACAAAGTCTTCTCTCAGTGCTGTAGTTCAAATTCTCTCTCATTTGGGGTTGTTCTTTAAAGAAGGGAAGGAAATTGCCAGAGGTGAGAATTTTAAAAGGTGGTGTTTGTTGTGGGAGAAAAAAAGCACCAAGCTGTGACAGGTTGAGCATTCTCCTGTGAAGTCCCACCATCAAAGCTGGGGTCTCTGCCAGACTTGTTTCTCTCTAGCTTGCTAAGAAAATTCTGCCTTTGCGCACGTATACACACACAGATGCGCACACAAATTGATTTGGATTTAGCTTGAGTGGAGAAGAAATACAAACAACTCTTTCTCCTTCCAGGTCGATCTCAAGCTGGGGGGGGGGGGGACGGGGGAGGGAAAGAGGGAAAGATTTGTCTAGAAGAGGATACAAAGTGGAAAAAGTACTTGGGGTGAGAGCAAAGCCTTAATTGTAGAGTACTGTTTCAGTGCCACTGACCACAGCAGCTTCATTCTTCCAGCATGCACTCAGTAGGGTGGGGAAAAGCAGTTTGTGTCGGTTTTCTGTCTTGTTTCTTACCATTTCTGCAGGACAGTTTTCTAAAACCTCTCCTGTGCAGTGTCTGGTTGGCTGGAGGCTATCAAGGAAGTTTCCCATCCTTGTGGATTTGTGGGTTGTTGCTGTTTCTTTTGCCAGGAGCCTGTGAGGACCTGGATGTGGCTGATGTTTGGTGTCCCTCTATTTTAAGCTACTGAGTCCTTTGAATTTCTTGCTTGGGGGTTTCTTCCCCAGACTAGGGGAGGAAGTAAGTCTGCTGGGATTGCTGAGGACTTTCTCTGGCTGGCCTGGGAGTTAGCACTGTGCTGCATGGGAATGCTTGGAGAAGGCATGGTTATCTCTGGTCAGTGACACATTCCTAAGCTATCCCTTTAGTTATGGTTTGTGTCGTATGACTTGTGGCATTATGGGGACTTTGGTTTACAGCTGGTAGTACAGCACTGAAGGGCTGATTGCTCCTTAATGGGCTTTATGGATGTTACTGTTGCAATGTTTGGATCGTAACAGTGACCTTTGCCATAAGACAGTCCTAGGACTCCTCTAGAAGGGAAATCCGTGTCAAGCAAAAATCAGTGGGTCTCAGATGGTAGCATCCGTTGGTGGGGACTGGGAAAACACAAATGATATTGCACAGCCCACACAACTTTAGTTACACTTGATAATATTTGATGTTTCTTCAGTGATTGGTCTGTAAACAGGATCCCAACCAGCAGATGCTTGGGAGTCATAGAAATTTAATATTTTTGAACTGAAGTGGGAGCAGCTGACATTGTTGAGCCTACAAGCCATGTGAAGCCTAGGAAATCTGGAGCCTAAGGAGATGTTCAAGGCAGGAGAGGGTATAGGCTCTTGAGGACTCCCATCAGGATACTGGATGAATATGGGATATTTTCCATTTCTTTCTTTTGCCTAGAGCCACTAGCTGTTGGTACCTTTTTAGTGGGATTTTTGAGAGGGTGGAGAGATGGGCTTTGACAATAGACCTTCCACCACAGTGCAGGGTGAGGAGGGACAGATTGAGTCTGATAGAGCTGTCTTTCGTTGTCTGTTTTCACATCTTCCAAAAATCTTTAACTTTTAACTGAGTCTTATCCTACTATTTTAGCTGTGAGTTGCATGTTGTACTGTGCTCTTAGTTTAAATGCAGTTGAGTCTGTTTTAGAGAAAGGTAAATGAATTGTATGACCTCTCAAGGTCCCTATTTTTGACGGCTGTATAAATGCTAGTCACTTCTGAAATGGTCTCACCTTAATGACTAGTGAAATCTGGTGGGTTTTAAAACCTAATTCAAAGCCTGTGCTTAAGTATGAAGTATGTTTGGGTCATGGGGACAAGTCCTGCTCTGACAGTACAGTTATCAACTGCTTTTTTACTGCAGCTTCAGATTATGCCAGCTGAGCTCCTTCCATTATCCCAAACCTGTTTCAGTCAAAATAAGGAATAGCAAAACTGCTTTAACTGGCTGGTGACTGTTAGCGTGGGTCACCGGAACCCACAGCTCAGGCGGTGGGGCTGAACTGGTTGCTTCAAGCAGGCATAGTGGCTAAGGATGGATACCTCTTCTCTTGGAACAACAGGAACGTTGTGTCCGAAGGGTGTTTACCCGGCAGCAAGAGGTGACAAGGTTTAGCACTGTGCATTTCTTCTACCAAAAGTTTCTTTGTGCTAAACCTTGCCCTGCTCAGATAGATTCACGCCTCTGAAATCATGGTAGCTGTAGCCACTGTTGTCCTGTTGTGAGTGTCTTGAAGAGAAGACCTGAACCTTTCCTGATCCCACTATGCCCTAGGGAAGGAGTGGAACAAGCAGAGGGGAAGTTTCACATACACAAAGACTCTCTGCACAGCAAAGCAGTATTTGTGCTCTCTTTCTTAATGGCAAAAGCCACTCCTAAACAGTCATAGACATGAGGCTTCATTAACAACCAGAGATGGAAAGCTGATGAGAGGTGCTCAGAATCTCTAACAGTAGGGAGGATTACTCTTCTCCATGGAACCTGTGAGACTGAGGCATACCTTGGGACAGGAAGGAAGATGAGGGTCATTTACTGTCTCTGAATCGATGGCCAAGGGAGTATTATTCACATTCCCTGTTTTTAATCAGATTTTCTTCAAATAGATAATCTTAGTACTCGCGACATATTCTTGGAAATTATGACATCTTAAGCCATGATTATGCCTGTTGTCATTATATGTGGCACAGCTGGACCCAGCTTTTTAGATGAGCTCCTTGAACTCAGAAGGCAAAGTGAGGCTGAAGGTTTGGCTGTCCTGACCCAGAGTTTTCTAAGTCGTGCTAAGGAGCATACTTTCAAAAACTTGGCAAATGCTTCTGAAAATCTACGATCTCGCTGCGGTCGTGGACGATTTGAAATCTGGAAGGCAGGGGAGCCTGTATTTCTCTCTGGGGTCTCCAAGATAGAAACATGCGCAACCTGCAGCATACAGTGAGTTCAACACAGTGAACTTGTGTGCTGCACAACTTATCTTCGTATATGCTGCAAATCCATGCACTCATTCCATTCTGATAAGCACTTTGGCATTGCTGGTGATCCTGATTATCAGCAGAAGGGGATTTTCTTATCTTGGCTTTAGGACCAACATCAGAACCCAGTATTAACTAGGAGCATGATCTAAAACCTGCACAATCTCCCCAGAGCATTCAAAACACCTCTGCCCCTCTCTTGCGCGTCGCCAAGTCCTCACCGGCGCTGTGCAGGCTGTGCACCTTTTGGCAGCCTTAGCAGCTGGTGAAGATAGCAGAGCTGTCTGAGCATTCCTGAATGAAAGGGGCTCCTCTGTCTCCCACAGGCATGGTGTTTGGATAGAAAAAATCAAAAGGAGGGATGCAGACAGACTGGGCATTGCATCTGCTCACACTGGAGAAGTTCTGAGCCTGAGGGTGAGATCTGCAGAAGTGGTTCTTCACTCTGCTAAGTCCCTATCTGCTGCAGTTCCAGTGTGGCCTGTAACACCTTCTCCTGCTCTGGCACATCGTGTGGATGGTGTCGATCAAGAGGATAGCATTGCTATGATTCAGCAAAGGGAACCCACTACTTCGTGAGAACCCTGCTCCAAGATCAGCTGTGATCAAATTGTCCCACCACTGCCCTATAACCCAGGATGTGCAAAACATTTCCCTTGGCATGCTGGTGTGTGGTACCCATGTTGCATGCTTTCGTGCTGGGTTGCTGGGCTCCCACTGCGTTGTTTAGCGCAGGAGCTGGATTCCCTCTTGCAGCATTTGCACGGTGATGTTTTGCAGCCCCTGTTCAGGAGCTTTGCCACAAGGCTGGCAGTGCTAGAGGCGTCCTGCCACAGGCCTGCTGTGCTTCAGAGGTGGGCTGTCTGCTGCACACCCTGGCTGGCTGTGCTAGGGGCAAACCAGTCCCATAGTGGGGGTAGCACTGTACCGGCACAAATGGTGGGGGCCCTGCCTCAGGTGACGTTTAGTCTGAGGAAACGGGGACACTTCAGCCTTTAATGATTTTTGTTTAGGTAGATTCCTTTCCTTAGTAAACAAGACAGCATTATCACAGAGCTGCTTTGTTTTCCAGTAGCTGGTCTCACACATAATAAATAGGTTAAAGTTAACTGAAGCAAGCGTTGATTTTTCTCCTAGCACATGTGGGATTTCTTCCCTTGGGAAGGCTTGAGTAGTGCAGGAGACCTTCAGGGGAGGCTGTATGTGTGTGAAAAGAGTGCGTGTAGCTGGCGTGTTCTTTTTTTCCCTACTCTAAATTTTCCTGTTATGATCTCTTCCCCACCCCCACCCCCCTTTTCTTTCAGACTCCAGCAAGTAAGGTCCTAGCTCCCACTCAGGAATTTCCCGGGGTGATAGTGACTGGGAGACATGCTCTGGGCCTGCGGGAAGCCTGGGGGTGTGCAGTCCTGCCGGAGGGGCATGGTGCAATGATGGGCAGAGCTGGGCAAAACAGAAGGGATAGGGGTGCTGGGCAGCCAGACTCCAACCAGCAGTGGAGGTAGGATGGTGAGGTTGTTCATATGTGTGATAGTAGTTAACTCTTTGGTTTCACTTTTTCTTTTTTCCAAATCGGGGCGGGGGGGAAGAACCCCCCGAATGATTAATGCTGCTTTCCATGAAATTATTGCCAGGCTCTACTTGTTTCTTTCTTTAGATCATAGAATCATAGAATCATTTAGGTTGGGAAAGACCTTTAAAATCATTGAGTCCAACCGTTAACCCAATGCTGCCAAATCCACCACTAAACCATATCCCTAGGTGTCATTAGACTTCTTCCATCCCAATCACCCCCTCCAAACAAACATAACTTGCCCAATTGTCTTTCTCTCCTTAATTGAACCCAGTTCCCCCTTGGTTATAGGCATGTTCTGCTGCTTTATATTTGTGCCACAATTTGCCTTCCAGAACATTTACTTACTTGCTTACTCAGAAATCTGCTGCATTGCCTGGTGTTACGGCATATGGTTGCCTTGCATCAATTAAAAATCAACATGGTCCAACAGAATATAACACCAACCCCTGCTTCTTTGAATGGATGTTTGCAGCTGGGTAGAGATTAAAGCAGATTGTAATGGATTAGACCAGGGATTAAATCAGCCTGTAATGGATACTGTGTTGAACTATTCCATTTCTGTTCTTGGATATAGACTGTGCAAATGTAGGGTTGTTAACTGACATCCTCGCTGTCACCACGTCATGCAAGAGCCCAGGTTTTGAAGCAAACCTGATATTCCTGCAATAGGGATGGTACAAACTGGAAAAGCCCCTTTTCTGAGCTGGTGATGGGCACGCAGTTCGCGAATTGTGCAGGAGATGGGGGTGTTGCTCATGTTACCTTTGTCTTCTAGGAAAGAAGAGGGATTAGAGAGCACTCCGGCTTCTCTCTTTGGCACTGAGGCTGCTGCTAAGGGCCGGGAGATCCGGAGCAGGGAGGTTTTAACAGACAGTCTCATCAGTGGGACTTCAGCTGTGCGTCCTATTATTATCAGTAATAAGCAGGCACTGATGGAGGGTTTTTAGGATTTTCTTTAGAAACGCCAGCCCTTCCTGTGGGTATCTGTCTGAGAAATGAGGGCCTGGAGGTAATACAGTATGAACTGAATGTCTAGGATTGTCCTTGAGTGTGGTAGGTGTGGGTGATACTCACAGAGAGTGATTTTAGTTGCAAGAAACAGCTCCTCAGTCTGCAGGGTAGGAGAGACCTGCTATTGGAGTGGTGAAAGTACTGCCCCTAAAGAAAGTGCTGGTGAACACACCTGTGCATGAAGCCCATCAAATTCTGTGCCATGTCCAGCACAGCTGGGCTCTTGCGGTGACAAAGAGCGATGTCGTGGAGATGAAGCAATGCCTTGAGCTGTGCACAAGGCAGGCAGGGTATGGGCAGAGGAAATGTATCCACAAGTCCTGTCTTGGTGCGGGTGAGCTTTGGTCATGAAGTCAGGGGTGATGCTGCACAAATGAGTGGCTGAACCAAGTGTGAACAAGGACTTAAACAGTGACCAGCAAAAGGTAAATTGGACTGGGTGGACTGCACAATGGCTAAGCAGTGGCAATTGCTAGCCCCACAGCGGCTTTTACATTGTGGTGACAGGGGTTCTGGACATGCTGAGATCTTCAGGAGAGCAGCTCCTGCTGGGTCCAGAGGGACTGGAGAAACTTTAATCATAATGTAAGGAGAAGTTCTGCGTGTCACAGCTGCAGCCTTACTGTAGGAGGATGACATTAGGTGGGCAGTGCATCCCTTCACAGCACGTAGCAACGGCAAGATCCAGGGGTGGCAAGCGTACGGCTGATGCCACGTGCCTGGGGACACTGTTCTTGCAGCAGTCGATCTAAGGGAGACTGTTGGGGTCCATCCTGTTCCCCCGTACCGTATGTTCCTTTACAAGCAGCAGGAGGGCACAGTCTCGGGGCTGGCCTGGCTCCGTGCCTGCAGGGCAGCCCCTGCCACAGGTGTGTGTAACTTGTGCAATCCCCTCGCCCCAGGTTTGATGGATCAGCTCTGGCTGAGGCCCACGTCACCGCTCCCACACAAATGAAATGTCATCTCCTAAACATTTTGGCAGCGTAGTTTGAAAAGGAGCCGGTTCCAAGCCAGAAATAACATCCGTTGGGTTGGGGGCGGGTGATTTGCTTCCCCTGCCCCCACCTCCCACTTTCCCTCCCTGCCTCGGCATTTGCGGCTCACAGGCAGGGCCGTGCCCGTGGGTAGACGTGCTCCCCGCCCCCCCCCCGGAGCTGTTGGCGCTTTCTCTGGACACCGGCTCAGGCCCCGGACCCTCTTGCCACTCCTGCAGGACAGCCATTTAGCGGCAGCTCCCACCGCCTGCAGCAGCCGGCGGTGCTGGCAGCCCCGCTCCCCGCCTCCGGCCGGCTTCTGGCTCTCGGCGGCGGCAGGGGGCTGGCAC
>JAVJGI010000065.1:22254096-22278055 GCA_035590275.1 Ibycter americanus | reverse complement strand
CGGCCGGAGCCTCCTGCTTTGCGGGGGGGAGACCGCGGCTCCCCGCTCCGCCTGTCCCGTGTGCCGCGCAGCTGGGTCCCCTTTCCCTCCGTCTCTTCGTGTGTAACGCACAGCTCGGCACGCCTCGCTGCCTCCGTGCCGGGGGGCGAGTGATGCGCGGCGGTGGTGGGAAAGCCCTCCTGCTCCCCGCTCTGCGTGCAGGCGCCGGGAGAGATCCCATTAATTCATTAAGGGCTGGAAAGCCCCACAGCACGTTAAGGGGCTCTGAGAGGAGGCAGGTAGTGCCAGCGCAGTGAAAAGTTTATCAAAAATCGATGGCATCACATGCCTTTTCCCTGAAGTCAATCGATAACGAGTCGTTGAGGTGTCCCCGAAAGCCTGTGGGACCGTGTGTGCGTGTGTGATGTCCCAAAAGCCCCCACGCCATCGTGCCGTGGTAGTGCAGGGCCCTCCCTCGCACCCTGCTTTGCAACGCCCGGCAGATGGCTGCGGACAGAACTTCAACTTTCTTTTCGCTTGGTATCAGAAATACTATTTCCACGCTGATGTGAAGTCAGAGAACAGGTGTAATTTAAAGGGCTCCAGGAAACCTTTACGCCTGGCGAAAATATTCCCGTTATTCTGATTATTATAGATTGTCACTGCCTTGAAAATGCTTCTTTTATTGTTTTGCCACTATTGGAGATGGGCATAAAGCAATTAATGGCATAAAACGGATCGGCTGGATTTTCAGTAGCCATTAAAAAGCAAATTGTCTGTCTATCTAACTATGCACCAGCTATAGTTTCATAATGTACAATTCAACCACCTCTGCTTTTTTGACTGGAAGTTTTTTTCCTCTATTTATTTTTCCTTAGGCAATAATTCTGACAGCAATGTAGATGTTACTTTGATTTAACCAATTTTTAAAGGTAGTTGTGTTTGCCAGACATGAATTCCACTCTCATTAAAGATGAAAGCAAACATTCAGGAGAAAACAGCTGCATGTTATGTTTTGGCACAATACTTACCTCTAGGATTATTTATTTTTAATATAACGCGGCATGGAAAAAACCCTATATGCCCTCTCTTTTGTTTCATTTTGGTGCTGAAGCAAGGGGTGTTGAGCAAAAGGAGCTAAAATCCCCCTCCATCCCTTCCCAGGATGGATTTCCAATAGTTTTGACTATTTCTGGTTAAAGTAGCAGAGAAAACTAATTCTGTAGGCATTTGCAGGGAAAAGAAAGGTTATTTTCTCTAAAGCACAGGTCAGAAAGTGATTTTCACAGAATTCTCCCTCCTGCCTTGGTTTCTTTTACAGGAATATGCCATTTAAATAACTAGTTTCTTTTATTCTTTAACTCCAGGTGATCGAGGAGGTTAATAAAGGAGAGTGTCTTGATTGTTCATGACTTTCCATTAAGATTTTACACCTCAAGATACCACGCATAGAAATCTTCCAACTCAAAAGCACAAGCAAAAGCAGAAGACTGGTGTTTATTGGCAGTGTGGTGTTTGTAGGAAGGAAAAGCAAGCATGTTAATAAACACCAGCATTATCTTTCTGTGATTTTTCTAATACGAGGTTTAGCATCTGGACGATTTTTCTCTCCTGTCCCTTGGAGAAAACACATTGAATTTAGTGATTAACTGGATTATTTTTTTTTAAACAGTGTAGAGGGAAAGTTAAATGCTTGAAGCCGGGTCCTTTCATTTATTAGCAGAGAAGGCTGAATCCAATGCCCGTTTTTCTGCTGCAGTTCAGTTTTTACCTAATTCTACTGTTGGGGTGTCTGTGGCACAGGAGCATCATGCTATTTGCCCAAGGTCACTCAGGGAAACGGTGTGGCTGCTTTTGCCAGCCACACTGGTTCCCAGTCACTCACCTCAAAGCATATATTTTCTTAGGTCACAGTAGACATAAAGCAGCAGGAAGGTGTATTGAAAATGGACAAAAGATATTAACTCATGTGTCATGATTGTGCCAGATCACCTAGGGGAGCAGGTAGGACATGTCTGTATGCTACTGTTTCCAGGCTACCAAAGCAGCAAAGAGGCATACAGCTTGCTTTTACCAATTCCCTGTTAGTCAATCGGACTTCAAAACCTGAGTTTTTGTCACTCAGGATTTATTAAAAACATGGTCAATCAAATTTGATGCAATGAAACAGTATATTTCAAATCAGATGTTAGTGCTGGGGGATTCCTAACAACTGGATGGATTTGCAAAGAAGAGAAAAGCATGGTAATAAAAAAATGTGGTTGTTGTTTTTTTTTTTAATGGGACGTATAGATCTACAGACACTCCACAGAAGGGAGATCTTTGCAGCTGCTGCATGTCCTGTTACCTAGAATGTTAAAACCTCCTGTGGGTTTTTTTCATTATTTTAAGAGCAAATCCTCCTTCCTCTCCTATTCCCCTTTTCTCCCACATCCCTCAAATCTCAATTTAACTTGTTAAAAAACAATCCCTTCCGGGCAACAAACTTTTGTTTTCTCCATTTGCAGATAGCAAGGTCAGGGTTAGGATAGAGACAAAAGGCTGGTGAGATCGGGGAATTTGGTTTCTCTGCTTTGTCCTGCCCAGAGGCTTTTTCTGTGACCTCAGGAAAGACAATTAACCTCTCTGGATCTCCTCTTCCATGTTAAATGAGGATAGTACTACTTAGCTACCACAAAGTGGTGGTGTGGAGCAGAATTCATTTCTGCTTTGTACAATACCTGAAGATCTTCAAGTAGAAATTGTTAGGAAAATGCAAAAATACTATTCTGTGTAGAAATCAGGTTTGTGTTCTCTGTGTTCTTGGGAAGGGGACTTGGCTTAATTCAGTGGGTCTGATATTAGAAAAAGGAGACTTGTACTTTGGTGTCAGGTATCAGTCTGCCCTAAAAGAAACATTTATTGAGAGAGGTCATTGAAGCTCTTGAGGGACCTGGTGGAGATCAGATGGAATGTTTTCTTCCTAAGGTCTTTCTGAAGGAAGGAGAATTTTTAGCGAAAACTACTATTATTCCCAGAAGATCTGCAAGCCGTTCTTTTTTCAAAGCCATTCCTCTCTGAACACACACTGTACAAGCGTGCCATTCGGTGAGCAGTTGTATCCTCTGCACTTGTTCCCCCTCTCTCTAGATGGTTATGTTATTGCATGAAATTTTTCCTCGTTCTGCTCACCAGATGCTCTCTCCAACCTTCCTGTGAAGATGATCTGTTTCCTTAGATTATTTTTTTCTTCCTTCCTCTCTCCCTGATTTCTAGGATAAGGACCTGCAAAAATAAGTAGCAGCACCTTTGATGCTGTTACAGCTTTAAATCTTGCTATCTTGTTTCTTGACAATAGTTTTTTCAGAGATTTCAATAAGTTACAGTAGATAAAACACACTTACTCAGATAGCTCTCCTGATACAATCACTAGTGGAATGGTAAATGGGGACTGTTGTCATTAGGTTTCAGAGTTGTCACTCTGATGAATGTAGCTGGTTATAGGAAATACTTAATTCTGTCCATGCTTTTTCCATGATGGAAGTACTACAAATTCTGTGGTGGTGCGTGTGGGTTTTTTTCCTGGTATAATAAGCAAAGATGCACATTTTTAGCTTTCTTTTTACCTCTAGAAGACACTTTTAATTCATTGTCTATGGAAAGGCCTTGGCTTATGATCATTGTGTGCTTTAGCTATCCCATGCCTTTCTGGTAACCAGAGGCAGACTTCAGATGTAAAGATGAGAAAATGCACACAGTAAGAGCAGAAGAGGGCATTTGACTAAGGCATATGCAAATCTGCAGACTGCTTCAGCCAGGCCAAGTTCCCGTGTGATCCTAGGGGTTGGATTTTCCTTAGTGTGGGAAAAATGTCAGCAGTGCGTATTTTTATCTCAGGGCAGTGCATCAGTGCAGAAGATAAACCTGGAGAAAGTATAGTGTGACTAAGTAGTATGTCTGCTACTTGTGCAGACCACGCAGTTGCATTGATGCTTATGGTATGATCAGGCTCTGAGAGTTGGGGAAGGCAGGGTAAGAGCTGGTGGGAGACTGAACTGAGACCTTGTTTTATCTTGTCAGCCATGCTACGCTGTTTTGTCCAGAGGTCCAGTCAGCCTGTGGCTGTCATCTCTAGGGTTAACGTGGTTGCGAGATTCACTCCGAGACTGGGAATATGAGATGTCTTTGGGACAAGGCTCTGTTAAAGAGGAGACTAACAGTACTATGGTATCCTACAGCCACCTGAAGTAGAGTTAGAAGATGCAGCTTTTCGTAGTGGTTGAGGAGGAACTAACATGTGGCAACAGCCACAACATATATCAGGTGGGACATTAGGAGGAGTTTCTTCTCAAAGAAACTGGAGCATCAAGGCATCAGAAAGTTTTGGGAATCTCTGGCTTTGGAAATTTTCAATACTCACATAGACGTGATCTGATGGTAACAACCCTGCTCTGAGTGGGCTTCTGTGATTCTTTTCCTCCTGCTAGCACTGATGCTCTTCCTTTACCCTGCGCGAGCTCTGAGGCTGGCAGTGAAAAGCAGGTTGTACAAGTTCTTGCGCTGAAGCCTGTCTCTTCCGGGAATGATTCTTCTGAATGCTCTTGGCACTGTTCTGGTGTGATCTGCTAATGTACTGGTGGTTTGATGCTGAGACATTACTCACTCCCATGGCGAATTACAGGCTGGGGAGGCTGATGGGCTTGCTGTGTGCCAGGTAGTTTTTCATTAAGATGCCTAGCAATGCAGTGTGTGATGGGCAGAGTGAGATGGGCAATATTTGCAATTCCAAATAGTCTGCTATGCTTGGAAGAGAGGAATGGGAGAAAATGAATCTTTAGGCAGGCAATACTGCATTTAGTTGTCAGCCATGGGTAACTATTTCAACAGTCCAGTTGGATTTCAGTCTAAAATTTTTACTCCTAGAGCGCAAAATGATGTCAGAGCAACCGTATTAATTGCACTGCATTTGATAGATATTTTAATTGCTATTCTAGATGGTTTCTTTCTCAAATGGCTTTTGGCTAGGTTGTGGTTTTGTTGCCATTGAAGGTGGGCCAGCTGTGTCGCAATGCCTTGATGCATTTCCACTTTTCTGCTACCTTTAGCAATGAAGTTTGCCACTGAAGTCCTTCCCCAGGACTTTGCCAACCCATTTTTAATTAATATTCAAACAGAAGATTGAGAAATGAAAATGAAACTCTTGCATGACAATTGCTTTTATGGTTGTGTTGAGTCAGTAGAGCAGGAAGAAGGCGTCTGGAAAATATTTTTCGGGTTATTTCTCTCCAGACTGGTTTCATTGCAAAGGCAGGTCAATGTCCAGTGGACGCGCCTTGATGTTGCTTGTCGATCCCGTGAAGCTGGCAGATTCCCCGGGCCATTACCCTGCCTAGCGCAGCAAGCTGTCGATGTTACTGAGGCTCAGAGCTCAGTAACAGAAATGCTTCTGTTCTAGGTGCCTGTCAGCAGTTTCGCTTCAGGCCTCAGTGCTCGGACTTTTTCATGATCAGGGATGAGGCCTAGGATTTGTGGCTGAGCTTTCACCGTTGATTTAAATGCAAGCAGAAACAGCTATGCGATTCTTTAATTAATTTTTTTTATGGAAAACATCCACCCAATTAGATGACAAAGTATTTTGAAAATGGTTTTGAGCAGATAATTGATGTAAGGCAGGAGACATTTTTCCCAAAAGGGAAGTGAGATGAGACAATATTTTCTTAAATTCAAGGCGGTGGGCAGATGACACTTTCTGAGAGCGCTCAAATTTATAACTGGATTCGTAGTAGACATTTTAGAAAAAATATGAAAGCAGTGTCATCCGACGGGCAAAGCACAGGTTAAGGAGCAAAGATTTTTAATGTTGGTTGTACTAAAGGATACTGGAAGCCAGTCTTGCAAACGGTAAAGCATTTACTTAGGTCATACCATAGCATCATGCTCCTTAAGCTCCCTGGATGTCTGTGGATAGAATGGAGGAGAGCAGGACATGCTTACTGGAGTTAGTACTCTCTTACAAATCCAGATTCATTTCAGGATTGAAGGCCAAGCCTGAGCTCATGGTTGGGATTGTTCTAGGACAATTGCACGGAACCTGCCAGTTACGGAGTTAAGGCTTGGGATCGGCTGGGATCCAGTCCAGTTTATCTTCCAGTGAGAATCTGTGTTTGAAGGTGTGCAGTCCAACCTGCCTCTAATCAAGACAGTAAATTAAATGTATTCCTTGAGAAATATTGAATGCTGTAAATGCAGAAAGTCCCAGAAGCAGCAAAGTATTTGGTTGGATCCTTAGTGTAAATTGATGTAGGGACTGATCTAGGTCAGTTTACTGTAGTTGAGAATTCAACCTGCAGTACCCTATAGCATTGAAAAGTGCAAGGTAGGAATGAAAAAATGAGTATAGAGGGGAGGAAACATGGGGCAGTACAGCAAGGAGACCTGTGGGCACTTTACATTCTCTGAGTTACAGCCACAGGGCTGGGGGTGGATGAGCTTCCTTCTCTCTTCTGCACAGCCCTTCCCTCTCTCTTGCTTGGCTCTGGGAGGTGGGAGTTGGACCCACACAGTAAGTCATGCTGGAGACTGATCCAGTGATGTACTCAGCAGAGTCAAAAAGGAATTTTAAGCTGAAATAACCCTTAGATGGAAAATATTGCTTTGCTGAAGCCACCCCTTTGTATGCAAGTTTCTTGGTTTGCTTCAGCTCCCTGCTGGAATCCAAGGCAAACAAATTCCCAAATCCTAACTTCCCCTTCATGTCCAGGGAAAACTGCAGCATCGTTGTTAACGTTTCCTCTATGCAAAGAGAAGGGCATGGCAGTGTTTCCTTTCCTGCCTTTATGGGGTGTTGTGAGGCTGAGGGAACTGAATAAAGTTTGCTGCACATTTGAAGAGCGCGGCTGTGCGGGTGTTAAATACATTTGATAAATAATCTGCTATGGCATTTTCAGAGTCGGTTCCCAGCCCTCGTGGCCAGCAGAGTCCCAGCACAGAATAAAAATCAGAAAAGTTGGATGCTGAATAATCAGACCTCTCTTTTATGTACTCCCTCTCAGTCCTGAAGGAGACCTGACCGCTCTCCCGCTGAAGTGACGGCAAAGCCCCCTTGCCCATGGAGCTCCCTGACACGCAGGCTGTCATGATGCTTTCTCCCCTTCGTATTCTGATAAGCGATACGAGCGCTGGCCAGGCAGGTCTGCAGAGCACTCCAGGGCCTCTGTGCCCAGAATAGCATCACTTCTAATGAGCTCCAGCGCGGTTCGGACCCCCTGGGGTGCAGGCTGTGGGAGAGGCTGCGAGAAGCGGGGCTGGGCGCTAGAGGGAGCGTGGGCATTTGCTATGGGAAGGGAAGCACTGCAGCGGGGGCGGGGGGCGCTGGGGCCTGGGAGATGCGCGCTGGAAAGGCAGACGCTGCTGAAATATTGATATGAAACCCGCCTGGAGTCACTGACTGTGTGAAACTCCCGCTGTCTGGGGTTCCCTCTGCGAGAGAGGAAAATAGTCTTGGCATGCGCTTGGCCGCCGCAAAACGCCTCACCCCCGCGCTGCCTCCCTTGGGGTCGTCTCTCGTTGCTGCCAGCTTTGTCCTGGAGGTGGGAGTCCCGGTGCCGGGGTCTCTCGCCTGCTCCAGCCTGAGTGATGGGGCCTGTAAACCCACCAGCAGCTGCCGGCAGTGCAGAAGGGGCGATGTTAACCTTTGGGGTGCCAGGGAGCAGCAATCCGAGCCCTGGCCTGGAGACTGAAGCAGTGCTACTCCCTATTGCCCCGCCTGCTGTGCCCCATTTTGTCTCCGGGACTAGCCCCCCAGCACGGCTGTTGACAGACCCACTTTGCTGCCCACCTTCTCCCCCCTACAGCAGTTCCAGCTGGCGGGGGAGGGCAGGGGAGCTGCGCTTTGTTGCCTCTCCCGGCTGCCTGGGCTGCCAAGGACAGGCTTGTCCTGACAGGTCCCTGCCATGTGGGACTCTGCAATATTTTGACCAAGTTTTGAGGATGATGCGCAGGTCTTAGCCTTTCGGTTCCTCTCTCCTTTCCTTTCTTGTGAGTGTGGTGGCACAGAAGGGACTGGAATTCAGCCCAGCCACTGCATGGCGGGACAAAATAACCTTTCTTCCTGGGAAAAGTGGTTGCACAGTGGTTGCACTTACTGGCTTCCTTGGGACTGAAACGGATGTTTGGGACTTGGAAAAATGAGGACAGAGCCACTGCAAACTGCTTAGGTTAGTGGTGGGTTAAAGGCCTTGGGATCCTAAAAGCAGCTGCTTTGGCACTGTGTCAGACACTGTGCCCATCTGTGATGCTGTGCCCATCAGTGACTCGTGGGTACCACTGCTACGTTTTCAGTGCAGTGATGCTGCTGGTACGCTCTGGAAACGCGCTGAGTCGCTTCTGGGGGGTTAGTAGAGGGCTCCAGCGAGGGGTTAGGGAGCGGAAGGCTTGAGCGCAGAGCTCCTCTTGACTTTCAAGGCAGGGAGAAAAGGACAGCTGAGTTCAGATGTGCTTCCTTGGTGTGCCAGAGGCCAGCAGGCCGTGCATGCAGGTTGTCTTCATGATTTTTGGACTTGCCGTTGTGCCTAATGGGAGTGTGTGTTGCCGCGTGCCTTGGCTTCCCTATCTACAGGGAAGAGTTAACTCACATGCAGGGCTGTTCCTGAGGCTTAAAATGGATGGATATTTGCGAAAGCTGTTGGGTGGAAGAGAATGTATAAAACATGGTTATTTAGCTCTTGCCAAAAGCGCTTTAGGACCTCATGGGTGCAGGGAGGAAGGAGTGGGAGCTCTAATTGGTTGTTAGATTTTCCCTGTGGTTTGTGCCTGATTGGAAAATCCCTCCTAGCTGTGATCAATACAGAATCACAGAATGGCTGGTGTTGGAAGGGACCACTGGAGATCATCTAGTGCAGACAAACAGGGCTGCCTGTCTGCAGTCCTTACTTGCCTTGTCAGGTGGCTGGGGGAAATTCTTTCTGCACAGGGTAGGGGGGTGGATGACTGTGTATTTGTGGGCATTTCTCTGTTCTCGGCTTCCTGTCCTTTACCACTGAACCCAGCCAATTTTGTGCTAATTTTTGTACAGCATAACAGACATGACGGTACTTACAAAGCTCTTATGCTGCCTACTTCAGCTGTGTATTTCAAAGGTCACTAAAAGGAAGGGTGGTAGTGTTAGGTTTTTTTGGTTTTGTTTTTTGTTTGGTTTGGGTTTTTTTAGAACCTGAGGCATGCAAGAAGCGAATGATCTGTGCTGGATTGTGCTGCTGATCAGAACTACAGTTAGAACATGAGTTTTCTGACTCCTGTCCCTTTTTGATATGGCTTAATAACAAAGAACTTATTTTCATCTGCCACAGCTCAGATGCTGGGTGTATTTTATTTTTAGATGAGATTGCATGAAAGAAAGGAAAAACAGGTGAGAAGAGAAGCTAAGAGGGTGAAGAACAGGACTCTCATTAATAATAGAAATGTGGAACATGCTCAGCTAAAATCATTAACAGATTGATCAAGTTAATGCACTGCAAAGTTCTGGCTGAAAGTGATTTAAGAGCATCTTTATCTGCTGTTGTAATCCCTTTACCAGCATGACTTTCCAGGTAGTTATTTCAGATTGCAACTCCTTTTCAGCTGGATGAGGATTTTGACATGGTGAAACTGTGGGAGCTGTGAATTTGTGCTTCCATTGGAAACAGAGAGACAGGAAAGGGGTCACATGGGAACTGGCTCTGAATTATGCAGCTTGTTTGTAATGGGCTGGAACAACTTAGCATGATTCATAGCAGGGCACATGCAGGTCTGTGTGCCTGTCTGTGCCATCTTGTAATGGGATAATGTAGTAGGATGCAAAGTTCAAGGGTCTTGTTAACTTTTGGAATCATTAAGGTGGCTTCCCCACCCTTTGTATTACACTTCACGACCCAAGGGAAAAAGTCTCTGCCCCATCCCAGGTGCAGGTGAAGGACTCTTGTGTGAGTTGGGGCAATTAAGTCTTCCTCCTGTCCTCTTGGATGGGGCCTGGGCTGGGTCTCCCCACGTCAGTCTTCTGCAAGGTGGAGGGCTGTGGCAGTATGTGCAGGGTAATGTCCTTGTTTTGCCACCCACAGTGTCTTTCTAGCTTTGTTCCCAATCAGTAAAATGTTGGTAGCACTTGACACTATAGTGGGAGTGTGGATGGGGGTGCAGAAGGGTGTCTGGGGCTGGGGCCCTGCACTCCTGGGCATACCTACCATCTGCACTGGCATGAACTCTGGGTTAGCAGTGGGTTTTGCTTCTGTTTGGGTATCAAAAGCCTGGTGTAAGGCATGAGGCTGGTGAGCCTGCATGTAAAGGAGCGTGGTGACCTTGTGCATGGGAAGCCTTGCTCGACAGTATGTGGTGGGAGAGGCAGGCAGGCAGACCTGCATATCAGGCAGGAGGTCTCTGAAAACCACATTTGCTATCTGGCCTGAAAACAGGCTTGCCTATAAGATGGTGAGAGTGTAAACCAATATGATAGCCATGCTACTTGAGAAGACAGTTATTTTAGAAGAGAGAGAATCATTATCCAAGCGTACTTTGGCAACTATTGGAGCAACACCAGGAGAAAGCCCCATGCAGTCACGGTGGCCGTATCAGGTGTTGCAGAGATATGATAGAGCTGGTTCAACTATCATTGGCCAGACTTTTCTGGGTAGCTGAGCCTTAAACAGAAGTGCTTTCAGAAAAGTGTGGGATATGGAATGTGGCAGAGAAAGCTCTGGCTGAGGCACCCCACCAGATTATGATTTCTGCTGAGTGTTTTTGTGGCTCTGCCCCAGCAGCTGCCCCGAACGCTTATCTGTCCTGCGAGAGCTGTCTGCTCTCTGAAGGATCGGAAAATGAGTAAAATGCCTGGTTGTTTTGCTAAGCAACAGAAGTCAGCCATCACTTGTCACTTAACTGTTCGCCCTTCCAGGACTCTTCTGTCTCTCAACATTTTCTTTCTCCTCTGCCATGATCCCTCATGCTGCTGCCTGTTTGGAGCATCGCAGGTGCGCTGGGGGCTGGCTGTGGTCGAGGCACTGATCAGTGGGAGCCCTGACAGCTGTGAGAATGGACACTTGGGTGGCTTACGGTTCAGGCTGGATACTATTTGGGGACCTGCTCCTTCACTCAGCTGAACCTGGAGGAGCTCTGTACCTCTGTAGACCTCTTTCCCCCGTTGAACTCAGTTCGATCTGGTCAGCAGGTTCCACAGTTACCCCTCCCAGACTGGCTCACAGACAGCATGGTCTGTTGCCTCCAAAGCTGAAACTTTGTTTCTTTTTGAAGGCAACTTAAAACGAAGCTACAGCATCAGCACTGAGGAAGCCTTAGTTCACTGAATGAAGAGTGTTCACCATTGTTTTTGCTAGCCTGCCTGGGAACTCTGTTCCTTTAATCAAAAGGCAACATCACTGCTAGTGTAGTGTTCTCGGTTTGCTTGTACTGCATCTCTTTGTTGCAGGCTCAATTCTACCCTCCCTTGCTTTTAATTAATTTAAGATTATCTTCATTACTTGTTCCTAGCTCATATTCTACAAGTAACAAAGCCTGCCTTTCTGGGTTGCACTGAAGTTTTGGTCTGGTGACTCTTAGCTTTCCATGTGCTTTTTTTAATATATTTTTATTATTATTTTTAAGGTTGTTTTTTTTTTTTTTTATTTGTGCTTCCTGTAGTGCTACTGGAAACAGGTGATAATCTGGATTGGAGAGAAGGTGTCTTGGAGAAAACTCACAGAAAGGGGAATGATGTAGGTCTAACTCCAGCACTGAAGAATGAGATCGAATGTTAAATGGTAAAATAAAATATTGGATCATTTCAGAATGCTACATCTGCTGTAAAATGAGAAATTCTTGTCTTATTCCCCAAAGACAAAGGTTAACAGTCATGGAAGTTGCTGACTGGTGGGGGCTCTTCTCAGGCGGGGGCTTGAATGAGCTGCAGAGGTTTCTTTATGTGCTCATCCTAGTGGAGACAAGGGTGAGAGGCAAGAGCTGATCCGTGGAACATGTGAGGGCACGGGAGTGAGCTGATATGCGTGTGAAAGCATGCGGTGCTGTTTCTGTTTGGCAGGTCATGGGGAACCACCTTGTCTAATGCTGTGCATTCTTACCTGTAAGAATTGCCTGTAACGTTTATTGCCATTGGTAGCAAACATGTTTATGAGTACAAAACTTGCTATACCTGTGTTTATCACAATCAGCTGCATTGTGGGCACCTGTGAGGAGGATGGGAAGGGACGGGACAGTGGAGCTTTCTGGGCTTTTTACATCTTTTAAAATCCCATTTCAATCACTGTGTGCTTATGAAAAATATGTTTTAGAAATGTAGAAGATACTATGTCAGTGTTTACATTTGTGTAAGGATACGTGACCTGATAACTATAGAAATAGGTACATAACTATTTAACTAGATAAAATACAAGTACCATGCAACCAGAGATGGCTTGGGACTGTAGTCTGATTCTGCCTGCTTTTCCTCCGTTCCCTCTACACCCTCCTGCTGTAGCTCATGTGTCCTAATCCCTTTATATGGGATTGCAGGTCCCTTCCTTCTCCTTCCCTTGCTGTGGCCTTTGGACAGTGGCAGTGACTCATACAGCCTCTGGTATGAGTCAAGAGTGAAGATTTTTTCTGTGCCTGGCATAGCTGGATCTTAGCAGCCCTCAGTTATAAACCAAGTTCCTTGAGTTGAACATGGTTGTTCATGTGCTGAATTTTGAGCTCTCATAAAGCATGTGTCTCCCCTGGGGTTAGTTCTTCTCTGCTCTCAACTGCAGGTCTAACTGATCGGGAGATGTGAAGGTATGGTAGCAAGGTGGAAAAGAGCTGGCAAGTAGCTGGGGTCTGTCATTGCTAAAAGCATTTTTTCAGAAAATGCCTGTGGTATTGTAGGGTTTTGAGAGATAAGTAGAAAACTGTGCTTAATGGTAAGCACTTGGGAACAACAAAGGCTTCCCCCCTCCACCAGGTGTATGTACAGTACATTGCACAAATCTTGTGTCTTTAAAGGATGCTGTATGTAATATGGATGGCATAACCTTGCTGTTCGTTTCTGCCTGCATATGTGGAATTTGAACTCCCTGAAGAGGAGCCAGGATGGGCATTCCCTGCCAGCCTGTTCCTACAGATCACAGATGATCAGCTGTGTTGGGGAAGACATGGCCTTTTCTGTTGTTTCTGTCTTTTTGACACCGGCCTGTGCTAGTCTCTGGGGTGGTGCACTGGTCAGTTTTTGCTCACTTTCTACGTCCTGAATGTGGGGTGAGAAGATGTTTTGCTTCTGCGTGATTGTCCCTCCCCTCTGGTGAATTCTTGCTGACAGACAGTGCTGGCTACAGGGAAGCTGGTAGCTATTTCAGGTTCATTCTTTATTTAAATGCTCTCCCTCCAGAGGCAGACTTGCGCTTGGCTTGTACTGGTGCATTTTCCTTGTGCCTCCTTCTGCTGTGGCAGCTCCTGCTTGGGGCAGGGACAGAGGATGAACCTAATGGAAGGAATTAGCACCAGAAGAAAAAAAGAATGGTCCCCTGAGCAAGGCATGCACAACTACTGGGAATTTAAGCAATGTTTTGATGCTATGCTAGGTCTAACTTCCACCTGGAGAGAAGGGAGGAAAGCATTTATTTGGAGTCAGTGTGCAAGTGTCTGGGACATGGTCGACTCAGGTTAGGTGTGCCATGGCTGAATGGTATTTGCAGTTGTCTATGGTAAGAACTGGGCAGAGAAATGCTTTCAGGAGACATTTCTCCTACCTATTTAGGTTGATAGAGTTGAATGCGTCATTCTCACCTGCCAGGGTGCGTAAATTGCTGTCATGCAAGCTAAAGCTTTAGACTACTGGTTAAATGGTCTGTCTTGCATTTAACTGAAGGGAGAGGAAGGATGTCAGTAAATACATATTATCCTTTCAAGGGGTACTGTTCAGCTGATGTTCATGGTCTGAAATCCACTCTTGTTTATGGTGATTTTATGCTGGTGTTGCTCCAATAGAGCTGGATTTATACTGGTGTGAATGGGACCCTAATGTGAATATCTCTGTGTGCAGCCTCAGTTTTGCTAGTGTGCATCTTTATGTATCTCCTTGGCTTTATGCCCCTTGACGTTCTTTGTTTTGTTTTGTTTTGGGTTTTGGTTTGGTTTTTTTGGTGGGTTTTTTGGGGGTTTTGTTTTGTTTTTGTTCTTGTGTTTTCTTTTCTGTTGTCCTGAGCTTGGGACAGTGGAAATGAGTTGTCTGATTGTGGAGAACATGACTAAGTCTGCAACTTGAGAAGACTGAGGTGTTGTCACAGTTTGGGCAAGTATCTCTCTCCCTGTCTTGCATTGGTGGGAAACTTGGATGTTCAAGTGCAAATTTGCTGGAGTGCACTAATGTGTGCTTCTCTAGCTGGCATTAGCAATGCAAACGTTGATGTTCATTGGCTACCAGTGATTTGGACACTTTAGCATGAGAACGGCTGTGTTGGACTTGCCAAGTCTCTGTTCTTCTTGGAGTATTTCTAATGAAAACCTCAGTGTGAAAATATATCCTAAATGCTAGTGTGCTGGTTCTGAGAAAAGGTGGGTGTTCATTCCTCGTGCACATGGTATCTCTCAACGTCTTTCAGGCAACTGTGTGCTTTCAGTTCACTGCTTTGCTAAGTATCCTCGCTGCTTGTGAGGAGCTGTTGTTTTGAGAGGTCTCAGCCACCTTCCTGAATGGAAGTTGGAGGGACAGAACACTTTGTAATAAACTAGCAAACTAGACTTTTGAAAATTGTGCTGTTCTGTAGCCTTGAGCTGGGATTGCAGACTCTTCTGCACTTGCTGGAGAAACAGCTGCTATGAGGAAATTTATTTATTTATTTTTTTTGGCGGGGTGGATAAATAGTATACAGACTTGGCCAGACAGCTGAAGTGCTGTGTGCAATCCTTTTGCCAGACTGGAAATGCTGTTCTGGATCCTCACACTTCTGCTTGGAGTAACTTGTCACTGAAACCCTTTGGTCTGTGTTACGCTTTCTCTTTAATGAAACTGCTGTGCTTGGTTTAAATCCTTGGTATTGTAAAATAAACTTGCCTTGATAAGGACCTTAGCTTGATGAAGAAATAGCTTCTGTCAAAGCAGCATGTTTTATTTCAAGGGCTTGTTTTTCATCTTCCTGATGCTGGAGTATGGGAACAATGATACCTTCAAAGCTGGTGGTGATACACTGATGAAGCGTCAGTAAGATAAGAATTAGACCTACGTGCCTTCTACTTCTCTGGCTGCTGGCAGGCGTCAACAGGATGGGATTAGGAAGCTTCTTCCACCTGCAAGGCTGTGCTTCAACCTGTGTTTCATAACAGACAGCAACCAGAAAAGCATTAATGGTATGATAAATCACCAAGTGTCATAAGCCATTGAGTTGTGTGGTGAAGCAGAGGGTTGTCTCTTGAAGGGGTTGAGTAATCCAGGAATACAGTCCTTTAGAAGTAGCTTTTACTGATGAGGAGGGCTTCAATTGCAAAATTCCACCAAGCAGTGTCCAAACAGCATGTCAAACAAAAATGAGGCTTCTTTAATGCCTTGATGGACACCATCCTGGCTTGTGGTGTGACGTGTTCTCTAGCTGCTTTGCCCATTGCCTGAGTTCTTAATTGCTTTTCCATGTTTCCATGTTGACTGAGCATCTCTAGTCATGCTATGCTGGTCCTTCACTGGTCCTGAGTTTAGGTTCCCTACTAGCTCAAGTCCTGCTGGCTTATCTCAGGATTGCAGCCAGTGCTTTATAGGGTCTTGGTGAAAGCCTAGAGAAATCATCTGGGCTTTGGCTCAGGAGTTAAGGCACCTTAGCTCTTGAGGCTGGATGACTTAAAGCGCAAATAGTCAGTCCAGTAAAGGTGGTATATTTATTAGAGCAAGTTCCCATTAACTCCTCTCCTTGACAGGTTAAATCTCTCTAGCTGTTCCTGTCTGTTGTCATACAAGATCTGACTCAAAGCCGGTGAATTCTTTGCGTTTCTATTGAGTTTAATGGGTTTTGGACATGTGCCCAAGAACATAAGATCAGATGTGCTGGATGGGACCAAAAGTCCATCTATTCCCAATGTCACATATCTGACATTGCTCAGTGACACAGCTGTATGTGGCATTCAAGTGTATCTGGCATATCTAGCATCTATCTGGAATCAAGCATCTGTAGTACTCAGAGCTCTGCAAATAACTTACGGCTCAGCTTGGTGTTTTTGAGTGTGTGTGGGGCGGCTGACAGAAGGGCAATAATTCGGGCTTAATTCCTAACCCCTATCTCCACCCTGACAGATCTCCCCAGATTCTGACTCAGATCAAACATAGACTGTCATTCTGATCTAAAAAAACCCCAAGAACCAGATAAAAACCCACATCTCCCTAATTTTTAAGGAATTGTTTAAAGGATTTTTTTAATAGAAAAGCTGAGATTTTTATTTTAAAAGGTTAAACAAAGCGTTTGTATTTATATACTTATGAAAGCAAATTCAGCACAATTTAGGAGAGATAAAACATGCTGGCCTTATTAAGTTGCTATTTTACTGTAAAAAAAGTTATGCTTGAAGATACTACCCGCTCTGATTTTCTGCAGTATGCTGTGTCTTGGTATAAAGTTGGTAAGAGAAGGTTGCAGTCTTCATGTGCTCTTGCTGGAGGAGAGCAAGGAGCTCCATTTATAAAAATAGAGGTTATAGTGTCTGATGCAGGCCCTACTAGTAAGATAGTATTGCTTTGTTTTAATTACAGGAATTACCTTGCTGATGTCAGCTTGTCAGTCAGCAGGGCAGATGTTTACATGCTGTTCTGGAGGTGGCCAGAAAGTAACAGTTACTTTAGAGTGGGTTTTTTTGTGTGGAAGAAATTTTTCAACTGAAAAATCCAAACTGAAAAGTATGTGTGTATGGTTTGTTTTTTAATGTGGGTTTGGTAATATTTTTTTCTAATAACAGCAGTTGAAAAACTAAAACAAAACTCCCTCTTCTCTGTCCTGGTTAGAAACTCATCAGGTTATGGCTGGGTAGGTTGGGAGGTTGGTGTATTCGAGAGTGGAGGGGGAGTTGCACTTCAGATCTAGATCACTTGGTCCTGTTTCTGAGATCCAAGAAAATATTTTTGGCAAATGCTTTCATGGTGCTTAAAGGGCTCTTTTGTTCTTTTTTTTTTTTTTACTCCAAAGTTAAGTTGAAACTGAAATGGAGTCATGAGTGCCTTTGGAGGCAATGGAGTAGAGCTCACACGCGCATTACTTGTACAGGATGGAGGAATATGTACGAGCTCATCTTTTAGCCTTTACATTAACCACTGACAATCTGTTTCCCTCTGTGCCTCAGTTTCCTCACCTGAGAGAGGAAACTGACCTCCTTTGCAAAGCTCTTTGAGATTGACTGTTGAAAATCACTGGATAAGTGCTGTTACCTATAGCTATTTGCAATTGAGGTTTGGTCTAAGATGCCTTTTCTTTCTCCTTCCCATGCAGAATTGGGCATTGGCCACTGTTCAAGTCAGGCAACAAATGCAAACTGTTCTATTGTATTTTTCCAATCTTAATTTTCTTGGATTGCAGGAAAAATTTTGCATAAACAGGAGTTTAAGAAAAGGAAAGGAAAGTTTAAAGGAAACAAAAGTTGTGAGACTTGTGGCCTGTTTGGTTGTGATCCCGTCAGTCTGCAGGAGGTTGTAGTCTAAGAGCTGCTGCACAGATGTTCCAATTCAATTTATGGTTTGCTTTTTGAAACATAATTTCATTTCTAAATGTGGAATGTGTATGGAGCTGGAGACTTGTCCTGGTGCTGGGAGGAGAGCCCTAGTCTGATTATTTAAAATGAATTAGTTCTGATGAAATATTTAGTCTTTAAACAACACATTTAGTACAGTGAATTGCATTTTATTTATTAATGGCTGTTGCAATGAGATTTGGAGAGGAGTTCTGCTAAAATGCACTGTTGTGATATTGAAAAATATAGTAATGGCTATAATATTTTGTTGAATTATTAATATCCACTGTGCCTACAGAACTACATAAGTGTCAGATTTCAAAATTGTTTTTATCCGAAGAGTGATATGTGGCCATTGTTTTGCTTTTTTGATACTTTTTCAAACATTTTTTTTCCTTTTAATTAAAGGGACAAAATGAAAGCAGGAAGGACAGTCAGATGTTGTCACTGTTTAACTCAACTCTTATTATCAAAGCACCTCCAGGAAATGTGTTGAAGATTATTTCTTCCTGCCAGAGCCAGGGCTTTTTGCAAAGACAGATTCGTTGTAGTGGAAAGATTGCAGTTAAAGGGAAAGGTGTGTGGGAAAGCCAGGCACAGGGCTGACCGAGACCACTGCTTCTTTAGCAAAACACCCTTATCTTACTGTTGCCTTCTCTACCGCCAGCTGGCTTATTTGTACACTTCATCCATCCCTTGGTGTGGTTATTGTTGAAGAAAGCCAGGGCACTTTTAATCTCTGTGGACCAGACTTTCTTCCATGAGTACAGATGCTAATCTGGCAAAGGTTTGGCTTCCAACCTGCAACTCTGCTCAGTTCAATTTGTGGCTGTGGCCCTGGGAGTGATGGCAAGCTCTGCCTGTGGGACCCCAGTGCCCACCTCGGGAGAGATGCTCCTTACCTGATTCATTCCACACAGTGCCCAGGGAGCTCCTGGATGTTGACTGACCCATGCTTGGTCTGGTGTGGCTGTGTGATGGCTTTGCCGTTGGTGTCCCCCCAGCACGGTTGTGTTCCATGCCAATGAACACTTTCAGACAAACTCAGGCCTGGTTTAGGGGACAGGGTAGCCCAGGGATGTTTCCTTTTGGCACCTTGTCTTGGGGAGAAAGGAAGTTTAGCCAGATGGAGGCAGACCCTGATGTGCCAGGTGGTCTCTGGACCAACAAATGGGCCCTGGCCTGTTTTGTTTTCTGTTATGAGCATAGCAAATGAAGAGCAAAAGCGCTATGGTGAAGGTGTCTCTTCATTTGAGCAATTGTTTTTCCACTATTCCCTTCAAATGGAGCAGAAGCTGTCTGAAGTCTCCCTGGACTTTATTTGCGGCCTGTAATACCAGTACAGGATGGTGAAGATGGGGGAATACACGAAAGATTTCCCTTATCACCTAAAACTACTGCTCTGGAAGCATCTAGTTAAGCCATTTGTCCAGTTCCCCCTTGCCTTCTGGTGTGACTTTCTTGGTTGCCAACAACTGGGAAAGTTTGCAAGGCATACTTGTTGATCACTGGCAAGCACTGTGTTCTCCTCCTCTTCTCAGCATCTTTCCTATTCTATTTAATTTTCCAACTGAAGCTGTCTGTCCAAAGGGAGTCTTTCTATCCTGAGGCGCTTTGACAGATCTAATTAATGAGTCTGCACCTGGACATGTTGTATTTGGCCTGGCTGGCTGAAGTTACCTTTCCCCATAGCAGCCCTCATGGTGCTGTGCTTTGTATTGGTGGCTAGGAAGGTGTTGATAATGCACCAGTGTTTTGGCTACCACTGAGCAGCGCCAGCACAGCATCAAGGCTGCCTCCACCCGCCCCACCAAGGCCAGTAGGCTGGGGGTGGGCAAGGTGTTGGGAGGCAATATAGCCAGAACACCTGACCCAAATTGACCAAAGAGATGTTCCATACCATACGGTAGTGTGCTCCGCAATACAAGCTAAGAGAAGGAAGGAGGAGGGGGCATTTGTTATTAAGGCATTTGCCTTCTGGAGCAACTGCTGTGTGTAGTGAGGCCCTGCTTCCCAGGAAGTGGCTGGACATTGCCTGCTGATGGGAAGCAAAGAATATATTTTAATTTTTTTTCCTTTGCTTCCACATGTGGCCTTTGCTTTTCTTTATTAAACTGCCTTTATCTTGACCTACAAGTTTTTTTATCTTATTTTCTTCCCCTTGTCCTGCTGAGGAGGGGAATGGTAGAACAGTTTGGTGGGCACCTGGTAGCCAACCAAGGGCAACCCATCACAGATGTACATAATACACATATAGGCCTTATTTGATAATAAATTAGAAACTCTTTGACAAGGAGATTCAAGTAGGAAGAAGGTAAAGTGCTGATAGCATTCTGGGCTTTATAGAGTACAGATCTGGAGGATAAACTCCTAGCTGCGTGTCTTAGAGTAGAAATCTTTATGGTGATCCAACAGGTTGCAGTAAACAACTTTGTCATGCCCAAAGTCACCTGGATTAGGATGACCAGCGTTCTTAACTTTAGGAGCCAAATGTCTGAATCTTTGTTCAGGAGCCAAAGGATATGGTTTGCAGAGAATTAATTGATGGGAGAGGTTGCTCTGGACTTCACCTGAGGACAGGGAATTTAATCACTTTTTGCAGACCCCACCATGGGATGAGGTTGAACTTTGTGTGCAACTCAGAGCTAATGAAGTCAAGAGAGTAATTCCTCAAAATCCACTAGGAGCTGGAGTACAGAACTTTCACTACAAATTATCGTGGGAGAAATCTTGGTGCTCATGCCCCTGTTTAACCCTGGAGATGTTTCTCTGATGGTGGCAAACGTGTGCCACAGCGACTGCACAGGTACTTGGATTTGTCTCATTGGCTTTGCAGAGTGTAATAATCTATTGTGAGGAAGAAAACCACTTCAACTCAGAGGCAAAACTTTACAGTAAACAAATTTTCACTTCTGTGCAGGGGTTTGTCAGAGAGAACTGATGGTAATAAATAGATTAATTAGATTATATAAAACTTCTACGTTTTAAATCCATCTGGACTATAAATAGACGGATCTATGCAGATGATGTGCTGAGTGAACACACCATCCTTGACCCCTCCATCTGCTCCAGGTAGCAAACACTTCCCTTTTGCTTATTTGCACCCTTTTTCCGGGTGCTTGTTGCTTATGTTTTGCCACCAGACGTTGGCAGCCTGCTTCTGCTTGTCAGAAGACAGATTTTGCTTATGACTGCAAGAGACAGTGATGTAATTGTGACCACCCAAGGCTTGGTCTGAAGCCTTGCTTCCTGGAAAAACTAACCAGGGGTTGGCTCATATTTCTTTAACTTTCACTTTTGCCGTAGTCTTAGGCTGTGAAATGTATTTATGTGGTGATTGTCTCAGGAAAGATATCACCCGTATTTTCTGAATTTCCAGATGATGTCTTGCTTGTTTTATATATTTATATGTGTGTTACTGAGCATGTGATGGAATAAAGTGATTTCTGCTTGCTAGTTTTCCCTACTTAGACTGTAAGGGTGTGAACACAGAGGGAAAACGGTCTGCTTGCAGGTATGAATTCCTTGGGAAGAGGGGGAAGGAGCAGCCCTACTTTGTGTGTAGCCAGCTGGGTCTGATCTGGATCAGGTGCTGGGGAATGGCTCTGTCCCCGTGTAGTTCCCTTCATTGTGTTAGAGCTGCAGCAAGCCCTGACTGCAAAGAGTATGAAAAGGTGACTGAGGATTGTAGCGTGACCCAGACCCAGCCACTTCTGATCTGTCGAGCTATTCCCTTGTTAAGCATCCTTTTTCAGTGGTGTTCTCCATCCTGCTATCACTTAAATGAATACTAATTGAGTGCAAACTGTAGAGAGTTTAAAGTATATAGGCTACTGTCTGTCTGTTTTGTTCTGGCAAGAGGCTGCTGAGAGAGCTTGCGCTTCGTCGGGGGAAGCCTAGTATAGATCTCTGAGCTGAGGAACGCAAACCAGATTTTGGGTAAAGCAAAGCAGAATGAATTGTTCTGTGTTGAGCCTAAGCATGTTATATTGACTGCTGGTGTTGATGTTCACAGGGAAGTAAACTGTAGTAAGGAGCATGAATATTTTGTGAGGAAACTGCATATTAAAAATTTATGCCAAAGTATTTTCCCCAAAATTGCTTGTGTTCTTTTTGCACCTGGTAGAAGAAAGAAACAAGAAGGAAGGCACAAGGGAAAGCTGTTGATTTGCTTTATTAATATACTATCTAAAGTGACTTTGCTTTCAAAAGAATATCTTTTTCATGTTTAGGTGGCATCATTGAAAAATATCAGTCCTACTAAAATTTATTTTTAATATTTCAATTGCTGTTTACTGGTTTTATGGCAAATGTTAAACTAAGTAAGATTTTTTTACTTAAAGGTTTCAACTGCATGTGGTTCTAGTTTTAAAATGAGAATAAAATCAATACCATGAGTCTCTGTAAGACTCATGGGAGAGGAGAGTGATTACAAAATTACTATTGATGTCTTTTTCAATATAATCAGTTCTCCAAGAAAACTGAAAATTTCTTGTAAAGTTTCAGTTTTAATCAAAAGGCTTTATGACAGAGTACTCTACAAATTTTTTTTTTTTTTTTTTTAGGAAATTTTTTTGGGTTTTGGTTGTTCAGTGCTGGAAAAATGTTTTAAGTATTTCAGGCAATTTTAAAAATTGTATGATAAATGTTTACAAAAATGGGGAAAATGTTGAAACTTTAAATGGAAGCATAGATACTTTCCAATTGCTTCCAGTCATGGATAAATCTGTCAACACTTATAATCTGAGCTAGGAAGTTTAAATACCAAGTATCATGTGCTGAATGTTTATATTGAACTGTCTACAATCAATCCATAGGGTCACCTTTTAAAATGTCAGAGGTTTAAATAGTATGTGTTGAGGGGAAGCTGAGATTTGCTCAGAGCACTCATATGCAGACCAAGATGCCATGTCTCTCACATGTGGTACTCACAGCTGATCAGTTACCTGGTTCTTGCTGACAACGTTTCTCAAGTTATTGGAGCTGTCTTTAAAGATTTTTTTGTGTGGTTGGGTTTGGGGCACTGGAGCTGCTTCTCTGTTACATATTACTGTTAACACATCTCTGTTAACATATCACTGGGAGCTTTTTGCCTAGATACTTCTGGTGTTGGTGGATCTTTCTTTTAATGCTGCTGCAAGAGAGGAGATGGCTTGTAAAATCAGGTGAATTAAGAACTATTTCAAGGGAAGATCTGTCCTTGAAATTCAGGAAAGAATTTAACATGTGCTTTCAGAGCAACAACGGATGAGGAGAGACAAGGGGTTTTTGCCTATTTGTTTAGCAGTTGAGAAATGAAGGCAGGAGAAAAGAAAGCTTAAGACATTAATGGTCAATTGGGAGATTTGGGTTTATTTAGACTTCAAATGTTAGCAGGCTGCTTATGCTACAACTTCCACTGCCTCTGGAAATGTGGAAGTGCTTCCTTTCTTCCACCTGTTAGAACTTGGATCAGGGATGTGAGCACCTGGCTGTAGGTGTAATGAGTGGGTTTAGTGACGGGGAGCAAGGTATGATGTGTGGCAGGCATGAGGATGCTGGGATGTGATTATAAAACGGGGTTGACATGGTTTGGGGTAGGGGACATCCCTTGCTCTTAGGAAAAGCAGTGCCTGAAATAATGAGAACCTGATCACAGTTGGAACTTCTGTGCTATCATAATATAAGTAAACTGCCACAATACTGGGCTTCAAAGAGTTGACCTGTCATCCAGTAAGACAACTGCAGCATGCCTATCCCTTTTCTTTCCCCATTCTTTCTGTTGGAGCCGTTCACTTGGAGAGAAGTTAAAATGCTGTTGGTCACTCTGGCTTCTGGTAAAAATATATATGAAAATCTGACCTTCAGTGAAAATGGCATGGTACAGTACCTAACTACATTCAGGGGAACCAGTGGCTTATTCTGATCTCCTGGAGACAGGCTTGATGTCCAAGACAGAAAATTTGTTCCTTTTCAAATGGTTCCTCAAAAATTGGATCATTTGAGTGTTTTTGGGGAAAGTTGTGGAATATTAGTCTTAGAAATAGCCGAGGAACCACAGTTCCTTGACTTGTGGTACAAGTCTTCTGTATTGCATAAGCCAAACACCTCCAGCCTGTCAGCCCCTGGTGTGTTTGGTTTGGCATCGGCGAGTTTTTGCTGTGTGGTGGTGGTGTTTTTTTGGTTTGTGTTTTTTGGGTGTTTTGGTTTTTGTTAGTGGTTTTTTAATTTATTTATTTTAAAGATGCTTGTTAGCCGGTGGCTGCGAAAAGTTTGTATATCAAGTGCTTCCTTATCTCAGACTGGAAGATGATGTATGTTGAAAGTC
>JAVJGI010000065.1:22224506-22253932 GCA_035590275.1 Ibycter americanus | reverse complement strand
GCCCTGCTTAAATAAGCAGCTTTACTGGATCTCTGATGAAGGCATTTACAGGAGCTGAGAGAGCAGCCTGCTGATCAGTGAGCTGTCATCTGGCATCAGGATTTGGTGCCATGTACTTGGTGGTTTTGGACTCTCTGTTATTGTAAATCTCATGGGCTCCTTGAAAGGACTGAGGCGCTCTGGTCCTTTGGGAATTTTGCCACAGGTTAATGCTCACTGTGAGACTGAGAGCTTATGATAGATCAGGCATGTTTGGATCCAGCGAGGAAACATGTTTCATTGCAAGTGAAAGCTGAAAGCTTTATGGTGAGGAGAGAAACTAATGCACTTTAAAAAGTTTACCCAACTTTTTCTGGTTATTGTCAGTGTTATTGGTTTAAAGCTCTGATGTTGGATCCAGTCCTCTCTGCTTGACTCCTTATGGTGCTAATGATCTCTGCCCAAAGAGCCTTCAGTTCAAGCTCAGCATCCTGGAATGAGAAGAGATCCCCCTGGCTCTGACCACCAGCTCTCCCCAGTGCTCTACAAGGCACGGTGCCCTGGGTGCTGGGAGAAGAGCTGCCGTTCAGGTATTACTCACTGTGTTGTGGGCTGTGTACTGAAGGAGTTGAACTGCTCATCTCTGAGTGTCTCTGTTTTGAGAACACACTGATTAGGAGCAGGTAAAAATAGCAATGTAGGAGGATGCATGCTGAAAGACTGCTTTAAGTAGGCAGGAGAAAATAGAAACTTTGCTGATTATCTATATCTATCTATATATACACACACACACACACACACCCCACACACCCCCCGCTAGGAAACTCTGCAGGGAGTTTGAAATGCAGCAGCCTATTGTGATCTGGAAGCAGCTGGATGGATTATCCATGAAACATGCATTATGACTTTGGTCATCAGCTCTGGCATGATGACCAGCATGATGAGAGTCTGACACTCTCTTCAGGCTTTTCTCCTCATCTGCCTGGTCTGCCAGAATGCTTTTCCCACCCCTAAAATCTTTGCTTCTGGAGATTGTCTTCCAAGAAGTTCTTCCTTGTTTAGTCTTGGAAGCAAACTGCAAGTAGGACGTCCTGTGCCATCCTCATCCCAATCCTTGCCTCTATGTGAGTCTTGTGCACTCACATCAGCAAGTGCGTTGACCTTTTTTATATAGTGCTGAATGATGCCATGGGGCAGAAAAAGTCCAAAAATCTCAAGATTTGTGCCCTTGAGGAAGGGATGCGCCAGGGCTTCTTAGGACTTAAGTGCACTTCAAATTTTTCAGACTGACACCTGAACTACAGATGTTTTAAATGCTATGGTGATGCCCCTGCTTGTCATCTTGGGGTAAATCAACCTCTGCATGGATCTCTAGCAATGACTTTTGCTTCCTTGTCCCTAGCAGAGCATTGAGCTACCAGAGCAGCTGGCAGAGATGGTATGTTGCATAGCATGGTCCTTCATCCATGTCTACCTCCATCCTCTAATTCCTCAATCCTTACTCAGCTTCTGTAGCAGCTGGCTGCAGTTCGCCAGTCTCGGCCATTTTGTTAATGTGGAGCATCTACACTCCTTTGGTGGATTTTGCTCCTTGGACTCTGACTCTTCATGGGAACTCTTGGGTATTTAAAATGATTCTCTTAGTATGGGTGTATATATGAATTTGGCTGATCAGGGAGGTGTTTAGACAGAGACACTTTAAGAGTTAACTGTAATCTGGGCAGTTGTGCAGATTCCCTGTATCACCTTCAAGCCTTTAACTCCATAGCAACCAGCTGTGCATCTCTGCCTCTTCCCCATCTCTCATCACAGCCTGATTGAAGTGTGCCAAAGGTGGGATGTTATTGAATAATCAATTTTCTAGAGTTGGCTCTTCTCATGTGTTGCTGTGACCCATTTACCCTCTCGGGATTCGAGCTGACCCTAAAATAATGGAAATCCAGTATTTCTGGGGATGTTTCCCTCTGCTCCCATCTGGTTGCTCTCATCTTGTAGCTGAGTATTGTGTAGTTGTTTTATGGTCATTTTCTTCACAAATTGCAAATTATTTTCCAGGTAATTTACTGCAAACAAGGCAAGCTGTAAGTCTATTTTGACATAAAACTAATGGCATTGATATGCTTGATTTCTGTGTCTTTGAAAATAAAATGCATAGTTTCATGTGTGCTTCTGGGATAATTATCTGGAGAAGGAACAATTAGCAAGTAATTCTGTTTGGTTTTTTCCCTGCTGCATCTCTTCTCTATGTCTTTAAATAAATGGCAAGGTGTTTGCTTCTGTGTAGAATGAAACTGGTTTTGTTTCTGAAGTGTGGGTTGTTTGTTGAGGTGGGTCTAAGTAACACTGACAAACTCTGAAAGCTTCACCAAGGGGGTGAACAGATAACTTGTGGGTATCTTCTTAAACCATAGGTAACAACTGATTCTGTGAGCCGTGGTAGCTGACCACTGTTGTTCTTTTACCCCCTTGCAAGTAGGTAGCAAAATGTGTTCCCACAAAATACAACTTAAGCCAGTTTGCTTGGCCATTGGGACTAGGCTGTGAGTGTGCATATGGCCATTTGTCTTTGCTCATCAGAGAAACTGATTTCTTACATGTGGTAACATAATTGTTTATAATTGGCCTGTCTGTACACTGTGATTTCAAAGCACTGGGTGGATGGAAAAGCTCAAATGGATCTGTAAACAGATGTGATCCAGACAGCCAGCAGGGTGTTTTTACAGATAGATGGCATGCCAGATCTATGCAGATGTAAAATGCTTTTTGATTATCTGGTTTGGACATGATGAGGACAGAGAGCACTGACTCTTGTAAGACTGCTAGGCTCCACTTTCCTGGCTGGAGACACAATGCAATAAGCCAGCTGTCCTTTATGGCCTGTGCAAAGAACAAAGGGGGTCTCATGGTATTTCTGGTTTTGGAAGCAAAGCCACTGCAGGTAGAAACACTGGGTATTTTTGTTCAGCTATAGTAAATTGTTGAGCTGTTCTGTTGTAGCTTCAGTCACCAGAAAGAACTCAAAGAATCCTTTTAGATGATGATAGCCAGATACTATGAGAATATTAGGGTTAATGCTATATATACTTAGCCTGACCTCATTATTCCTTAGGTGTCTACTGATGGCCACTGTTGCAAAGCAGGATAGCGGGTTAAATGGACCCTTGTTCTGACTCAGCATGGCCTTCCTTAAGTTTCTGTGGGACTAGTAAGATAATTTTAAAACAGCTGACATTCAGTGAATTAGCTTCTTTCCTTTAAACAAGTATTCTTATGAGAGGCTTGTGATCTATTCTCAACCAAATCTTTTGCCTTAGTGGAATCCTCCTTACTCTGAGCAGGGTCTGGACTTGTCCATCAAAGTATCTAAAGAGGGTAGTGGGCCAAAAGCAAGGAGACACATTGAATAACATCTGCTTGTTGTAGAACGGTGGCTTGCTGGCTGGCCTGACTGCTGTGCTTGGTGGGAGACTGCTGGGATGCCTGGGAAGGCCTTTCTGAGAACACGGGTGCTGGAGGGTCTCTTAGAAGAGGGTGCAGGCAGGTTGGAGAAGTCTCATACCTGATGGCTGCCCTTCTTCTGGATGTTGGAACAGCACCAAGGTCTGGCAGCTGGGGCAAACATTTTTTCAGTCAACTTTTGGTTCAAACCTAAATTCCAGCTAAGAATGGTTGTCGTATGGAGCAGTGTAGAGCCCTGTGTTTGGTGAGCTGTCATTGCCATTCCAGCCTGTGGCATAATGGTGCCTTATCTCTCTTGAGAAGCCATAATGCTAGTGAGAAAAGCATCAGACCCTTCTGGGGTTTAGACTGATGTCACCTTAATGCTGTGAAGGATTCGGTTTGGGATAAGGGAGAAGAGGATATAGCTTTGGAGGTGTTGTGAAGTAGAGAGGGAGAAATATGCTCCTCCTGCCTTGGTGTTTGCTCTGTACCTAGGAGATTTCCTGAAGATCAAGTGTTAAAGTTACACCGCAAACTGTTCCTTTTGGAAGGAGGACCCAAGAGCTTCAATCTCTTCAAGCTTATTGCGTAAACTTATCTCACCTTTCCCCAGCTGTGTGTGTTCTCCTGTGTTTTCCATCTCAACCTGGGCTGTTACTAAAAAGTGTTATGACAAACATCTTAATTACCCTGGCAAACAGCAGCTAAATTTTTTTACCACTTGGTTTTTAAGGTGAAGTGCTGTTTGGCAAATGGAACAGAGTCCAAGCCAGTTTCTAGCTCCATGCAGAACTGGTGCTGGCGAATGTAGTGGCTTCTGATTTGTGCTGAGGTTTGCGCACATGTTGATTTCCCAGTTGCAAACCGTGGAAAAGAGCTAACCAAAAGAAATGAGGGGATCCTACCCTGGCCACCTGCATCTTGATTCCCCAGGTAGGCACAGGGATTCAAAAGGAAGGGAAGCCTTTGTTTGTGCAAAGGAAGAAGCTGGGAAGGGAAGAGGGAGAGAAGCTTGGTGAAATCACCTAGGATCAATCCTCAGGAGCAAGGGTTTCAGGGTGAGATAAAGGTGAACAACTTGATGAGACTTTCCACTAGGAATGCTATTGGTGAATTTAGGCTAGTTCTCCAAATATTTGTGTCTGTTGTGGTGCAAGTTACTAGTTGTCTTTTGTGTCTGGATTCTGTTTTTGGCAGAACTCTTGCTGCCTGGGCTCCTTCTGCAGCTTGCTGACATGGAAAGGGATTCTTCACACACTTAGGGAATATCAACCACGTTGGAGATGTGGGAGTGGAATGTCACAGCCACACCTGGCAAAGGTTACTTCCTGTGGGAAGGTAGCTAGGCTTCTGTAAATCTGCCTCAGTCTCTCTTGTTCAAGATGTCAGTTTGCTCCGAAGAGCTAAAGGGAAAAGTAAGAAAAAGATGAGATTCTGAGATGACGAGCAGCAGTGTAGCACTGCCTTCTGGGTAAACAGAATTGTACGCTTCAGGGTCTGTGGGCTAATTGACATCTTGCAGTCTGCTATTTTCCCTTTCTTTTCTTCCCAACACTCCTTGGTCCACGTCTTCGCAGTGTCTGAGAGCAAATGAGGACACTCATCCAGATACATCCGATGCATTGAGACCCATTCCAGAGAGTGAGTCAGAGGAACTTCTCTCCCTTTCTCCCAAACCAGAAATCTCCTGTCGTTCACGTTTTCTCTGACCACTTGTTTCTTCTCCTGCCCTGCCCACCCACAAGTCCCTAGATTCTTGCCAGCTGCCTTTATGCACAGGAATGATCTAAGGCCTGTCTGCATGTGTGATGGTCTTGGTGCCAAGATGACTTTGATATACATGGCTGTGATGTCAGCTTATTGTTCTGAGATATCTGTCTTGCTGTAGTTTGAAGATTGATTCCTGGAGGCACTAATTCTATTTCTTTGGTTTTTTTCAAAATGTTCCTTAATTGCTCTGTTTAAGGCGTTTTTGGTGACTGAGGCTCTATTACCCTCCTAAGCATTGGTGGCTGCAGCAACGTAACACTCTGATTCAATGAAAAAATAAACCAAACCCAAAATCTCAAACCTGGCTACTTTTATGAAGTACTAAATGCTGCTTCCTTTTTTCTCTCTCCCCTAGTAATAAGGGTTTTGTGACATTAATACTGTCACAAATTGGTGACTGCCTATGATTGCCATTACCTTGCAATTCTCTGTGACTATTTGGATTCCACTGTACCCACAGGGATCAAATGACTGCAAGAAAAGAAGACACTTAGCATAAAAGAGTCTCAGGGACACTAGTCAGAGAGTTCTGATTTCCTCTACTTTAGAAGATGGTGGTATAGTTATGTTCTTGCTGATTCATTGTAATAGTTCCCCAGAGGAAGACAGTTTTCCTGGTCTTTGATTTAGCAAAGGATTTGGTTATTGAACATTGAGGCTTTAGGGGTTATAAGATGTGGTCTTACAATGAGATATGAATGATTTAAAGAGCTACTGTCCCTTAGCAGAGACAAGCAGAGACAATGATTTTTGCTGGAGCAACCTTGCCTTAATTCAGTGTGAAGTCAAACACGTTCTTGTATTAGATAATTAATATTGGTGTAATGTTTAGCCAACTTTCCTTTGTGTTTTCCAAACTGATCTTCCAAACAATGGTGTTCTCCAAGGTTCAGTAACTGCTTGTGGCACCCTACTGATCAGCAAAATGAGTTTGTCAGTTTGACATGGCTGCTTCATGGTAACTGAAGGTGGCAGAGCTGAGAATGCTCCTTTGACTCCGAGTTTGGAAACTGGTTTATTAACTGGCCACATAGGTGCTGTCCCTTAGCAAAATGTGAGACTGCTTTCCTCTCTGCAGTGTTACAGCGAGTGTGGTAGTGTGCTGTACCTTCTCTTCCTAGGGGCTACCAACTTAAAACATATTTGCCATTGAAACAAATTCCTTTTTTGCTTTTTTGTTTGGGGAACTTGGTGACAGGTAATCCCAAAATTGGATTTTATTGGCTACCCGTATTGCTGTTAAACTAACTCTTGATTTGAGAGAAGTTGGAAAAACCTACTGTTCTAGGAATCATTCTGTTGCCATCTTGGGGTTGTACTGTGCTTCATCTTCTTTTTTTTTTTGTTTGTTTGTGAAGATATAAGCAAGATTCTTATGCAGATGAGTCCTACCTATCTGCTCCAAGTATGGCCAGCATAATCTCTGATGTAAAGAGCCTGAAGACTTGATTCTTCAGGCTTTGGGGAGAATAGAGATCATTAATAAAGAGGCGATAAACATGAGATTAAAAAAAGCTTTCCACGGGCTGCTCTAAAATCCTTTATGGTGGTATTGATGCTAATTTTGCAGAAGGAATTCTCTGCATTATGTGTGACAGTCTGAGCTCTGGGGAAGCCCCACTATGCGGTTGCTTGAGGACTTGCAGTATTTCCATTCCCCAGGTTGCACAGGGTTAGAGGCCAGCTCACATAACTTTCTAAAGGCTTTAACATGCTTGGGCTTTGAAAAGTGCATGATGGAGAGTTCTGCCTGGGCGCTGTGCATGTTGGAAGCCTGAATAGTTCAAGCTCTGAAGACGTAGCTACATCATGCACTTTGCATGGTGCCATATGACAGTTGATTTCTCCTGGCAGTTGGCCAAGGACTGGGAGGATGGCTTACATTTCAGCAGAAGGCTCACTGAAATGAACGTGCTTCTGCAAAATATGGTCAGTTGGTGTTTTTTCTGGGGGGCAGCTGTCAGAAACTTCTGAGCAGCTGTAGTAGCAGCATGCCTATAGGGTAGGGATCACCTGGTGGTGGGAGTGGGGGAAGAGGAGGCATTCACATCTTATTTCTCATGTATTTCGATAATATTGCTGGAGGTTGATTCTCGGAGTATTGAATTCCTGTGTGCCAAACTGCTGATAATCAACAGGAACCTTGGTAACCTTGGCCCTTGGTGGAACTAGTGATTTGTAAAAACATAATGAGATGATTATTCTGTGTGACCCATATAGATTGATTGAGATTGCAGTGATTCTATTAACTGGCTCCTGCTACAGCCAGTGGATTCCCACTTGGCTATTGTGCCCAAGTACATCTGAGTCCCCTTTGCTTGCACCAATGCTGTTAGGAGTAAATGATATTTTTCTGATGTGGTTACACACTGAATTTTACGTGTGCTTTGCTCAGCATTACAACTTAAGGTTGTCACCCTATGGCCTTTTTGCTTCCTTAAGGTTACCCATCTTGTCCTTATTCCCTTAAGTTCACAACCATCCCAGCTGTAATGAACTGCAGACATTTGATTCTGATGAGCTGTCACCAGAGAGATCACTGTTGTGAGGATGGTTAGTAGCAATAAAAGATGAAAAATGGAGATGAAAATAAAATGTTTTTCAGGGAGCTTTTAGCAATTCCCTTGCGATCTTTCTGTTGATCTTGACTGCCCAGAAATGACAGCATGTACTGAGACACCTTTTGCTACATGGAGAAAAGTAGAAATGACCTGCCTTCAGGGTGAACTGTGAAGGAAAGCTTGAATCCTGAAGGCTAGCATGAGATTCTTGACCCCAGAGACAGAAGGTGTTGGGTCAATTAGCTGTTGGAATCTGGGCTTCTGTATCCATATTTAAGCAAACGGGTCTGCAAAGAGTTGTTTAGAGAGATATCAAAATCCTTCCTAAAGAGAGATGGACAAATTCAGAGTGAGTGAAGCTGCTGTTTATAGTGCTTTCAGAGTTGGGTGTGTGTTTGTTTTACTTTTCCTTTTTTTTTTTTTTTTTTTTTTTTAACCAGATATAAGACACATATGTGCATACACACATATATGCAGTCCTTGGAACCCAGAGCCCTCTGCTTGGAGCGATGGGTTCAGATGCCAAAGCCCAAGTGAAAAGGTAGATACTGGCACCTAATCCTGTACCCTGTGCTTTATTGATTCTCTGCTTTGGTGATGGTTGAGGGAGGGGGATTAAAAGGAAGAGCTGGATTCCTACTCTGGGTCCCTGAAGCAGCTGGTGCTTGGGAACATGCTCCTGGGCATGTGCTGGATGGAGGCTAGAATTGATGGTCCTTGCTCTTCATTTACCCCATTGACTTATTCTTTAGAGTGGAGATAAGGCTGTGGGGCTAAATCATTCCTGTCTGATGGAATGATGGCAGTAAATGAGATTACTGCAAGCATAGTTTACTCAGTGTTCTTGATGAGCGCCTGTTAGAGAAGATGACGATTTCCTGCCCCGTCCCATTCTTCCACAGCCCTTCATGCACACTCCCCACTGCACACAACAAGCCTTGGGAAGAAGTAAGGTATGAGGGAAAGTGTTTTGTTTCCTGCCAGATGATGAGGTTGTTTCTCCCAGAAAATTCTGTAAGGTCTTGCAGGTTCTGACTCTCCACCATGTATCTAAAACTTTGAGGGAATGGATGCTCCCATCAGTGCAGGTAGTGTTGTATGATGCCTAATGCACCAAACCTGGCATGGGAGCAGCCAGGGACCTGAACTAGTTCGTGAAGATTCGTGAGTGTGTGTTTCTCCTGCATATTGCTGTTGTCCCGTCATGCAGTCAAGAGCCGGTCTTGCTGCTTCCTATGCAGCTTCCCCTTTTGGAAAGAAAAAGAAGAAACATAAATGGATTTTGTCATCTTGCTGCTCTGGGAAGCTGTATGTCTTGGTGATTAGACATCAGCCATGTATGATCTTGGGACTTCTGATTTTTAAGATCTACTGTTCCAAGATATGTGAAGACCCCTATGGGAAGCTTTATGGTTTGCAATCCTTACTCTTTTCAGCCTTTTTACAGTTTGTGGTGTCCTGCAGTTGATTTTTAAGCCAGGTAGGGAGTAATTCCTTTTGGTTCTTTGCTTTTTTTTTTTTTTTAATTATTATTATTAAAAAGAAGCTATCCTTCCGCAGGGCAGGAAGAACTTTATAAGACTGGAAGGGTAAATATATACTCATTTCACCAACCACTCATTATTCTTATGGGTTTGAGTTATTTGCTACTGCTTCCTTCTTTTTTTTTTTAACTTCTTTGCGCAGTTCTACTCTTAAGTTATTTTGGGGAAGAAACTGTGAGGAAGTGAAAGCTTGTTTGAAATGCTGTATGTTTTTTTTTAGTGTGGGTTGTTTGTTTTGCTTTGTGGGTTTTTTTTTGTTTTGATTTTAATAATATTTAACAAAAGTGCTCTTTTGTGTTCAGTTGGGGGGGAACCACTTCAGGTTTTCATGGCCGGGAAAAGGACAAAATGTTTACATCAAAAGGGCAGAGAAATGTTTGCTTTTGGTCAAAGAGATACGCTATTAGAAAGATGTTTGGGAAGAAAATTATCGACAAGGTCTAATATTCAGGTACTGAAGTGTTTCTAAATGCTTTCTGTGCTTTATAACTCCTCACATTTATTGATCACTTGAGCTTTCTCTAACCGTAGTCCTTCCAGCAGCTTATCCGGCAGTACATTACATGTTGGTTTTAGGTCTGGGCAAATATATTCATAAAGCATTGCAGCAAAGGACCTGAAAGCAGAATGAATAGTGCTGTCCTGCTGTTGCTCTGTTATATTTGGCAGTGACTCCAAGCCATGTATTTACTAAGCTTCAGCAAAACATAGGTTATTTGAATCTAGTGTTTATCCAGGATTTTTTTAGCATGGACTGGATTTTAGTCCTGTCGGTTGCATGGTGATAACATGACAGTAGTAACGTTTTCCATCTTGCACAATAGTGCATTCAGGGATGTTATGAACAATTTAGTAGAAGGCTCCATGACAGGAACATTTCTTAAATGGAAAAGTTAAAGATTGTGGCTACACTGTGTTTCCATCTATCTGCTGCTGGCAGAGGCTCTTGCATTTGGCTTTGCTGCAGCCTGTTCCCATGGCCTCCTGTGGGCTGGCACTGCAGCTGGTGCTGCATCAGCCAGGACACGGAGCTGATCCATCCGGTGGGGGACTCAAAACCCTCAAACTTGTCTGTGTAGTTTTCAGCTATATTTTCCTCCCACTGAATTTATCACCATCTTATCAGGACTGGTGCAAGGTTTGCAGTGGGAATGAATATCTGGAGGTGGTCAAGGGGCCTGTGAGTACTGTTTCTGGTGGCAGCTTGGGTTTGTGCTGCATTAAAGTGCCTGCATAACCAAGCCCTTGGTTTATTTTTGCACTGACCAGCCATTTGTGCTGTTTAGTTATGTGTGCTTGTATTTCAAAGCTTCTCCTCCCTTTCTGCCTTTATAGATCTTCCACTAATGCTTTTTGAGCTCGAGAATCTCTGAATCTCTGGATGAGGTTGCCCTGGTGTTCTCCACTGACTGGGAGTATGCTGTGTCTCAAAAGGTAGCGCTCTTGGTGGTGGGTAGCCAAGAGTTGATGGGAATGGGTCGGTGGTGGGTAGCCAAGAGTTGATGGGAATGGGGTGGGGGGGCGGTGCAGGGAAGAGAAGAAGGAAAGATTTCCTGCCACTGCCATTCATCAGGGTCTCATCAGTGGCTGGAAGGATTGGTGTCTTTCAGGCTAAAATGGTGCCACTGCATTGTGATGTGTGCTTATCTGAAGCTTTGAGCACTCCTCAGAATTGTTTGCAAGTCGTTGGAAGGTCATGACTTGAATTTCAGGCCACCACAGGTAGTTTTTGTGTTACCCAGCCTGCCTGTCATGACCCAGCACAGACTGTAAGGAAAACTAGTAGAGAGCTTGGGAGTTTAAGGGTAGCAATTTAGCAGCTATGCTTCACTTGCAGCCTGGTTCAGAGCTGGTTAAGTGGAGATCAGCTGTTTGATTTTGCTAAGTGTTGCTCTGTGCTTACATAAGTGCTTGGTGGTTGTGGCTCTGCTGGTACTTTTTTAGCATGTGTGATGGGGCTGGCGAGTTTCTATTGGTTTTCTGTCACTTTTCAGGTATTTTTCAGCTTTCCCAACCTCATCAGGATCTACTTCCAGACCTTTCTTGGGCAGGAGGAGTATAGGACTGCTATTATTTTTAGCTGGACTCAGAACTGAGCCCTAGCCCTACTAGAGCTGTATGGCTGACAGGTGGGAGAGTTTGAGCATGTGGTCCAAAAAGGTATAAATACTCTTCTCTCCTGTATGCTGATAACTATAAAGTCCTTTCCAAACTGACTAAATGTTTTGCATTTCAAGCAGTGCTGTAAAAACTGGTCCATTTGGCATTATGCATTAGTTGGTCTGTTAGCAGATGCAGGATATTGAATGCTGACTGCATTTCCTACCACTGAATCATGGGAGCCTTTAGCTAGCTGCTTTGTTACTCATTTGAGATTTAAAGGCTGGTTATAAATATGGGGTCCAATGCCAGATAGATGGGTGAGTCTCATGGGAGATGGGTGCCAGTGCTGGCATGCAGAAAGGGATTACGTGAGAGGATTTATTTTACTTTCATCCTGCAGGGTGCTGTTGCCCTGGCTCTGATGTGGCGGCAAGTAGCCATAAAACTTACGTGCTTTATCCTGAGGCAGGTAACATGCTTGGCAGAACTGGGGTCAGTGACTGGTGGCTTTAAAAAGTTAATTAATTTAGAACAATGTTCTTTGGCTGTTAGTCGGTCTGCTGTCAGTGAGCTGTGTAGCACTAAACATGACTACAAATTAAAGAAAAAAGCTGTAAAATCCTACAAACACATCCAACTCCTTACCCACAGGTTGGCAAAAACTGTGCAGGAAAATAAAGGTAGTAAAGGCACATTTGGAAGTCAGGCTAGATTTTGTTCGATGTGTAAACAAAATCTGTTATAATAATCTGTTGAATGATTTGGGCTTGGGTTTCTCCTAAGAAGACTTGGGTTAGGGAGAGTTAGATATAAAAGGGCTCAGAAACATGGGATTGGGGGTATGATGTTACAGTGCTTTGAGTGGCAAAGCTGGCTTAGGAGATTCCTGCCCTTTCTGAAACCCCCATCTCTGGGTGTTGTTCCTTTCAGTTGTGTTTATGCCACTGTTTGTGGGACTGTACTTGTCACAAATTGCTGGCAATCAGATCAAAAGCAAAACTTATAAGGAGAGGAGGCTGAGTGGAACCCAAATCAAAACTTAGTCCTAGGAATGTCTATGGGGGTGGTAAGTCACTGTAGAGAGGGTGGGAGTGAACACAGTGGGAACCTCTTAAGCAGGATTTGCAGCCAGAGAGATTGTAAGGTGGAATTGTGCCCTTATGCATCCCCAGAAATTTAGTGCTGCAGAGCAGCTGTGCATCTGTCAGTACTAGGTTTTATTGTGCGGCCTAGGAGCAAGAAAAGAGAAATAGCAAATGCATACCAAATCTTAGAACATGTCTCTTTCTGTTGAACCAATATGATGTGTTTGAACCTTCAGAAATACTGTTCCTTACTTTGAGGGACTTTAGTGTTCGGGGAAGTTTTGATTTCAGGTAGGTAGGAGGTTACAGGTTTTGATACCAGAGGGCTGCAGGAGCCTCTGTCTTTGCTTGTGCTGCTGGGACTGCCTGGGTACTCACCTGTGGTGGGGCAAAGGGAGGGATGTGGCCTTAAGGAACAGAACTGGTGATGTGACTTAATGGCTGAGCAGTGCATATGAACAAAGGATTTTCTTAAATGGGCAGAACAACTGATTTATTTTATTATTTTTTTTTCCCCAGTGGAAAGCAGTTGTGGGTGATCTCTCATGATTATGAGGCAGGGACTGGGGTTATGGGGTATTGCAACACCTGCAGGGGCAAAGGAAGGAGTGGCTGTGTTCTCTGAGCTGGCTGAGGCTTTGGTCTTTCCCACATCCTTTCTTTAATTAACAATGGGTTTGTGGACAGTGGCTGTTAGGAATCAGCAGTTCTGTTTCTCTGCTGGTGCAGAGCCCTGGGAGGGATATGGATCAGAGCGTGCTCTCCCCGATAGGCCTGCAAGGGTTCTGTGAGCTAGGGGTGCTCAGGGACGTCTCCTCCATTGCAGACGCTAAGGCAGCTTTATTTTTGACACTAGATTTTCTTCTGGGGTATATCTCCAGTGTGAGCTGCTGCTAAACATTGCAGTAACTTTCATTAAAGTCAGAGACACCTTTTAATAGACATTCAGATTGCTTAACTGTGACATATAGACAGCAACAGCAGCTCACAATAGATAAGTTGATGTGGCTAGAGCCATCTGACTAATTCATAGCAATTAACTTATTTTGTAAATTGAACATGTTTGTCTACTTGCATATTGTTCATTGGCAATTTGGGATTTTTCTCGGGTTTACTTATTCTTCAGAATTATCTCCTATGACTCATTCTTTGTCCATGGCTGACTCATGAACTCCTTCATGTAAGCATTTGATGTGCCGGTTAATTGGAACTAGATTCATAGATCATTTGGCATTGGGTTGCTGTCTGATTGGACAAGTCCAAATGTTTGGTTCAGGGTCCTTGAGAAGAGTTCAGGTCAATCTGTACATAACTGCACTCCAATATTCATATAAATTTGCTCTTTCTGTGAACTTTTAGACAGGAATGTGCTCATTGGAAGTATTTTAAGAAAGATTACATCAAAAGATGCTGGAGCAAGATCAGGGCCAGATCTGTAGGTTGGTTGGGGAGATAAGATGATATACTACTGGATTAAATTTTTAGCGGTCTGTTGTGGTAAATTTTCTGACTGCTACATCAAGACTGGTAAAAACTGTTCTTCAGCAACAGCTTATTCAACCTTCCCCTTTTGCTGCCTGAGGAAATCTGACTGCAGGCACATGCGTGGGATGGGATGCCATCAAGTTACACCTCTGTAATCACTTGCTACCTCTCGTCTGAGTCTTCAGTGCTGAATGATGTGTGTCCTTTTTGTGTGCTACCACTGAACTCTGGAGATAGTCCACCAGTGTCAGCTGAAGTCAGTAACTTCTGTCTCATCCTTCCTTCAGTGTGGCATTATGCCTGTAGCAGAGAGGACAGAAATGAAAGTGTGTCATCTTCTCACCTGCTTCTCACTCAGGTTAGGCTGGTAATGTGCTCTGAAAGAGATGTCGTGTATGCTATCATCTGCAAATCTAGCATTGGTTGTGTTTCACATCGTGGCATATCAAGAATTATTTTGATCTGTACGTAGGTCTGTGTGGCTCGAGCACTCTATTTTTGCTGTAATGAGTGTGTCCTTTGGCAGAGGGGCAGAACAAGCAACTTGGGAAAGGGAATATGTCAGAGCTGCAGGAATTGTTCAAGCTCCTCTCTCAGTACCCCTTATAAACTGACTTTAGGACAGATTGCTGGTACCTTAGCAGTTACAGTGGCCCAGCTTAAACAGTCTTTATATTGGCAAAAATGTGGCTTGGCTTCTGACCCTGCTGAAGGCTCATGCCATTCTGTCTGGGGTTGTGACTTATCACGGCTCTGTCTGGCGGAGCTGCGCTGATTGAATGCTTGGAGGGAATTGTGTCTTGTGAAGAGGGAGGTGGGTAATAATGGCTATATGCAAAAACCAGCTGTGTTAGTGAAAATGAAATCCTGCCTGTCTGCAAACAAATTAAAGTACTGTAGCAGTGCAGTGCTCTGGAACTGTGAGAACGAGCCCATTTCCAAAGCGAAAGGCACTGGAGATGGCTTAGCATAGACAGAAAGCTCATCCTTACCATGTATCATAGGATCAGAGCTTGGCTGGAGCTATAACTGGCTGCTGGTGGCTTGCATGTTTCGCCCTCTGTCAGTCTCATTTGTCGTGGCCTCCTGGCTGGCTTTGGGAGCAGTCTGACAGGCAGAGGTGTGTTAAGCTGTCAGAGCTTTTTATTATTGAAAGCACGTTCAGCCTGTGGACGTTAATCAATGATAAATTAGAATGCAATTGATATATGCATATGACATGCACATTAATTTTAAATGTGTTTATTGTAATTAGTGCTATTACAATGAATGCCAGAGGAAACGAGGAGTGATTAACCTCACATAAGCTTTGTTATAATTTGTTTAAAAAGTTCAGCTTTAAAATGAGACAGTCAAAATGTTGCTGGTTGATAAGGGGGGAAGACATAAGGGAATGTGGTTTTGATTTTTGTTCCGATGAGGAATATGGAGCCTTTGCCACTCTCCTCTGACTTGCCCAGGTGCCTTCCTTCTGTACTACCTCTCTTCTTCCTGATTAAGGCTTTAGGTTTGGATCTGAGAAGTTTGCAGTGCTGAAGCTTCTTTGCCTCTCTGTGATACTCTCTGCCTCTGTCATCTGTTCAGTTGTCTCAGATTTATAAGGTCTGTGTGGGGCTGGAGTGAGAAGCTATTGAAAGTGTCCCACCTAGCAGGGCTTTGTCTTCAAAAGAGCCCTAGAGGATGATATCCTCCCCTGGTTATATATAGAATTAGGCTCTGTCCTGGAAATAGAAAGCCACAATGGTGTGATCTCATGTAGCAGGGCAAGAGGAGGCTGAAAAGTCTGTTTGAAGCTTAGGTTGTATCTAGCAGAGGTGTCAGCTGGAGTATCCTACTGGAAGTGACAGTGTTCCTCTCTGGTATCCCAGTAATTCCTTACCCAGATTTCGTGTTGCTTGTGTTAGAAACCTTGTTTGCTTTCATCCAAATGGTATTTCCCAGTGGATGTTGGACCAGGAAGAGAGATACATGAGGCTGTCACAGATGAGGTGAACAGAGCTAGGGTCCAGCCAGGAGGCTGGGGGCAGATCAGGACTTCCTTTCTGTTCCTGGCAATCTGCTTGGAGTGTGATGTTAATTATGTCTTCTGCAGGTGCCAAAAGAGGTTGCTTCATCCCCTCTGCAGCCTGTTTGGTCTTGGTTAACCATAGGGATTAGGCAAAGCAAAACCAAAAAGCTGGTGTAGAGGTCTAGCAGAAACTCAGACAAGTGCTGTGGGTGACTCACTGCATCCCTCCTCCTCTCTGCCAGCCCCTACTGCCTACATGGATTCAGTTCTGCTGATGCATCCTCATTCTGGTAAACTGCATTCAAGGTGGAGGTTGTTCTAGTCCACCTGGTTAATAATAAATGCACCAGTAAAACTCACCACCATTTCAACATTGTTATGTAAGTATAAATCTAAAAGTAGATCAGGCTTTGTTCCATGGACAAGGAACAGCTATGAGATCAGAAATTAAAGAGATTAAAGAGACTAGATATTAGAGACCCTTGTCTGCTATGCAAAAGTAGGAGTGCGGTATAGCTGTGGCTCCCTGCTATTCCACTGATGAAGCTTTGATCTTTCCTCCTTTCTTCATGAAGTTCTGGTTTCTGTGAAGGCTGATTCTGTATTTCTGGGCGTGCATGTCCTGTGCAGAGACCTAGCTCTGTAAGGAGCTGGTAGCTGCCCAGCTATGTTGATGCTGTTGCAGAGAGGTCACAGTGGAATAGTCCAGAAATGATTTTTTTTTGGCACAGGTACACCTCTAACCCACTGTAGACAGTGCTTTTGGTGCATGAGCTTGTGCCTCTGCAAAGTGCTGTGCATGTGTGTGGATTGGGCAGGTGGGAGCCAGTTGTGGGGTTTTTGTGCTGTATCCCTTCGGATGCTGCTGCCATGTCCCAAATGTAATGACCTGGCCTGTCCTCTTTCTGCTGCTCACCACCCCCCTAAAAGCTTTGTCAATCTGTACAACTCTAAAGAAAATATGGGTAAGCATGTGCTCGGTTTTTTTCTGCCTAGTTCTTCTCTCTGAAGGCCGATTAAAAGAAGCTCTGAAAAAGGGTGTATTTTCCCCTCATGTGCCTGTTTGTTTTCATCAACAGACTATAACCCTTCAAGAATGATGGCAAAGTAATGAGCAAGTTGAGAGAAGTTCTATGAAGCCTCCAGCGGCTGTATCTTGGATAAAGGGCCTTGGCATCCCACCCTGCAATTTAATTAGCCCAAGATCCTGCTATTTGGTATCAGTTGGGGATTCCCAAAATGCTCTTCATCTTCTCTTCAGCCTGTTGAGCGGAAAAGGAAGATGTGTTTGGAGGGGAAATGTTTCAACTAGCCTGTCTCTGTGGATTTCAAAGGCACAGACATTTTTTGGGCATGTCTAACCTGATATCCCCTGTGATGAAGGCCAGAGGTTTGCACTGATTTCTGCCTCTACTGCAGCATGGTTAGGTTTTATTTGTCGTCTAAAAGTAGTGACAGCATGTGGCTTCATCAGAGGCTACTGTTCTTGATTACATGTCAGCGTGTCCATGTCTCTGTTTTGGTGACATACTGTGAGATCTTTTGTTTTGCTGGAGGGCAGCTTGTTGGGAATAGATTTTGTTTCTGGGACGGTGTAAATAGTTTGTTGGCTAGTAGCGTGGTGGCTTTCTGGACTTAATGGCTGTCCTAGTTTTGGAAGGCATTTGTGTGTAATGGCCAGCCTTCCAGGCATCAGCTACTAATAATAGCTGATGTAGGAAAAGCCAGTGTGTAGGCAATCCATTTGATAATGACTGCATGATGCTTTTGCAAAACAGCACTTTCCCAGATAACTTTTGTCGGCTTGTTATCCATCATTTATCTTCAGCATCCTGGGATAGCTGCTTTCTTCATACAGGGGCTTGCTTGGCCTATTCAGATTCCAGGGGAAAACAAAGGTCACTAAATCCAGGACCCTTGAATCAGTTTCTCCCAATCTACTGGGCACACTGCCTATGAGTCATGGTTAAGCAGTTGTAAATCTGCTGGCTTTTGGGGATCTTTTTGGGTATAGGCCTTTAACATATTATCCCTGCCTATAATAGGCTGGGAGTGAAGAGGCAGTCGCTTGTAGCTGCTCCCTTGCTGCATTAAGCTGCCTCAACAACTGTGGCTGCTGCTGCAGCAGTTAGACACATGTAAATGGATGCGTTGTCCCTTTCTGAGATCCGTGTTCTGGTGCCTGAGGTTTTGACTCTGACAAAGGCTTGACTGATTTAGCTGGCAAGGTAATCCTTTGTGTTTGTGCTTTAAAATGGTGAAGGGCTGGGTCAGGGCATAAACTTCTTGGGCTTCTGTGTTGTCATCAGTATGCCCATAGACTTGTATTGTCAACTGCCTCTGTCCGAGTGCTACACAGAAGCCAGGGAAGGATCTGCTGCTGTTTGAGCATTAACCTGAATGTGGCGGTTTCCTAGGGAGATGACTATTATGTTTATGCTTATAGGATATACCAATCCTCTTTTCTTTTTTTTTAAATAATTTTTTATTTTATTTTTTAAAATTTTATTTTTAAACACGCTGGCTGATTTCAGCCAAATTTGGCAAAAAGACAGAGGCATCTATGCTAGAAAGCCTTTATAAGTTTCAGGATAGAGGATGACAAGAGAAGGGAGAGACACCTTTGGACTGGGATGGCAACTACTGTCCCCCTGTATCAGATATGAGGGAATCCACATGGGGACCTCAAAGACTAGGGAGACACTGCGCTGAGCAGCTGAGAAACACTGGACGGTAGGGGCCAGATGTTTGCCCTGGCCTTGTCCCCTTTCTCAATGCCTTGGTGTCAGGTCTCCACCCTTGCGACTGGATGGAGGGGGCTGGGTGTGCTGGGTGTCTGGAGCTTGCAGATCACTGTCTCATCTACAGAAGCTATTTCACAAGTCTGAATAGAAAAGGATCCAAGGTTGTGGGTGGAAAGCAGGCAAAACACAGCTTTGAGCTTAGGGGAGTGACTTCTGCAGGGCAGAAGGTGGGTGGTGAGCATCCCAAAGATGGGGTCTTCGAGGAGTGGGGAGTGATGGCCCTAAACACACTTGGCTTGTGTCATTCGGTGTGTCTGTGATGGTGGCAGTAGAGCTGGGGTGTTTGCGAGAAAAGATGTCCTGCTGTTTAGGAGGGGGAGTTGTGCAGCAGAAAGTAGAAGTGCCAGCTGCAACCCCAAGAAGTGCCCCTTGCTGGGTTACGTGTGATTTGAAATGCAGGACACAGTGGTGAAGCAGGAGCTCTCTGTGCTTTGAAGAACAACACAGACCAACTTAGAGCCAGCTGTGTGCTTTATCTAACTTATGAGTCACTGTCCTGCTAAAAAGGAGCTTTTGGCTTTTAGTTTTAACCTTGGAAATAATAACAGCATGTTCCATGATTTGTAATTGACCAGTAGGGAACCTGAAAGTATGATCCTGGGATCTGCTTCAGCCAGACACTTCTGCTGCCATAGTGGATAACTAGTTTGGAAACTGACTTAGGGGTGTCAGAAGGGGGGGATGGCTAATCATATGAGGTGCAGGTTCACAAAGGCTGGCTGGTTTTATAGCCATCCAGACAACATAGCAGTAGTTAATGTTCATGTTAAACATACAAACCCTGGGGTTGTTGTGGTTTAAAATGGACATTGTCAGTTACTTATTTATTGCTTTTAATTTCTTTCTTGCTCTTTACAATATACCCCAGAGGTTCCTGAATTACATTTCTTTCCCCAGCAATTTTTTGTCTTATTCTATTTCACAAAACATAGTGGGGATTTTTCTCTCTCCTCCCCCACCCTCTTTCACCTTTTTGTCAGGTCTTATGTATAGTTTCTGTGGGCAATTTAACCACTTCATTGTTCTACTGCTGAGATAGCTGCATAGGAAATAAATTGTGACCAAGTGAAAGAAACTGTAAGAGAATATGACATTTTCCTTTCAAAATGAACATGTACCAGAAACTCCTGGATCCTTGAAAACTTCAGCGCATCAAGTCCTGTATATCTTTAATAAGGTGGACTATAGGTAAAAGAAAAATACCCTGCAATGTGATCTGAAATTATGTATTTAGCAAATAATGCCTTATATGATCTAAATAAACAAGTGCTGTGCAGTGAAGATAACTATAAAAATGCAGACTCTTCCTTGCTTTATGATTTTTCATCTGTTATCAAAAGCATCAGTCCATGTTGTGAGCTAGCTGCTGGGCTCTTTCTTGTAATGAGAGCTGAGTATGAGTTATAGACATTTAAATGGAGCAATCAGAACTTGCATCTTTGCTTTTCCTACTTCTGCAACTTCTGTGATGGGACTGAATGGAAATATATGAGCTCAACCACACCCCCCCCCCCCAACCCCCACCCCATTTCATTGCTTTTCTGAAAGCTTACATGCTGGGTTTTGGCAAAAACTACTTTTTTCTACCAAATTGTAAACCCTTGGCAAAGGTGAGGCTGGGGCTTTGCAGTGGGAACAGCAGGAAGAGATCCCTATCTGTGACAGCACTAACAGGTGCTGTTCTAATTCTAGATGGTGGGAGCTGCCAGGGTGAGCAAATGATGCATTGATTTGAATATTTTATCCTAATGGTCCAAAGAAAAAGAAAAGAATTCTAGAGGAAACAAAGAAAAGGAAATCAACTGGCAATGAATTCAATGAGGGCAAGAAGAAATCATGTTCAGCACTGAACAGCCCTCTAACCTTTACGGATTGCTTCTCTGGGCCTGGCATTGGACATGCAGACAGACAGGACACAGCTGGAGAAGCTGAGCCTGTTGGGCTAGAGCTGCTCAGTGGCTGCTGGTCTCTGGGGCTGGCAGTCTGTCTCCTTTAGCAGTAGTTTAACTTAAATTTTGTTAGTCATTGCATTTCTTTGGAAAAGGGGAGAGACATCCATGCGTAACACTGACATCTTATTGCAAACAGAGTACGTTGCGGAGGGCAGAGTAGAGATGTGGTTGTGGTGACAGTATCTCCTTTCTCTTTAACAAAGATGCAGTTTGATACACTGTTCTTTAGCATGCAAAAGTGAGACTGAAAGCCAGCCTTGTGAGCACATCCTCTAACCGAATAATGGTGGCATGTAACAAGCCTAGCTCCTTATTGAGAGGAAGGAAAGTTTTGGTCTTTGAAACTTCATTAAACTCTCTGCAGTAATTAACCACTCTGCAAAGGTAGCTCTCTGTAATGCTGTCAGCTGGGCTAGTTCTAATTAGATGCACTGCCTGGATGTACCTTATTGACTAATCTAGCCTGAACATCAGGCTGCTTGAGAGAAATGACTTGGAGACAACATGTTTCTCTTTTCTCGTTGTGAGAGGACCAGGTAATTTGTTTGTAAGTGAGCAGTGAGTCTGGTTATAAGAGTGTCTTCCATGTTTTGCATCTTGTCACGCTAGGAGACTGAAGCCAAGGAGTTTTCCACAATGCTGTGACTGACCAGGGCTGGATGTGACAATGGCAGTTTGGGACCAGCCTAAAGACTATCTAACTTAACATCCAGGCTCCAGGGGTGATGGATAAGTAAGAGAGAAGTGAAAGAAGTGGGGCAAACCAGATTCTTTAGCTGGCTTTTGGTCATCCTTGTATTTAATTTTTTGTTGGAGTCCATTTATGTTCAAAAGACCTGTGACCTGTAGAGTAAAACCAAGCATAGTCTAGGGAAGAAAAAGGTGATAGATGTACAGGAAGGGCAGTGATGGGACTGGAGGGTATTAAATCCAAGTATCTGGGTTTCCAGATACCTTTTCCATTGGTATGTGATAAATTTTGCTTTAGATCTACCTTTAGCATAGCTTGTCTATAGTAGAATGCTTAAGTGCATGCAGCACCCTCTTATTCAATAGATGCACTTTTCCAGTTGTGTCCTTGAGTCTCTTTGCTGTGAAAACGCGCTGTTTGCTCCTGAGAGCTCTGCAGGGCTAATATAGCTGTAGGAAGAAGATGGATTCTGCTCACCTCATCAATCACCAGCAGCGTTGTCACCCATGTACGTTTCTGTTGCTGAGCCCTGTATTGCAGGTGCGGATGGGAGAGCGCAGAGTCCCGGCTGGGGAGGCTATACCGCTGGTGTCCTCTCCCGGAGGTGAAGCCGTGCTCCGCTCATGCTCCTAAGAGCATCCCCTGCCGCCTTTTAGTGATTCATGGCTTGGAAAGCGCAAAGGCATCAAGATGGGGACTGTGGTGGGGGATCAGAGGAATGAAGTGTGCACTCCCGTACCTTGTGACAAATACCAGATGCTTCAGAAAAATGCTTGGCATCTGCGGATAATACACGCCGCAGGGAAGTTTCTTCTTTATCCTACATTGGTACGGGCCCAGGAGTATGATGCTTTAGATCTGTATGTAATGCTGTAACGTGGCAGTAGCATTGTAATGCAATGAGGAAGGTTTGTGTGGCTTTCTGGGGCTGTGCTGTGCCAGTAGGTAGCCCAAGTAGGATGTGGGCTACGCTCTTTGCTCTGCTCTGAGGTCAGGAGCTTGGAGCCTGTAGGGCTGAGGCATTGTTTGCTTTGTTGTTCTCAGCCATCAGAAAAACAGTGGGAATTTTGCCACCAAAAATCAGCAGATTACACCGTTGAAGGGCAAAACTGATGAACAGTTCTCCCCACAATTAAAAGCTGTTGAGGTGGTGGGGGTAGGTGCTATCTCTTGGCCTGTTTTTCAGATGGAGACTGGCCCAAGTGACGCCCTGCTCTGTGAATGAGCACTGTCTCTGTGTATGCCTGTAAAACCCATCTTGCTCACATAACCTTTGTTGTAGCCACAACCTTTCTTTCAGAGCCTTCATTGAGATGCAGCGTCTAGCCGTTAGGCTGGCCTATCCTTAAAACTACCAGTTAAGCAGATTATTTTATTTTATACGGGTGGCCATTTTCCACAAGCTTGCAGCATTTTCTGTCCTCTTCCTCTGCAACTCTTTCAGCTGTCACAAGGATGAACAGCATCTTGATTTCCTCTGTGAGGCTAAGAGTGGGTGACACACTGTTAAAGCGAACCGAGGGAGACTGGCTGCCAGGGTCTAAAAATACCATGTAGCAGCCCCACTGATCCAGACCAAAGGCCTGTCTAACCTGGATCACTGGTATCAGATTGGATAGATACATGCACTGGGACCAGGTTTATAAACCGCACTGGATCAGGAGCTGTGAGTGCTACCAGATATGGAAGGGAGCTGGGATGAGGTATGTTGGCAGCCTGGGAAAAAGGAGATGAGGAGGAAAAAAGGTGTGGTTATGAGCAGTATGTAAGGAGACAGACACAACTGTGTAGGAGCTGGCAGGGTGCAAGGATGCAGAAGGAGGAGGAGGAGGAGGAGAAGGTCGCTGGGGGTGCATTGGAGGAGGTGGAGACCAAATGACAGTAGCTGAGTTGGCAGGAGAGAAGGAATTGGTAGCCAGGGAGAAACTGGTGACAGAAATTGTGTAAGTTACTCTAGAACCCAGAGGAGGTAGTCCCATTCTCCCTCCACCTCCTGGCTGCTTCCTTGCAATCCCCAACCTGCCTTGCTCCCACGCAAGTCTCTGCGTGGTCCTGAGGTGAATAGGAGTGATGCCACTGAACCAAGCTTGTTATTCATCTGGGGCAATTTCCCAGTCTATTCTTCTGTGTTGTTGCTCACATGGCAGTATAGGTAAAAGGCAAGATGCAGCTCACAAAAAGTGGCCCAAAGAGGGATGGGTTCCTTCAGCAGCAACGTCAGCTCCTGCTGGCTTTGCTTCTGTCAAACTAAGCCCAGTATGTGAATGTGAAGGTGCACCAAGTCCAGGTCTTCCCCTTGCTTTGTCTTTTGTGGGGACGTGGAAATGCCTTTAGGAACCTACGCCAAGGAAACACAACCTGAGTGCAGAAACTGCTACCTTAGACCCCAAGCCTGTGTTCTGGTTTTCGTGGCTCCCTTTGATAGCCCCCTTCTGCCCTCTCTGTGAAGTACGTACAAACCCAAGGATGTTTAGCTTAAGGCAGTGCGTGGTGCTGGACAGTGAGATGCCTCCTTGGCAGATACTTGCAGTGCTTATGTTAGTGTAGAGGGTATGGCGGCATTTCCAAGTTTCTCCTAGTGCTATAGGAAAGGCTGTGTTAGAGGGGGGGTAAGGTGGTCCCATTTTGTGTTACTGAGGGCTAGGAAAGAACCTGTGATGCATTATGGAAAATATGGAAAATTGGCAAATTGAGTGAAGCCATCAGCCACTTGGCAAGGCCTATTTTAATTTACTGGGATGCTGAATTTTTAAAACTTAAAAAAAACCCCCAGTAATACCGTGTCTCTGTATTTCCAGCCAGCTGGCTGCAGTTGCTGTGACAGTCACCTCAAGTCACTGCAAGAAAACAGTGAGTTGCCAGGATCTACTGAATTTTGAAACATCAGCAGAGACCAAAGTGTTTTGCTTTACTGGGCTCTGTGATGGGCCTGGAACAATTTGACTATTGCACCTCAAATTTGGCAAGTCCCTTGTCAAATACTTAGTTTTCTTTAGAAATCAACTCCTTTCCCCTTTTTCTTTTAGGGTTGTTTTTTCTTTCTTTAATCTTTTTTTTTTTTTTTTTGAGACTTTTTTTCTGATCTGGAATTTGAACATTTATCTTTAGCCAAGTTTGTGTGTGTGTATATATGTAAGGGTATATTTTACACATTTTGGATACTTTCTGTTTCAGAATTAAATTTTCTCATCCTTTTATGTTGGGGTGTGTCTGCAAAGTGAGAGCAAGTGGCAGGGACAGGGCTGCAAGGCATATTTTGCTTTAAATCACTGATTTCTGAAGAGATTTCTCCTGTCAAACTATGCTGGTGGAAAGTCATTGCAATCATTTACTCTCAGAGAAGTCTGACTTGGGACAAATCTCTGGAGTGCACCTGAGCTTTGCTTCTATTGAATTCTCCTTGCTGAATATTGATACTGTTGTCTGGGTTGCAGAAAGATATTTGAGCTTACAAGTTACATTAGTTCTTTATTACATCATCTTAGTTTGGGCTGTATTTCATTTGTTCCTGAAGCAGCTGAAGAACCTGAGTTTGAGTTGTAAAGCTGTGACAGCACTTGGGGAAACAGGGTTTTCTCTCATTAGTAACCGACTGTTGGAATCAGAGTGTACAAGATGGGAAGCTGAAATGGTCTGCTGTGACACTGGGGCAAAGCAATGCCTGGAGAGGGCTACAGGTCTGCTGGAGCTCAGGGTGTTCAGCATCTCCCAGAGATCAGTCATACATCCCAAGTGACTCAGGGTGCAGATGTGGTTAAGCCGCTGTAGCAGACTGTAGTAATTGATTTGGCAAGACATGCTTGTAGATGAAACCCTGGGATATAGGCACGTGACTTTGAGGTCTGGTCCAGTCCCTTCCTCTTGTCAGGTATTTTTGTATTTCAGGAGTCCTGCCTGGGGACTGAAAGTGGTTTCTGATAGTGTGTGTGTGTGTGCATGGGGAAGTAGATAAGTTATCTTGCCATCATTGGTTTTGATGATTTTTTTTCCTATTTAGTGGTCTGTAGCCAGACTAATGTAAACACTTTTATGCCTTGGCCAGTCCTGTGTTGCTGTCAGTGTCTGCTTACCAGCCTCATTTAAGCATCCCCATAGCTATATGTAATCCTCAGCACGGCTAAGAGGGTATCTTCGCTGGTGTTGAATGCTTGAGCAAGTCTGTTCCCATTTGTGTCTTTTACAAAACTAACGCCTGTCAATAATTTATAAGCACTAGGAGGATCTCATTTAGAAAATGATATATAATTCTTGTCAGCCACGTTCAAAGCAGAAGAATTGAAAATGGAATAAGAGGGGCAGAGGTGGGCTACTAAGATGATTGGGAAAAGAGATCCTCTCATGAGAGGAGGCTAAAAGCTTGTAAAACTGGCGGAAAGGATGACAGAGATGGGAAGCTGTGTTCTTGACAAACACATTAAGGTCACAAATACCAGGGAGGGAAAAGAGCTATTGAAAACAGAGGGCAGTGTTGGTTCAGGAACAGTTGGCTGTTAACTGTTAGTGGATGAGCTGAAGGTAAAATGGGAAAAAGGCTTCTGTGCAGAGCAGTGAGGCTGTGTAATGGCCTTCTCAGAGGTACCGTGAAGGAAATGGAGCATTTTATTAATGACAGGTAGTTGCTGATGATACTTTTGGCAGACTTTGGCACACAGGAGGTCCCTGCCATTTGTGCGTTCCTAGGCAGAAGTTGTGGGACACATTTTGTACATTTTTGGGCACCATATTTTTCTAGGATTAATTTAAATGGCAATGGTCTGGTTCTCCAAGAGTTTTCATCTGATTATACCGTTACAGTGTGCATGTGCAACTCTTGTGTGCAAACAGCTGCTGCATTTCACTCCAGAACGGGTTGTGTTTTAACCTGTGGAAGGCATAGGTGGTGCTTTCAGCTAATTCTGTACTTTAACAATGACTACTAGGTGTTTTGGGGTGAACAGTGTTCCTGGAAACATAGGGAACAGGTGCTTGCTTTGGGAGATGGTGATGAAGGTTGAAATAGCTCTACTTTTTGATAGTCTTATGCTATCTTCCTTTCAGAATAGAACGATAATTGGAAAGACTTTTTCGGACATCTAGAAGGTGATCTGGGACATCTGCATTATTAGCCCACCTCTCTTTTTATCTTTTAAGGAATAGGGCACAGTGTTTGCACTGACTTTGGATGGCAGCTCAGGTATTCTTTTCTTCTTTTCTTTGCAAAGAGCAGGTGGAAGATGACAAGTAAATGATGACATTATTACGCTTGCACTTTAATAGTTTCCAAGGAACTTGCAAGTAAGCGAAGGCAACACATGAAATATTCATGGTTTGTCTTTGCTCTCATACAAAAGGTTGAAAGCTTCCAGAGCTGGAGTTCAGGGTACATGAAGCGTATGGAAATAGCACCTGAAGTTTTGCCTGAAGGGCTAACACTGACCTTTTTTGGAGTAATAAATAAGGTGGTTTTTTTCTTTTATCTCAATTGAAAAAAAGAGATCTTGTTTTCATACCCAGGATTCGGTCCCTTTGTCTGGAGAAGTTTTCCCTTTAGATCTCTAACCTCTCTTCTCTATAGCCATACCCCTTGTTTGAAGGCAAAATAAGGTTTTGAAGGAAAATATTTCCCTTGTGCCTCCTTTATCCCCTGGTTTAGATAAGGACCACGACTGGAAGCATTTATCTGTAAATGAACAGAAGAAGATGGACATTGCAACAGTAGAATTTTTAAAACTGGTTATACCCAAAAGGAGAGTCTACCTTTCAGTATAATGCTGTAGATCTGTAAGCAGGAGGAATGCCCAGCTTGCTCTACAGGTGTTACGTGCCAGTTTCCTCTAAAAACCATGCTTCTGTCTTATGGGAGTTTCTGGTAACTCAAAAGGCAACGAAAGCGTATATATATGTCCCTGCTGTTTTCCCTTCAGGCCTTTCTCTGTTCCAGCCCTTGACTGGCATTAATTCAAGATCCTACTGTTCCTAGCCAGCTGTAATTGACTGGCTAAATGTGAAGAGCAGGCATGTGAGATCATGCGGCTCTGATAGTGAGTGCTTGCCTCTCAAAGCACTCTGTGTCCTACTGCTCCTTAGAGCTGCCCTGCTACCCCTGCTATGGATGGAGAGAGATTTTTGCCCCAGGTTGGAGCAGTGCATTCTGGCAGGTTTCCCCATGTGTAAGCCCCTGCAGGGAGTGGGTAGAATGGGGTGATTTGCTACATACATAGCTGGGATCTTGGCACTGTGGCCAGAGCACTGTCAGTGATGACTTAAGCCAAGGAGCACTGTGTCCTGGCTCCTTGTCACTACTGGTGATATCTAGAATGCAAGGAAGCCAGGGAGACTTGCAAGTCTGTGATGCTACCTTCTCTCCAGGTGACTAGAAAAGTAGTCAGGACTTTACCTGGGAGCTGGAAACAGGCAACCTCTGTAGCAGGGTTCAGTGCAGGGCCGTTCCTGAGCTGGTTAGAGGGTCTAGAACTGAGAGGCAGTGTTTACTTTCTCATCTGCCTAAGTCCAGATGTGTACTGTATATTGCATGAGATAGGTGCTGCTGTTGCTGTATTGTGTCCCCACACTCCCCTGGATATTTGTACTCCTGTGATGGGACATCAGAAGGGTTGCTCTTCAGTGGTGTGATGAGGGGCTTTTTGACTCCCTGCTGTCTATGTCCAGGGGTAGTAGGAGATCATTTGGTACTTAAAGCTACTCTTAGTGGTATTGGTACTGACAGCTGGTAGCTTTAGTAAAGTGTGGGTGTGAGGTCCCAGGAGGTCAGTGACTCCAGCCACAGTGTGCTGACTGGCTCTAGCAGCCCATTCTGTGTGTGAGCAGGTTCCCTCTGTGGGCTGAAATTCCCTGCCCAGACGAGTGGTTGGTTCAGTTCATGCTTTCATGCCTGTGGAACGGGCAGGCAGTACTGGGGTGATCAAATGCTGGGGGAATTGGAATAGGTTTTGTACTTGCACCCTGAACCACCTTCTCTAAGGGATGGTCACGTACTGTAGCATCAAAATGATGGTGATTTATAGCCCTGGTCATCTGAAGCACTGCTTGCAGCAGGCAGCTATACAGGTTTACCTGCTTGAAAAAGACTTTAGCTATGAAGGTAGCAAACTAACAGCCCTACAGAGAGGAGCAATGGTACAGGAACACTCTGTATCTGTTAAACTTTCCACATATGGTTGCGTAGCTTGTGTTTTTCCTGTGTCTGAGAGCAGTGATGGTGACCAGCATCAGTAGCTGAGCTGCTACTGGTGGATACACCAAGGAAATTATCATAGTTACGAATTGCAGAGGTTTGCAGATACTCATTCCTCAGCACTTCAGCTGTCAGCAGTTCTGGCATTTTATAATCCCACTGCCCTTATTAATCTGTGCTGCAAGTGATTGATTAGATTTGGGTGGTTTTTTTTTCTTTCTTGTGTGCATGTGCGTGCTCTCTGGTAATGTTCCATCACGCCTGCCCTGCCATCCAGTGCTGCGCAGCACTGGAGATGACATTTGCAAAGTGTCAGCAATCCAGCAGCTTGGAAAGGCCAGCCTGCTCTGAGAATGGCTCTCAGCACCTAAATGCTATTGTTATAGCCTGCCCGGGAAGCCTGGCCTCGGAAAGGTTTCTTGAGCACTGATGAAGGATAAGCCCAAAGAAAGCAATGAACCTGTACAGTATTTGTAATGGGTGGAAGCTGAAGCAAAGAGAAACCAGTGTCATGAATAATATGGGTCAACAGAAGGCAGTTTCTAAATGGAAATGAATTTTTTTCATCTGTATTCTACAGTAGTCAAACTAGAAAGTTGAATGAAGTATTTCAGTTGAGGAGGGAAGATACATTTTTATCAAAATGCAAAAGTTTTGTGAAGGTAGTTTCAGTTTTGAAAACAGCTTCCATTTCTGAAAAGTATTTAGAAAACAAATCCATTCAAAAAGTGAGTGGAGTATGAAGTGATTAGGAAATACTTTAGCTTGCTTTCACTTCTTAGAAGCAAAAGAATTTAATAGGCTATGAAAACTTAATGGAAAATTTTTT
>JAVJGI010000065.1:22197558-22224406 GCA_035590275.1 Ibycter americanus | reverse complement strand
TAGTGAAATTGAATATTAATTTCATTAATGATACTTCTTTTTCTCTCCTCCCCTCCTGCCTCATCTGCCCCTGAACTAAAGGACTTTGAAAGCTTTGGTTGGTAGTACTGCCAAGAACCTTCCAGCTGCTGTTCCCGTACAGGATTTTGGAACTAGAATCCCAGTGGACTTTGCTCCCTAAAGTTTTTGGACCCACTAGCATGAAGCTTGCTATTTCTCTTGTTGATCTTTATGCAGAGTAGTTCTTCTGTGGTTCTGTTCATACAATTAGGATTTGTTCTGGAGCCTGGATTTTTGTGTAGTTTGGAGAAGGAGTAGAAGAGATGGTGTAGTTTAGCTGAGGTGAATGCCTCCCAGCTTTAAGTTCTGGTTGGTTTCTCTGATTTAATGGGTGGTTTCATTCTAGCAGCAATGGAAAAAAAGATACAGAATATCAAGTCTGCTGGCACCAGAGCTTGGTAGAAATTGCAGTTCTATCACCAGTGTTTTATTCCTAGAACATGTGGTTGCCCAGATATGTGAATAATCCTCTGACAGTATGCCAATCATTTGACCTATGCGTTTTGTTCTTTGATTTGCCACCTAAAAAGCAAAATACCTCTGCTTATTAATTTTGATATAAACACTGAAGGTAAGAGAAGAAAAATTTCATTTCATAAGTGTTTAATGTGAACAATATTGGGCTCAATTCATCAGGTTACTTGGGTGTACTGAAGTATGGTGAAGTGTCATGCTGAATCCCAGCTGCAGTTCTCCTTGGTGACAAGCAGCAGGAGGAATGGATGCCAAGTAAAGGCTAATAAGCTACAGTGCACGGTACAAGAGGGAGCACAGCAATAAACTGTCAGACTGATGGTAGCTCTAGCTATAAAGGGTGGGAATGAGGTGCTGAACTCATCCTGTCCAAAGCTGCTGGACTGAGTAGCTTCTACAGTCTTTTTCTTTGAATGATCTGATGAGACTATGTAAAGGTAGAACAGGAGATAAGGAGCTGTAGGAAGAAGCACTCAAAGCTGTGCTCTAACAGATCATAAAAGGACCCTTGGACTTGGGCTTATCCCAAACCTGCAAGTGATGGAGGGCGGGTGAGTTGGCTCCTGCTGTCATGCCTTGGTGTCTTGCCTTCCTGACACCCCCTTTAGAAGTCTCATGGAAAAATCACAGAGGGACCTGCTTTCTGCCCTCTCACTGCACTGCTGGGTGGTAGATGGAAAGGGATGACCTGCTTGCTTCGTCACTTGTGGTCTACAGCTCTTACTGGCTTTGCGTGCAGGCCAAGGTGGGTTGCTGGCAGATCTGTGCATGGGGGAACTTGTCTAGCATCTGAAGGGTGTCTGTGTGTCAAGCAGCTCAAAGAATGCTTTCAAAGGGAACTGCTGGGTTTTAGGGCTTTTTTAAGCTGAGAATTTATAGGTGCAGATACACTTTAATGCCTTGCTGTTGAGAGCTGTTTTCACAGGAGGGTGGTAGGAGAGCTGAACTCTAAGCTTAGGACAGCCTGACCTGTCCTGAAAAGAGGTGCTGTTTGCACACACTTCTGGTACAATAAGCTGGTCCTTTCAGTAAAAGAAACCTCTTATGTCTAATCCTCCTAGCTGGTTCAGCTTTGGTCTGTGTATAAAGGGCCAAGTAGCACTGCTGGTGCTACTGAGAGCTTTTCCACTCAATTTCTGTCTATGTTTTCTTATCACTGAAGGCAAGTGCTCCAAGAAAGCCCTGTGAACACAGTGAACACTGTGGCTGATGAGCTAATACTGACGAGTCATCATCCCTTACTTCCATCCTTTTTTGTATGAGTCTAAATAGGTTTTCAGGGGCAGGAGGCATTTGTCATTGTTATTAAGCAATGGAAATAATCTTAATTCAGACTTATGTTCAGATGTCTTCTGAGAGAAGTTTCAGCATCAGTTTTCTTTGCATAATTGGAAGTGCTTTGCATTTACTGACTTGCAGCAGTGTCTGACCTATGAATGCATAGCAGTTTGTGTGGATATTAGTGGGTTGTGTGTGATGAAGATGGGAGAGGGGAGGAGGCTGTGAAATGTGGGAGCATGGTGGGAGCAAATGGGATCAAGAAGGTTTTCTTAAGGTGAGAGCAATCTCATGCTGCCATTTTTTTTGTTGTCAGCCATGGCAGCTGGTTTGACTGCAGTGTTCTATTTTCTTTTCCACCTTTCCAAAATCTGTGTTTCTCACATTGTTAGCAGGGAAATGAGCTGCATGGCACCCATGTCCCCTGACAGAGTGGTCATGGTGAAAGGGGGACAGTGTGAGCAGCTCTTCCCCTTGAGCAAGTGTTACACAAACCTAGAAGCGTGTTGATTAGGACCCATCCACGTGCTAAGGCTGGCCTGGGTTGGGGAATGCTTTTGCTTGTATCCTGACTGCAGTCTGTTGCTCTGAGTGTTTTTTGTGGCTTTGTGGTTGCACAGCCCTTTGGGCGTCTCACAGTGGCTTTGGACACTTCCAGTATACCAGTGGGGTCAGGAATGGATATCTCCATTTTGTCAGGAGCCAGGTCATATTTAATGACTTGTTAGGGGTCAGACTGAGAGTTTGGGCTGGAACTGAAAACTGGTCTCTCAAAAAGAGAGGGCTGTGAGACATTCGTTATTGTCCTCATTTTCATGTCTAAACCTGCTTGAAAATAACTGCCAATTTCTCTATTACCCCAGCAGCAGTAAGAATGTTGTAGCCTGGCTCCTGCCTTGTGCTTTCTATATCTCTACAGGTGTCCCAAACCAGCTGTTATGTGTCATGATCACTGTGTTACAGATGAGGAGACTCTGTGACAGAAAGATGAAGTGTCTTACTGGTGTATGCACATATCAGTGAAAAATAAGAAATGGAGCAAACTGCCCCATTTCCTGATCTGGAAACTACAGGAAAGAGCATCTGGGGAGCTGATGTGTTGAAGTGTGTTCAGTTTCCTCCAAACTCTCCCAAATAAACCTCTCTAGCATTCCCTCAGGTTATTCAAAGGGTGTGTGTTTTGCTCCAGGTTAAAGAGTGTCAGTACTTCACCAGCTCTGTGCATGGTGACGTTTCCATGATGCCTGACTTAAGGTGTTCCATATTGACTGTTTTACCCTGGTTACTGCTTTAAGCTTGAGGAGGCAACAGGAAAGCATTCTTGGGCTTGTCCTTTTAGCTGTGTTGCCACCTGTCCTTCACTCTTTCTGCAGCTGGAAGGAGATTTTTCCCAATAGCATATGTTGTCACTAATTAACATGATATCAAGACAGCATAGTGTCCCCCCTGTAGAGGAAAACCAGCTGATAATGCATGACATCTATCTAGTAGTCTGAGCTGACCAAATCTCATATTTGTGCCTGTGAAGTAGGCTGCACTTTTGTGTGTAGCAATAGCTGTTTGTCTCCCTTGCTGCAGTGTGCAAGCACTCCACAAGCTAACAATCCCTAGGGGTCCCACAAGGCAGGACAGGTCTTTCACAGTTTATCAACGGCTTGGCCAATAAAAGTAGAAAAACTGTGCTAGGCTGTATCTCTTTTCCAGGTGCATGGGAGAGGTGTGTGTGTGGTCCTGGCTGAACTTCTGCGGAGCTCCAGGCTGGCAATAGGTGACGACAGATTCTGAGTGAGGAGCATTGACCAGGCTGCGTAAGGAGCCGACCCATAGAACAGCAGAGGGCAACAGACAGCTTCAGGAGGGAGTGGATGTGCTCCCTCCCCCATGCCTGTATTTTGGCTACTGCTATTAATTTTCCCATGTACTAAATGATTTACTCAACTACTTTTTTTTTTTTTTTTTTAAAGAACCAATTAATTGCTTAATTTCCTTTTGCCTGGCTCTTCTGTTGCATTGGGGCACAGCAGGGAGGCTGTGTGTGGAGGAAATGCCTGCTCTGTTGGCTATTCCTAGGGAATTAAGGACCCGAACAGCAGCTAATCAGTGTTTTAGCTGTAGTTTTCAATATTCTCTCAGTGTTAATGTTGATAATAGATAGCTGGCCCAATTAAAACAAAAAATTATCAAAGCGTGTTTGAAGTGCCCTTAGGTAATTCTACATGCGTTTGTTGGTGAGCAGCTAAGAAAACAAAATTTGACCTTGTGCAGAACAAAATCATGTACAGAGAAGGATGGAGACAGTGGGAAGGCAGGAAGTAAAAGTTGATGTTAATAAGTTGTGGCAGAGATTTGGCTGTACTAGATCATTTTACCTGTTAAATGCAGTATCCTGCTTATGGCACCAAGCGATAAATGGGTGTTATGTTTGAGTCATATAATCCTCTATGCTAGTGTTTCAGTGATATCCAGAAGCAAAGAAGTAGGTGTCTTTCTGACCCTGGAGGTAGTTAATTTGCATTCTGAGGCATGAGATTTGATTACTGTTATCTTAGCTGCTGCAGTTATTGACAGTAAAATTAACCAGCTCTTTTTAAAGTGTAGACTTGTTCTGAATATACTGGCCGTTTAATGGGGTCACCTTTCATGGATGTGTGAGCCAGTGGCATCAGAAGTGGGTGGAGGTTTGGATTTCTGCTGGGATCTTCACTCAGACTTGATTTCCTAAATATCCAGTGCAGTTGGGCATTGAATTTGCGAATGCTTGCTGTGGTCATGTGGGCAAAAGTGGCTGATTACGTATGACAGAGAACCATCAGACACTGAGTCACCATTTGCTTGTGCACGTGGCATGCTGTGTGGTGTTGTGACAATGACATGCCCACAGGTGGTAAGGTGGCTTTGTAAAATCAGGCCCCTTCAATGTAGCATAAAATTACTGATATCAGAGTTGAGAAGTTACTGCTTTCATTCTGTGGGTTAAGCTGTGTTCATGCTAATTGTTTTCTAAAAGGGTGTAGATAAGTGCTAGATTAAAGCAGGAGAAAGTGGTGGCAATTAGGAGAGGGAGACTTCCATTTTTGAAGTCAGCAGTGAGTTTTGATGCTGAAGATAGCCTCTTTTGGATATGACGTCTAGACTGTGGTTTAGCTTGTGTGTCTTGACTGTGGTCTCAACACACAAATAGACCTAGCTGAAATTCTGCATATTACGACGAACCCTGGGCTTACAGTGTGTATCTTGTGGCACTTACGTATCATTAGGTGTCTTTTAAACTCCAAAAGACTAAGAGGGCTATTTGTTGTTACTTGGCTGGCCTTAATGTCATGTCAGCAGACACGAAATGTGCTGTGGTTGTTAGCTGTTGGTACTGGTCAGAATTCAACATGAAGAATTGTTTGTACCACATCAAATCAAAGAAGCCAATTTCAATTGGATGGCATAGTCATCTTTGCTCTAGCAAGCTCTTAGAGTGCCAAAGCTTTGTAAAACTGCATCTCTCTGCCTTAAGAGAAACAGGACACTAAGAGATTCCTGACCTTGCAAGCTGGTGGAAGAGTTTGAATATAGTTTCAAATTGTCTAGAGTGTGGGTCAGTTTGAGTTCGCTGAAAGCTGTGAAGTGCTGAGGGCTGTGAAATCTGGGTTGCTGGGGTACTTTAGGAATATAATACTAGTACCAGCTATCGGAAGGACCTGCTTGTCTGCTCAGGATTGCTATAAATGGGAAGAGCTGCTCAGTCTGAGTGCTATTATTTGGAAAGGAACTGCAATACAGGTGATAAAGAGGAGGGATCAATTTTTATTGGGTTGCAGGACTGGTTTCATTAAGGGGAGATAAAGAAGATTTTCCTCTAAATCCTGGTTTTGCCAAGACTTCCTTTGTGCCACAGAGCAAGAAACTAGGCTCAAATCCTCAAGGGGATTTACGTGCCTGATGCTGGCTTAATTTCAGTGTCTGCCATGTGTTGGAATAGGAGTTGGAGCTGTGTGAACCTAGTATCTCAGGCCCCAGGAAAGCTGCTCAGTATAAAGCAGAGGTGGTGTGCAAAGAGCTGGAGTTATTTGTGAAAACGCCTTCGTTGGACATGATTCCAGAATAAGCTTGTTCCTGTGGGGTGTTGCTACACTTACTTAAGAATGCATTTCTTGCAGTAATCAGTTTCTCTTTGCAGACAGCCCACGGTCTCTCTGCAGCTTAATTCTCCACCTGTAAAATAGAGACAGTATTGTCTATCATTTTTCTCAGGGCATAAGATCTTCTGGGGGCAGAGTTTGGCAACGTTCTTACAAAAATACCCGACAATCCATAGGTTTGATCATGTTTGGATCTTGAAGTGCTATTTCTGTGTGAGCAGTTACTCACAATGGTACAGCCCAGAATCTGTCCTCTTGTGCTGAGCAGCTTAGCTCTGATCACACAAGGGCAACCAATTACTACAAAACACTTTCCTCCAGCCCCCCTTGCTGTGTTCTGGAGCATCAGTCTGTATGCTTGGTGCAGCCAATCCAGCACTCAAAAGAAATATATGAAATGGCCTAGATACTGCGAGAGTCTTTAAACTTAATATCCAAAAGGGAATTGAAGGACAAAGTTTCTGAAACCCCCTTGTGCCTAACTTTCTAGATCTTCTGCTTCTTAGCAAAAATGCTGCAGATTGGACTGCCAATACCAGCAAGTATTTTTCCTTGCATTAGCTTCTCTGAGACGATGGCTTTCTGGATTTTATTAAAGCTGGCACTGGAAACTGAAGAGCAGCTGAGGTTTGCAAGTCTTGGATTCCAAACTGTCCTCTGTCTTCAGAGGCAGCGTTGTTGTTTGGGCTATACAACAATAAAATGCAAAGTGAAGATGTAACACTGCTGGACAATTCCGAGCTGCAGCTGATACATTGCCTGTTAGTAGATGCTTACTTTGCTAGCAGAGTGCTTGAGGCCATATTTGTGGCACTGTGCCAAAAGCCTGTGAGCTGCACGTTATTAATGACAAAGTTCTTGAGGAAAGGAGTGCATAAATGCCTTTTGCTGGTCTCACTTCTGCAGAAAACTGGGAAACACTCAGCACCTACTTGGCAGCTTGCAGAGTTGGATCCTGGATGCAGATGGCCCTGCCCAGAAAATGTTCTCCCTGTTAATAATGAAAAAAGATGATTTGACAAGTCATGGCACAGAAATACTCCTTTCATCTTAGTCAGGAGGCCTGGCACGGTCTGGGCTGGTGGTTGGCACCAGCAAGTCAGTAGTATTAGCCACAATGGACGCATCTGGGAAGGTAAAGGGCTCCGTGATTTGGAGATGTGCGTTGAAGAGGTACTGAGGGATGTGAGGTGAAACCCAGTTAGTCCAAAACCTGGCAACTGTACTTGAGCAGTGTTCAGAAGTTACCTTATCCTATAGGATTCAGGAGTCGTGAGTGCAGGTCCAGGTCTGGCTGCCAGCTTCCCATGTGACTTCAGGGCAGGTATTCAAAAGGTACTTGGTGTTTACAGAACAGAGTAGTGGGTAGCAGTTTAAGTGCTCTCGGGCTCTATCCTGTGGGTTTCTGAATACTTCAGCTCCTCACTGGAAAAAAAGGTATGAACATACTTTTCAGGACACCTTGAACAGTTGAGAACAAGTGTATTAATATACAGGAGGAATCCAGATACAATGATGAAAGGTCATGAAATCCCCAAATCAGTGTTCTCAGACAGATCAGGCATTCCTCCTTCAGTCTGAGTAGAAACAACTACAGTGTTTCAAATACTGGATACTGTCTTTCCAGAAAGCAGATGTCAAGCTGCATATACATGTGTAAACAGACCTAACTTGAGCAGTTACTTCTCTGCACAAGTGGGTCTAGTTTTGAGCTGATAAACTCATTATGCCACTAAAGAAGGCAACACCTGATTATCCTTTTTTCTGGGCTTTGAATGTTTGTCATATCAGCTGGAATGGATCAAATTTCTGTGATATTATATTAGCATTTGGTACTTTTCACATTGTCATCTCTTTCACTTTAATGGTTTGCAATCGCTTCAAGTAAAAATAATAATAAAAAACTTGCAGATGTTTTCCTCTTTTCAGTCCTACACATTGTCCCACATTTTGCCTACCAGCACCCCACCACTGCCACTCCACTGACAAACCTGTGCACAATCACCTGTACTGAGACATGCCATAGAGTACTTTATGTAGGTGGTGAGCTCAATGTGCTGATGAGCCTGGGCTGGAGAAACTTCTTAGATCAGCCTTTAAAGTGACATATTAGAGCCTTTTAAAAAACACAGGGAGCAGTGTGTGTTGCGGGGGAGAACCCCACACTCCTTGTTTTCCTTTTTGGTGTAGTATGACCTATATAATTTGTCTGGTGGATCCGCATTTGAGAAAGATATTGTTCACCTTGATGCTACAGAACTAGTGTCCTAAAGATCTGTTATCCTTGAAGGTTTCTGATATCAGAGTTCCTTTTCGGGGGCTGATGACTTAGAGAAGAGCTCCTTCCACAACAACAGCAAAAAAAGGACAGACTACTTTTTTCTGTTGTCTTTCCTCTGAGCCTGAAGAGGAATTTAGGCTGGGATAATAAATTTAGGTCTACATTTTGTCTGCTTTGTATAATCCCCTCTCCTTGTGTCTGATGCACTGATGGTTCCTTTGGCTCATCCCAGATGTGATTATTATCACTTTCAATTATTGATGAAGTAATTATTAGCATAGTAATTTACTTTGACCTTTTTGGAGCCCATCTCTTCAAGGCGGCTGAGTATGTGTTCCTTCTGTGTTGTGAGGAATAGCAACTTATTCTGTCCAGCTGGAGAAATGTCTCTGGGTTGAAAAGCAGTGAGTATTATGCACCAGACCGTAGGATCTGGAGAGGCTGGGAAAACTGTGGAGATTAGCTGTTTGCATTTTGGTTAGATTTAGTGAAACTTCTCGTATTGAGGATGGGGACACTGGCCACAGTCAGCCAGCCTCATTTGCTATCTTTGACTACAGACTTTGCAGGGACTTTGGAACTTGGTTCTCCTCCATGAACTGGAAGGGCAAAGGTATCTAAAGACTACACTGAAGCTCTCTCTGAGGGCAGCTGGCAACCTCCTCTGACAGGATTTATTGTTCCAGTAAATGGGATAAATCTGATACTGTGTACCAACAAAGGCATGCTTACCGGGGGCTGTGGATATCTGAGACATTTTTTGCAAGGGGTCAGGCAAAGAGAGTAGTTTTCAGTGCTGTTCCGTCTCACCTCTGCTGACCCACTGCCACATTGAATCAGTACTGCTGTTGCCTGGCCACCAAACTCTTTGCTTTAGTGTGGTCACTGGAAGGCAAAAATGTAAACAATCATAAGCCCTGTGCTGTAATAGTCCATGTATTAATAACATGCCGGACACCACTTTATAGCCTTGATCACAGCAGAATCAAGGCCCTACTTCTTCCTTGGAGCAGAAGTAAACAACTTCAGACCTCATGAGCATTATGCCTTTTGGACAGATGAGCTAGTTGTTGTTGTGGCAGAGCAATGTGTGACCCAGTTTTAAAGGACATAAATTTTTCATGTCTCCTGACACTAGTGAATAATGCAGAGTTGGATCACTTCTTGGGCCAGCTTTCTGACATTAATAAGCCCCAACTGTTTTTTCCCAAGACGGAATGGGATGAAAACACATGGTTTAGTTGTGTCTAGGTGTGAAAGATGCTACCTTATTCTTAGAAGAGCATGAAAGAAGTAAACGCCTTCCTGTCTTCTAACTGAAGACACCAAGCAGGATCCACATGGAAACTGTTATTGAATTTTGGAAGTCTGTTTTGGACAAATGACTCCTATGACATTGATATCCCAGAGCAATCTTTCCTCTGGGTCTGGGTGCACAGGTGTTGTGCTGGTAGGTTTTACTAGAAATATGGAGGTAGAGCAAATGGCTGTGACAGGCAGCCACCAAGCCACACTGCTTCCTGCTTGTTGTGGAAAAAGAGATTCAGCTTTAGGTAATATCACCTAATTTAGAATGTTGAAGTGTGGTGTGGCAAGGCACGCAGAGAGGAAGCAGTCCCTGCTTATGCCCTTTCTTTAGGATGAGGTTTTGTTCACTGAGACCTTTAAGGAAAAGAAGCTCCTGTTTTAGTTAGTATTAGCCCCTCTCCTAGTTGCCAACACTGAGGGCTGTGAACTCAGGAGAGAGCATCCTCTGTTCTGACTGTGTGTTTTAACCACCTTCTTGTAGCGAAGGCAAATCAGGCAGTCTGCTGCCCCAGGCCCCGTTTTTTGGGCTGCAGAGAGAAACATCACTTCCATAGTCACAGTCAGCTTAAACTTGCAATTCTGCTGGTAATGTGAGATTACCAATTGCTTGTTCCTTCAGGCCAGCAAAATTCTGAAGATTGGCTGGCACAAATCTCTGGTAGCTAGCTGGAAGTCTCTTTGGTTCTATTTTGCTTAAGTAACACTGGCTTATATGAGTTGACAGGTATATGGGATGCAAGGTTTGCCAGAGCAGCTGTTGCATTTACAAGTGTGCATGAAATGCCAGTATTGTCATCCTTGAGGGGTAAAATGCTGAAGACCCCTAACCTGATCCCCTCATGAGTGGGTTCTGCATTTACATAGCTTTCCCTACACTTGAAACGTTTGCTGGGAAAATCTACATTCTTCTACCTCTGGGCACAAACACCCACTCTTGACCTAGACAAAGGCATGTTCAGGAACAGCAAGTTCCTTCCATGAAAAGCAAAAATGAATGGTGCAAGAACTGAGTTAGGATAGTCAATTGTTTAACTCCATGCACATCATTAACATACCATTCATCACAGCAGACTCTGACAGGTATATTAACCTCATTCAAGCTACTGTTTGCTTCTAGGGGAACAGATGGGGGTTGGTCAGCTTCATATAGCAGGATGAAAGGCCTCAGAAACTCGGTAAGATATGGAACATTAGGGAGAATTGGACATTAAGGTGTAGTTCAGGCTGAGTTTTCTTACAAGTAGGAGTACAAGTAATAAAATGTACTTTTATTATTTTAATGACCATGGTATGGCTGGAATTGCAAAGGTCACTCTGAGATCTAGAGGAAGAAAGAAAAGACTATGATCAAGGGAGCAACTCTTTCCATCCTCTCTGCCATTATTTGTAACCAAGGTTACATTCTTCTTCTTGTGCCAAATCATTATAGCACCAGGTAGTTTTGCACTGTGATTTAGCCATATTACTATGTATGTACCTATTATTTTGTTTGGGAGACAGTCAAATGTATGCTAAAAGATCTGATTTTCAGAGTGACAAGTGTCCACAGTACCACCTGGCAATAACAGAAGGGCATCTAACAGATCTAGTGTGGACCCTTCCATGCATGAAGATCCTTTGTACACGCCAGTTCAGGGTGGCATCCTTCCTTGCTATTGTGCAGAGGATTAGGAACCAGCAGTCTTTCCATAATAGTTGCATCTTACTTGTGGTGTTATGAACACATGCAACTAACTGTGGTGTCCTCCTGCTTTAGAACTGCTTAGAGGCTGGGTTTTTTTTCTTGCCATAGTATTCCAGTGTCTTGTGTTCCTTACACACAGGATGGAGTTTGACTCCTAGGTGCTTTTCACAGGTTGAAGTACTAGCAAAAGGAAGGGGAAAGGCATCTAGCACTGCAGGTAGATCCAACTTTCTTTGGGATATCCAGCAGGACCTGAGATGCATCTTTAAAATAATCGTTGGCAACATGGTTGAAGAACAGCTGCAAATTTGACTTTTTTTTGCAACCCACATGGCGCTTAGTGTGTTAATAGCTGGAACAACCCTGTTTCTGCTTAGGGGGATTGCACTGCTGTGATTAGAGCAAGTTAGGAATTTGCTGATGAGCTTTGTATTGGATGCTATTTCCAGTGCCTGGTCCATTAATTCCTTTTGGGTTTTCAATCTACCTGTCAGCTCCTTATTCATTATGTGAAGCTTTCTGTTCTCCAAATGGTGACCTTTTATTAAAGAAGAGTGTAGGAAGAGAGTTGGTTTTTGTAAGAAGTGGGTTATGCAAAGGGGAGGTAAATACCCTAAAGAAGGGAAAAGGAGGGGGGCAAAAAAGAGGGCGGGGGGAAATGGCAGAAATCCATTTTTAAGCATGGCAGTGGGACAAGTCAGAAGGCAGTGCTACAAGCGTGGATTAAGTGAGAAACCAGCCTATATTGTGCTTACAGAAGGGAAATACTAAGGTTATTACATTAGCTACACTGGCAACAGAGCTACCCTTGCTATTAACCTGAGGATGCTGATATCACACTGGCTGGAATTTAGGTAATTGTGCCCGTGGCAGATGCTTCTAAAAGTTCATGCCTGAGTGATTCTTTTGGGGCAGAAAGCCTGATAAGAAATGTATTACCTTAGATACAGCATTCACTTAACAGCCAAGGTCCTATACATCCATCACTTGCCACAAAGCTTATGTTCCTGCATCTGAGCGTGGTTGAGCTCTCTCTTTCTCATTTTGTATGCATTTTTATTCATTTGCCCACATACACAAATATACATCTTTCTAGCCTTTATGGTTATGCAGAAAATGTCAGAATGTGAACTGAAGCATTAGCTGCCTCCCCAGGAGTTCAGGCAGCCGGAATGCGTAATTTTCAGAGGTTTGAACAAGCTTGTTCATTAAGTGAGGTGTTAACCCTGGAATTTGCAGATGACCAATTAAGCACCCGTAATGATTCACAAATGATAGTTTTAGCAAAAACAGCTAGCTAATATGTCTGCTCATGAACTCACCCTGTTGGAAGCCCTACGTAGCGCAACACAGAAGTCTTTGGATATTTCTTTCTCATCTTTACATGTATCTTTGATACAGCGAAAGCAGAATATTTAGGGAAAAATAAAGCCCATGCAGAACACTCTGTGAATACGAATAGTGATGACCATTCATGGTCTTAATTTACCTAGTTAGATGGGATCTGAATTAATTGGATAAGATGTGAAAGACTCCAGGGCTTTTGTCACAGATTGTTGGTCTGTTTTGCTCTAGGATGTGAAACAATGTATTGTATGGAAACCTCTGCTCTGAGTTGTCCATCTGTGGATAGACTTGCCTTGATTACATGTGTGTGTGGTTGTTTGAGGGTGAACAAGCCTTGTCACAGTCCCTGTCCCCCACCTCTGCGAAAATCAACACTGGCCCAGAGCTACCTATGGCAACAACAAACGTCTAACTCAGGCTTGGCTGCACTAGAGAGCTTTGCTGATATGTGGCCTGCTGATTGAAGGTTATGTGTCTTCATATACAAAGTGTGAGGTGTGTAAGTACTACCTCGACGGAGAGAGTGAGCTCTCGTTTGCCGTGTGAGAGCCCCATCGTACCGAGCAAGGCCGGCCGTGGCCTGCGGATCCCACCCAAGGCCCACATTAGGGTAAGGCCTGAAAATTACTGTTCTGTGGAACTGGAATGTATAACTTAATACTTAAAATGGAAGACCGTCCTGCTTTCTGCTTCCTCCCAGCAAGATTATTTTAACTGTCGGGAAGAAAGCGTAGCCCTGAGTCTGTAAGAAAATTGAAAGTGAGTCCTAAACGAAGAGGCAGGAGGAGTCTGGTACGGATCACGTGCGTTAGGGAGGGCAGGAACAAGCATGAACTCAGTGTCTGTGAGTTGGGTTTGCTGGCAATCCCCTCCTCATGCTAGGTGTGTTTTTAAACTACTGATGCAAGACATCAGGTATCTTGGACGCAGCTGAACATTTTAGTCAGGGAAGTAACTGTCTAAATATGTTGTGATGGAATGTGTTTATCCTTTTGTACAGGGATGGAGAGGATTTACTCTGGTGGAGTGCTGTCAGTAGCTATTTGAAAGGAGTTTTCTTTTTCCTTTCTGTGTTTGGAAGCAAAAGGGAACAGGACATTTAGATGAAGATCGACACACCCATTATCCAAGATCTAGTAGTCCATTATATTACAAGGGCTGAGGAAAAAGCAGTCTGGGAGAAAATGCTGAATCCAGGCTTAATGTCAAAGGTCTCAGGCTGGCTAACTGCTCCCTGGAGGTTTTCTGTCTGGAGACAGGGGAACGGATGGGTTCTGTAACTTTCTGAACTGTTGGCTTTCCTCAGTTTCACGATCAAATGAATTGAGTGTTGACTAAATTCTAAATGTGTTGTGAAGCTGCCTTTATTTGTTTTCCTAGTAGATTACATAGGATTGCTTGATTGCAGGTATTCTTGTATTTTAGCCTGTTCCCTCACCTGTCCTGGAGCAGATACCTTTGCTATCAAAGGAATTGGGAACCCGGTTCTGAAAATATTAACTTTATTTTCTGAGCAGAGATAAACAGTAAAGAGAATCATAAGCCTGGAAAGATCCAGTTTATCTGTTCTACTGCAAACACTTCCAGATGAGCAAGGGTAGCCAAAGTTCCTGGCCCCTTGCAGTCAGAATTTTGTCCTGGTTGTTGGTGGGACAGTATGACACCAAGTGGTGGTGGTGTGAAGGGCTGAGGAACTTGTTTTCACACCCGTAGTAGGCAACTAAGGAATACTTGTCCTTTAATTGTCACTAGAAACTTGACTAGCAAAGCTGATATGCTAAATATTTAACAGGCAGATTCAGCTTTGGTCGAGGAGGACCCATTGCTGCTGAAATAATTTAGTTTTACCTTGATGATAATTAATTACTCTGGAAGGAGCCAGAGCAATTGGTTTAGCAACTAATTCTTTCTTTGGCCTATTGGAAAGCACAGGTTGTGTATGCATATGTGAGATAGGATGACATAACACCTGGCACTCCTGTGGTCTGGGAGACGATCTTTCCCCTTACTCAGCAGAACAAACTGCATGTTCACGGCTGCACCTTCTCTTCAGTGGTAACTTACACAGCCTCAGCCACCCACAGTGCAGGGGCCCAGGAAGGAATTAGTTATGAAGCTCATACAACAGCAGCAGCTTCCTTTGCCTATCAACGTGCCATTAGCAAAAAATACACAAAACCGTCTGATGTGTTACTACCTAGATTTATGGCAGTACAGTGTTCCTCTTAGCTTTTCTCTTCCATCTTCTCATTCACTTTGGAAGTCATATATGGGATATTAATTTTTGCGTGAACAATTGCTCAAGAGATGGTATAAAGAGACGCTGAGAAGCTGGTTGTTGTCTCAATGGGCTTGTAGCCTAGGTATAATAGGAACAGCATCAGTTAGGAAAATACAGGGAAAAGAATGGCACAGTTAATGCTTAGCAGGCCAGGTCCAGGAGTTTACTAGTACCTGCAAACCTTTCTGGTATAAGGTAATTTGTGGTAAAGGAGAGGTTTAGAAGAAACTTCAAAGAAAATATTATGCAGAAGCTCACAGTGGGTTCTTTCAAAGTGCAAGGGAAGGGTACTGGGTGGAAGGGCTCTTGCATCTAATGTGTGGGCAGAGAAGGCTGGCAGGTCATCAAGGACAAATGACAGAAACGTCAGGAAGGAAAGAAAGAAGTGCTGCATGTTGGTGATGTAATTTAGGAAGAAATAGTCAGGGAGAAGTTGAAGGAACTGAAGAGTAACTCGAAAGGAACTGTGAAAAGACAAGTAGGATTTCAGGGTTGGAAGCCTTTAGGATGAAGACATTTAGTTTAAAGAGTTGCAAAGAGAGAATGGTGAGGGGAGAGACAGAGAATGTAAGTCCTCTAGGACTTTATTTCAGGAGTGAAGGGAGCACATGAGTGGAAGCAGCAAATGTTGAAAATAAGGGAAAACAGGCACTGTTGGCAAAGTAAGGGAGGGCCAATAACAGGAATGAAGGGCAAAACAGTTCAGAGTGCACCACAGGGAAACTGAAAAACTTCTTCCCACTGCCTGGCACTGCTGTTGCAAAGTACCTGTTGTATTGCTGCCTGCTGTCCACCAGCCTGTTGTCATTCCACAAACATGCTCTTGCTTTCAGCAACAAGAGGTTTTTGGGGAACTCAGACTACTAAACTTGGTATGATTTATCTCTTTCCATAACGTGAAGCAAAAAAGTGTATAAAGAAGCAGGAAGGTTTCAGATGAACTCCCTCTATTATAAGCCATTTCTTACCAGCCAGGACAGCAAGCAAGTGCCACATACACACTGAATTTAATGCATGTATGTGGAGTCACCAACCTCTGGGTTTTGAGCAGCTTGATCTATTAGTAAATCTGTTCTGCACGTTCCCCTACACAGAGTCAGATGTTAAAAATGAGACCTTTAGTAACTGTTACGGGTCCTCTATTTACAGTGCCCTTTGCTGCTCAGAGATCGCAATTTCCTTTTGCTTGAAGCTATATACATCCACACAGTGAAAATTGGAGTTTATCCCCCATGCTTTTAGATGTGATTGCCTTCTGTGCAGGTTAAAATCCAGCTAGCTGGTAAAGCAGGGGCTTTTGCTAAACCATCAGCTATGCTATTACATGCCTCTGGGAAAGCTGCAGCACAGGGAGAAAAGGAGAATGCGAGAAGTATCCTATGGAATTACACTCTTAAATATGTATTCAGAATCAGTTACAATGATACCATTTTTTAGGCTTGTTAACGTTATGGATTTATGTGATGCCATTTTCTAGTTTCATTATATTTTTTGTCAAGAAAGAAATACCTGCATTGGAACTTTAATACTTCATATAGCCTGGAAAAAGATAACTACCAAGTATTCCTTTGGATTCCTTTCTTGCATTACTTTCCATTCTGCTATTTTCTAGGTCACTAACATGGCTTTTTTTTTCATCTGAACAGCCTTATTTAGCAGATACATAAGTAAATACATGTTTAAAACAACAACAAATACTGTTATGTGGTTGTATATACCCCAGGTTCTTCCACTAGATGGATGTGTATTTGTAAAGCTATAATAGAAATATTCTTGTCAGGGCTTTTTAAAGTATTTGATTATAACATGTGCATGGAAATTAAAGCATAAGTTACAAGTTCATGTCTACCTCTACTGTTGAAAGATTTCATCTTCTCTCTGTGTGCCTGTCTTGTGTGCCCTGGGTAATTGTAGTCTGGGGGGTCAAAGAGTGGACAAAGCAACCAAGTGGAAAGAAAAAAATAACAGCTTCAGGTGTTCTGCTGATGAAAACAAGTTTTTTTTTGTGGAAACAAAAGTAAGGGAGTGTCTTAAATTGGCTGATATGCATAATAGGTTTCATTTCCTAGTGGATGGACAGCCATGTGACAGAACCTACCAGTGCAGTTGGTAGAAATGGTTGGTTGTCAACAGGGAGGCCGACTCTGAACGGTCATGAAAAATTGGCTTGTGCTCTTACTTTTGGAGACAGGTTCCCCTGGGCCAAGGCTGATGCACACTAGCAGAGAATGATGCATAGGCAACTTGCCCTGTGCTGCGTATCTGTTGTGACGGCAAATAAATGACTTGTTCTTTACTCTTGTCAGCCCGATGCTTTTCGTAAGCACTTGGGGGAGGGGATGGGGGGAGAACCACAACTGAAAAAAATGTGGCTGGCTATGTGTCACTTCTGGATTGCCATGGAGACTGTCACATTAAGGTTAGTGTTTAAATAGCTTAAGCTACCCAGAAATGAAAAGTCAGGTACAGAAACTTGGGCTAAATTTGTCACTGCAAGTGACACTAAGAACCAGAACATGTCTAGTGAGTTACATTGTCGCCTTCCTTTATGGGGATAAATTAACTACATTGTAGTCCATATAAATTACATTTATACCACACAGATTTGTTAGGGCTGTATATCAGGAAGCACTGTCTTCTCTGCTGATGACGAAGTTGCTCTGGCCTTTCCAGAGTTTGGCATATCAGAGCATAATCCAGCTACTTGTCTGCTCTTTCTCCAGCATTGTCATATGGTCTTTGTTTTGTGTGCCAAGAGTCTGTGTTTTCCTGTTGCTTCCTAACTTCTTGCTTCCTTTCTACATGAGGACAAGGTGACAATGATTCCTGATGCCTGCTATATCTGACGGGGATTTATTTAATCGTATTGCTGAAATATCTGTACAACTATGTAGCACTGAATTTGTTCATCAAAATATTCGTTGAGGACTGAAAGGGGGTCACGTTGGGCTGGAGGATGAAGAGGAAAATAAGTCTAGACTGGGCTCTCTGTTGGTTGCATGTGAACATGTAATCTTCTCTGCTGCATCCTCTGGCTTTTCTTCTGGGCCACTTAGACCAGCAGACTTCACTGTGTCATCTTTTACTTCTGAAACAAAGGTCAGACGCTAATCCAGCCTCGTTTTATTAGGAAGAGGTCAATAAGAACCCTATTTAACACCCTGAATGCTAGGAAGCGGGCTTCCTGCTTTGAAGGGTCAGACCCTTTTGCATTGTGCGTGCAGTGTACTTGATTCTTCTCTTCCTTAGTGCACCATCTCACGGCATATAGTCTTGGCAGGCTGGTTCCTCCTGTGTACTCAGCCCTCAAAGACAAACTGGATGTGATTCTCACTCATACTATTTGACTGTTGCCTTGCTTCGCCCTCCAACCTCTTCTTACTAAGCTGGTTCTTTTCTTTGTCCCATCCCAGAGGTGTATTCAGCTTTTGTTCAAAGGGAAGCAATTAGTTCCTGAAAATCTCTCTTCCTCTGCACAGCAGTCCTGCAATGTTACCCTCTCTGGCCTGCCAGCAAATCCACAGACATTTACTCCATCATCTCCCCTAGCTTGCTCACACTCTTGTCAGTCTCTCCTTTAACAGCTACACCCTGCAGTACACTGAGAATAGGTCTTGCAGGGGGAAGAGGGTTTCCAGGAAGCAAATCCCCTGCTGCTTCAATGAGCAGGATTATATACAACCTGCAAGATACACAAGTAATCCTTGCAGTGCACTCAGTGCAAGTAAGGCCTCAGCATTAGCTCTGTGGCCAGTCTAAGTTCACTTAAAGATAGATAAAGTTCATTTTGAGAGAACCTGAAAGAGAAGAATGAAGATGCTCAAACACAGGGTGACCTGGCTTACAATGAAATCTGGAATGGATGGGAGTTGTTTAGCTGAAGAAGAGGAAACTGAAGAGGGATGATAAAATGAATGTAAAAGGCAGTTGTTAAAGGTAATCTCTTCCCTGTATCTGTGAAGGATTGGATGAGAAATCATATGCTTAAAATACAGCAAGAAAGAGATATTTAGTTCATATGAAAAGGTTTATAATGGTAAAGCAAGTAAAGCATGGTATAGATCCTTCGGAGATTGTAGTATTTCTGGGATCGGAGATCTTTGAAAACAGACTAAGCAAATATCTCTTGGGGGTTATTCAGGGAAGGTAGATCCTGCCTGGGGAATGGAGATTGGTCAGATAGCCTCTTCAGGTCTCACTAGTTCAGTTGTTCTGTGCTCCCAAACCTGAATGATCCCCTAGGTTTGTTACTTGTTGCAGTAGTGGCAGCACGTTTTGGTTCCAGTTGCATCTCTCAGCGTCAGTGACATCTTGATTTGCAAGTATTGGTGTGTAGCTTGGCCTTTCCTTCAGGCTTGTTAAATAGCAAGAACCTGTGGGGTGGCTTGTCGTGTTTTTTTCTGATACAATTACATGTAGACTATTGAGACAGAAATACTACATAGTTCTGGCAGATAAGACCTAGTATCATTTTCATGGGTTTCCTTTAAGGAAATGTACAAGTACTTTCTGATTGCTATACATATAGGTACAAGTTTTCAGTCTTTTCCTGGAAAATAGGAAGCACTTCAAAACTGGGTCCCTCTAGGCCACTGCAGCTGAAGCAAGTAATTGTACTTTTGCACTTTTCCCTGTGACAAAGTAATTTCTGGAGGATAACACCACAGCTATGGTGATTGCATCTTTACTTTAGACTGTGGGAAGAATAAGAAAAACAAGCTTAAGTAGGCTGTGCAGGAAAAGCTGCAGTGAGGACTGCATTAAGCTAGGTATGGCAGGGGTAGAAAAGGAGACTGCTCTTATGTGGTACTAAGTGGCAATGAGGATTGGGGGGAGGGAGGGGGGTGCAGGGGCAGGAGACTGAATTTTCCAGCTGGGGAGAAGAGCTGAGCAGTGTCAAGACAGAAAGAGGTGGGAGAGCAGTGAGGGGCTTCAGCTGATCTTAGTGGAGCACAGCTCAGAGATGGAGTCAGGCAGGGGTCTGCTTTCTACCTTCCCAGTGGTGCTTGCTTCTGTTCAGAGTAGGGCAATTTCTAGATGTCCATTGGATCTGCTAGTATTTCTGTTGCTGGAAGAGTGGTATCCTAGTCGAGGCTTGGTGGAGAAGGTTAACTCATAATAACCTTGCAGCTGAGGCAAGCAAAAGACACTTAATGTGTCTGAACTGTAGCAGAGTATAGCTGTTGGAGGTAACCCTCTAAGCTGCTAGACTCAGTTTTGCCTTGGTGCCTGTTGCCAAAGCTTATTACTGACAGGCAATTGTAATGAAGCTGGAGCAGTGGCAGTGCACTGTGAAATCCCCCCTTCTTTGTGAGTTCTGCTTATTGTTGGTGTTCTCTGCCATGTCCCCTCCATCTAAGGCTGTAGTTGCACGCTGTCCAGGTCATGTTGGTGCTCCCTGATGTTCCTGTGAAGGCAGCCAGACACTGCAGCCCCAGAGGGCTGGACATCCAACAGCTTTGTACAGGATAGCAATACTGCTAACTAGCAGGAGACGGATGCTGCACTTTAGATGTTCATTTGGAAGATGATTGAGGACATCTGTGTAAGAAATCAGATGCAGGCAAGACAGAGGGACTTAATGTTCCCCTTCTAACAACAACTTTTAGAAACAACTTGAAATTGTCAATGCACTGTGTTGTCTTTATGCATGTGTTTGAAGTGTCCAGACTCTGCATCTCTAGGTGCTACATTTCTTATAGGGTAGCCCCAGAGTAATCTTGAGTTGTGCAGCATCTTGATGACTTTAAGTACACAGTGGCAAAGTAGGTGTGATCTGATTTTGAAGCAAACTCACTTACCTTATTCAGTCTCAGCACAAATTCCTTTTCCAATGTAGTGACCACGTTGGGCAGTTACGTCATGGGCTTTATGAATGCAGGGCATACAGACAAATCTGTGTGGTTTCCAGATCTCAGGAGTGACTCCTGTAAAGGGGGCAGAGAGTCCCCTTTTATTCCACCTATTCCACCACATTCTAGGTTCAAAAGATGCAGTTTGCTGTTTCCAACATGTTTTGACAAATAAGTGCTATCTCAGTCAGTCCTGGATGTTGCTGGGAGACACTTCAGGTATAATCAGGAGTGTAGGCTGAAGTTCAAATCTGGCTGTTGTTCATTTGTTTTGCTGTGGCGGATGGGCTTTGAATCACAAAGATATTGCCAAGGTCTGTACTGTCTGTCTGTAGACCTCTGTAAGGCATGGGTTATATGGCTATGCCTTGCAGCGTATGACATCCATCTACCTACCTCCGAGGCTGCCTCTTGCCACTTGATCCATAGCTACTGCTCAATGGAGAGGGAATAACATTATGCCCTTGTAACGAACAAGATGGTCGTATTTAAGAATGCCCTGAGGTGAAAGATCTTATCGACACCTTAATCAGGCAACAGGTGAACTTTACCTCCTAGACATGATGCAAAATCCACTTGTGTATCAGGGAAGGGATGATGGTCTTTTGGGTGGAAAGGTTTTTGATTCACAGGCTGGTTAAGTTTGTTGTCTGGCAGGCTGGCTGCCAATAAACTGGTGAAAACTTGGCCTTCCTGAAATCGGTAGGGACGGGTCTTTTGTCTTACACACATCTCTGAATGAATCACCCCTGTGCACAGATGTCCAGGTACTCGCGCTCACTGAACATATGCACTTTGCAAAGCCTCATTTACTGCACACTTTTAGCAGATTGAATTCCAGCAGCCTTTGAAAACTATAGTGCTAAATGTGGTATGGGCCAGCAGGGAGAGAGAGGCACATACTATATGATATAAGAGATAGAGTTTCCAAGGGTTTCTTTTCCCATGCTTAATTTTTTGTTTGTTTGTTTACAAAGAAAAAGTGGAAAATTTGCATCTGCCTGATGGAATGAGGAAACCACTTTATGTTTTCCAGATTAAATAAAGTGAATGAGGGTTTTGTTCATTTTGCTTTATATGTGTCAAAGATATGCTCCTGATTAAGTTTAGGTGAACTTGGTTCTGAAATACAACTTTGAAACAGAAAAGCTCAGCTCTGTAAGAAACCAGTGTGGAGGCCAGATAGCCTTATCAACCACTCTTTAGCTCTGACCTTATCAGACCTTTTGAAGCCCTCTTGCTCCCAGCCCTCCAATAGGAGAGTTTATTAGGTTGGGCTGAAAATAAGACTGTTTCTGTACCAGACCTAGGAAGAACCTGAGAATTTGGAGCTTTGGTGTACAGTGCAGAATTTCCCTGCAGTGTAACTCTGCAGAGGAAATGGTCCTGGCACAGCCTTGGCTGCTTTATGTGGTACTGCTGGCAGGGTGCTGCACTGCCCTGCTCTGTTGCTGTATCTGGAGAGGATGTGTAGAGGTATACATGTTGGATCCACATGGAGCTGTCTGGGATCTGACAATTCATTTGTGCTTGTCCCAAGCTGTGTTTCAGCCCACCAGGCTGTCTCCAGAAGTGGGTTTCCATCAACAGAGGGTACGTTTTGACTCACCTTGACTTGTCTTTTTTTCCTTTTATAGGAGAAATGGTGGTAGAGGTGTTTTTTTTTTTATGGTGATCAACTATCTTAAGCAAATTAGAAAAGTGCATTGCATGATAGACACAGCATCCTCTGGCTTTACTGCTGCGTGATTGCTTGTGCTACTCATTGATCAATGGTATTTCTATTTGCAGGGAACAGAACTAATTAAATTGTAAAGTGATTTAGATGGGGGGATGGGGGCAGGGAGGGGGCAGGTGACTGAAGGGCTTCTGGTCCAACCTCTGTGCAGATCAGCTTCAAAGCTGGGTCAAATTGTGATGTTAGACCAAGTTGCTCAGAGCTTTGTCCAGTCAGGTTCTGAATACCTTCAAGAACAGAGATTCCCTATCCTTCCTGGACCCCTGATGTCGATCACCTTAATTGTGAAGGACTTTTCCCCCCTCCTCTATACCTCACTGGAAATTCCTTTCGCGCAGCTTGTGTGTCATTGCCTGCCAACAAGGTTGGTGCTTGTTAGTGAGACTTGATACCTGTTTTGGTGATGATGACTCATAAGTACAGGGGGATCATAGATAAGGGAAGTCAAATAATGCATTCCTGTGCTATTACTATTTCTGAACAGGGCCAGCATTTTCCATTTTGAAGGCTGCACAGTGAAAGTAAGATTAATTTTCTGCCCGTCTCCCTGTTTCATTAAATTCCTGGTCTCAGCAACAGATTCATTTTGGACTATTTACTGTTCTTGTTGCCATCTTTGTCATTGGAATGGGATATCAGCATGTTAATGCCTCATATAACCTGTGAATGATGGTAGAGCACTGTCGCTCTTTGACATTTTCAATGCTCTGTAATTTCATTACCTGGCCATTCTTCCCTTTCCCTGCAGTGTAGTGTGCCTGACATGGTGATTGCCACTTCTAATGTCTTTCTCTGCTGCTACTTCCAAAGATTTTCCTCGGTCGTTATGAGTGGTTTCTCTTTCCCAAAAGGAAGGTAATTCTTCAGGTTAAGAAGAACTTTCTCTTACATCCTCAAACTACTTTTTTTTTTTCCTTGTGGCAGAAATAATAAATTGCTGCTTTGTGATTTTCATCCTAAAGGATTTTATGGTACCATGTTAGATACGTAAGCATCGCTCTTCACTGTAACATGATCACTTTCTGAATGGAACAGGGGAGGTCTATAACAGAGAACTGTTAGTTCTGCTCTTGTTCTTTATATATCTTATTTCCTTGGGTGCCCTGATCTCTACCTGAAAATGCTAATACGAGCCAAACACTTGACAATTCTTGTTGTGAAAATGCATTTTGGAAAGTGTGTTAAAATAGCAGAAAGAAAAAAAAAAAAGCATCTCCTCATTCAGCTAGGAAGCAGAAAGATGTCGTGTTCTGATGTGGTTTACTGCTCTCTGTGGTCCACTTCAGACAATCGTCTTGACATTTCTCAGATTCCTCATTATTGCAAGGATGGAGGACAGTGGCAGTGTCCTTGACTTTTCTTTTCCTGTCTTCCTATGGTACATTAGATTATTTTGGTAGTATTTTGTTTTTGGTTTTTTTGACTTTTGCAGTGAAAGTCTGAAGTTTGTTTAGAGGAGTTGGGAAGTGTGTCAGGACTTGCAGGATGGGGACACAGGAGGTTCTGTGGATCGCTGTACACAAAAAGCTGTCCCTTCTAGTTCTGCCTTCCTGCGGTAGCGTAGCAAGCTCATGGAATGAGTGTACGCAGGTGGCTGGTTGAAATTTTGCTTGCAAATGTCTCTGGATATCAATGATAGTAGAGATCAAAGCTTATTTTAGGAAAGTGGTTTAGGACACTCATTGAACGCTGATACTAAACAAGAAGAATATGACCTACTTTAGCAACAATTCAGTTAACAACAGGAAATTTTGTAGTGTGTGTAAGAGTGGGGGTCAAATGGCTGGAAATTCCAGGGGGTTTCTCAGTCATGGGAATGTTGGGTTTTATTAGAAGTTTTGGAAGAGTCGTAAAAGCATGTTCAGAAGAAACCTCTCTCAGGCAAATGAAGCTAGATGCAAAACTCAAGCAGCTTAAGTTGTACACGCTCTTTTCCTTTCCCTGACTTGAAAAACTTCTTAAAGCTGTTACTGGGGTCATTACCCATGTGATGGTAACTGTTGATTCAGTTTGAAAGGGCTTTTCATGGAATGCTTGGTGTTAAGGAGCACCTTATCCTGAGTTCCAGCTCTGTCTTGTCACGTGGAAAATCATTTCACCTTCTAATCTCTTGTTTTTAAAAAAGCAGTTGACCTAACATGTACAGGCTGAAGACTTTTGTCTTCATCACTTTATGTCTGTTGAAGATCTAATTACTGCTATATGTTGCTGTTTTCACCTTTTACATACAAATTGCTCATGATGGCTTTACTGACTCTCCTGGGCATGAAGCAAAATGCCATTTTGTTGGGTGGTGGACTGTAACACCTGTAAGGCTTTGGATTTAGCCTATATTGTGGTATACTTGTTGCGATTCCTATGTCTGCTAATCCCTTTCCTCCTTCCTAGGCATGTCTGAGTTCTTCTTGTACACGTGTTAACTCTGGATTCTCCAAGGGGCTGATGCAGTGTGTGGATATTTGCTGAGAGGTGGAAGTACAGCTTGGTATTCAGAGCCATGACTGACACTGTCTGCAGTAAGGACATTTAACTAGACACAGCCTTGTGCCAGAGCCACTGCCCTAGTACAGGACGCAGTGAGGTTCCGTCCCCTGCACTACAGCCGCCAGTCCTTGGGCCAGCAATGTTGCCACATTGTGCCCCTTGAAGTTTGGCTGAAGCGGACACAGTGCACAGACAGGTGATGGGAATGTTCAGTGAGCTGGAAGATAATGAATATTTAGAGTGAAATCCATACATGCATGGCCAAAGGACTTCTGAGGTGGAAAGCGGGGCACAAATCTACATACCTGTGTAGCGAGCAAAGGGAAGAGGTGGTGCTGAGGGTACTGTTATGGACAAGAGCTGACAAGGACTAGCTGGGTGGAAGGGAGAACTGTTTGTGAAGGCTGTTAGCCCAAGGTCAGTCTCTGCTTCTGCTTTGTAGCAAAAAGGGACCAACTCTCCCCTCTCTTGACTGACTAGAGGGGAATCCAAAGGAGACCAGCTCCTTGGACTAGCTTTAACCTTTTTAAAGAGAGGAAACACTTAAATTTAATGTCTAGAAAAAACTTCATGGAACTGAGTTTCAGCCACTCTGAGTAATCTTGCTAAAGAGGCTGCCTTGCTTTACTGCTTTAAATCCACTTTGGACAGAGTATTAGCAATTATCCCATAGGGAACAATCCTGTATTTTCTGGATGAGCTAATAGGCCTCTTGCATCTCTAATTTCTATGTGCTGTGAAGATGTGGATGATTGTTATTAAAGGCCGTGGGAAGCAACTGGTCAGCTCATTGCCAAACTGCTATAATTCATGGGTGTTATACATGGGCTGCAGTTTGCTTAACATTGCAATCTGTGTATTCTAAATTGTTTCCATAGTGCTTGGCCAATAAAATTACAGGTTTATTATGTTCATGTGGATCTCTTGTCTAATCAAGAATGCCATGCATGCTGTGAATGCTAAGCTGTTGCTCTAAAAATACCCCTTGCTCTCCTGACGTAAGAGTGCGTGAATCAAGTTGGTTTTATCTTTCCTTTATGTTTGAATGTAAATCCGGTATTCTTGAATGTGAAGGGCTCATGGCACCTGCAAGTACTAGCAATAGCTGTTCAAGAGTGCTCTGTGCTATTCTGACTGTAGCATTGCTAATCTGAGGCATCTAAAATGTTCCAAGTCAATTTTCTGTCTTCTTTCTTGGGGGGAGGAAAGAATAACTCAATGGAGTTTAAAACCATTATGTAGCTGCAGCTATACTTAGAAATAGATATGTAGTTAGACATTTGTCTCCACATGTGTGTAAAAAAAGAAAAAAAAAAAAAGACCGTATATGAGATGTGCAGTGTTTTAGGAAGTAGAAGTCAAAGACTTTAGCGTTCTGAGTGTATTTTAAAAGTAACCCTCTGAATTCAGAAAAGTAAGAACTGAGATTGGGATTTTTTTTGTTTTGTTGTTTTGTTTTAGGTCATTAATGGCCTCCAAGAGCTAGGGCTTTAAGAAAAACGAAATGCAGCAATGAGGGATGACTTGAGCTCTTTGATGCAGTGGAGGACTCCATGATGCTCTGACAGTCCCTGATGCCTGTTTTTAGCATAAAATTTCTAATGAGAGTTGCTCTGACTGCAGTAGTCTCATGGGGGGGTCTGTGGAGCTGTTGGAATTGGTCTTGTGCTGCTGTAGTTACTGGAGAGACCTGTATAAATTGCTTTTTGAAAGGCTGGAGTGGGGAGTACCTTCATTCTGCTGTGTTGTGTATTTGAATTTACAACAGGTTATGCTGTTCCAAATAAATAGGTTTTCTAAAGATTCTCCTCGGAGCACTTGGTGTTGCTCTTAGAATCATAGAATCTTTTAGGTTGGAAAAGATCTTTGAGATCATCAAGTCCAACCGTTAACCCAGCACTGCCAAGTCCATCACTAAACCATGTCCCTAA
>JAVJGI010000065.1:22182857-22195226 GCA_035590275.1 Ibycter americanus | reverse complement strand
CACTGCCCCTCCCCCCCCCCAAAAAAAAAAAAAAAAGAAGCAACCCCCAGTCCCCCCACCAACCAACTATCTGGCTATGGCACAAGGAGTTCAGGCACTGTAGTGATGAAGAAATGTATGCACATGATGAATACTGAATAAAAATGAATATAAATATAATAAAGATGATTGAAATCAAGAATAAAGATTAGTTCAAAGGAACATGGAGTAGGAAAAGATGCTGCTAGGGCAGAGCTGACCTTACCACAGCTGAGCTACTAAGTTTCAAAGTAGTTTTGAGCATCTACAGATAGGAACTGCTGCATAAACATAGGTTCAAGGTCAGAAGAGTGCAATTGGACAGACTACATTTTTATTGCCTTAATATATAAGATAATCAGATCATTTAATCTTTGTTGAATCTATAATAATGTAAAAAATATGTTAATTGGCTAGTTAGCACTCTAACTATTGCTTCTGACCTTTTGTCTGCAGAGTGCCCTGACTCGTGCTTGTCTCCTATCTCCAGCATTTTCCAATCCTGTGTCCTGCTCAGCCTGACTGACCCAAGTTGCCTGTGATACTCACTCAGATATTCCAAACTATCACTTATATTTTCGTCTTATTCTTTCAGTGATGATTCTCGTATTTCACTTTCCCAACTAATTATATTTATAAATATTCCACCAACATGTATTTAAAGAATTATGATTAAATCATGGGTTTATACTAATGGTAGAATCATTTAGGTTGGAAAAGACCTTTAAGATCACCAAGTCCTACCGTTAACCCAGCATTGCCAAGCCCATCACTAAACCATGTCCCTAAGTACTGCATCTATGCATTTTTTGAACACCTCCAGGGATGGTGATTCCACCACCTCTCTGAGCAGCCTGTTCCAGTGTTTGACAAGCCTTTCAGTGAAGAAATTTTTCCTAAAAACCAACCTAAATCTCCCCTGGTGTAACTTGAGTCTGTTTCCTCTTGTCATATCACTGAGGTCCCCCTGAGCCTCCTCCTGTCCAGGCTAAACAGCCCCAGTTCCCTCAGCTGCTCCTCATAAGCCTTGTGCTCCAGACCCTTCACCAGCTCCGTTGTCCATCTCTGGACACGCTCCAGCCCCTCTGTGTCCCTCTGGAAGTGAGGGGCCCAAAACCAAACACAGTTATGTAGTCATGATACAGTCATTTGAGGTTGGGCAGTAAATGTGTGGGAAAATCTAAGTGTGGACTTTGGTACCTGCAGAACCATAATAGAACAATTTGTGCATTTTGCCTTCTTACCCTCTGTGCCTACATTTGTCACCTGGCAAACTGCAACAATCCTTATTTCCCTGGGATGTGGTGGGGAAGGGAATAAGCCAAAGTCAAGGTACTTGGATTTGTTGGTAATAAGGATTCAGTGGCAGGTGTGGAAGGTCTTTTAACTGGCAATTAAAAGCAGATGCAAGGGCTTTTCTCCAAACAGATACATCCTTTCCTTTCTATGGTAACATCTGTGAAAGTCCAACTTTGGGACTGGTTGCACTGGAGGGAAAAGGATATTTTCTCAGAGCAATATTGTTCAAAATTGAATAATACTGTCTCACCATAACATTGCTATCATAAATTAATGTCTCTGCAGGTGGGTGAGCTGGGAATAGAATGGGGAGGCTTGTCCCCACTCTGAGTGCCAGGTCAGTGACCAGACTGCACTGCTGACAAGGTGGCTTCTCCAGCACCCTATTTTTGCTGTCATGTTGAAGGCGAGGCTCCATGTTTTAGGAAGCACAACTGGCATGTGTTTCTGTGGCATAGCACCTAATTCCTTGCTGCTGTTCTTCTGAGCCAGCAGTGAGGCATTTCCACATGAACAAGTAAATCTTTGGGTCATAGGCAAGAGACTGGAAAGGACTTCAGCAGCTTCTGTAGTCCGTTTCCTGTCCCTGGGAAGAGAGGGAGTCTCTTGCCCGTGCTCTGTTCAACACCAATGATTTGAGTTGCTAACTGGAATCAGAGGAAGATCAGTAATATTTATATATGTATATGTACATATGTGGTAGAGAGGAGGGGAGAAAGAGAAGAGAGTGTGTGCGTGAGAAGAGTGAGAGTTCCTGAATAGAGCCTGGAGTCTGAAACGGAATAACAATAAGCAGCCTGAATTTTCCTGAAAAATCACCTTTATGGGAGCTTTTTCTTCTCTTCCTTTCAGAAATGGCTTAGACGCAAAATTCCCCACCATTTAGTTTCATTTACAGAACCAGTCAGTTTTGTCTTCAGTCCCTAAGGAAAACCCTCACCTATCTTGGCAGTTTATACCGTCTCAAAGGGCTGTGCTGTCTTACCTTCTGTCAACCTTCCTTTTTTTTTTTTTTAATTGAGAACTGTCCTGTGAAGGTAGTGTACCCACACTTGGAGTTCAAGTAGTTCCTTCTTTTCAGGTCCCCATGTCAGAAGCTTTAAATGGCCCTTCAGCAGGTATGTGACTCCACAGAGTTAAATTGCTGCACAAAATCTGCTGGTTCCCAGATGGTATCAGGAGATAATTGGAACAAGAACGGAGCTGGCAAGGTAACTGGGGCCTTTTTTCATTTGCTTCTTGAACTTGGATAGACATGTGCACACAGCAACTTTAAAAGGAAGATGAAAAAGGGGAAAAAAAGACAAAATTAAAGTTCCCAAGGCTTTGGTGGAAGCTTCTTAGCAAAGGGAAAGGACTGGGAGATATGATCCAGCATGTGTTGCTGAATCAATAAAAATAAATTATGAGTTCTTTGCTATCACCTCTAATAATGTATGATAGGGGACCCTTAAATCATATCACTACCTGCCAGGAGAGATTGTATTTATGTTTAACTGAGTTACACAGAGATAAAGCTCAGGCTTCTGTTATTTTAAGCAATCTAGATGTCTTTACTGGTGGGAACGTGTGTTTATGTTATGGCAGCAAGGCCATCCTGAAGAGCTGAGAAATATTCCGTGGAGCATAACTGTGCCTTGTCAGGGGGATGGGTCAGATAACCTGGGGGGTCTTTTCTGTCTCTGACTTCTCTGACTAGTGCTACTTGCAACTCTGCCGACAGTATATCAGTGTGCCCACCCTCACCTCCAGTGTGTTTATTCCTAATGGTCTGGAATTCTACTTAAATGTCTCTTATGTTTTATTGCTGTCTTTTTTAAAAAGGTGGCTAATTCACCATGCCTTTCCCAGACACTCTCCTGATGCTGTGTGGCTAATAATTCTAATAATACTTAGCTTTTATGGAGTGATCCTCCCCTGCAAAGAGGACAAAGGCTTTGTGATCTGACCTGGTAGCTCTGTTTAGGGCTCTACTGCAGCCTCTGGGACAGAATCCAGCTGCTCTTTCAGGGTTAATAACCTTGCTGGAGGCTTTTCTTTTATTTCTTTAGGAAGGAGGTGTTAAGAATGTGGCTGTAATTTGTGTGTGTGTGTATGTGTGCACTAAAGGTAAACATGTAGTTATGCAGGAGGTATATTTGCTGAAACTGAGGCAGGATTTACCAGTTTTTAAAGGAAATAACATTTCTTTTTTTTTCTGTGTGAGAGATTTATCCAATTTTTAGTGTGTGGTAGAGATGAAACTGCGATGTGGCTGACTCACAGATGTTATACCGCTAGCACCTATGAATGCCCCTCATTTGGGTAATATTTAGAATCTGTGGTTTGGGAGGAGGAGAATCTGACTTCTTTTCCAATGTTATTGTTAAACATTATAGTTAGATTCCTCTTCTAAGTCCTGGAGGCATTAGTCATTGCTTTGGTGGTGGTGGTGTTCAGCTGCGTTCACAGCCATGGCATGGATTTCTATGTTCAAGGCACCTCTGAAAATACCCTAAATTACAGTCCCTGCACCAAAATGTTTAAAACCAAAAGCATGAGAGACCCTGTTGGATTCAATTCAAAATCCTTTCTAGGTTTGTGTGAGTCCAGAAAGGTAAATCCATGATACTGGAGGTGTCTCAGTGTTGATGCCAACGGGTGCTTTTTCTCTGACAGGCTGGGCTTGCCCTTGAATTGCTGAAGCAGAGGATCAACACACAAGAATCCTGCTCTGTTCCTGCTGGTAATCGTGCGGGAGGAGGGAGCTGGGATTTCTAGATCCGACTCTTTCAGCAAAGCACTGTAGTGGTTTTGGTGTCGTGGCCCATTCCCACCCACCCCCGCATGGTGTTCCTTCACCGCAAGCCCTGTACAAGTAGAACTGAAACTGCTGCTTACATGCCGAGGGCTCTTTTGTGAAGATAATGTGATCTGTCTCCAGCGTCCCAGGGGAGTTCATGGGAAGACTTCTTGGGCTCTGGCTGCCGCTTATTCTGCTGCCTGATTTACATTGAAAGGGAGGAGGACAGGGGACAGAAAGAGAGCATACTGTGGCAGTTTTAGTACTGGAAAGTGAAAAGGCACTCAGGCAAAGGAGGATTAAAGGAGAATATCTTTCTTTTAGTTACTGGCTCTTGTTTTGAGGACACGTTTGACAGTCTGAGCTGTTTGGAGATCACAAGTTCATTGGAACATGTTTTGCTTTTGTGTGTGATCTTGGGGCTTGTCATCTTCAATTTCAGAGGGTTCTTTTGCCTGCACTGCCTGAAGTCACCCACTGATCATTTTTATCTCTTTAGAGATATATAAAAAAAAAGCTTTGCTGCTGCTTAGGTTAACATAACTTTAGTCTTGCAAAAGTGTCATTGATTTCCAGCAGTCAGGATTTGGCCTCTGTTTCTTGTTAGTGCTTCTGTTTTGTTCTCCTGTCTTAGGATGTGATGCTGTTCCTTAACTGCTAGTATCTTGAGATAATGTTTTCTTCAGCTGTGCTCACCAGGCAGAGAGTAGAATGGTGTTTAAGGTGTATGTGTTCCTTTTTGTGCTAATTGTTCTATTACTGTGGGTGAACTTGGATTGGTGCTTTATCTTCCAGGTGATGCACTTCAGCTTAAATTAACTAATTTGAAGTGGATTTTTTCAGCTATGTTAAATGCCTGGATGGAGACTTTTTTTCAGAATAAAGTGGTCTTTAATTTGATTTTTCGGATGTATTTGCAAAGTGAATTGAACAAAACTCTTAAAAGTTGATTTGGATTATTCTTTCTGAGTGTTCCCATGTAGAGAAACACTTCATATCTCTCTGCCTCTGGTTTCTCATCAGTAAAACAAAGATGACATTACTTGACTTGTTTCACAGTGGTGATGCTTGTAGAATCTGTGGAATTTGAATTCCTCACCTGGGAGCTTTGTAATAATGGTATATGCTTCTCACAACTGGAGATGGCACTCTTGAGTATTGGCAACAGCACTTAGACCTCCAAGGTAAATGAGGATGGTGATGTTGTGTAGTGTGATCACACGCATGCATACATTTTTGAGGGTCTATTTGTGTGAAGTGATTTTGGTGGGACCAGAGTTACGTAGTGATTGTTTCTGAGAACCACTGTACCTTGACCTAGGAAAATACTGTGCTGGAATGGAGTTAATTTTCTTCAGAGCAGCCCAGGTCATGCTATGATTTGAATTTTTTGCTAAACCAGTGTTGATATTGCACCAATGTTTTAGGTATAACTGAACAGTGCTTCAGTGTCAGGATTTCTGTTTCTTACCCTGCCTTCCCTAGGAGTAGGGTGGAGGCAGTCAAGAACTTGGGAGGAGTCATAACTGGGACAGAAGACTTGAATCGACCAAAGAGGTGTTCAGTCCCATACAATATCATCCTCAGCAATAATAACTGTGGAGTAGTCTTTCTAAAGTAGCCATTGTTCAGAGCCTGGCTTTGCAATGGTCTGCTGTGGGAGGCAGTCAGTGACTGCCTTTGCATTGCTTGCGTGGTGTTTTATTCCCCCCACCCCCAACCCCTTTCCTTCACTTATTAAACTATCTTTGTTTGGAATTACAAATTTTTCTTTTTTTTGCTCCTCTGGTTCCCTCCCTCATCCGCTGGGGGCCTGTGTGGGTGTTTAGTTGCTGGCTGGGGTCAACCCACCACACACTTAAGCACAAATGTATGCTGAGCATGTAAATGATCCTCTTCCCATCTTCTGAGTGTTTGTGGGGAAAATTAGGCTGGTATTGGTGGCTTTTGACTGAACTAGCTTTGAATGCAGAGATTATATGAAAGACCTCCTTACTTAGCAAATTCATCACCTTGAATAACTTCATGATTATATTGATCAGTTAATCTTTAATTATTAATTTTGGGCCTTAAAAAATGCCACCACTACCACCACCAAAAAAATCACCCACCACCCCTGAACTCCCCAAAACCCAACCAAAAAAATAAAGAAACAGCTAGGGACCTCCATAGAGCAGTGCTGCTGGCTTTTAGATCCCAGAGCATTTTAAGCCAATTTGCCTTCAGCTGTGAGCAGTTTACTGATACTGGTTCCCAGTACCCTGTGGTTGTTCACATTTGAATTTACTTGTCGGATGCTGTTGCTCTGTTATGGATTGGGGAAAGGCAGATGAAAATTTCAGACAAGCTTCCTGTGGCTGGTGTAGGGGGGAGAAATCATTGCAAACATCATGGAAATATGCCTGTAGGTAGGAAATGGAGACCCCAGCACACCAGAGCGAGTGGGAGAGCTCTCATTTTTCACATGTAAATCTGTCTGCGATCTCTTTGTTGTGCGCTGCCCAGTGCTCATCCCTTTGCTCATTATTAATTATGCTTGCTAAATACGTGGACAGGGATACTGATGTGTTGTGTTAATCTCTGTGCTGATATAAGCCGGTTCACTTAGAGAGAAGATGAGTCTCGTGAAGTGGATCATTGCTGGCATTTCGGATGTCTACCTGAAATGTTCACCTTCTCTCTCTGGCTGCTGTGCTCTTCTCTCTCCTGTCTCTGATACAAGCACCGCCTGATAGAGGTGCATGGCTGCCTTTTTGATGTGGCACTTTTTCATTGTCCTGAAGTTCATTGTCAACCTGCTGAAGGAACTGCAATGCCTTTACACTTCAATTTGTGGGAAACAGAATTATATATTCCAGTGTGGGGTATATGCAAAGCACTTTTGCAGTTTAGAATTGGCAAGATCTGGAGGAGGGTTTAATGAACCAAAGTAATTTTCCTTCATAGTAAAATTTTATGGGCATGAAAGATTGTTACGCCACCAAATACTCTGAAGAGCTTCTGAGCACTTTTGTGATTTATGGGCTCAGAGATTCCTAATAATTGTCAGAACAATAGGAGTCCCTTCAGGGATGTGTTTTCAAGATAGAATGAAACCTGGGCTACTGTTTCTGGTTATATTTTTTTTGCTTTTCTGCCAACCAAGTAGTGTCAAGACTCAAGGCTGCCAGATTGGGCAGTCTTGGAGACATGCTGGCCTTATTTTAGAGAGGTGGCCCATCCTATTAAATCTGGATTTAGTGGTTCAGTATACTAGACTGCATGATGGTGGGATTTCTCAGTGCCAGAGACTTTTAATCTGTGTTGTAGTATAAGTCACTGAAGATAATTACTTGACAGGGGTTGGCATTTTTGTCATGCAAGCCTTATAGCAGGGTATTCAGCAGATGGTGTACTTCTGCACAACAAAAACATATGGACTGTGGAGGGGCATGTGTGTAAAATAAAGCGTATAAGGAAATTCTTGCAGGACTTGGAATGTCACCTGTTTCCAAAGAAAAGATATTTTTTTCTCATTATCCTTTCTCTATGCCCACTTCTGTCTAGAAAACCAAAACAATTTATTGAATTATTCAGGTCATTTAGTTTTGTGTAAACTCAGCTTGAAATTGCATCTTCCAGAGGGTTTGTATTGCCTTAAGGGAGCTGTAATTCAGCCTGGCTTATTTCCTCACTCTGTCCTGCAGGCTGGTTTTCTCTTATTTCATTCTCAACCAGCTGAGCTGCCCCAAGGGACACCTGCCCCCGGGTGTCCTGGGAAGCACAGTGCGGCTGCGTGGAGCCTGGCCCACAGGAGACGGGGAAATTTCACATCTGAGCTGCATTCCCTGGAGTGAGCAGTATGACCCCAGAGAAAAATGTGGTTTAGCATTGAGCTGACTTGAAATTAATTTTGGGGAGATTGGTTTGATGAACAGAAATAGTTTCATTTGGCACTGTAAGGGTATTTATTTTGGTTAAAGAATGCCTAAGTTTTTGCTGTTTCTGAATCGATAACGCTTGGAACTTTTTAAATTTTTATTTATTTTCCCGAGAGAAAAATATTTTCATCTTAATTTAGGTTGAAGACCGGACATTTTCTATGGTGTGGCAATTCTAGATTTCTCTTAGTTTAGGGGAAGGAAATGTTTATTTTTCTTTTGAAATAGTACATTAAATGTGAAAACTCCAATTTCCAATTGAATTCAGCTTTTAAAATAAAAACTGTCAAGATTTTCATGCACAATTACTCTGGCACAGAAAAGCCATGGTTATGTGTTAGTGTTGACAAAAACAAGCTAAGCTTCTTCAACTAAAAAGTAGAAATCTGAATCAAATGTCTCAGCTTGAGTCAATGAGGGTTTTTTTCTTTTTCACTTTTTCTCCTGTCAGAATTCAGTTTTGGAAAATATGCCCAATTTTCCTTACGGTTTGTTCCATCCTTTTTTCAGCTACAGCATTCAAATAATAGAATGTCTTAGAAAATTTGGTACTTGCCCACATCTGCCCCTGACACCTCTGCTTCTGCTTTCTTAGCACGGTTGGGGCAACATGATGTGGAGGCCTCATAATAGCCTGTTGAAGTGCTTTGAAGTTTCCTTTGCAACGCTGTGCCAGAAGCATCCTGTGAAAACAACTCGGGATCCAGCTGTGCCATTCGGGCTTTGATTTGTGTCTTAACCACATGTGACACTGCCTTAGTAGTTACATTTGCTCCATGGTCTCATGAGGCAGTGTTGTGGGGAACGTGCTTTCGCAGCTTTTCTGGGGAAAGTTGCGTGTTCAGCCTCTGCAATCCTCTCTGGTTTTCAAACTCCCAAACCATTGCAAGAGTTGCCTTTATTGAGAAGTGTCTTGTTTCAAAAGCAGGTGAGGACAGGGTGAAGGCCACCTGGGGCTGTGGTGCAGCAGTGTTGCCTGGCCTGGGCATACATAGTGAGTGATTTTATGGACAGGTGACTGTACTGTGTATTACCACTGCCTCAGGCAACTCCTGCTATTTCTTGGGACCCTTTGTGAGATTTAACTGTAAAGGGATGCTCATGCTTTTGCTTTCCATGCATTAACAACAGGCAGAGCTGGATTTTTGTTAGTCATCCTGGGCAAAAATCCAGAAAAGCTGTACTAAACAATGTGCTTTTACTTTGGATTTATACCCAGAAACTGAGTGGGATTTGACCCACTCCTGTAAAGCTGGTGTTATCCTGTGGTTTGCAAGGTTTATAATAGATAAGTGACATTTTCAAAATGTAGGGCACAGGAGATCTGGGGAGAGGCACACAAAGAGCTGGAAGAGTACGAATGCTGCCTTTAGTTGTAATTGCAACTAATGGTAGAATTACTCTGTTGAAAGTTGACCAGGACACGGAGATTTTATTTAATGTGTTTAGGGCTGGATCCACAATCCACTGAACTCAGCAGAAGTCATCCTGCTGTCTTCAACGTGATTAGACTCTGAAACTGGAAAACTAACTTTATGAAACTTTGCCACAATTGTGAGCATTAAGGACAGTGTAATTTCTGGTAGAGCAGGGCTTGTGCTGTGGTGCAATGCTTCCTAGAGAGCCTTGAGAGGGATCCTGTCTGAGCCCCTGAGGGAATACAGGGAACATCCTAAAAATATCACTCTCCTCAGGTTTTAGCTGGGAGCAGGCTGCACTGCTTCCCTCAGTTGGTGTAAGGAGAGGAGGTATACAAACCTTGGTTGCTGCAACTTGCAGCTGGCTCTTCCACTTTTGTATGGGAAGGTGTGTGCAGGGTTTAAATTGTGATAAAAAAGGATATTGTCCTTATTTCCGCACTGCACAGCATCAGTTTCAGCTGACATGGGCTCGCATATGCTGACTCAAATCTGCCTGGCAGGTTTCTTTTCAGACCCTTCTGGAAGCAGCTTGGCTTTTGTCTTCCTCCTAAAGGTCTCTGTGTGGGGAAATAAAGGGACAAAATGGAATTGGGGACAGGAAAAGTGAATCCAGTAGAGAGAGGAGTGCTCAGAGCATCTATTCTAAAGCCATTAAGCTCGGCACTGACTGCATAGTCACGTACCAAGGTCCCTTACAATTTGGACAGGTCTCTTCCCAGTATTAGCTGACAGTTGAACCGACTGCTGCAGCCATTGTGATATTGATTAATCCTTTGGCATTTTTCTGCAAAGCTTTAAACTCCTCACCCAGCAGCCTTTCAACTGGGAAACCTGAATGAAGGGTGTGGTGGGTCCCACTGCTATGGGAGGAGGAAGAGGGAGGGAGACGTGATTTTTGTAGTAGCAAAAATCCTTGTTGCGTTGGAGAACATTAATGAACTCAACCCTTTGGGTCACATCTCTCATTTGGACCCATCTTTTAGCTGTGAAGTACCCGTTAACAAAGCAAAACCCCCAAGTATTTACTAAAAATTTCCCTAGATGCTTTCACAGCCAAAGCACGTGCAAGGGAAACCAGCCTCCTTGAATCCTGCAAGAAGGAAACAATGCTGAAATGCTAAAATGATGCAAAACAAAAATGAAGAGGTGCGCAAGAGTTCTTCCTGAGGCTGGTCCCATAGAATCCAAGGGAATAAACTACATGACATTATGCTAAAAAAGCAAGGAGCAGAGATGCTCCAATGGTTTTAACTTCCACTAAGGAGCCTCTATTCTTTCTGCAGAAGTTCCCATCCCATCTGAGCGTGGGAGCTTGCTCAGACGCTCACAGGTTATTGGACTGCATAGCTGCCTTTCTGGGAGAGAAGGGCACTGGGCAATGCAGCTGGTAACTAGGAGGATTACATTTACCTGTGAAATCTGAGGTCAGAGCATGAAGGATATGTACTGCTTAACTCCCCTCTCTTCCTACCTCAGTTCTGCAAGGACATGACTCAGGAATTTTCATGGCTCACCAGAAAGTGGGTCCTGAAGGCTCTGACTCTCCTTGAGCACTAGATACAGCTAAAGTTTTGTCTTGCTCAGTGTCGAAGCTGAATGTTATGCTGTGTCCCTCTATTTCACCACCGCAGAAAGGTGATAGCATGTGGAAGTTCCCATGCTCCCAGAGTCAGTGACAGCAGACAGAGAACAACAAAGCTCATTCTGGGCAAAAGGGACTGTTTTGCTAAGTAGGGATCTTCATAAACAAGCCTGCCAGTTCTTTCCATGGAGACTCACCAATTTGTGGTAGCACCTTGAGAAACAGGAAAAGTTGGCCGTAATTTCTGATTGAGCTGTTAACAAGGGTGCATCTGATTCCATCCCTGGCCTTGAATAACCATAGCTGTAGAGGGGGCAGCTTACAATGTTTGATTAATTCTCGTTGACATGTTTTACTTCAAATGCAAAACATTTTGAGATTAAAATAAATGTTACTGGTTACATGATACGTTAAGCTAATGAGTTTTCTTTTTTTAACTTGATCCTATAATACCTCAACTTTAATGGATAAATGCTAAGCTCTCCTTTGGGTGATTTCAGATGCCTTCTGTATTGTTACACAGTCTAAAGGGAAACTCTCTCTCTTCCCCCCCCTCTTTCTTTTCCCTTTCTCTTCCTCCCTCCCTTCCCCCTCCCTAGGTGATTCTCATTCTGACAAAGCTCTACGACTTCAACTTGGGGAGTGTTACGGAGAGTTCACTGTGGAGGTAAGTGAATTGTCAAAACCACAGCAACTGGCATGGAGGGGTTGCACTGTGTCTTGTAAAACTGGAGGCAAAGCAAGGTGGGCATCTGAGTTGATCAGGGGAGGAGGTGGGAGGGAGTCCAAGATAACTGGAGTTGCTTTTTGGAAAAGGGAGACATAATTAATATGTTCATATTGCTTTAATGAAGTGGAGTTTGCACACAAGAGAGTTTATTGATGTAAGGTCACTTCCCAGGACACAGTGGTGCTTGGCTTCGTTCTTGCCTTTGAGTGTCCTTGGATAAGGCTCTTCATTCCTCAGAGCTTCCGCTGTGAGGCTGGCAACGAGAACAGTCTCTATAGATGGTACATGCTTGCTAGAACAGTATCCAACACAGTGCATGATATAATCTGATCTGAGCCATGTTCCTCAGCCCTGTGAGCTGAGATAGCCATCTTGGCAGTGAATCTGTGTTGCCTTGGGCTGTAAGGATAGTAACCACTACAGGAGTAGAGATATCACAGTGAGGTGCTGGTGTCTTCTCTGCTATGGTTAGACTCAGAGGGTGTCATGCACCTGCCATGCTTCTAGTCTGGCATGGGAGACGGAGTGTCCTGGCCTGGGGAAGCATGCTGCTGGGCAGAGTGTGTGTTTGTAAGTATGTGCATGCATTTAAAATAAGTAAATAAATATTTCTCCGG
>JAVJGI010000065.1:22140630-22182847 GCA_035590275.1 Ibycter americanus | reverse complement strand
CCCCCCCCCCCCCCTAAACTTACCACTAGAAGCAGGCCAGTTCCTTGATGTCTGAAATCACCAGTAGTTTCTACTTGCTGGGGATTGCTCTTCCTCCTAACATCCTGCCTGTGGTTTGGAAAGGTATGCCTTAAACAGAGTTGTTAGTAGGTGTTTTTACCCTAAGAATTTAATTAAAAAAAAAAAAAAAAAAGGTAGCCAGGGGTTGTGGGAGACCAAGTGCCTTGTGTCAGATTTACCTGGTGTGTTACACCTATTGCACTGTGGAAAGTGTAGCTGGTGGAACTGGCAATGCATTGCAGCCATTGCCCCAGGTGTGAGCACGTTCTTGGCAGATGGTCTCTTGTACTTCTTTCTTCCCAGCTAATTTGAAAGTCCCTGTTTGGAGCAGACTTCGGGCATGTGCTGCAGGTTTATTCCTGTTAATGTACTTAAGGGTCAATTGTTCAGTAGAGCTCTTCAAATTGAGAAGTTTCTACAGTGCTTCCAAATCCTAATTGCGCTGTACTGTGGTAATCTGCAAAAGTATAAATAACCGTGCAGCTAATAAGAGAGAATACAGTCATTGCCACTTATCCTGGTACTTTTCAAGGTATCAAAACATTAAAAAAACTTTTGCCTCTTTACCTAACAAGTACAAATGGCACTGTGATTGTACTTTAAATGTAATTGCCAAGCAATCTGTTCTGCATAAATAATGTAACAAGCAGGCAAGTCCTGTCCTAATACTGAACTCGCAGCATCACCTCAGCTCTGCAGAAAGGTAATAGCACTACCCCTTTTGGAGTTTTCCCAGAGTGACAGAAATGTAGTTCGTTATCAGTACAACTGAAGGCATCCAACACTCTGTCAGCTGGGGAAATGCACTGATTTGTGAGTGTGGTTTGGTGTGTTCTGGGGCACTTCTGCATCTTTCCTGCAGTGAAATAGGGACCAGTGTGGGGCCCAGAGACTCAGATATGTTGAGAAGTCAGAACCTCCTTGGGTTCTCTTCCAAGATTAGGAAGGTAAGATCAGTGTAAGAGCTAGTAAGAAGAGCTCCAGGGCTCTAAACCTTAGTTTCCCAACTGGAAAATTCAGAATTAAGCCATATTGTACTTCGCAGGGGAGTATGGAGTCTGAGAGCAGCTATGAGTTTCTTTGGAAAGGACATAGTAGAAATGCAAATAGATACTAAGTGGAACTAATAAGCCAAGAGAAAGATCCCTTTTCTCAGGATTTTCTGTTCTATTTGCACATTAAGGCCTCTGTATCTTTGCATTATTTAAATTGGTACTTTTCAATGTTTTCTATTAATGTTTGAGACCCTGAAAATTTCAAAAAGAGGACATGTCTTTGCAGAGTGAATTTAAAACTTCTGGCAGTCGTAGGTTTGCTTTCCTTAGTTACTTTTTATAGACTCCTTCATAGCCATCTTTCAGCCCCCAGAACTGATGGGTCACAAACTGAATGCAACCATCAAGTAATTACCAGAAGGTCTGGACGTTTCCAGGAGCTTGGTGTTTTGTTTTTGGTGGGTTTTTTTTTCGTTTGGCACCCCATGTATTCTGGGAATACAACACATCCTTTCTGCTAACCAGGAGTCCTACCCATCTGAGCAGTGGTGCTGCGTGATACCTGTTCTGAATGCTTGGCAAACACAGTTGCTTCCACAAGAGAGGAGTGGCTTTTATGGCAGAGAGCAATGAATCACATGGCAGTGCTTCAAAGGATGCTAGAGTGCATAGAGCAGAGTGCAATGCAATCTCCAAATACCATCTTGCCTCTGCTTGCTTCATGCAACAAAATCTTCTCTGTTTCCCCTGGGTTATAGAATGAGGCTTCTTTTAATGGAAAACTGAATTGCCATATAAAAGAAATTTCTAATCCCTGCATCTAAATACAAAGACAAGTAAATCAATAGGAAAACATCCTGAATGTAATTAAAAAAGGGAGCAAGAGAGGGAGAGGAGAATTAAAAGTTATGATGGAAGCTGCTTCTATATCAGGCTGATATGAGTTTAGACAGAGGAAATGCTAGTCAGCATTTGAATGCAGGAACACAGATATTGCTCTAATAAGCAAATCCATGCTTTTGGGGTGCAAAATATCAGAGAAGGGCCTCCATTGGTATTGAAGTAGCCAGCCTTGAAGCAGCCAGCTTCAAGGAAAAGATCCCCACACCCACCCAGCCAAACCCTTGCCCCTTGCAAATGCCACTTCTCTTCTTGGCCATAAGAGATACCTGTCAGTTGTGGCTTGGATTTTTGTTTTTCCCACCGAGTTGAGTGGTGGTGATCATTTTCCTCCTAAGAAAAGAAGCGGTTGTACTTGTGATGGTGTGAAACATCAGAATTTGTGCAGAGAGGCTTTTTATTAGGTCAGGAAATATAACTGTAAAAATTAAGCTCTTCAGGCATGCCAACCCTTCATCAGTTCTCATTGCCTAGAAAAATATCTAACTGGGTAGTTGAGAATCCAGCTATATCCTGCCTGCTTTAAGTAAAAATTAAGGATTAGGGTTTGTACATATGCTTTCTGTAAAATTCCCACCCCACCCAACACTTCTCCATCAACAAAACGAAAACAGTTCTCCTTCTTAATCTATAAATTTATATGGTTTTGATATGAAGTGCTGGTGGAGCACCTCTAATTCCCAAACACTCTCTGTAAGCCATGGTCCCTGCATCAAACTTCATCGCCCATGATGAACTGTAAGCACACAGGAGTGATCTGTCATGACATATGAACTCTGTAAAGAGCAGGGCCCAGGCTGCTTCACAGGAATTGAAGTTCAAGAAAGCATCTGTTGAGCAGAGAATGACAGGGTTAGATATGCAAAATATGGTGTTTAAAAGGCACCATTCACAGCCAACAGTTGAATGTTTGGTTGTTTTTTTCTTTTTGGCCTACTTTTCTGTTGAAAATCTCAGGCAAATTTTGTTAGGAGGAGGAAAGAAAGGACAGTCTATTCAATGGCTTATTTCTTCAAATGTGTGTGCTTGTAATGCTTGCAGATCTGACCATAGAAATTGTGATTGGGATAAATGAGTTTTGGTTTCAGGTGTATGTTGTGTTCAGATATATTATATGGGGATTTCTGTAGGTTGTAGGGTAGACAGCAAGTCCTTTCATTAGCTAATCTTGTTGCTCTCCAGTTGTTTCCTTCTTGTGTTGTGAGTGTGAATAAATGGAATCTTACCGAGCTCCTTTTCTTATTCTGCGGGCCTTTTAGATTTCACAGGTTTTACAAGCAGGAAAGCCTTGTGAACATTTCCTTGCTTCTTGCTAATCCTGTCTCCTATTTAAGCTGTACAGTTTTGAGATACAGTTATGTGAATGTGACATTCTGGATAAGTATTTAAAGTTGTTATTATAATATTTAAAATGTTTTCAACTGTTTCAGCCAGTGTGGGTGGAGCAGTTATTTCTGCTAAGATAACTGGAATAAAAGTTTTTCCACTGTTGCCTTTTTTAGTATCCGGGAACAGTTATATTTTTTTGGATTGCAATAGCTAAAAAGATAGTCTCCATCCCAAGGGAGCTTTCAATCTCAGATGAAGACAAAGTGACAACAGGGCGATCCAGCAGACAGGAGAAGCGCAAGTTAGCAGAGTACTATTTATGATCAATGTGATAGCCATGACTGCAACACATCAGCTAATTAGGCAGTGGGGAGCAGTTCAGATTTCCTTTCAAAGCACGAGTACTTGTATGTGTCAGCTCTGAGTTCCCGCTACCATTTTACTCACCTTTGATGGGTCCCCTGGAGTCCCCCTCCTCTGGCTGTGGTCCCAGCTAAATTATTTGATGGTACATAATGCTGGCCCATGCATTAACCTGTACTCAAAACCATGACTGACTCTTTCTGCTTAAGAGGCTAAAATGCTGATGAAGGAATTTTCACATATATTCCATCTTGTTTTCTTGTTTATTAACCAAGAAATTATGTTTCCATGGCAGCAATCAAAAATCCCCAAGCATTTTTTTAACTCTTGTGGCTGCTGTGCCTGTAGTTTGATCTGTTGTCTTAGCCTCTCTGTTGAGTTTAAAAAAAACCAAAACAACCAACATCCAACTTTTAGCTTTTTAATAGACACAGCTGCAAAACACAGCAGCTGCAACTCCTAGCTTGGAGCTGAGAGGAGTAAAACCTCTCAGCTTGGTTGCAAGCTGCCTTATGTCTTGCATTGCTCTTTCATTCAGTTCTGTTTGAATTACGAAAGGGCTTTATGCTGTATCCTTATGTCCTTGCCTCTTAAGCCTTCCACAGTCTCCAGACACCATAAGCATGTTTCAGAGTACCTTTGGCATTTGGTGCCTTTGCAAAGTTTCACAGCTCACGCTGATTTCTGTGCCCTAGGTTTGTGTATTGCACATGGAGCTGGCTACAGATAGGGCTGCTCCGTAGGTGTGAAATGGTGAATGTGCTGTGTAATGCCATGTCTTCTCTTTGGGGACCGGGGCTTAGCTTTCTTGCTCCAAATGTAGCAGCCTCTAAGATGGGTGAGTAAGAAGGCAGGGATCAGGAGATTCAGTAAGCTTGACTCAAATTTCTCTATCATCCTCTGTGAAACAAGCTAAACCTGAAATAGGTCATGGCACAGCTTCCTTAAAAGAGTGTTTCCATAAATGCATTATTTAGACTGTGGTGCTGAGAATGGCAACTTCTGATTTGTGCCACAACCTCTTGCTCAGCACTGATCAGGCTCCACACGTTTTGCAATGGGCACGGTAGTTTTTCTGGAATTTGCTGTATTGAAATGCAGTCTCCAGACAGGCACCGTGACCAGCTGACAACTCCCTGTAGTACTGTCAAATTTGATTATATTTATTGTTTTTCACTTTTATGCTGACAACTTGCATCTTAGATACATGTTATTTTCTGGAGGACTGTATTCAGGCATAAAATTAATGAAGGTGTTTTTCAAAGTAGTAATGCTTCCCATTATTGCATCTTATTTGGCATTTTTTAACAACATTGCAAAGTGCAGAAATCCTGTGCTCATGAGGAGGAGGGTTTCTTATATCTGCAGTCAGCCATCAGGGCATGGAAGAAAGGAGCCAGCTGGGTGTGCAAGCACATCCCTGACCTCTCTTGGATTTGAAAACCATGATGCCCACAAGTTTGGCATCTCTACTGTTGTTTGTTAGAGTGTATAAATAGCCTAGCTCAACGATGGCTAGTTTTTTCAGGCTATGGGAGCCACCTGTCAAAATCTTTGTGGTTGAGAGCTGCTAGGTACAGACTGTGTTTGATGAAGAACTAATGGAGTGGGGAACTGCAGCAGATAACTGCAGTGTGAGATGAGAGTTGTTCCTCAGGGCTCCTAGCACGCCGAGTTGCAGCTAGTGTGGGCCTTCAGCAGTATCCCAGAATAATGCAGTTCTTAACCTCTAGTATTCTTGCTGATCTGCCTTTTCCTCACAGTGGGTGATTCAGTTTACCCTGGCTCAGCAAAGTGTGGTTGTCTGTCGTAGATGCCATCTTGGCATGGGAGCCACACTTGAACTATTTGGGAGATGCACAGTATCTGCATGTTGGCCCGTTCCTGAGCTAGCTGCTGCCAAATGAAGATCGTGGCCATTTAATAAAGAGAAGTTCCTTGACCCCAAAAGCTAGGTAGTCACTAGCTGTGAAGAATAGAAAACGTGGCATTCTTGAGGCAAATGAAAATTTCTTTTTTGCTCTCATGGCTAAATTCCTACTTATTTTTGAGAAACAGGTCTTGTTCTCTTGCTCAGGCTGACATACCAGGTTTGGCAGAGGCTCCTGACATCTGTATTTGTCCAGCTGCACGTGTTGCAGCAGGCATCAGAAAGCGGGTCCTAATTAATAAGCAGAAGCAAGAGAGAAAGCTTTACAGGTGAAAATAGTTGTTGAGTACCAGCAAGGAGAGAAATTAATGTGTAGAGAACACTGCATCAGGTTACGCTGTAGGGGTGCTAAATGTTCACAAAAAGCTATACATACAATGGCTTTTCTGTGCTCTTTTCGTAACTGTTAAGAGCAATAAGGGGGTGGCTTACCTTCCTTGTGTTTGCTGGTTTAGGAATCTATCTGTGACAAGAATGTTAGAAGTTACTGGTTATCAGGTGGTGATAAACATTGACCACCTTATCCCACTGTATAAGTGAAGCAATTTGAAGTAACTAAATATGACCTGATTCAAAATGCTTTTTTGGTTTGAGGTGATTTGTTATTCTTCACTTGTGGATCTCCAACAGCTTAAACAGATATTTTATTGTGAACTTCAGGAAATGTACGTAAGGGATTGTTTGGATTTGTTTGGGCTGTGTGTGGCTGAATGTGAAGATCCATGCGAATTAAAAAAAGAAAAAAGAAAAATAAAGAAAATTCAAGGAGTGGAACGGAATGGACCTTAGGTTTAGCCCTCCTTAAATGTCCTAGACAGTTCCAGTTGGTGTCCAGAACATACATTCTTTGCAGTTCAAAATGGAAGGAGGTGCTGTGGTTGCAACAAATGGATAATGTGAGTTAAAACTGTTTTAAATGCTTGGTTTGGGAACCAATCATGAAAATTAATAGGCTTATCTTAAGTTCAGGGCTAATTTTTAGAGTTAGGTAAATCAGTAATGGCAACAAAAATAAGATCTCATTCTTTAATTCTTTATTTTGTTCTTTAAGTATATGACCAAATTCTGGAGAGAAGTTAAATTTGTCTCCTTCCTGTTGCTTCCCTAGTTTTATATCCCACAGGATTTTTCCACAAGGGAATAATAAGGTTCACACCTCTACTTGCTGATGGTTCCTTGCTTTAACAAGCAATCATGTTAATATTGCCTCAGAGATGGTGCGGACAGCTCATCAAATATGAGTCTAAAAGCCTTTGTATATGTCTTGGGGTTGTGTGCAAATCAAAGTCCCACCTTTGCTTATTAAGATGCCTTAGTCATCTTGTTTCACAGAGCTCATTTGTCTTTTGTGAATCAGCCTCCTGGCTGGTCCATTTGTCGTGTCTCTTAATTGCTCCATCAATGACCTTTCTGTGAGGGCGGGGATATCATCAGACAGGGGACCTTTTGGATTTATTAATTTTTTGTTTGCCAAGAAAGCTCTGAGACTAATTGCCAAGACTTCCCAGAAGATATTAGTTTACAAATTTTAATGACACTTATGATTTATTAATGTGCTTCCCCCTGCATCTGCTCATCCCTATTCCTTGGTGGAATTCCTGCTGAATCGTAGAGAATTAATAAAAACAGAACTGCAGATTGTAATGGTGTTTTAGTTAGGCTGTTAATTAAAAAAAAAAAAAAATTACCCATATTCAGAGTGCTTTGTTCATATCTGTGATTCTCTGAAGACAGAGGTAAGTCTTAGCTTTGACTACGTTCAATTTGGTGAATGTGTTGCATGGTGGCGGCACAGGTTCACATTTACATGTGCATATAACTCACTGTTCAACATGTGCTACACATCCTCGCTCCGTGCTTCATTCACGGATTTTTTGCAACTTGAACGTGGGGCTACTTCGCTGAAATTGTTGACCCTCAAACTTGAGGCTGTGGGGGAACTGAACTGGTCACTATTGATGGATGCTGCAGATTTGTGTGAGGAATGTATTTGCTAAATAGTTCTGAAAAGGTCATGTGATTGTACATCAGTTTTGATCTCATGGATAACTGGGTTGTTGGGATGTTCCTGTTAATAAGTAGGCCTGGGAATTTTTGGATACATCTTGTTTTGTGGCTGGAGACAGGGAGGCAAGAAGAAAAAGGCAATTTATCAAATTTCTAATCTTTTGAGGGAAAGTTCTTAGGACAAAGGTGGAATTTCACATAGCATGTAGAGAGGGCAAAACCAAGCTGTGTTTCATTTTAATTTTCCATGTTTCAGGTAAGAGCTCCGGCCATCTCTCTTTTCCTCTCTCCCTTATGACTATTGAATTATTTACACTCTGCAAAAGAGCTCCAGCAGGAGAGACTGAGAATCTCTCCAGGGAGAGACTGATACTAATCTTATGTGTGGAAGATCCAAGTTCAAGCCCTTGCTCTGAATAAGTATAAAGGGAAGTGCTTTTTTATTCCGCAAGTAATTAAATTGTGTAACTCATTGCTACAGGATATTGTGAGGCAGAAATAATAAAAGCGTAAATGGATTTCAAAAGGGGTTTAAATGAATTAGTGGAGGATATTTCTGCTGGTGGCTGTTAAACGTGGTAGTGTGGCAGTAGCCTGTGGCTTACATGAATTATTTTATGATACGACATTCAAGGAACAGACAGGTCTACAGCTTTTGGATCAGTTACAGAAACATCATCCATTTTTTATCTGTTCTTCAGCAATGAGCTATTCATGCTTAAGGTATTCTAATGGAATAGCTGGGAACTGAGCTGGCAACATGATATGCCATAGTATTTTAGTAGTTTTGGGATCTGGAGATCTCTAAGTCAAGAGAGCTGGGTGAGGGACCATGGGAAGAATCATGCTGTCTTTTATCTCTTCCTTATACTTTTGCCAGAATATTCTGTGGCAGATTAGCAGGTAATACAAATTTTTGATCCGTCCTACTATGGCTGTCTTATTCAACCAAAGGATTTGAATCTACTACGCTGCAGGCAGGTTCTCCATCAATCACCCAACTGATGGCTATCTTGCATGCTATCTCATTTTCTTAATAAATCTATTTTATTGGACTAAAACTATACTTTGAAGCTGTAGTTTAAGAAGACCAAAAAACCCCAAAACAACAAAAAACGACTATTTTTGATGTAATTTAGTTTTCCAGCCAGTCCATTCAGGCACACAACTGGATTTGGTCATCCTGACAATGGAAGCTTAGACCTGTCCAGGTCTTTAGTCTTTCTGTTTCAGAAAACTAGATGATGGAATGGGAAATTTAGGTAATTTAATGCCAAGAGATGTTTCTGGTGTGCAATCATGAGGATCTTGGTGCGAATTAATGAAATTTGTTCCAGGGGAAAAGAACCCGAGTGTTTTAGGGAGCTGGAAGAATATGCTTGCCTCTGTTTTTGCAGCTTGTATATGATACATTTAATATAGTTTTTCTGTTCTAGTTAATTAATTTCTTTGATTATAAGCTCCTCAAGAAGGGAGACATCCTATCTCATCAGAAATTGATTTTATGCTCAGGTCGTGTTCCCAGGCATTTAGTCCTGGGGTTTTGGTGGAGATGGTCAGAGGAAGCTTTGCCAAAAGTGAATGTGGTTTTGAAGCATTACAGCCCCTATGAAGTCATCTTGTCAGGGATGGCAGGTAAAATGTGTTTGTAGTGCTTTGCCTACTTGTTTAGAAAAGTAGCAAGGCAGCATTCAGGAGGGAGTTTGTGGCCAAGAACCTGCTGTTGCAGATCCTGTGGGTGTTGTGACTGTTGCTGCATCAGCAGAGCGGCATCTGTTAACAGGAATTGGCTAGTCCATCTCTTCTTTATCATTTGGAGCAGCAATTCCATTGCTCTCATTAGAGAGCTGCTCCTTTTGTTGAGTTATCTCATCTTACATTCTAATTAGATTTGGATGCCGACTGCAAAACTTTTTGCAGGAAGCTACACTGAAGGATGAATTTTTTAGGCCTTACTAATGCCTTTTTCTGATGGCTTTTTATTGTGCAGAGGAGTTTCATTGGCACAGATTAGTAGCAGATACATTCAACATGGATATGTGCCAGTATTAATGAAAACCACACATTAAATTCATTTATAAATATGAAAATAGATAATTGCAAAATAGAACCTTCATAATAAATTACATTCATGCTAGATCTCATCTAGTAGGATGTGGAAAGCCTGAAAAGAGATGCCCAGAAAAGAAGGTGGTAAAAATGTTACAAAATTATGTGGTGTGGATAGGGTCTCTACTAAAGCAAGTGGGTGGAGCATCTCTCATATGAGGAAAGGCTGAGAGAGCTGGGACTGTTGAGCCTGGAAAAGAGAGAACGCTTGGGGGAGGATTTCATCACCATATGCAAATACCTGAAGGGAGGGTGCAAAGAAGATGGAGCCAGGCTCTTTTCAGTGGTGCCCGGTGACAGAAGAGGAGACAATGAATGGGCACAAACTGACACTCGGTAGGTTCGCTGTGAATATCAGAAAACCTTTTTTACTGTGTAGGTGACAGTACCGGCACAGGTTGCCCAGGCAGGTTGTGGAGTCTCCATCCTTGGACATATTCAAAATCCATCTGGACTGGTCCTGGGCAACTGGCTCTAGGTGGCCCTGCTTGAGCAGGGGATTGGACCAGATGAGCTTCAGAGGTCTCTTCCAACCTCAGGCATTCTGTGATTCTGTGAAGAGTAAAGGAGCATTGGACAAAGGTTCAGAACAAGTAGAAGTATTTTGATTCTCAGGACAACATGTAGTTAATCTGTGGATCTCCTTGCTGGAGCATGTTTTGGTAAGTAAAGCTCACATGGATTCAAGTGGAGTTTAGATGAGTTCCTAGAAGCAAAATAAATAAACAATTAATTAAAAAAAAATCTGTCAAGGATTATATTACATACAAAGACTTGATCAGTGACTCAGAAAGTCCCCTGGCCTCTGATCAGTGGCATTGCCACTTACTCTCCAGGCAGTCAGGGCTGGATTTGGAGCCAGCAGGTTCTTGCAGTGAAGAGTTTCTGTGTTGGTGCTGCCTCATGGCTTGCTGCAGGATGCAGTTCCCCTATCCACGCTAAGCCTAGGCTTTACATCAGCTTACATGATTTGTTTCTCATTGAGTGAGCTGTTCTTTTCCTTTCTCTTCCCATTTCCCTCCTCCCTTGACTTTTCTTTCCAATTAGGCTTGGGACCAAGTCATATAAATCTTTGATGCTTTGTACAGTGGCTGGTAGAATTTAGTACTGTAACATGGGTTGTGTCTGTTTATATTGGTGTTTTATTATGTTGTGGTGCTGTTTTTTTTCCCAAATGCACTGCCATTTTATAATGGCTATAAATAATCTGAAGGATGGAGAAACATTATTAAAAAAGGTGCAAGAAATCCTTCCATCTTTCTTTTAGTCTGGTCTGTCTCTCTCATTATCTCTGTGGTACATTCATTAGGCTTCTAATGAACTTAATAAGTGCCCAGTATCAAGTGGTCACTTCTCCAAATAATATTTACAAAGTGCTACATTACCCCAGCCTGGAAGATAGTCTTTGATTTATTTACTTACCACATGTTCTTCATCTGTAAAATCTGTCAGCCGGTTCTTTTACAGTATATGCCTGAGCAAGTGAAAATGAAAGCTCCTGTAAACTACTAGATCATGGGAAGCTAGTGCACGGTTACATGTAGGATTTCTGCCTCTCAATAAAAACTGTAAAAGGTTAGTTTTTACTGTTTTTTTTTTACATATTTTTATTATGTAAAATTTACATATTTTACATACATACAGAAGCCATTCTGTAACCAGATTATTAGAGCTTGTTTCTGGGTCTTTGATGGCCAGTTACTTTACAGAGGCAATTCGCTAAATATTAGTAGTCGCTCATATCCAGTTATCCCTTGAAGCTTGCTGTCCAGATGCCTGAATCTAGCCAAAGGCTGTCTGCAGGTGCTGGGCATTCAGCATCCTGCAAGTCTGATCAGAGATGCAAATGTGGTGCTGTATTTGAATAGTTGAGGAATATTAGCCCATAAGAAATCTAAGAATATTGTATGGTATCTCTAACAAGACTGTTATGTATTCTTTTATGGATCTTGTAGTGTAGCTTGGAGGATCTGTGAGGAAGATGATAACAGGAGACTGGTTACAGGAAGATGGCTGGGCTGTTAATACAACCGTTACTTCAAGCCTTAGCCCAAAGTCAGGAGTTTTGCCCAGGGGTGAGGCACACTGTGAACTTTCCTGAGTGAGTTCTGGTGCCTTTAAGATGCAATTGTCTTCAGCTGTCTGTGACTACTGCCAGGAATGCAGGACTTCATAGCAGAGTTAGCTTGTCCGAGTGGAAGTGTGTAGCTCAGCGGTGTCCCTTCACAACCCAGGGTCTCACATGGACTTGCATGCCTTGGGATCGGAGTTCATACGCTGTGCTGCGCAGGGGAGTGGGGCAGGTGGGTGATAAGCTGGGACTAGCACCATCTGTAATTACCAGTTTGTACAAGCCGTGGAAGGTTCAAAAGACAGCTGGGGAGAGGTACACAGAAAGGAAGAGCAACCCATCACTGGGATGTGGGTTCTGGCCTTACAAGGGTTTGGCGCTCACAGGGAGTAATCAGCCCCATGGAAAGAGAAATGTGCTTAGCATCGGTCCTCTTGCATCTCTTTCTCTGAAACTGTAATATTGATTTGCTCTAAGAAGGGAGCCCGGTTGTTGATTATTGGTCTTGGAGAGGAAAGAAGCAGCAGCAGGTTCAGAGCAGAAGTCAGGAACAGCGTGGGAAAGAGTAGTTCACACACAGGGAATGGGTCCCAGGGCCTGGTGTGGGAACAGGAGAATCATACAACCTCCATCAGCACCCAGGGATGTATGAGTTTTCTGAGGACTTCAACAGACTATAATCCATCCTTGGGTCTCGCTTAACTAATCCAGGGATCGCAGACAAGGTATTGACCTTGAGGTGCCCCAGACATGGGTCTCTGTAAAGCCAGTGTGTGGGAGGCCTTGTCCTTTCTTTGGGTTACTTGCAGCTGTAAGCATGGTGGAGGAAAACCAAGGCAGTAAGATCATCTGTTAAAACATAAGGTTTCAGATATAATGCTATATTGCCATGGAGCAGTTAAAGCTACAGAGTAAGCGGTGGACCATGGTACATCCTTCAGTGTGCCTCTAGAAGAGTAGAGAATAAATGTCCCATGGAAGATTAAAATCCTATTGGTTCTATTATCTGTAACCAATAAAGGTAAAAAGGATGTCTGAGGAATACAGAATTAATACAGCACATTTAGCTTTGTACCCACAAGTACGTGTGTTCTATTTTGTACAAGGCATGGGGGAAAAAAACAAGACAAGCTTTGGGTTTTCTTCTGGAAGAGTACATAGCAGGGGAGACTGCAGTGGGCCATGTGCCTCTCTGAGGGCTTGGACGGGGTCTGCACCAATGCTACCTCATCACAGGGGCTCCAGGGTGTTAGTCACACCACCTGAAAAGGTTGTATCTTGTCCTGTGGCATTTTAGTGGTGATAAACACAAGCCTGGCTATGTAACAGGACATGGCCTTGTTGTGTGGTGGGAGATATATAAGAAGCCCATATCTCCTGTTTGGAAGCACTCCTTTTGTATAGTGACAGTGCACGTGGTTTGTTTGGGAGACAGGTGAGGGGTGAAGTAGGCTGTGGTGTAGCTTAGCTGTTTAACTATATCTGATCCAAGCAGGGTGCATGTACCCTGGTGACTGTGGTTCATCACGAAATGTCATTTATTGCATAACATTAACAGAAGAATCAGAGTTGTGACTGTGCAGACATGGGAATAGTGCTTTGCCTTGGTATGCAACAGCACTGTAACAGCAAATTTGTCCTCATCTCTCTCTGCTTCCAGAGTGGCACTGGACATGGCACTTTGTAAGCAGGCCCACCTGGCAAATCAGGCAATTGATCTGGTACTTGCACTGCTAGGAAGCTTTTGAAGCATGCTTGGTAGTGGTGTTGCTGAGTAGCTCAGGTCTCATGGAAAAGTGGGTGCTTGAATTCTTCAGCACAGGTGTTCCACCTTTTAATTGTTAAAATCTTTGTATCACTTGCAGGAAGCAAAGGTAAATTCCTTTGTTCCTACGGCTTCTTTCTTGTGCTACCTTTATCTCAGCTTCAGTGGCCACTGTGTTCCCTCTCATCCTGTGTGACAAAAACCATTACAAATGCTGAAGTAGGCTGTGTTGCAAACTCTTATCTTTATAAATGACATTCATAAAGGTTAATAATTGGAATGAGCTCTGGCAGTTACTAATTAGCACCATTACAAAATCAGCTCACATTCTAGCAGCATTAGGCATACTTAATCAGTCAATTATCATTGATCTCCGAAAGTGCTGCTCTAAAGTTAGCATAAGGTGCCTTTGTGAGTGGAGGGAGGGAGTTTGACAACACCAAAGTGGTCAGGCTGCTGGGAATGTGTGGTTTGAGGGTCCATTGTTGTGTACCTGATTGTGACTGATGGATCTGAATTAGAAATCAGGTAGTATAGACTCACCTTCAAACAGAGGTGTAAATAGGTCCTGCGTAGGGGTGTTCAGGGAGAGAGCTGACTTGGGGGAAAAATGGGTTTAATGGCTTCAATGAATTTTAGTTAATGTAATGACTTACAAGCTTTCCAAAGGACAGCTGGAGTGTAAGGTAATCTTTTCCTTGTTTTTATTTTTCTTCATGTGATTAATAGCTCTCATGGTAAGGAAGTTGCAGACAAGATGGGGAGAAACAGGACTTCCCTTTAGAAGCGTTGCATAAAGTGATCTTAATCTTATGAATCTAAATATTATGACTGCTTTGTGCTCGCTCAGAAACTCAGAGGTGTGGAGCCTTGGCTGTTTGTGCTGGCTTAGAGCGCAGAGGTAGCAGGCCTGGCTGCTGCACAGAATGGCTATGGTTTTCCAGCCAGTGTTTTGCTCTTCCCAGCTTGAGTGTGGGCTGCACATGCATCTCTTCTAAAACCATCTGTTGTTTGTGCCTGGTCAGGAAGGTGTGCAGTGATGTGTGGCCCACACAAGCAAGGATGGTGGCTACAGTCCAGTGTGTGAAGGGGATTTTCCAGATATCTGTAGGGAAAACGAATGTGTGGAACAGAGGTCATCATGGCTGATGCGTTGGTGTCTACTCTTTGTTGCTTCGCTTTGATAATTCTGTCTTTTGGCTGTTTAAAATATGGCCTGCAATGCTTGCAAATCCACAGGGAATTGCACAATAGATAGAACAGGAACATTGCCAATGACATGTTTGAATGTAAGGGGACTTCAGGATGCTGTGAGAGTGAAGAAACTTGTGTAGGTGAAAGTGCCAGGAAAAATGTGAATTGTGCTTGATTCCCCTTTAGAATTTGGCCCAGGCCATCTGTCTATTTAGGACAAGGAAAAATGTATTGTTATAATTATTTTGGAGTGTGTTTTTAACTTTTCTCTCCTGCTGCTCTGGGACTTTTCATTGTGGGCAAATGATCCAGAACAAAAATATGGTTAAAATCTTACAGGTTGGGTGGTTCCCCAAAACCTTTTTGTTTCTGTGCAACAGAAATCTGAGAATATACTTCAGGGCTGACAGAAGTCAGAATTACATTGATTTCTTTCTGTACGTCTGAACTTTCAGCTTTGCTTTTGCCGAAAATCTACAAGGGATCTTGGGAGTATGCACAAGAGAAAACATGTTAGGTCACTCTAGCTCCAGCTTTTGCAAAAGATTAGCCCAATACAAAGGGCTTGTTTAAAAACTACTTTTCAATACATCTAATTCCAGAAGCAGTAAAAAGTTAGTGCAAACACAAGCCATCCGGACCCCTAAAATTTCCTTGCCTGCAATTAAATTTATCTGTAAAACTGTGCCCACATACCAGGAAAAGGCTCACAGGCTATTGCTGTGTGTACGTACTTTTAGGATTAGTGCTTAATGATTCATTGTTGTTGATGCAAAGTGGAGGGCTAAGGTTCACTTGAGCTGCAAATGCTTCTCAGAAGGGTAAAGGAAGCTTGGTAGAAGAAATGTGAAGAATTTGAGCATGGCTAGTGATTGTACAATGGTTATTTAACCTGGAGAGAAGAAATATGTAGAGGAACCTATTTAGACATAGGTCACTAATGTGACACTAAGGTAGATTAGATGACCTTTAAAGGTCCCTTCCAGTCCACACTATTCTGTGATTCTAAGGAAGTCAGACTATTGCCAGGCACTTTTCCAGACGTTGGGTCAGGCCTTGTGAAAGTAATGAAGGGAAAGATCTCTTCATGTATCAGGTATTTAGCCTGAGAAACTCCCCTGAGCAAACTCTGGGGGCAGCCCTGTGGAAATCTGTGCCTCAGGAGAAGCAGGTGAGAGCTGTTGCTTGGGCTGGCTGCCAAGGCAGAGCTCTGGCTTCTGGGCATGGATGCTGTGCTACAGAGCTCAGGCAGGGATTTCCTCCCAAAGCCTCCAATAGTGTATAACTGGCATGGGGTCTTCTGGAGGCAATAGATACTCTTCAAGAAATGTGCAAGACTCAAGACTCAGAACTGGTAGATAGCCCTGGCATTCTGCTGTGTGACAAATGACGCCTTATGTGGTGGTAAATGGCATCACCTATGAAGTGTGCCTTGGTATGGCAACAAATACTATGATAACATCTGTAAGTGGAGCTAATTTTAGGAAAGAGATGCCAGGCTACAGTAGCCCAGTTAAGGAAAAAAAAATTCGCCCCTTTGTTCTTAAAATAGTCCTGTAAGTATATAAATATTTACAACACAACCATTCCTCCCCCCACGCCCAGCCCCCTAGTATCTATTCTCCAGGTACTGTGTAGTTTGCAGCAATGCAGAGGCAAGTTTTAGGAAAAACCTCCTTAAAACTGAGCATAGATTACTTGGGAAGGTGGAAAGTCTCCATTTTAAAAGATTTTAGGTACATGCTAGACAGTCTTCTGAGGTAGATGTCTCATTCTATTTAGTTTTGCCTTTGGGAGGAAGTGGAGAACACCGAAGGCTTTTTCTTAACCCTAATCCTGTGGTCCAGTGATAGGACAGCCTGCCACCCATATCCCTCGGGAAGAGCAGGATGACGTGTTTCATGTTAGAAGCTGACTATGGAAGGAGTGAGAGGTTGAGTAATTTTTACTTGAGTGCATTCAGAACATTTTTGCATCTTGTGACCCATCCTACCTTGTCTTGAAATGTCCCCATTAGAATATTATGTAAATGGGATAGCAAAACCAGCATGGAAATTGGACAACATGCAATAACAAGTGTTAACTTGAGACTGAGGCCATGCTCTCTGCAGTGCATTAGTTCCAATTTAGGTCCCATCGACAAGCAAAGTATTGCAGTGCAGATATGCAGTTTGATAGGTTGCATGGGTCTGGTGGCTCGAGAGCGTGAAAAATTGTGATCTCACCTCTTTGACTTCCTCTCCAACTAATTACGCAGTGGAGACCATAGAGGGCAAAAATCAGCTAGCTGATGTTGAAGCAATGCTAGAAACATTCAAGTGCTATCAGAGCAACTGTGTTCAAGCCAACAATGGGCACATTGTTGCTGAATGGCTGGTGGAAGAGTGAAAAGATGTGTTTGAAATGTGAATGATCTCGAGCAGCTCTTAATCTAGCTTTTCTTTCTTAACGAGGCTTGAAGCTGTGGCAAAATCATTGTTTAAGCCAAAATTCTGTTATAAAAGCTAGGCAATGGAAGATTTTTAGACATAATACAAGGGAAAGTGGTGAATGCAGGCAAGGACACCTTGATAACAATTTCTTTAGCTCATGGAGCTGTAGTAAGAGGGATCACAGTAAAAAGAGAGTCCTCGTATGACCTGGTTCATTGGAACAGACTGTAGCAACAGTTACTTTCCGGTAGTCACCCTGCTTCATGGAGTAAAAATATCAAGTGATTAATTACTTGCAGGCAGAGTGGGATAGTATTATGGTAAGATAAAATTTAGAGAAGGAATCTTTTGACACTAGAGTATTCCCTGGAGCAGATACTTCTTGAAAATACTGAATTACGCTCTTGATGTAATCCTAAATAATGAATAAAAAAAGTTTGTCTAGAAGCAGCTATGTGGATTAACTGTGAAGTAGTAACAGTGTCACTGGTGATTCATTGATGTGTAACTGTTAAAACAATTCCTAGGTTATAAAAGCAGGAGGAGCATTGTGCTCAGACACTGTGTAAGATGATGAAGAAGAAAACCTCTTGTCAGAGATACCAAGTAGGGATTAATTCCTCAGACTAATACCTGCTTGATCAAGAGCAACACTCTTGGGAAAACATCCCGCAGTGATGAAGAATTTACCTCAGCCATTAATATAGCCTGCCTGGAACAATTGCTCTTCCTGTTAAAATTCAAACAAACAAACAAGAACCACACAAAAAAATGCCCAAACAACAAAACCAAAAAATAATAAAAAAAACAAACAAAAAACCCGAACACCCAAAATGAAACAAAATACCGTCTTACCTATACGTGTGTAACCTTAGTTTATCAGGTTTTTGGCTCTTCTACTTTTGTGGACTGGGTGGAAATGCCCTCTACTTCCCTAAGCAGGTACTCACACTCTGATTAAACACCAGAAGTTTTTCATAAGGCAGCAGGTTTTTCCACTCTTTAATGATTCTTGTTTGGGTGATTCTTGTCTTCTCACATGGCACCAAATCCAGTGTTCTCAAAATGCTCATGTTCCTGTTTATAATGTGGGAAGGGAAGTCTCAAGAGGGTGTTCTTCATACAAATGCAGCTGTGCACATCTTCAAATTCATAGATTTAAAGTGCAGAGAAGAAGTAATGATACTAATCTAGTAATGTAGTGCAGGCCAGAGAATTTTACTCAATAATTTCTACATTGAGTCCACAGTGTAGCTTGAAGTATTGCTTGTTGGCTGGAAACATATTCAGTCTTTAGTAATACTTATAGTCTTTCAATTATGTGATCTGATTTGCATTGCTGCTAGAACTGCATTTCATTTTTGATGCTGCAGCAAATGGACTCTAGGCTGAGCTCGCCAAATTTAGTGATGCTGAAAGACAGGCTGGTTTGCTACATGTCTGAGAGCCTCAGCACCTGTGAAATTTCAGATTGCAGACACGATTCCTTAATGATGAAAACCAAGCCTTGGAGGTATATTTTTCCTCACTTTACCTTTCATGGCATTATGATTATTTTCAAAAAGAGCTGAGAGGAGAAAATCTGGGGGGATGAAACAGCTTGTTCATGTGGATCTCTCTTTTTTTCTTTTTTTCTTTTTCTCTTTTTTTTTTCCTGAGCTGCTTTTTTGGGTCTTTAAAAGACCCTCAAAAGCAGTAAGTCTTCCTTCTTTAGACTGAGGATTGAGACGGTTTTGCTTCTTTTCAACTCTGTCAAAGGCTTCATGGCTGATGAGTGTCTCCCTGGATGGATGCAGACAGACTGAAGCTCTTTGGGTGTGCATAGGGCTGGCTGGTGCCTGAGAGAAAGGAGAATCTTGAGCTCAGTGCTGTTTAAAATAGCTTATTAAGCTTCTGTCTTGCAGGTAAGTCAGATGCAACCAGCCCCAAGGGTGAACAGAGGAGCCAAGGTTCACCTGCCTCTATCAGTATAGATGCATCCATTTGTTATTACTGCAGTGGTGCCTACTGGCCCCTGTACTGTGTGAGTGCATCTGCAAACTGGGTGCAGCCTTCACCAGGCTTCGCATCACTTGGGAGCCGTTATCAAACTGCAAATAGCACTGAGTGGTCCCACCCCCTCATCACCAGCTAGCAATTAAGATGCTTAGTATGTTGAATGGTAGATGCTCAGGACACTGCATCAGCATTGCGATAAGGAGGTCCCTGCAGGTGAAGATCCTGTCTGCTGCAGGAGGGATAAGGGCAGCTGTAGGGTTAAAGGCACTGTACTGGTCATGAAAGTTGGATAAGGTGCCCAGTTCCTTTTTTGATTCCTTCTCATCCAGAAATTCCTCTTGGCTCAAGGGGAACAAAATCAAAATGTGCAGATTTTATGGCTTTGTTCTTCAGTTATGGACTGAAATAGGAGATGGTGAACAGTCGATTCATGCTGGAGGATTTTGCTGTGGGTGTAAGATCGGGGGTACAGACAGCATGTAGCTTTTCTACAGCAGGAACTGAAATACTGTTTTGCAAAAGCATGGTCTTGGCTGGTCCGACTGTTTTGGCACAATAAAAATGGCTCTGCATATTGGAACAACTGACTAGTGCTTCCTCATGTTATTAGTTTCCTGAAAATAGTATTCTGCCCTTTGTACAGTTGTTTTAATTTATCTCCCTGGACTAGGATATTTTATTTCAGCTTTGCAACTGTATTATTTACTTCTCTAATGTATTTTCAGGTGCAGTAGTAGGATACACACTGCACAAAATAAGGCACAGTTTATGTTTGTATTGAATTGCAGATCCCTGTACATTAAGGAGGAAAAAGCTGTCTTTGATTCCCTGCCATTAAATACTTGTTATGTTGTTTACAGGGTTTTAAAATTAAAACCTCATCTAGTCATTTCAGCACTAGTCACTTTCTACCTTTCTGTCTCTCAGTAGAGCATTTACAAGTGTTTATATCAGCTTTTTTCTGCCTAGCAACATTTGTTGCAAGTAGTTTAGGAAAAAAAATAATGTGGTTTGCCATCATAAATCCAAAGCTGCAGCAAGTCTTAACAACCTTTAGTTATCCTTCCTCAGAGTTCCCTCTAGGAAAAAAAAGAGTTAAAGAGCTATCTGATGTGATAAAAATGAAGACTTGGTGCTATGAAATCTGTTTACGTTCTGCAAAGATGAGTTTATTCTATTAGGTGTTTTGTTTTTTGTTTTGTTTTTTTTTTTTTTTAATGAAGCAAATTGTGAGGTGTCCCTCACTTCCATTTGCTTTCCTGAAATAATAGGAATGATGCTGCAGTGTCTGTAGCTGATCGCTGTGGCGTGTGAGTGAGCTCTGGGGCTGCTGTGTCTGATACTGTATGCTAAGGGAGGGCCCAAATGAGAGGCCAGTTTGACAAATTACTCTGCAGAGAATAGCCTCTTCCCTGCATGTTTGTGCTCTCTTTTTGCTGCATAGGTCTAATGTGACTGATTAAGTTTTGTTGCATTTGAGCAATGAGGCTTCTGTCGCTTTCTTTGGGAGCCAGTTCCATGGCTGAAGTGCCAGAGCTGGCTCAAATTTGAATTGTTTATCTGATAAGAAAGTGATGTTGCAATTTCTTTGTCCATCTAGATATCTTGATGAAGTATCTCCAACCAGCGCTACTGATGATTCTACATGTTACAGGATTTTACTGACATTTGGCCTAAAATTTCCTTTTTCTAGTTCCAATTTTTGCTACCATTTTGAAGAAACAAATAGGACTTTTTTTTTTTTTTTTCTTTCTGAATCCAGCAGGAATTGGATCAAACTTTTAGACCTTTCATGTTCTGATGATTATTATAGATCCCCCCAGTCCCTGCTTTGCCAAATTGTATACATAACCTAATTTTTCAATCCTACCTGAAAAGAATACACTTCACTCTGGAACATTTGATTGTTTTTCCTCTGTGAATTTTGCCCAAATTCTTGTTCCTCAGTACACAATGTGATTAAAAACTGGGGGTTTTTTTTGGTCAGCGGATTGAGAATAAATCTGCTGGAGGTCCCTAACACAGTGTAGCAAAGATCTGACTCAGATTTGTTTGTCTAAGTATAGTTTTCCCAGTACTATATACAGATGGATTTTAGGAACACAGTATTTTAATATTTTCCTACTTAGAAGCTGTTGGTTATACAACAGTCAGGGTGATGGTGGTTTTCATTAAACAGAAGCTTGCTTTCAATGTTTTTGGATTAGTTTGTGTTGAAATACCAATCATCTAGAAGAAGAAGAAATATGTCATGGGGTAGAAATGGTTTCAAATGCCTTCTTTGTAGTCAAAACGTAGACAATGTTCTTCACATGATGTTGTTTTACGAAGGTCATGTGTGAAAGAAAGGGAATCAAATGGGGTATTTATTGAATTGTGCAGATGTTTTTCTTTCTGTTCACTGAAAACAAATATTGCAAATATGCGTTTTTTTCTTAGCACCAATCTCTTATAGCAGACTTGAGCCATCTTTAAGACCCTGTGAATCTTGCCGTTGGAGTGAGCGGTCAGCCTCTGTGAAGTACAGGAACTCAGAAGCCAGTGTAGGTTCTTTCAAAATCCTGCAGAAGGGAGGTGTGATGCCTTCCAACCACTTGAAGATCTACCTTTAAAGTGGAAACATTTACATTTCAGTGTCCATTTACTTGCACTGTGTATTCAAGTTTGAAGCATGTTCACTGGAAATAGGGTCTAAATGCCTCATCCATGGACTCTTGCAGTTGGTATAGACTGAGGAGACTCTTCAGGAAGAGTCAAGAAAACTCAGGAAAAAATCTGGGTTTTCTGTGTTTTTTCTCATTGGCAATACAGAGATGGTAGTGTTTGCTCACTTGAGGAATGTAGTCATTGCATTCAGACTACTGCGGAAATGGAAATTGTTGCATTATTAGTGTAAGCATCATAGTTACCTTAAGGGCAAAGCTTATCCATGCCTGTATTTTTCTCAGTGCAAAGTTAAAAATGGACTCATTGAAAGCATTTGTTGTAAAAAGCTCCCCAAAGCCTCACGTCTGCTTCCAAACCCCAGCTGGGTGCATGAAAGCTTTATTCTTTCAGTTAATGTCTGCAAGGATTTGATGCTGTCTTACTCTCCCTGACTGACAGTTTTCAAAGGACAGCTTCTGTTTCTTTCACAGACTGTCAACAGTAAAAGCATTTTGTGTATTTGATGTTTGGTTTTTATTTCTCAAGTTGTGTGATTGGTTGGAGGGGTCAGGTGCAACAGTTTGTGTGGTGACACTGGAGGGCTGGAGGGAAGGTACGGCTGAGAAAATCTCTCAGGGACAAGGTAAAAATGGATTTTAAGAGGAAAGATGTTTCAGGAGATGTAGGAAAACTTAGGATGTTTTGATTGACGTTGTCAAACCTGCATAATTACGAGATAACGAGATAACTCTCGTTAAGTTTAATTGAACATCTGTATTATGTAGATGGCTTTGAAAATCTTTCCTTTTACATATATCCATTCCTGGTATTCTGTGCAAAGAAGGTAGATATATCTACTTCATCCCATAAATAAAGTATTTTTGTCCTGTTCAGCTACTAATTGTATTTATAAAAATGAGTTAATAAAATGAACATTGCTGTTCTGATATTCACATTGGGACTCAGTATATTTTTTTTGCATGGGAATATTTGATTAATGCAAATATTTCCCAACCAAGCATCCATACCCACATCTTTCAAACATCTGAAAAATGACTGCAAGACATACAGTGCATGTTTGCAAAACAGTAATAAGAAATACAGACAACAGTTGTTCTTATCTTTGGACACTAACAGTTTCTCTAGAAGGATGATCTGTCATTGCCTGGGACCGCAGTCAGTAAGAAGGTAGATTTCTGCATCTTGTTTTGCTGCTGGAGATCCTTCTTTGGATTCTAGTTCACCTGTTCAGCAACATGGTAGTTATCATGAATCAGGGCAATATGCTTTTGTGAAAATCCCATTTGGCAAAGTTTTGAAAGAGTATCCATGGAGCAGGAGAGCCAGGGCATAACTAGCTTTGGGCAACACATGGCAAGAGAAGAGCTTGGTGCTGTGCTTCAGGAGCTGGGCTGGCAGGACTTGTGGTACTTGGCACATGGTTGTGGGCCACCTGTCAGGTTGCACGCTGTGCTGGGCATTACATTTCCTTCCAAACTGCAGAGCAGCCAAGAAAAAAAAGGCTTTTTTCACCTGCAAACAGCTTTATTTTGGAAATGGAACAGTATGAATGTGGAAGACTAAAGGCATCCTTGATTTGATCATCACTCTGGTACATCTATGCTTGATGTCAGCTGTCTCTTGGCTGAGTGGATAAGGGAAGACTGGTGCAATGTGAGGGAGCTGTTGGGGTGTGGTGACAGTGCTTGCCTTTGCTGTTTTCTGCCAATCCACAGTCACTGCAGCCAGCATCTTGGGAAAACTGTACCTGACACAGTGCCCCCTCTTGCTTCTGCATCAGTTAGTTCCTTTCTAGAAAATGTTTTTGTTTGGACCAAGTGTAAGCTGTCAGCAAAGATGTTTTCACTTCTCTCAAAGGATATTGTTTTAAAGGGCAAATAATGCCCAGAGCAGGATTTTACTGTCCCTTCCTTTTTTTCTGGTGACAAACAGATTACTTTTCCTGCTATTTTTTATTTTCCTATTTTTGCTGTTCCCTAGACTTTCAACTGCTATCAAAACTCCCAAGTGGCTTTTACCCAAATGCATGCAGGTGAGCTTTTAAATGTGAATTGCTTGGTATAGAAATGAGGATCGGTTGCTATATTTAATTATGCAGTCTTCTGTAATGTGTCTCCAACAAGCATTCATCTTGTGGATAGTAATTATTCTTAGCATGCCCATCTGAGCAAGATTATGCTTTAATAATTGGTTTTGAATCCTATATCCATTTTATTTGAAGCAGCACTCTCTTTAATCCTTTCTATCAATGTTTGGGGATTGAAGGTGAGGTGAGCGTGTGGCAGGAGCAAGGGAAGGATTTCTCTTTTTCTTTGTTAGGATGCTGCCAAGCCGACATGGTAGAAGTGGAGGGTGGCTGCTTGTGAGCACAGATGATGACAAATAAGACTGCTGGCTCATTTGTTCTGCACACTGATACACTCTGCATTGAGGCAGCCCAGGTGACACTGTCAGCAAGCAGCTTGTGCAGACCCTTATGCTATTGCTGGCCCTGGAGTTGCAGTGAAAGTGGGAGACTCTCCCTCTAGTGATGCAGGGCCACACTGATGATACCACTGTTACTCATCTGCAATGGAAGTGTGATGATTTCTCTTTGTGGCTTACATACAGACCAATGATCTGGCAGTCTTGGGCAGCAGGTGGTCAAATAGCCCTTCATGCTTTTGAAATGGAAGTTATGATGCTTCAGCTAAGTGCCCGTATTGGACAGATCTGAATGTAATGTAGGGAACCGAGCTGTGGCTTTATTTTCCCTCTCTATGCTTATTTAGTCCTGTTGGTCACACTACCTGTTTTATTTATGCAGATAAGCTCAGAAGATGCTTTCTGCAAAGATGAATTAGATATCTAATATCTCCTTGCCTCTCTTCAGTGGGGAAACTGAAGCAGAGGAGTTGTCAACAAGATGTTTTCATGATCCCAATAAGTGCATCCAGCCAGAGGTAATAACTCTTACGGGGAGGAAGAAGAAAATAGTAGATGCTTGTGGCCTGGTTTATGGCTGCTGACAGAACCACATGTGGAAGCTCTTTGTATTGCCCTGATGTTTTAATAGATCCTCTCAAACTCAGCACGTTGTAGCCCTTTGCCATGCATTGTCTCCAATATGTCTGGGTACCTCCAGAGATCTCTCCTATTTGAAAGCCTGTCCAGTAACTTGCTCACTCTTCCCTGCACAGCACGGTCCATCTGCTGAGCTTTGTGGAAGGGCAGGGAGCAGAGAACCTTTCATTCTCCTGAACTCCCTACCCTCTGACCTGTTCAGCATTTATGAAGGCACTAGACTTGAAGAGTTCTTATACTAGGGAAATACGGCATTCACTGCTAGATCATTCCCTAGAGCAAAGGGCATTGTGTTCATACAGCATAGGTGAAACAGAGCTATTGGGAGCAACTGAAATCTCTGTTCAAAGACTGGTTGCTAAAGTCCTCAACTCAGCAACAAAACCCAATCTGGCATACTAAGGTAACCCCTTAATTCTCTAGAGGCAGAATTGCTGCTTGCAGAGTATCTGCACCACTTACTGCTCCCCCATGCACTGTGTTCATGTCTGCTACCAGTTACTAAATGTGTTCAGTCCAAGGCAGCTGTACCCTGAACTATTTTTGTCAAACCAGATGGATACAAGTGACTAGTTAGAGATCCATAGTTTCATCTGGAGTCTTAAAAACATGGCAGCTGTCACATCTTATTACATATGAGTGTTAAGGTGGAGGTAATTTTGAGTGGCATGATACATCTAGCTCCTGGCAGGGAAAAAATTGCATCGTGCCAGTGAACTTTGCCATCCATGAAAGGTTATTCCTACAAGGGTTGATATTCCATTTGCAGAAAGGAATTTATAATTGTGCTTGCTCATATAACAGAAGTAACAACAGTGTTCCTGTGAAGGGAGTGGAAAGAGAGATTAAGAATTCATGTTTTCTGCACAGGAGAGGTAACATGGATACATATTTTAGAACATGGATTTAGCTGTCCACTGTTAGAAATGAGGTCAGGAAACCCTGTGAGTAGAGACTTGGAAATAGTTACATTACCATGCACCATTTCAAATCAAATTTGTGTTTATTTTGGTTGTTTTTGGTTTGTGGTGGTGTTCTGTTTTGGTTGGGGTTTTTTTTCTTCTTTTTTTTTTTTGTTTATTTGTTTGTTTTCTTCTGCTGGGAAGACCAGTGTGATTTTCACAATTAGCAGCAGGCATCTAAGGGAGTCTTTGAGCTACTCCAAGGCATGCCATGTGTTGGAAGTCTCTGCAGAGGGAGGCCAAAGGCTTGCATAGACTGAGAGAAGGTGGTCATGTCTGGAGAACACAAAAGTGTGTTGCTGGGCTTGGTTAAGAGAGTGCAGAAAGAATAAGAGAACTGTGGTGCTGTTTTGCCAGAACAGCTGGGCCCAAAGACATGACTTGTCCTCTTGAGTTTGTTCAGTCTGATTGAGTCATGGCTCTTGAGTGTAGCCCAAGTAGAAGGCTTCTCTTAGATGAACAAAGGGAGGCAGGCAATGTATTGTTGCCTGGGCCACTTTCCTCTTGATCACCTATTTTTGATCCACTGATAGTGCTTTCCTGTGTGACACTGTGTGGTGTAGGCAGAGTTGAGAGGGTGGCTCAGATCTGGAAGTGATAGCTGCTGAGTAATGAACGGGAAGGGACATTGCTGTTGAGGAAATGCAATGGTGGTCTGACTTGGGCACTTGGGGCTGCTTTTGGGGAAGGCAGACATCACTGGAAGCATTTTGGTATGCTACAGACTTCTTGACGATTATGGGCAAGTCAAAAACCAGTCAGGACCCCATGTCCGGAAGATGTCATGGTTATTTAGTTACTTAGTTGTCCCATTAGTTAGTTCTGTTGGTGGGGAAAGCTGTGTTCTACAAAAGATGAAATACTGGAGTACTCTCAGATGTGGTACCACATTGCAAAGATATGGGATCAGAGTAACAGGATGATTCAGACCTAGCTTTTTCTCCCCTCGTGGGGTAGGGAGCCTGAAGCCAAATGTCTGAAAATCAGTGATGTGAGCGTGTTCCCTTGCAGTTTTAATGACAGTTCCTTGTTCATTGGGCCTGATTCTTCCCTCCCCAGGAGGAAATTTTCATTCTGGGATCTGTGCCTGTCCATCTTTGGGACTTGGCAAAAACTGGGTGGGCTTGGGGAGTTTTTCCACACTGAGCTCTGTCCTCCATCTATCTGAAAAAAAAGAGGGGAAAAAAAAAAAAGGAAAAAAAAATTCTTCTTCCATCCTTTTCTTGTTCTTTGAGGGCAAGACTAACTTTCCAAGACAGAAGATGAATTTGAGATGCTGCTAACAGGAGGGGAGGTAGCTTTCTCATGCAAGTGTACCTCCACCAAAGGCTGAACACATGGTGAGTGTAGCTGCTAGCATTAGGAATAATTGTTAACATCCTGGAGAGCTGTGATGAGGGGAGATAAGGACGGGCATGCTCTGCAAGCGATAGTCACACCATCAGCCTTTAAAGCCAGACAATCTTTCATTTTTATTATAATTGTGGCATCTCTTTAATTTCCTTGGCATAATGCACTTAATCCATAATTATAAAATACGCAACTAGCCCTTGGCTTTGCTGTGTTTTCGTAATGTGAGAGTGATTCTGTGTTTTTATTAATTTAACTTTCTACAAGCTAACAGATTGTCATAAAGGAAAACAGAATTTCTCAACCAGTGCAGCTAATAGCTGTATTTCAGCAAAGGCCCCATGGTACGTGTTGAACAGTAACTACCACTCCTGTGCCACTTGCAGTTTTTAATTGAATTTCTATCCCATGGATATCATGCCAGAGCCATTCATCTGCTCCACTAAGTCTTCTGATATTAAACACGTTCCTTCCAAGTTATTATTGTAGTACAAATACTGCTCGATGGTTGATTTGCATTACATATGCACTGGTCTGGTGGAGGTAATGTGGTGCAGAAAAGCTTAGCTTGTGTAGGCGCAAGCGAAGCAATCATATTATTATGGATAAAACTATTGTACTGTACCTTTCCACTTTTCTTGTGGGAATGATGGGATGTGCTCTGCCTGTCCTGCTCAGAGTGACACACTGACACTGGAAGAACTATTGTACAGCTGTGTGATGGTCTTGGAACTTGAATGGAGACCTGCCCGGCTTATCAAATATTTATAGTCTTTGGTCTCCAAGAAAGTGGCTCTTCATAGCCACCATTTGCAGTGCAGCAAAAGTCTTGTTCCATGATTCACCATGTTGATCTGGTGTTGATGAACAGAAGTCACAATGCTTATGCAAAGAATGCAGGGTAGATCGGTGCTGGGGGCAGAGCTGGGAACAGGTCGTATCTCCCAGTTATGTGTGTGGAGCAAGTTACTCCTTGTTTCCGAGATGGTGCTCTTGCTTTTAGAGGCTGTGAGTCTTGGAACTGACTGTCCTGACATGAACTTGGATGAGACTACTAGGTGGTGGGGTCTAAATAGCTCCAGAATAATAAACTGACACCAGTGAAACTGTGTTCTCAGGTTCACTGTGTGGAACTGAGGGGATCCATAGGTTAGACTTCTGTCACCTTAACTTTGCCCTTTTCTTTCATCTACATAACCTTTTTTAAAAGATAAGTCAAAAAATTGTGTTTTGTGGAAAGATGTGATTTCAGCCCCACTTTCCCCCTGCCAAATTCAGAGACTTCTTATGTCTGACAGTGTATTTATTATACTGGAGCATTACAGTCTATGACTAATGACTCATCTCTGGGCGCTTCTTACTGAAGGGTGTCTCTGGCTGATAGCACAGAACAGATGAAAGCAGGGTGATGTTTCCATTTAAATCAGGGGAAGGGTCTGCATAGCTAAACTGTTCAGGAGGGAAGGTCTGAACAGCGTTCACTGGCTGTCAGTAAGAAAAGGCAGAAGGAATGTCTTCGTTCCTAGATTAGAAATGAAACACTATCCTGCAAAGCTCTGGATGGGAATTTTCTCAGGAAGTGCAATGAAAATTGCAAGTGTGCCATGCTGAATATCAATTGCATGGAAATTCTAATGTGCAAAATTAAAAGTGATTTCTCAACACGCTTTTTCCCTCTCTGCTGTTTTCTATTGATTAATATACCAATTCTATTGGGGAATTATAAATTCAGTCACCTGAGAAGTTATAGTCACCCCAAACGTGGGCTCTGGAGTTGCTACCTCCCAGCTGAACTTGGGGCTGACTGTGTTAAACCTATCTCCTTTTCTGCTCAAGTCTGAAGACTGCACAAGTCAAGAGAGACCTCAGGAACTTGGGCAACTGGTTGAGGGATCAGGAGCACAAGTAGTGTTTTCTTCTATCCTGCCAGTTGCAGGGAATGATGGTGTGTGTAAACGGAAGGTCATGCAGATCAATACCTGGCTTCAGGTCTGGTGTGACCTGCTGAATTCTGTGGTTTTTGATCATGCATCAGTTTACGTGGCACCAGGCCTGCTGGCAACAGACAGGGTTCACCTGTCTCAAAGGGGGAAAAGGATCCTAGGTCAGGAGTCAGCAGGGCTCATTGAGAGAGCTTTAAAATAGATTCAAAAGGGGAAGGGAATAAAACCAAGCTCATTAGGGATGAGCCTGGGGGTGGCATGCCAGGGTTGGAGGCGAGATCGATAGCACAACTGAAGTGCATCTAGGCCAATGCCCAGAGCCTGAGCAACAAACAGGAGGAGCTGGAAGCCATCATGCAGCAGGAAGACTATGCCATAGTCGCCATCACAGAAACATGGTGGGATAACTTGCGTGACTGGAGTGCTGCAATGGGTGGCTACAAACTCTTCAGAAGGGGTAGGCAAGGAAGGAGAGGCAGTGGGGTAGCTCTGTATGTCAGGGAGTGTTTTGACTGCCTAGAGCTTAATGATGTTAAGAACAAGGTCAAATGTTTATGGGTAAGGATCAGTCTTTTCTCCCAGATAACAAGTGACAGGACAAGAGGAAACAGCCTCAAGTTACACCAGGGGAAGTTTAGACTGGATATCAGGAAAAATTTCCTAACCAAAAGGATTATCAAGCATTGGAACAGGCTGCCCAGGAAGGTGGTGGAATCACCATCCCATCGCTGGAGGTATTAAAAAACCACATAGATGTGGTGCTTAGGGACATGGCTTAGTGATGGACTTGGCAGTCCTGGGTTAATGGTTGGACTTGATGATCTCAAAGGTCTTTTCCATTGGAAATGATTCTGTGATTCCCTGCTTGCTTGGTTGTGCTAGCAGGGTGCAGAGAAGCACCTGCGTCTCTGTTCTTGGTTTGATGTTCTGCAAATACATAATGGTTGTTAGTATCTGGCCTTCAGCATATTAACAAGGAGTTCTCAGGAGATGGGAGCACTGCTGCTTGCCTGCCCCTTACTGCTGTGCGGACAGGTCTGTGCAGGTTGCAGGCAGTGTCAAGGCCCCCAGGCTGCCGATACTTGAAGAGAAGTTGATCTCAATCCTCCAGCCATAGGTTTCAACTAGGAGCCATTCAGTTTCTTTTTAAAAGCATCTTGGAATATAAATTCTCTTAACGGTATCTAGATTGTGATGACAAGGTCTTAGCTGCACAGTAACTTTTCACTAGTGTAGGGACTGAAGGGCATCTGGGTGCTGCTGATGGGGGAATTACTGGATCCTGTTTGATGCATTACGACGCAGCTGGCTGAGGATATCCTTGGTGTCCAGGGAACTGCCATCAAAGGTGTAAGCCTTACTGTAAGGACAGCATTTGCTGTATTTACATGCTGGTTTTTGGATCCAGCACCGTTCTGGGAGGTTCATAGGACAGTCCTAGGTTTAGTATTCCCTGTCTGGATTCAACCTGCTTTTAGTTTCCTGTGCCCTATGAACTATCTAGGCAGCATTTGAAAGCATGTAGCAAAATCACATTTAGAGCCTGTCTAAAAACCACGATCTGAAAAACTCTGCCTCTTTATCTTCCTTTTAAGGTTGCAACTCTGATATTAGCTTGTGACAGCAATTATTGATGGTGTCATTAAGGATGAGATCCCATTCCCTGCAACGCATTTAATATTTTTCGCCCTTTTTTGCAGCGGGGTACAGATAAGTGGTGACAGAATGAGATTTAAAGAAAGAGAAGACAGGGTTTAAAGAAACCCGTGTTTATCGTTGACCTTATCTGTGAGGAAGGGAGATTAATTCATGAAAATATTTTGTGTACTAGAGTTATTAAAGTGTAATCTTTGCAAAATAATGACTTGTAGCAAAATCTCATCATTATTTTTCTCCATTTTCAGCATCAGTTATGTGGTAAAGTATGGACAAAGAAATAACCCCTTCAGATAGCGTTCCCAAAACGCATTTACTGTTGGCTTGAAAAGACAGCTGCTCTTTCACCACGGTACTCTGATTATTACAAACACATTGTTTTAAAGCTTAGCAGCTGTGTAATAGATGCAAATGTACATGATGTAATATCTCTTTCTGCGTTCCCTCTTTGAATAATCACAGCACTTAAGTTGCAATATGAACTTTATTGATCCATGATTGTAGCTCATTAACGTGGAAGTATTCTCTTACATCCGAGTCAAGTACAAATAAACGTGTGTGTCTAAAATGGAGTCTGGGGAAAGGACTTTTTGACTGCGTGGACTGTGATTAATAGAAGCACACACCAGAGGGGTTAAAGAGTATTGGGAGGGGAGGGAGGGGGAGGAATGGACTGGGGGAAGCTTGGTTAAAGCTTGGCTGTTTTCCTGTAGTGGGAAATCTTCCTATCTGTTCATATTTGCAGCTGGCTAAATGATGCAGGTCCACTGTGGTGCTTAGTTAAAAGAGGGTGATGAGGCTGTGTGGAGTGAATGTTCTGAGGAACTGTATTGATGCTTCCAGTTTCAGCTGAGAGAAGTAGTTTCTTTTGGACATATGCTAGCTGAGGGTCTAATGTTAAAACATGAGCAGTGTACTCAAGGCAGTGGTGCAAATCCAGTAGATTTCCTGTCCAGACATTCTCCTGGGGACCTTCTGAAGGGGCAGAGGTGAGGGAAGAGAGGTCGCTTGCTCAGAGCTGTTGGCCACTCATCCCTGCCCTTATCCTTTGCAATAAGCTGCAGAGGTGCACCGCTTTCCCTACATGTTCTTATGCTCAGTCTATGCCTGCTGTGCTTGCTGACATCTCAATCATGACTAAATGGTTTTGCTAGAAATTGTGGCACCGTGTGAGCCTGCCTCTTTTGTACCTATATTTCATTTTCTCCTCCATCCTCAGAGTAAAACCTGTAGAGATGTACACAGACAAGTCTGCAGAACTGCCCCTGCACAGAGTTGTTGATCAGATCCTTGTTGAATGCAGGGGGCTTGTTTCCAGAGCATTTCTATACAGCCTGCAGGAAGATTGATTCCCAGAATGTTAAACTGGATGTTAAAACATACCAGGTGCCTTCTGGTAAGGCAGCTGAAAAGGATAAAGAAATGGTCAATGATGAGCTGCCACTATTTCCTAATTAATCACAGGCTATTGTAATCTACCGTCTGAAAGATGGGCAACCCTTTATGCTGACATTATCCCTGGGGTCTTAATGGTGCCCTCCAGGAATGTAGTATCCTGCTTCATTTTCTCATTGGCTTTTGAAGCATCAGGTTGACTAGAGTGAAGAAAAAAAAAAAGCCATTTCTCTTCTGGTTTAAATAATGACACTGAAAGGACTTAAGTGCCACTGCTTTAAAACTGTCCAGGGGCAGTGAGCGAACCATGCTGGGTTAGAATACAGTTAAAGATACACTGCACAACTTAATGAGTTCTGCTCTAATTTTTTTTGAAGCATGAATCCATGGACAGTGCTGTCAGAAACATGAGCAACAGTTGGTTCATCAACAGGCAGATATCCTGAGTGGGACTGGGACCCAAGTTCAAGTAGAAAGCATGGCCAAAGGCCCAAAACATATGGAGTTATAGACTTGAATGCTAGGATAGAGAAATATGTTGATGGACTCTGAGCCCTGGCATAGCACAGGGCACGGGACCTTGCACAGTAAGTCCAATCTGTCTGTCTGTCTGTCATGGCTAAGAAAGTGTGAATCTCAGTTTACAGTTTTAAATGTCTGCATCTATGTGAACCTTTGTAGGAGATGCCATACTGCAACCTAAGTGATTGGAAGAACAGCAAAATATGCATGACGTGTAACTGGCAAAAAGATCACAACCACATGGGAAGTCTGTGGCAAAGTAGGAACCGTGTAGGTCTTCCAAGATACCTTCCAACGCCTTTAGTACAACAGAATTCTTTCTTCAGTGAACCTCACAGTATATATGTTGGGTATTTGTATTTGATCCTTTTAATAAATAGTTAACTTATTAAATCCAAAGGCACCAAGAAAATCCATGGTGTGTCTAGAAAAAGGACTTTAGCATCTTGGATCATGGACAACTTTCCCCTTCCATTTGCCTTGATAATATGCAGGGTGCTTAGCTCTTCATAAATTCCATTTAGGTAAAAGTCATGCTTTTAACGTGAAGAACCACCACATTTTTAGCACACTGCTTAAGAGCAAAGGCATAAGGGATATTTATCCTTGTATTTCAGGGCTCAAACAAAACTATTATTCATCTAATACCTGGAGGAGGTATCATTCTGCAGTGTAGTACTGCAGTTAATTCTCAGTTTGAAGAAGTTTAAGTTGGCTCTTTCTGACTACTTCTTGAGGTAGCCTATCGGGCTAGAGGGATGACTGGTCTCTTCCAGTGCTTCCTTTTCTTTCCCTGGGTCTCAGCCTAAGATATTCTCCCTCATGAGTTTGAAGGGAAAGTGCATTTCCTTGTGGTTTGTTTACTATTCTTTAATTAAAATGACAATCACCCAGCTATCTCCTGGGGGACTTGCTGAAGCCGATTGACTTTTCAAGCTGTTCCCATTTTATTGATCATGTGTCTGAAAAAATTGCAACACATTTATTCTCCCAAGACAAAGTGTTTTGTGTTTGAGCTTCTGAATGCCAAGTACAAAATATGACAGGAAAAGGAGGCTTTTCTGGGGTAGAATTAAGCTTGAACTACTGTGGTTTCAAAGACATTAGGCAGTAAGGTCTTAGAGCATGATGGTGCAGGAGTGATCAGTGTGTGCTTTCTGAGCTGCTCACAACTCACAAGCAGTTGGTGGGGAAGAGGGGGATCCCCATGTTGAGCATGTGCTGTATGGGTCATAATCATTTGTTAACCTTGATAAATAAATAACAGTCTTACTTCTTTGGAAAGTCTGTATAGATGCAAGCTTAGACCTCAATTTTTGCATTTTGAAGATATGCTAACTAGAATTGAGGCTGTTAATCCTTGTGCTCAGGCAATGAATGACTCACACTCAACCAGTCCTAGTATGAAATATCTACATGCAGCGTAGCACTGCATTTAATTGTTTTGTGGGAGGCTTAATCCAGCTGTTGATCTGAATGTTGCTCAAGCCAAGAAACTGGCTGACAGATGACTGGTTTCTTCCATTTTTCCACTTATATCCCTGTCCTTATATTTCTCAACCAAGTTTCTTTGCTATGAGGAACTAGGAGAGGATGTAGTGGCATAACGTGACTGGATGAGAAAGGAAGAAAGTAATTTGGGAATGTTCAGAACAACCTTAGTTTATTGCCCAGGGACCCAGCTGCATAGCCAGGCCACTCTGCAAAGCAAGTGGTGAAACCTGTATAAAGGCACTGTCAGCTGTGTAATCCAGCCTGAGAGTTCAGTCTTGTGAATTATGATGTCTGTGTTATGAGATGCTCAAAAACATCAGTTCAGAAGGCTGGGAGGGTTTGCAGACCCTGTCATGGATATCTCAGTGGTAAATGGAATGAATAAGCCTCAAAAGATTCAGGAATGGGTTGGTTTTGTGTTTGTTTGTTTACCATATTGAAAGAGAGCTTGTGCTGCAGACTGTTCTGGTGGGAAAATGTCATTGCAAAAAACCTGTTCAGAGCAATATTAGCTTGAGACTTATTTGTGTTCTTTTATGGATCCAAATTCTCTTTGCTTCTTAAGAAAACCGAACTTGCACTATTGCTTTGTCTTGTCCGTTTAGGTTTAAACTTCTGAAGTTCTTTAGAAAAGCAGAATTCTCACAAATGCAAAATTGTGAAATGTTTGCAAAACCCTAGTTATCCTCTTGTTAATGTTTCTATTAGTCTGTAAGTTTATAGATATACACAGGTATAGTGAGTCCTGACCTTTATTGCGTAAACTTGTGTAGATCTGTCTATATTAGTCATTCACTTGAATGTATTAGGGTCACATTGACTTAAACTAGTTGGGGATCTGGTGCTGTCTTATTAGTTGTAGAAAAGTAGCATGTGGAGACTGTCAGTCAAGTTGTGACAGGAGAGAAAGATGTGTTCCTAAGTCTAGAAGGGACTTCTTGCACTGTCAATCCTCAACTGTCTCAGGTGGCTGCATCTCATGAGCTCTTTATTTTTTTGAGGGACAGTAAAAGCCAATCTTTTCCCAGGAAGCTAACTAAATGGGAAAGTGGAGTACTGAGGAGCCTTGCCTGGGATCAGGCCAGATTTCTGTGGTAGTTATAGTCAGGTTGTGTGGGTGTACTGCTGAGGGCAGTCACCTTTGTGGGCCACAAGTAGGGGAATTGCAGGTAGATATAAGGCTTGTAGTAGCGGGGTCAGCTGAGGTAGGGAATGGAATGTCTTGCAGGCTGACTGTAGAAGTTGCTTTTGGAATTGTCTGCAATTTTTAATACCTGTGTCTAAGGAACTGGACTAAACTACCTCCATTACTGCCCTCTTTTTTTAACTACATCAGTTTTGCAAAGATCTGCTGATATTTTGAAAAAGTAAACATGCCTTGCATTACATTAGAGATGACTCAGATTTATCTAATGTCCCCACAGTACTGCTGACCACCAGTCCCAAAAGAAGCAGACAGTGTCAAAGGCAAGTTTCTGGTAAACCCTGGCCACAGCCACCATCTCAAGGGACATGAGTGAACACTGGTGTTTCCCAGTTGGGAAACTGAGATTTGAGTCACCTGTCCCCCTGTCTTAGAAGGGGTGAGGTGACCTAATGTCAGGGTAGTTTGTATTGCCCAGTGTGTACTTACTGAGTGGTTGGAAGGACTTCTTTGTAATCCACATCTAGCACAGAAATACAGATTTTAGTGATGAGGCAGTTCCATAGTCTTTGCTCAACATTTTGTTCAATACACATTTAAGGAGAGTTCCAATTTAAATGCACCTAATGGTATGGATGTTAAATTGAACCTCTACAATTGCTTCAGAAAATCCTACATTCAAAGTGCTTTCCTTTTGCTACAAAATAATGCAAATTAAAATGATCAGCTACTTCAGAGAATTATTACAGAGGCATTTTTAGCTATAGTAATAAAAGTAGAAAAGGGCCTGAGAAGGACCTTGTTTCTAATTCATAATCTAATTAATATGTGATTAATTAATGAGGCTTTGTCATCAAAGCTGCCTTTTATCTTTGAGGCTATTAAAGTGTCCTCTAGACCAAATTTCTTGAATATGTCTTGATAAGGCCATCTTTGCTGAGTCAGTCAAGTGCTTGGCATCAGATCAGTGTGCTGCCTTATCAGGGATGCATAAAACACCTCTTTGGAAAATTAGAATACATCAGAATCCAGAACACGATAAATATGTCAGATCTTTTAGACAGTACAAATGTGAAGTGAGTAATGATAAGGTGTAATTCTTCAGATCTGTACAAAATAATGCTTTTACATAGATTTCACAGTAGTGAAATGACCAGAGTGGAAAAAGGAGAGGCCTTTGTGAAGCCAGGCTGTCTTAGCTCCAGATTGCCCCTGTTTAATGGCAACTGAACTGTGTCCTGGGTGGTGTTTGCAAGGATGTGGTGTCCTAGTCTCAGGTCAGCAGTAAAATGATGATAATCCAGATTCTGAGGTCCCTGCTGAGGCTGCTGATGTGGATGTTACATGACGCCTGCGTAGCTTTCATGCTTGTGCATCTGTGAGGTACAGTTTCTATCAGTGGGCATCAACTTTGCCTGGCCACAATAAGGATTGCCTGCAGGTCATTCATGATGTAATGGGGCAAGCATGCAATGAAGGGAAGTGCTTATCACAGCTTTTGAGGAGAAGCCGTTTCACATTTCCCCAGGTCTTTGTTTATATTCTTGATTCTGCCAGCAACTGTTGGGAAATCCGTATCACATTTCTCTGCTTGTCTCTGCTCTCTTCACTTTGTAATGCTATAGAGTGTGTCAGTCACAGTGGAGTTCTGATACCATTTGGCACCTACTTCTAGGAGTAATTCTCCTACATATCCCCACAGAATAACATTTAAAACATAGAGCACTGGTACTACATTACAACAAATTATGAACTTTTGATCTCAGCCAGCATGACGGAGGCTCTTCCCTTCCTTTGTACTGGCAGCTCAGTGCATGAACTTTTCTAATCCATTTAGCGTGAGATAAACCTTGCCTTGTACTAGCCATCTAACAGTTGAGTGTGTGTTACAGTTGTTCTGGTCTCCCTTTACATTGAAAGGAGGAAGACACCTTAAGAGAGCAATACAACCTCACCTATTTTAGGATGAATAAGTCATTCTCTGAAGTTAAGAGTCTCTCTCCGTAGTTAGAGAGAAAATGAGCACAGGCTTGGGAGCTGGATCTAAATACCTAGTTTGTAGGTAGCTAAATTTAAGATGAGATAAATGACCATAGTATAGAGAAGACGGAGCCTTACAGCTTTGGAAAGTACAGTTATTTTAGTATCACAGTGGGAGGCACCAATCTTTGTTGCTTTTGTGCCTCCTTATTGTGGGCTATTCTGCAACAGAATATAAAGCGATGCTTAGTAACCAGTACACCTGCAGCCTGCTTGCTTTGATCAGGATCCCAGGTTCTCTAAAAGCAGAGCATACTTTGCTATAGGCTTTTATAGTTCAAGCTCTTGCCTGCCATGGAGTGTTAGGATCCGTCAGTTTGGTTTGTGTTTATCTTTACTTTAGAAGACAGATTTTTGCCATCCTTTGGCAGAAGCAAAATGGCGAGACAGCTTCAGAGCTACCTTTATCCAAATCTGTGTCCCACACTAGTTGAGGTATGCTGCCTCTAAAAGTCCTAGAGCAGGGAACATCATACTTTTCTCAAAGTGGTTCTTTGGTTTGATCTGGCAACTCCTACTTCTGCTTTGTCAAGCATCCTTCACTTTCTCTGCCATCCTTTTCCTGTAAGAAAACCCATTTCCTGCAAACCTCCTGCCCTCCTCCTTTGTGTCTGAAAAGAGGCTCTTGCTAGCTGTGGTGGTATGATAAATTATTTTAGATCTGAAACTGCTTCAGCATTTCCACAGCAATGGTGTATCTGGAGGTAAGGGTAGGCCTGGATGCAGAAGAGAGGGGAGGCTGGGAAAGGACAGCCCGTTTGCTGATGGTGAATGCTATTTAGGCACCAAATGACACATTGTTCTGGGTAGTCAGTGACTACGGGGGATATCCAAAGCACCACTGTATTCCTACAGAAGTACAGCAAGAGTGATGCAAACATATGGCTTTCAGGTTAGTCCCCACCATCCCTGTAGGTTAAATATATAGAAACTACATCTTCAGAGACTGTTCATGCCCATCTGAGTAGTCATCCCTTGATGACAACAGTCCCCTTGCCTAGTGGGATGGTGATCAAATGAAATGCTGATGAGCAATCAGCCCCTATAAATGTGACTGATATTCACATCTCCTGTGCTTTATTGTCTGCAAATCCAGAGATGGAATATTCTGTATCCTTTTGTCCAACCTCTGAGACATCCAGAGTCCTCCCAAAGGCTTGCTTTGGATAAATAAAAGAGGATACCTTTCCTGTCAAAAAGAAAAAAGAGAAGAATCTGCAAGAAAAAAAAAGAGGAAGCCAGTGTTCCTAGTTAGCTCCTATCTCCTTCATTTTGAAGTGCAAATCACAATGACTAAATGCATCATGGCAGCTCATTTTGCCTTGCCAGTCTCCACTGTACATTATAAACTGAAATTTATCAACAAATGTCATCTTCAAGTCTTTCAGATGTTTGCTGATGGGAATTGTTGTTAATCAAAAAAGAAAGGGGATGGAGGAAGGCTGCTGGTATCATAATAGAAATTGGGGTGAGTATTCTGCTGCTTAGTTGACATACAAACTGAAAGCAAAAAACCACAATTTTTCAAGCAAAATTACTGGAACTGTGATCTGGTTGAACTTCTTTTTCCCAAGTGGGATCTCTGGTTTTAGGTACTTCAGAAACTTTGTGGAACTGAAAGTCCTCTAGAACTGATGGGTTATGGTTCCAGAAGTATTGAGAGTGTAAACCCTTGTGTATGATGGCAGAAAATGGTTTTACTTACGTTATTTTAAATATTCTGGGGTTTTGCTGATATGCTTGGATAGTTGTTTTTTTTTTCAAGAAAGATCTTCCTGTTAAAGATTAGCCCCTGAGGCATCCATGACAAAAGATGTAATTGGACTAGAAAGAGTAGTCATAGAATGATCAGAGACGTGAATAGGCTGTACAAGGAGTGGCTAAATAAACAGGGAGTCTTCAGACTGGAAAAAAAATAATCTGTGAGGAATATGACAACAATCAGTGAAATCACAAATGGCAGCATGGGGCTACATGTTTTTATTCTTGTTAAGTGGTCACAGTGGGCTCTGAATTATATTATCAAGTTAAAACAAAAGGGAGCATCTCTTCATACAACACACAGTTGTGGTATTTATTACATGTGATAATGAAGTTGCCAGAAGTTTCCCTGTGGGGTTAAACAGATTTATGGAACTAAAAGCCCAGTGATGGCTCTTGTACACAAAGGTATCATACTCAGTTTAGGAAATCCATGATATTGCTGTAGAAACTACATCGTGAAGCATTGCCATATGCTTGCTCAGTTTCTGTTCACTTCCCCAGACTTTCACTGTTGTCCTTAGTTTTCTTTAGTGGGATGGGGGCAAAGGAAGCCAACTACTTCTGTTTGCAGCTGTAAAATATTCTGGCTTCATATTTATTGCAGTCACTCTAAAATCATGGTTGGGTAATGTCATGGTTTAACCCTGGCTGGCAACCAAGCACCACGCAGTCACACACACACACACACACACCCCCAAGGGATGGGGAGGAGAACCTGAAAGGAATGTAAAACTCGAGGGTCCAGACAAGAACAATCCAATAGGTAAAGCAAAAGCCATGCACACAAACAAAGCAAAACAAGAATCCATTCACCACCACCCCATCGGCAGACAGGTGCCCAGCCACCTCCAGGAAAGCAGGGCTCCACCACATGCAACGGCCACCCAGGAAAACAATTGCCACAATGCCAGATGTCCCTGAACAATGATCCCTCCAGTTTATATACTCAGCATGACGTCTTATGGTATGGAATACCTCTTTGGCTAGTTTGGGTCAGCTGTCCTGGCTGTGTCCCCTCCCAATTTCTCATGCCCCTCCAGCCCTCTCACTGGCAGGGCCCAAGAAACTGAAAAGTCCTTGATTTAGTATAAACATTACCCAGCAACAACCAAAACCATCGGTGTGCTCTCAGCATTGTTCTCACACCAAATCCAAAACAGCCCTGCACCAGCTACTAAGAAGAAAATTAACTCTGTCCCAGCCAAAACCAGGACAGGTGAAAACAAGCACTCAGAACAGCAAATGTGTTCTGTTAAGTGAAAGGTTCACAAAGTACAGATACTTGGATTTCCTTGGTTAGTAAGTAGGCATAGCTCCAGAGGGCTTCTGTGGATACCTTCATCGTAAAATGTCCAGCTCCAGAGAGGGAAGGACTAATGATTGGATTTTGTTAGCTCCATTACAGCCATTTTTGATGGTATGAGATAACAATGCTTATAGTATCCTGGCTGTGGGGTTAGAAGGTCCTTTGGGATGACCTAGTTAAACTGGGCGTTTCTTTGGTTGGTTGGTTGATTTTGGCTTTTTTGTTTGTGTTTGGATTTTGTTTTTCTTTTATTTTTGTCAAAAAAAGTGTTCTTGTGTATGATCAGGTCAGCTAGTCAGCCTTGCAGTGGTAAGAGTGGATCTTTCTGTGCACTGCCTCATTGTAAGTGAAATTTAGGCCCCACTGTTGCAGGCTGGGAGCTAGACCTGGGCTCCTCTGGTTGTCTTGAGGTTGGGATTGAAATAGGCCTGGAGAGGCAGAGAAGGAAAGCCCGGGGAGCTGGGCTAGGAGCGACGGGTGGCACCATGACTGCTGCTTCTGGGGGAGCGTTGCTAGACTTGCATCCATTCCTTGCCTTGGCAGTGGCAGTGGTCACCCTGCCTTTCCAGGGCTCCAGCTGGGGCTGGATCATCTGCAAGGCCAACTCTTGTGTTTCTGTCCCAGGCATTTGGCTGCCTAAGGCAGGTGCTGGCTTTGTCTGGGTTCCTAAGCAGCCCTAAGAGAGGAAAGGGTGCTTCTCCCTGTTGTATCTAAATATGAAAAAGGCTTTGGGAGTGGAGTTTGTTCAGCTGCTGACAGCCATCATCACCAAAAGCCAGGAGCTAGTCTAAAATCTTCAACAAGAAAAGGAATAATCTCAAAGAGTTCAGAGAGGCAGGGCCAGGGTGTGCTAAATGACTGATATCCTTTCAAGAAGGAGCAGCCCTCTACCCTACCAGAGGGTTAGTGGGACCAGTTTCCCACATGGTGCTGTAATTGTTGTGTGGTTGGCCTGGTTCCTGATTTAGGACTCTGTGCTCCAGTAAGAACCTATTTAGCCATTTGGTGCAAAGCAATGTGGTGGCGTTAGTGCTGAGCCATCTTTTGCCTGAGTTCTGAACCACTTATGGTCCCAATGGGTAGCTGGCCAAAGGGATTTACAGTTGAGGCTACTGCAGGGGGTGGTCAGGCTGGACTCTGACTCAGGAGAGGTCTCTTCTCAGTGTTTCATAGCTTCAGAAAGGTCTTTATCTCAAGGAGGGTAGTTTTTGGGTGTGGTGGTTTGAGCCTGGCTGAATGCCAGGTGCCCACCAAAACTGCTTTATCACTCCCCTCCTCAACCAGATGGGAGAGAAAATAGAAGGAAAAGCTCATGGGTCAAGATAAGGACAGGGAGATCACTCACTAATCACAGTGACGGGCAAAACAGACTTGACTTAGGGAAATTAGTTTAATTTATTACCATCCAAATCAGAAGAACACCTTCCCCCCACCCCTCCCTTCTTCCTGGCCTTAACTTAATTCCTGATTTCTCTACCTCCTCCTTCTCCCCCAGAGCAGTTCAGGGGGACAGGGAATGGGGATTACGGTCAGTTCATCACATGATTTCTCTGCTGCTGCTTCTTCCTCAGAGGGAGGCTCCTCACACTTCCCCTGCCCCAGCTTGGGGTCCCTCCCATGGGACACAGTCCTCCATGAACTTCTCCAGCGTGAGTCCTTCCCACAGGCTGCGGTTCTTTGTGAACTGCCCCGGCGTGGGTCCCCCCGCGGGGCGCAGCCCCTCAGGCCCAGCCGGCTCCAGCCCGGGCCCCCCGCGGG
>JAVJGI010000065.1:22085147-22140481 GCA_035590275.1 Ibycter americanus | reverse complement strand
TGCTCCACCATGGGCCTCCATGGGCTGAGGGCACAGCCTGCCTCGCCGTGGGCTCCACCACGGGCTGCCGGGGAATCTCTGCTCCGGCACCTGGAACCCCCCCGGCCTCCTCCTGCACCGACCGGGGTGGCTGCAGAGCTGTGCCTCTCACATAGTCTCACTCCTCTCTTCCACTGGTGCAGATTGTTGTTGTTGTTGTTTTCCTTCCTAATATGCTATCGCAGAGGCGCTACCACTGTCGGTGATGGGCTTGGCCTTGGCCACCGGTGGGTCCATCTTGGAGCTGGCTGGCACTGGCTCCACTGAACACGGAGGAAGCTTCTGTTGTCTTCTCACAGAAGCCACCCCTGTAGCTCCCCTGCTACCAAAACCTTGCCACACAAACCCGATACAGAGGGGGAGGAAGGGGAAGGGAGGGACGGAAACAAATCGTTTCACAAGCAATGAAAGTTTGGCAGCCTGACCTTGTGTTGTGCAGTTGGGTTCTTTGTAGTGTATTAATATGTGATCTGTGTTTGAATGTTTTCCTGCAGCTGGATGTTCAGAAAGATGTGCCTGCTTTCATGTCTCACAGGATTTGGTTTCATGCTGCAGCTTTTCTCCGAGTTGCTCTCCTTTTGCTGGCTGCTGGTTTTCATGGAACTTGTAGAAACTTTGTTTCTCTCGGGTTTTTGTTTCTCTGTCAAACTGGGAGAAAATTGGCCAATGCATAAAAACAAGAAATTGTTTAGGGGGTATGGAGAGACAGGCACAGTGCAGGCAGACAGTTTGCAGGCACATGAGAAGAGAAGCAAATGGGCTGTCTGAGTTCCTGTTGCTCTCTGAAGTGCACAGAGAATCAGGATATTCTCCTGCTTATTTAGGTGGAGCTGTGCCCCACACGGTTCTCAAAGTGGGGCTGTGTATGTGTAGCAGGACTCTGATCTGGAGATGAATGTATAAGCTTTAGTATCTTAGGAAAATGACTGAGACTGAGAATCTAAAATCAAAACCAGACCTGCTCCTTCTCCACACACAGTCGGGGCAAGTCACCAGTATAGAGGAGAAGTCCCCCAACAGGAGAGTCAGTGGCACATGTACGCTCCAGGAGGTTGACTTGTCCCTCCTGGCCATCCAATGCCAGCATTTGCAGCTCTTTTTCTTCTGATAGACTGATGCATATTTTATAGCCTATCTCCACAGCCGAGTAGTTGAGACTGAAAACAAAGAAAACCTCCTTTCTCTGCCTGACAGAGCCCTGAGGTAGAAACCATCCTAGAGGATGACTCCTGTAAAAGCTATTCACATGGCATTCTCTGCTTCTGCATACCTCTGCTTCATACCCCTGGGATGAGCAAGTCTTAGCGCAATATTAGTCTGCTGGATCAGGCCTGTTTGTTGAATTCAGAGGGAAGGTCAGTCTCAGACCTACAGGAACAAGATGGATTCTGTTAGCTCTTGGTGTACTGGGTTATGACCAGGATTGGTAGAGAGCAGCTTCTCTGCCTGGGTGTGCCCCTTGATCCCTGCTCTGCCAGACATGCAGACTTGCAGGCTTGTCCCCCCTCCCAGTGGTACAGCACTTGCGGCAATGGTTAAAACAGCCCATCAGGAGAGGGCAGTGGACTGAAGCAGGTGATTTTCTTTCCCAGCTGTTTATAATGGAATACAGTTATGGAAGAATTAGTAGTATCCTGATAAATGAATTACATCATAAACCTTGCTTTTCCAAAGAGAATACACAGAATTTGGTGCCTCAGCCTGTTCAGGGAAAGCCCATATGTATTTGGTTATATGAATATGACACTGCATTGCACTGGATCAAGTCTTTCTTCGTATTAACCAAGACTAGCAAAGAGATTCTTCCTCATGAGTGGTAGGAACTGCTAGTTATAAAACCTAAAAAGCTGAATTGGAGTAGACAAAAGTCCATTCAAGACTGGACTACCCCTTTAAGTTTGCTTTTCACTGTGCAGCCTTTCTTGGGGTATTGCAAGCAGCTTGGTTTGCAGGGTGGAAAGCAGGATAGAGGGGGCAATGAAATGCTGTAAGATCAATGTATAAGGACACGTGAGACAAAAATGCATGGACTGAGCTTTTACAGGGTTTGTCAATATAGCCAGAGTCCATTCCACATTGTAAGTTTCTCTGCTACTAGCAATGTAATGAGGTGCAACAATTTGTTGTATGAAAGCATTGTTAATAACACTTTTATGTATACACGGGCGTGTAAGTATGTGTGGTTAGAAGCGATATGTAAATATCAGCTTGAGGCTGAAGACGATAACAGTCTTCCAAGATGGTGAGACTCCAATAATGGTTTCAATAGAGCAACCCAAAGGGGAATCAGCTAGGCAGGATCAGTTGGCCATCAAAGGCCCAACCAAAGTTAAGGCAGGCATTTGGGGTGTGACTCATGGAAAGGGTCTTTTCTATCACTGATTCTTCTGTCATTTTGTTATAGCTACAACCATTCTTCCCCTCCACTCCTTTAATCATGTGCTTTGAAGTGGATCCTATTCTGACCAGAGTAATGGGATAAACCATGGTATCCAGTCTGCTTGTAGTGTCAAGCAACTGTGAGGACATGTGGGCCAGTGAATTTGCAGTTAAAGTCTTTCACTGCAAAGATAAGTAATTACTAAAGGAGAAGGGTTCAAATTAAGACTAAAGGCTGAGCCAGAACTGTTTTGTTCCATCTGCGGGTCTTTTCAAATGTTCAGGTGTGTGTTGCTAAAATTAGCCAGCTAAAGTTGTGGTGTGGGTTTTGTTTTTCAGTTTCATTCTTTTTTTTTTTTTCTTTTTTTTTTTTCTTTTTTTGGTAGATACTTGTTTTCAAATTTGGTAGTTTGGTGGTAGGAGTTTAGCAGGTTTGAGTATCAAGCCATACTCTAGATGATTATAGAAGCTGAAATGGCTAATTGTAGATGCCTGCTTTTGAAAAAGCGAACCATTACCTATGCAAGCTTTCAGTTTCTTCATCTCTAGAATAGAGATAATATTTCCCAGTATGGCCCTCGGGACTTTGTTAGTTTGAATGGATTAACAGGAGACAAAAGCTTCAGAGTCTTTGGATGGGAAAGTGCTATGGAAATGCAGTGTATTATTGTGATATCTATCCTTTGAGATGTTTCTGTGAAGCCAGTGGTGACTGTCATGATAATAAAGGAAGCCTTAGAGAGGCTAACGAAATAATGATCCTACTTCCTTTCTAGCTATTCTTTGAAAGGGCAAATGCAATGAGTGATAATGGTTTAATGAGAAAGAGTCATTAGGGCACCCAGCCTGCATCTTTAGAAGTGCAAAGCATTTTGGGAGATCTGAAAATGACTCCGAGAACAAAACCAAAGTAGCTCTGTCAGAATATTAAGCTGTTATTTGTATTCTCTTTGAATGCTGATTGAAACCAGTGATCTCTTTCCCTGGCTGGTGACTGGTACATGTGTAGTCACAAATGCAGCTTGTTCAGAGCTTCAGTGCTGTTGGAAGGGTGAGATCAAGGAAGTACCTCAGTGCTTGCCCTCTGTGTGTTACCCTCTGCTTAGAGCTTAGTGTTACTTGAGGATTCCTGACCTCTCAAATTTGCATGTACAGGCAGCCTCTTGTAGTGGAATTAATTGGCCTGAATTATTCAGTTTTATTAATCGAGTTGCTTTGGTTTCAAGCTTGGCTGGAGGGGGCAAGCTGTTAGGTTTTTTGGTGTGCTATTGAAACCTAGCGAGCCAAGAGCTTCAAATTCTTTGGATGGGACAGTGCTATTGAAATGCAGTACATTATTGTAATATCTTTTGGGATGTCTTTGAATCTTTGAAGCCCAGTGAGTATCAATACCATGCATTAGTACCAAAGAGTATTAAGTGTAAATAGAGCTAGTACTAGTTCTATTTTAGTATAAAAGAGCTAAACCAGAAAACAAGGAAGCTGTTTAAGACTTGAAGCACCCCTGACTGCTGAGTGTTCAAAGGAGGAAGGTTGTTTCAACCGATTTAAAGAAAGAACCAGTTTGCAAAACATTTAGGAATTGTGCTTGAAAGACACACAGAAGCAAATGTGTTGCAGCCGCATCAGTGATAAAGCAGGCTTTTGACTTCATGGGTCCTCCTACTTGGGAGACTGAAACCAGCTGTTCGGTTTTGTGGCATGGCCCTTTTGGTGTCATTCTGGACCCTGCTAGCAGCAAGGAAACCAGGGGGCTGGGCGCAGAGTCTGGCATCACTCGATTTCAGCTGCTGGTCACAGTGGCACTGGTGACTATGACTTGAGCCGTTTCTCTGCCAGACAGAAAAGGAGCAGAGGATTGGTCTCAGGCAGAACCACAAAGCTGCAGATGCTGGAGGCTTGTTGAACTTGGAACATCAGAAAATTACTGGAGCTAGTTACTGAGAAAGGCACTGAATTGCTACATGTTCTCTAATCATCTGTTTAGTAAAAGCGTGATTGGAGAGAAGGGCAGGGGCCATGAATTCTCATCTTAATAAAATGGTAAGTATGTCTAGGTAGGTTTTGTGTGAGGGTGTTTCCATGCCTACCTGATAAGGATTGTGTTTGGTCTCTCCATATGATAGAAGCTGTGTAGGCTCAGGAGCCAGGCTCTCCCCACTGTTTGGATGGAGTGGGTGGACTTTTCGTGTAGGTTGTGACACCCCTCCTAAAGCAAGCTGGTGCTGACTGCTCTTCAGGTGTGGGATCTTGTACTAGGTAGCTGTTGATTTGTTCTGGTAGGAAAAATCTTGTTTAATAGGAAATGCAGAGTACAAAACAGCAGAGAAACAAGCAGGGCGAAGTGAGGTTTCAAACATGCCCACAAATGAGGAGGAGGAAGCTACAGAAAACCCTCTGTGACGAAGCAGCCCTTTTTCCCAGTCACGAATGGGTAATGCCACCCCCAGATCATCTGCTTCTCCGGGTGGGATTTGCTAGTGTAGGGGCCTGAATCTGTCTCTAACTCAGAAGAATTAAATGCCTGGCACGAAGTAGGATGGGGGTGACTGAGGACTCAAGATGCCAGTTCAGGCACTTTTTTATCTATACTTGAGTTCAGCTGTTACAATTTTGAGCCACATTTGGATCCCCATCTCCAAGTCAAAAATCAGCCTACCTAAATAAAACTGTTGTTGATGGGTTTAATTTGGATTCTTCTTTTGGATTTGTCTGAAAAGAGAATTTGTGCTAAAGGTGCTGCTGAGATTAGAGTCCTTTTATGTAGATATAATTTGCAATCCCCCAGTGGTACGTGAAAACAGAGCCTACCCCAAGAAGTCCGTTTTTACTGGTGCACTGCAGCTTCTCAGGTACATAAGATCAACTGATGCAGAGACAGACCTTGCCTGAAAAGACTCAACTTTTCTTCCCTTTTCTGCTGGCCACCCTGAATGAAACAGGAAAGCTTGAGTTTTAAGGGTAATAATGCTCAAGCTGTAACTCTTAACATCTGTTCATATAGTCATTTCCTTCCCCTGAGCTCTAATAACCACATAAACTCTTTTTGTCTCCTCTTTTCTCCAGGTCAACAGACTATGGCACTACCTATGAAAAGCTAAATGACAAAGTAGGCCTGAAGACTGTGCTGAGCTACCTTTATGTCAGTCCCACTAACAAGAGGAAGGTAAGGGAAAGCCATTGAGCTGATAGCTATAGAAATGAAATTACAACATCCTGTTCATCCTGAGAGGAATTATGATCCTAAAGTGAAATCTGTTGGTAATTCACAAGAGCTTAAATTTGCTGTCTAAGTTGCACTAGTGCAATTCCATGGAATCCGGTAGAACTATGCCTGTTTTACTTGCGATGGGGATGTAGCGCTTAATCTCCTGCTGAATGTGTTAGAGAAATAAAAGGGTTGCTTTTATTTCCTTCTGACTGTTACAACCTTAAAGAAGCTGAACTTACACAAATGTTGCTGGGACTCTTGCTTACACTGACTTTGGCTAATACACCTCTCCCTGCCTTCTCTGTCTCATTATTATTAGAAATACTGAGTAAAAGGCATTTGTTTCTGCATTTGACTTTTTTGCCCTTTTATGCTTTCCTTAGCTAGAAGTTGGAGGTAGGGATGTAAATGGCATTTTCATTGGTTACATCATGTAAGGGGGCTGAAAGCAGAAGGTGGGTGGGAGACCTAAGATTTGATTTGAATGTGTAGGAGAGAAGATGAGGTCATAGCTTTCAAACCCCCTGCTCATGCTTCCCACGTGATGCAATTAGGACTGCAGCTGGCTCACAGAGCACAGCCCAGGAGTTACTCCTCAGTGCCTTTTTGGTTTTAAAATTATTGCCTGTGTTTATTCAAGGGAGGCAGTGGGACAAAGATGCTTTCAGCTACCCACAAAAATCAAGGTGGGTGGGACGCAGCATGTAGCTAATTGCTGGCAGTGGAGTTGTGTTTGGATGGGGTGCAGCCCAGTTGGCTTGATCACTTACAAACTGCCCATCTCCTGTCTCCATCGATAGGTTTCCAAACTAGTATTTTGCTACTTGTATGTTCTTATTACTACTATTGTGTTTACCATTACCACTCAGTCTACAGAGGTTTTAGGATAGATATTTATTTCAGTGTATGCAGCCTTAAGGCAGTCATAACTCTGATTACTATCAGCAACATTATGTGTGTGTTTGGTTGTATAGAGAAGAGGAAGAATGCAGTGGGCAGGGGTCTGCTATATTTTTTTCTGATGCAGAAGCTGAATTGTTGTGACAGCTACCTTGACTTCTTTTTGCTGAGCAAAATGAAATGAAGATGTTTCATAATAAGCTCTCCTGGCCTTCACACCGCTCCTGTGTCCAATATGGTGGGCACTGAAGAGTTAATTCTTCCTTGTTCTGTTTCCAAAGCAACTCTGCCCACCCAAAATCAGAGGCAATATGCTCAGTTACAAATCCTGCGTCACTGGTGTAAAGTCTCCCTCATAAATTGGAGTACTAGGATATATGATTATCTTCTAGCAATTTCTCAAGCTATCGAGCTTTACAGATTAGCAGTCTTTTCTCTCTCTCTCTTTTTTTTTTTTATTAATAACACCTACATGTCATCATATAGTGGCATGCAGACCTATCTTTACCTGCTGTTTTCTTATTTCAGATGACAATTTTTGACATTTTTTTTTTTTTAGTCTTATGTCTTAAGGAAATGAATTCTGCACCTACCTGTCTTCCCTCTTCCCTTCTGAAAAATCTTTTGATATGGAGAGACGAGCTGTAAGGAAAACCTATAGGAAACCAGCTTCAGTGCTGGCTGCTTTGGGAGCAATTTGTTTCTATTCTTTCTACTTCTACTAAATATATGGGCACAGTTACTGTGCATGGTTAAACGGCTGGCTTGTCTGAACCAGAGCTGACTCTGCTTTGTTGACCGTCAAAGCAATTCCAAATGTCCATGCAGCATTTAAAAAATGCTTGAAGAAGGTGTCACTGAATTGGAGCATCTGGGATCTGTCAAATTTAGTTTTAGGTTTATTGTCCACCCACCCCTTACAGATTCATGAGTTTGTGCACAGCAAAAAATGCACTTGGGTTGTAATCTTGTCCAAGTCTCTCTGGGTGAGTATTGTTACAGTGGCTTGCAGAATAAGCAGCATGTTTTTGCTCAGCTCCTGAGGACAACGACCAGTAATGAACAACAAAGCAGTAGGTGAATGAATTGCACTCCAGCAGAGAAAGTCCAGATCCCTTGTGTTTCACCTCTAACAGTGCTGGCTAGTTGAACACAATGCAGTGATGACTTGTGTGCTTCAAAAATAGGTCTTTGAGGCAATAAACAGGGAGGAGGATACCAAAAGTAACACATGTGCATAGGGCCTGTGCACACACTGAATCGTGCAGACCCTCTCCAGGCGAGATAGTTTCTCCTGAGACTCCCAGGTACTGGTTGGACTCTGCATGCCTCACAGCTCCTGTTGATTTTTTGATGGGTTTGCACACTGTTGCTAGCCCTGTCTGCTCATTAGTGCTCGGAGGATTAGCAGTTACTTGGAGGAGGAGAAAAGCTTTCCATACATTCATTCCTAATTGATTTACTAGTGAGAAGGATAATTACCTCTCAGCTACCCTGCAGAACTACAGTGGGAATTACCTGTCAGATTTCTTTGAAGACCCAAAATGCCTCTCTTCAGCTGTTAAATAGGAATTAGGTATTCAGCCAAATGCCAGTTATATAAACATAATTTACCTGAATTGTGGTATAGCCCTGGGCTCAATTATGAGGCAAGAGGATTTGAATGGTGGCTTTTTTCTTTCTTCTTTTAAAACAAAAGCTTTTTGTTTGCGCTTTCTTTTTTGAAAATTTTTCGTGGGAATATTGTGAGTCTTTTGGCAGCTTCTGCTGTGTTTCTCTGCTCATTGCTGGCAGGTCGTGGTGGGACACTGATTTCTTAATACAGACATCTCTGCTTACTGTGATATGGGGGATCAGACAAGGCCAGGGTTGAAATGCAGAGGCAGAGCCGCTGGATGAGACATGGCTACAACCCATGGTCTGGAAGCCTGTGTCATTCCCCATCTCTTATGGTCCTAAGAAAGCCACACCTGATGCACACCTTACTCTCCTAAATTATGGCACTTCAACACCCTTTTTTTACAGTGGATTCCTTTCTGTAAGAAAAATTGAGCTTACTTTAGGAATGGTTTTGTCGAATTCTTGAACATGTGCTACACATGGAGGTCAGACTTGATGACCTAATGGCTCTTTAGACCTTAAAGTATTTAATTCTCTTTGGGTTTTATTCTGCTCCCAACAAAGTTCATGTCTGAGCATCTGCTACGTAATATTGACAGCAAAAGCAAGTCCCCAGTTAGCTTCATGTATTGTTGGCTTTCCTCTTTTAAGCTAGAGTCTTGTTCCAGTTTGGGTTATATTTTTAATTTTTTTTATTAATTTCGTGTTCTCCTTAGGCTTCCTTCTAAGCTGCTCCAGTGTGTATCTTCCATCCCTAACTGGAGAGCTCAGCAGGGTGTTGAATATTACCGCTGTCTGATTTTTGGTGTCCTGCCAAGTATTGAAATGTCTTTCCTGACACAGCAGACTGGAAAATGCTGGAGCAGCCTGGAAGCAGTAGATCCCTCAGTCCTGCCCTTTGTTCCCCAGTGAAACAGATCAGTCACCAGTGTTTACCAGTGGGCAAAATCTCCGTGGTGAGATCATGCCTTTGTGCCTCAAGAGGAAAGAGACAGCTGAGAGGGGAAGAGGTGAAGAAACACAGTCTCTATTGTTATCATGGTGATAAATCCAGGACAGCCTTGGCTTTCCCTGGGCACCTCTTGGCTCTGCTGGTGTTTGGCACTTAGATGCCAGATTTAGTCTATGGGTGTTCCATGGGTTTACATGTTGCTGCTGGGAGATATCAACCCTCTGCATGCACAGAGCTGACTGAGGCAGAGAGCTGCATAGCCAAGGCTGAGCTGAGGTGGCTTTGGCTGTGTCCCCACACAGTGCTGGGCAGGGGCAGGGCTGGGTCCCAGAGTGCCTGTCCCCAGCTGCTGAGCCAATCTGCTGATGGCTGCATTTGGAGCTGGGATAGGGGGTGTCCATTTCCTAGAAATCACAAGAAAGGATATGGAAAACACACTTTGCCATTATGTAATTTGAGGTTTGCAGTTATAATTAAATCAGTATACCAAAATGCAGATACCAAAGGAAGTTGCAGAGAATACTCTTCTCAGCTGTGATTCCACTTGCCTCTCAAGTATCATTGCCAGTTATCAGGGCCAGCTTGGTGATCTGAGAGCACCCATCATTTGAAATGAGACCACCCTGGAGTGCCAACATACAGTCAAGCAGGCTGCAGCCCATTGTGAATCCATAGCGTCTGGCTGCACCAGAGCCGAAATAATTCCTGCCATGAACCAGGACTACTTCATCTTCTGTGGAGCAGTTGTACTGCTAATTCCTGTCTCCTAAGAACTAATAAGCTCAAGGTTTCACAACACTTTGCAACTGTGTGTACAGCCTCTACTGCTGGGGCCTGAAACTGCCAGGCTTGTATCTGCTCTCCTGCAGATGCTTGGGCTGTTTCTTTCACTTGCACGCTAGGGACTTGTATTTGGATCACGAAAATCTGCATTGAATTCTCATTAATACTATGAAATTCCAGGTAATCATTAGACCTAGCAGTCAGGCAACTCTGAAGTCCTGGGGGCTGTGGCTTTCTAAAGAGTTACTATTTTGAGCCCTGGTATCTGCAGTTTTGACACTTTTACGACCATGAAGATACTCTAATAGGTAGAGTGTATTCCAGGGCATATCTTCCCCTTCAGTGCATCTGCACACCCATTTGTCTGCCTGAGAGACCACATGAAAAGCATCTGCTTTGCCTGATTGACACATAGGTTGCAACAAGCCTGATAATTCTGCAGTGAACTTCAGAAAGGAGAAGCGTTTATATTTGTTTAGCAGCACCCCTTCCTTACAGATGAACGGGATTTAAGGACAGATGGTTCAGTGCTCTGAAAAGCTGAGAGTTGCAAAATGCGTAGCTTTGGCTTTTCTACCCTATAGCCTCTTGTCTGTCTTTAGGGATATGACAAAAGGCTGCTTACTCTCTGCTGGGCAGAGATCTCAGTTCCCTGCTGACCTTTAATTTAATGCTATGTTTTGAGCATTAGTTACATTTTACTAGAGGCAGATTTTCACAGCAGTCTGGGAATTAGAATTGTTTATTTCTTCCAAAGCACTAAGGGAAAAAAGTCTCTTCTATTTTAATACGAACATTTCTCTTGACTTTTTAAATTCCCATTTTCTTTCTATCTTTTTTTTTTTCTTTTTGGTTGTTGAAAACTTTCTGTTAGAAAATTGGATAATTTCCACAAAAAATTAAGCCTGTGATTCTTTGACTGCCTGCCTGCATTTCAAAATGGCACTGTTTGGAGCTGAAGTGCTGCAAGTCCCTATTTTCTAGCATGTGTTATTCTACTGGTTAAGATCCCCTATCCTGAGAACATTTGCTTTCTTCTTGGTTGTCAATAATGGGATTAATTTTAGAATTGATGCCTCACAGAGGGATGCAAAGTCCTTCCAAAGGATGCAGAAAGAGGATGAAAATGACAGTCCCATACATCTGAAGCACTGCTCCTTTCAAGCACTAAGGTGCCATTTTGAATCTCAAGGAATTGTTGTTGAACCATAGATTTCATGTATCAATTTTTCCATTAAATGTTCTGTCAAGAATGCATATTCTTGGTGAAGGTGTTGCTTAGTCGAAAACCCAGTTTTCACTATCAAACTTTTATCTCTGTGCTTTGGATTCCTGTGAAGGTTGAGAGGATGGAGTTAAAAAGCATTTAAAAGGAAAAGAAGAGAGGAAAAAGGTAGAGAGTGACAACTAACTCAAACCAAAAAGCACTTGCCTGTATATAGCATTGCTCCGATGACATGTGGATAAATGGGAGGTCCTGATTGCATTTAAGATCTGGGGTGATGAGTGTGGTGTCTTAGGAATACCTTTCTTCATGAATTTGCTTTGCAATTTCATGAATTTTGGATGCAGTCATCTTTAGCTTTTCTCCTGTGCTGTTACCATTGTTGTAGGCGATAACTTGAAGAATTAAAAGGTCTGTAGTCTTTTATGCTGACTCTCTGCGCAGAAATATTACCCAGGTGCAGTGATTGAAATGAGAATTCCCCCCATTTTCCCCTTATATCTGAACTGAAGCATTAGAGATTTTATTTATAGATAGACCTTCTAGCTAAGCGATTTGAACAGTAGTTGCAGACAACATAAAGCAGATATAAAGTTATGGTGCTCAGTTAAAGAGCTTTGAGAAAATGGTTCTGCAGACTAGTTTCCCAGCTGTTAGTGGAGGGGCAGTCCAAATCACAGAAGCTATAAAAGCCAAAGGCATGCCGCACCTCTCATTCCTAGTCACGCCTCTGAACTTGGCCCATCAGAATGAGAAATGTTCAGGGGTATTTGGAGTCAGAAGCTCTGAAAGCTAAATCTAATTAGATTTGTTTGTTTCTGTGCAGCTTCTTGGGGATGAAGTGCAGCAACTGTTTATGAGCTGGCAGAAAGCATGCTGTGTTGCAGTTCAGGTTAATGAAGGAATAAGTTAATTGTGACTGTATTATTGAAATTTAAGAAGAGTGCATTTACCTGACTGGAAACAAGGTGGGAGTGACACCTTCTCTTACAGAAGATGGAGATCCTAAATGAGCGCAAGTCACTTTGACCTCACTTTTATTTCTTCTCGCTCACTTGGAGAGTAACTGAGAGCAAACTCCGTCCTGGCTTTGTGTATCTCCAAAGGGAATTCCTCAGCTGTATTTGGAGCCTCAGGGCAGAACCACGGTCCAAATGGATTTTGTTTTTCTTTTATTTCTTAGTTCATTAGATCCCAAAGGGAATTCCTCAGCATTTTGTTTTCTCCTTACTCAGCAAATGTGTGATAGGCTGATGAGGCAGAGGTTCCAGCATGCACCTGATGCTTGCTAGCCCAGCTTGAACTGAGCTGCTGTCCTTTGCCACAGCTCCCATTAGTCATCTGCTGCTTTTTCCTAAGATTGCATCCCAAGCTATTGGTGAGAAACTGAGCTCTGGAGTATCCTAAAGCCATCTGGCAGATGGAAGGTTTCTTTGGACCCTTTTTCCTTGTTGTGCTGACACTGTGATAAACAGCATGTGCTGCAAACTGGCACTTGCTGATGTGATCTCAGCAAATGTATTTATAACACAAAGGCAACAGGGCTGAGTTAGAGCCACAGGGCAGGAATGATAGAACTAGTTGTTTCTACTGTCTTTTTATCCCTAATCTTTCCCTTCAGCTCAGTGAAATACAGTTACTAAATAGCTCTTGGTTTTGCAGCTTCCTTTAACAGGACTGAAATTACCTGAGCTGCAAATGTGGCTGTAATCGTCTCTTTGTGCACCCATTCTCAGGACCTGTTGGGTGGTGTATGATGTTCCTGTGCTTCTCAGCACTCCAAACACCATGCCACCCAGTCCAGAGCCTATGTGGGTAGAACTTGCCTACTGCTGTACAGGAAAGGCTGTAGCTCTGAAACACAGCATCTGAGTTAGCTGAGCTCAGATGTGTCTGCTGTGGTTATACCAGTGGCTTGTACAAATGTGACTGCAGTCTGGTTAACATGGCACTGTATTCTGTCTTGTAAGTACACTCCAGGGACAGTCACTGTCAATCTCCAGAACTGACAATTCAAACACAGCAATAAAATGTGAATGAAGTTGTAATATTTTTCTTTACATACTGATGAAGCAAAGATGATGTCCTCAAGGTCACCCACAACATCCATGGCAGAGTCAGAGGATATGTGACATGATGTGTTTTATCTACAAGGTGCAGTCTTGTGAGTTCTTGTGCATGGAATTCTCTCTACTTGTCCAATTAATTCAGCTTGAATTTGTCACCTGAGAAAAAAGAGAATTTATGTAAATGTTTGCAGAACCATGACCTGAAACTGTGTGAAAGAAATCTCTTAAGTTACAGATGTGTTGTAATACTTGGAGAAGAGGACTTCAGGAATTTCTCCTTTTGAAGGGATTTTTATTGTCTCTTTTGAATTCAGAAAAGTCACGTTTTCAGAGTAGATTTCTCTGACCTTTCCTATGAAAAATTACAGTTTCCTGATGCTGGATAACTAATTTTATTAGTGTTTTAAACACGGTTCAAGATCAATGAAGGGAAGATGTTGAGATGTAAAGGCAAAATATGAATGTTAATAGAATACAAATTTTATGAGTCTTATTAGAATATAAAATATAGAGTCTTTTTCAGTATGCCCAAATAGGCTTTTTTTTTTTTTTAAAAAATAATTGTTACTGTATTTGTGGATTGTGCCTCCTTATGGGACTTTGTAGTCAAGGGACTCCTGTGATAGAGTGCTCTGTCCTGCTGCAGCCTGGGGCTGTGGGGACCTGGCATGTCAGATGCCCCACTGGGACCTGACCTGTAGGCTCCTGTACTTGCAGGACTTACAATGAACTGCTATCTGTTTGCTTGCATGTTTTAATTTTACTACTTATGACTTGACATAAATCATAGAGATAAATGGAAGTCATGTAACATCTGTGGTCTGGGATATGACCATTTGCCAGCACAGAATTGGGACCTAAGCTTGTGAGAGATCCCCAATGGAAGTTTTCCCCTCTCTTAAACAAGGACGACCTGATCATTGTACTCCAGGGAAGGCTGTCCCTTGGTGTGCATGAACATGAAAACTGGAGATTCCTGGGGCTTTTTCAGTTAATTCTCTGAAGAAGCAGATGCATTAAAAAATAAACAAACAAAAAACCCCAAACCCCACTGAACCTCACCCACGGCTCATCAACTGTTTCTAAAAATAAACACAAATGAGATAATTAGCAAAATGCTTACATATGGCATTATTTAATGGGGGTGGAGGGGAGAGGGTTAGAAGGGAGATGGGTATCTGTTTCTGTTTATACCTATCTTAAAGATACTACATTGAAAGCCATCATTTCAGTGTTCGTGAGGGAAAAAAAACATTCATATATTATGAAACTCCAGAATTTTTGTGTGTGTGCATTTATGCATCTGCTTTTTGTGTCTTTATACTACTGTATTCCAAGAGCTTTTACCTGATTTCAGAAACCTATGAAAAATACATTTAATATACATTTGGTTAGTGCTGAGTTAAGTATTTAAAGCGAATAGAAACCTAATGCAGGATTTAGTTAATAAAAATAGGGAATAAAATTAGGGCTGTCTAAGTTGGCTTTATGAAAAATGTTTTGTTAGATAAATGTTGTTTTAGCCTTCATAGATACTGGAAGTCTGGCTGATAAAAGTAAGCGTGTAGACACAAGATGTATAAGTAAAATAAGAAAAAAGCAGCCAGACACCTGCTACGTCATTTATCCACCAAGGACTGAAACTGTGGTCCTGAAATCCCTGCTTAGATGCTGCCTGAGGCATTGGGAGAAAAATGGCCACTTGAATGAAAGCAGGCACAGATTTTGGGAAAAGGCAAATCAGAATCCAAACCCTTTGGACTTGACTTATTTACCATGCACACTTCCCTGAGGTTGTTTTGTGTGCAAGAACAGAGTGAGTGAACAGTGTTTGTTTGGCATTGTTTGTGGATGGTAAGTGTAGGTATCTACCACTTTAAATACAATTCCCAGCCCCATCATACTAAAAGAACCCTAAAATTTGTTGAGAAGGGTATCACTGCACTTTGTTGTCTACTGGAATGGCTGGAGATTCAAATTATGAGGTGGAAAGATGGGAGAAACCCAAGCCAATATGTCAGCTTTGTTTCTATAGGACTTGCAAATAAGGTTTAAAGAAAAAAGGACAGTTATCAGGTAAGAGTTAGCTTGGCAGGGTACTAGTGCTTGTCTATGACAGGGCTGCCTTGTCTGGTTTCCTAAAAGTCAGTCCATCTCTCCTGTTGCTCTCTGCCTGCTTCACCTTTTATTGCTAGAGCCAGGGTCCTACAGGACCTTAGGGATGGTACAAGGTTGTAAAGAGAAGAGATGGGGTAAAACTGGAAAGGTCACATCCACGTTTAGATGTAGACTTTCCAGAGTTGGCTGTCAGTGGTTAATAAAGAGGTAGTTTGCTCCAATTTAGCCAGCAAGTGTTAAAGGACAGATCAGAAGTTATAATATCCACTAAAATAAAACTGCAATTTTGTCACTTAGCACGGCCATTGCTTTTATGAACTGAGCAGAATGGACCTGTGTGAGCTTTCAGAGCGCCCTGCCTTGGTTACAGGGACAAAGAAGGGCTGTCAGGATGCATCACCTTGTAAGGGGCTGCCTGGACATAACACCCAGCCTGTCAGCAGGGCAGACACAGCTGTAGATCCTGATGTAGGATGGGTTTATGAGACTTCCTTCCTTTCTCCACCCTCTCTACTTCTCTATGAAACATGGCCATTGCCTTTACTGCTGCAGCTCCAATAATATATTAATTTATGAAGTATGAAAAATGAGGTAGTTTTGAATTAACGAGGAGGGGAATGGTGCTTCACAGACAGCAGGGTCATCAATCAATAGTAACGAGTCAGCATGTCCCGTTATTAAAAAGGAGGAAAAATAACAGAATGGGTGGAGAGCAGCTCTTGGAAAAGGGGCAGGTGGGTCCTTTTGAAGACTGCATAGTGCTCTAACCTTGAGCTTTAGTGATGAGAGGTGGTTCACCAGGACACAATTATTTTTCTTTCAGGAAATCCCCCCCTCCCTGGTCCTGTCCCATCCCAACCCCACTGATTTGTGCCAAAATGTCTTTTTATTTCATTCTTTTCTAAAGTGAAGAATAGAGGAATTCAGCATTACTCTTTGAGTGAATTCTCATTTTTAATAGAATAGATCAGCAGAGTCTGCAGGGTACATGCTAGCCACTGCTTCAGTTTCTACCATATATGCACATCTGCCTCTTATAGTGTAAATGCAGTAACTAATCAGCTCTGATGTGATCAATTCTGTGTAAAAAATCTTTATCCCAAGCAGCACTGTGAATTCTGGAAACCATTGCGTGGCTGTATTAGGAGCAGTTTTTCTTTGGCATGGAGCTTGACTGAGCTAGATCGTAGAGAAACATTTCAGCACATCTCAGAGTGCTCAAGGCTTCTTTTTCCACTAGCATGAGTTCATTGCCCTTGAACCTATCCGTCCTAAAATGGCTTTTTTCATTGTATACAGACAGGTGTTGCTGTACTCTGAAGATAATGAGGGGAATTTTCTAAATGGTGCACGGATGCAATTAGAGGAAACTCTGGCTGTACTTTTCTTATAAATTGGGGGAATTGACGTTTAGCGCAGCCCTTACGTCTCTCTCTGAGGAGAGACCGGTGCTTCCTTTTGCAGCGGGCCCCATCATATTTTAATTCCCTGTTGCAACAAATCAGGCTGTCCTTTTTCTGAGAAAAAAGCTTGTCTGACATCTTTTGCTTGCCTTGGAGCCATTCCATGGTAGACCAATGGGATCCTTAAAAATGACTGCGAGAAAGCAACAAAACTTATGAAGCAGCTGTGCTCGGAGACGTGTGTGGCAATGGAGTGGAGGCAATGAATGTAGTGCTCAGGACCTGGAAATGGGTGGAAAGATGGAGTCAGTTTGGCAATTTTCTGACTTTTGCCAATTGATTCCTAAAGCAAAGTGTCAGGGTTGTGCTGCACATAAAACCTTTGTCCGCTCTTCCAATTTCCTTTCCCCTTACAGTAGTCCTTCAGGTCAGTGCAGTGACCAGGGCTTATGTATGTGCGTGGAGGGATTCGGAAAGGAAAGTATGTGATTTTCCCAAGGCTGTGAGGTATCAGTGACCCTGTTGGAACAGGACATAGTTGCTGTGGTTCACAGTCACTCACCTTCTTGGTGTGTAACTGTGGCAAGACTTCTACCATAAACCTGCAAGGACTATATCACTGGGAGCTAATTTTGCAAATGTAATGAAAAATGTCAAAGCCAGTGAGCTGGTAGCTGTGAATCCTGTTCCTGTGTCCTGAACCTTCCTATGTATTAGGATCTCTGGCACCTGAGTTAGCATGCGGAGCTTGCAACCACAGTGAATAGCTTAGACCTGAGTGCTACTGTGCAGAGCACTGCAACACCAGCACGTTTCGTTAACTTTAACCTTTAATTTTTGGGAACCTCAGCCTTCCATCCAGAAAATGGATAGACATTCTCCTACCTCCTCAGCTTCTTCCGGTAAGGAGAAGTTAGGAAGAAGAATACATTAGGGACAGTGAGGGACATGAGTAATAGTTGCCAGGTAAGTAAATTGAGATAGATCGCTAGCATCTGGATGTGAAAGTGAATAAAGCTGACTGCTGTCTATGTTCTCTCCGCAATCTGACTAAAAAGCAGAAAAACAAAATGTGTAAGCAGAGGAGGAGCAATGATGCATTTAAAATTGTATTCAGGTTTAATGGCCTCAAGGGAGATACATAATACAATTTTTATTTTTCTAAAGAGTCATGAAACTCTCTACTGTCCTCAAATGAAATAGACTGCTGTATACAGGCTGCAAAAGTTTACCCCCATGAGTAACTATCCATGCACATCTCTTTGTTTTCTGTAATGGGGCAACTACTGTGAGTAAACTTATTCCCACACGTAAAGTGTTCTCCCAAGTGAGACCTATAATCAGAGGAGTGTTTTCATATAAATGGTGTTCTCAGTTCCAGCAGCTGTGGTGCACACAATCTCTTCTTATTGATAACATTATTTTCTGTAACTATTTCTGCTTACATGGTAAGTTATCATAATGGTGCAAATTACTTTGTCGTTCTATGGAGAATGGCACAATGCATGGTTGTGCATTTACTCAAATAGCACATAATTACAACAGCGAATGCTGCTTTTCTCTTTCAGTTTGGGATCAGAGCTCTTCCATGTCACTAGAAAAAGCTGGTGACCACAAAACAACATGTTAAATGTTGCAACAGTTGGGATTTCCTGTGTTGAACTGGGAAAAGTAAAAAGGCATCATGCAGAACTATGCTATGCAGAAATATCAGATGTTAGAGCAAAGCATAACGTAGGTCAGAAGCTTTACGTTTCTCTTCTGCTGATTTGCTGTCTGTTTTTCCTGTGGAAGCACTGGTTATTGCCTAAGGTCACCAGCCGGGGTTCCTTCTAATTCTGGTCCAGGCCCAGTCATAGAAGTGCTGGTCAAATTGGATATATACAAAACCAGCCATAAGTGGTGATGCTTGTAACCCATTGGTAGTTTGTAGAGGGGAACGATGCATGAACATGCTGTGATATGCCTTTGGCAAAACAGCTGAACAGCACGCAGCACCGAAGTGGCCTCAGGAAGGTGGGATTACTGTGGCGGAGGGCTTTGCTCTGGTGATCTGTGGGGAGCTGAAGAATGTGCAGCTGTAACAAGAATATAATGGGATGGAGTAACCTTGGGTAAATTCTGCCTGGCTGTGACAATGAAAAGGTTTTACAACCAAGCATGTGGCTGTTGCCAATCAGTCATTCTTTGCCAGGTCAAACACATGCTTTTTGGATGGCTTCCATCCCCACTGGCACCTGAAATTTAACAAGCAAATGCCTGCTGTGCCTGGTAATTAAAAGTGAAAAGTACATGTGTCCAGTGCCAAAAAGACAAGAGAAAGCGGGGAGACATGTTGTTCTGACCTGCTTAGCAGTAAAACAAAGATGAGTTGTTCTGCTTTGTTGGGTCTAGTACGATGGCTTATTCCACTCCTGTGCATGCAAATTGGATCCAGCCTGGGATTTGGCATTGTGGGCAGGTTAGGACAGCAACCTTAGAGTGTCTCAGTTCCCGGCTCTGATTTTGCCTAAGCCTTACAGCCATGATATATTTTCATTTCCCACCTGCCAAGGAGGATGGCAGAGTGGTTTTCCTTGAGGGGCTCTTGCTCTGTATCCAATTTAGCCTTGATTTGCTCTTAATCCTCAGGGCATCCTGCAAGGTGCATCTGTGCTCTTGCGCAGCTGCTAGAGGTGGTAATTAAATGAAGTGCTCTCTCTATAGGGGATGGAGGGTGTGTGAGCATGGAATCCTGTGAAGTGTTTTGTTTTGGTAAGTCAATTTATGGCAGGTATGGCTGCAATGCCAAAAGCCTGTTTTAAGTTTTACGAATCTGAACAACTAATTGCAATGGTAATCTGGATATAATTGGATATGAGAAATAATAGAGGTCAGAAAGATTAACTGGGGTTATTCACTATAAACAGGCATGGTGGGCTGATATGCATCTCCTTAGAGAAGGCAAGATGGTGTTGGTCCTCATTTGATGTGCTTTTGCTAATCTATTTTATCAGAGTTAATCATGTAAGATATCTCTCCTATGGATTTTCAGACAGGAGGATGATAGATAATAATTCTTTTGCCACCAAACTGCTCTATCTCAGTCTCTCCAAAGTCTTTCTGGCGTCTCTGCCCTTTTTAATCTTTACGAGAAGCAAATGAAAGAATTACTGAGATGCTGTAATCTGAAATGTGTACTCTTCCCTGACTGAGCCAACCGTATATAGCACATGCTGTGACTATATATTCCAATTGCATATTTACTGAGTATAATACTAGTATTTCATGCGTGTAGATTATTCACCCTCATAGGCCAGGCTTATGGTCCCTTGAACTACTGTTTCCAGGTTCTGTTGAGAAAAGTCACATATTGGGTTGGTTGTAGCTAAACCTCTTAGCTTTATTTCTGACAGTACCAGGATTCTGCTGAGGGGCTTTTCAACTTAACAGTGAACCTGGGGTGCTTGATCCTGGTGGAGAGGGTGTGCTGTTTGGACAGCAGATTTATGCTTACATCATTTCTGATCAACAAAATCATCTTGATATCTATGCAGAATATCATTGTGATATGACTTACAAAAATTATGATGAAACTTGCTCTCAATTTTGAAGATGGCCTGTCTAATTATGTATATATATCTATAACAAGGGGACAGCAGAATAATTACATATTGTATTTCAGAAAGGGATTTGATATTCGTACAAATGAACAAGCACCACAGTGATGTCCTCTTTTGTGTTGCAGTATCACTAGAAGACCCTGCTGTCTTAGTTTTAAAAAAATATTATATATTTCATTTTATAGCTTATTATTATTTACCTTGTAATGGTCCTCTTTTTTCATCTACCCTCTGCAAAAGACAAAATGTTCTACAAAGACGTAGGATCTGCATGTAACCTTGAACAGCATAATGTTCTCTGATTATTCTCCCTCAATGCTGGAAAGATGGGGAACCCGCAGATGGGGTCCCCGTGATGTTAGTGTCAGGGATCTATGCTGTCTTCTCAAACCAGCTTACTGGAATAGAGAGCTGCAGTTACCAGCACAGCTGGAGGAGTCTATGGAGGAGGTCCTTCACAGGAGTTGATGCTTACAGAAACAGCTGTTGACATCTGGAAAGTTCCATGACAAGCAATGTGATTCTGCAGAGTAGAAGTTGGTTTGTAGTTACAGAGAAGTCCTGTTGGAAAGGAAGTTCTGGAGAAAGGTTAGCATGAAGTGCCTGAAAGGTCTTAAGAGAGCTATTTGGTTCTTTGGTCACGGTACATATAATGCAGACCCAATGCAAAAGCCTCAGGAAACTCTATTTCATTGCTTGGTTTCTATGGGTGTCTGACTCATTTTTCATTATCCAATAATAAATACAGTAGTGAAAGTCACCTTTAACACTTAAAGATTGCTTGGATTTTATGGGATTGTATTGAAGTGAGTGCCAAGGTATAAAAGCCTTATGGTTGAGGTACTTTTATAACACATGCTTCATAAACCCTTATAGAGTGAGTGCAGTGCACTTCATCCTTTAAGATTACAGTGTTATGGTTCTGAGAGATGGTGATCTGGTGCTATATTCATTAATTAAACCTGTTATTAATGTTAAATTTTGGGCAATAAGAAGTGAAGTTACAAGAAGTTGAAAGGGGGTAGGTCCAGATAATTTCTCTCTCATAAAAACTCAGTGCACCATTACTGCTTGACTAATGCCCGCAGGTTATCCTTAACATTAAGGAAGCTTTTTGAGCTATGTGAGGCAAGAAGGAGCCCCAGATCTGGGCTACTCAGTAACACAAGGGATTGTAATGAGTGTTTTCCTTTTGGGATGCAAAGTTAGTAATTATGCAGAAGTTGTTGCCTTCTTCATGGCTTCGTGTTTGGCTTCCCAGAGAGCAGATGTCCCTCTCATTACAGCTGCTAATCCCTAAGTAATGGGGTGGATTGCTTTAGTTGTGTGTAAATAAATAGGATATCTCTCTAGAGCAGACTTTTATTACTGTCATCTCCCGTTTTTTTCCTGTCTGACTGAGATGCTGGTCTTGGTGACTGAAAAGTAGAGGTTGGCTTCCTTTTCCCCTGATTATTGCAGGAGTCAGTATATCTACAGGGCAGTGAGCAGGTACCTAGCCGTTTCTGGACATCTGTAAAAGTTTGTGTAACGTTAAGGTGTGCTTTCTAAATTAGTGCAAATCATGCAAAGATAACCTTTAGCTTAATGCTGATTTATATGGATGTTACTTTTGCTGGTAAGTAGGCAGTTACTTGTGACACCAGTACATTTTTGTCTCAGAGGGGTTTGGGCTGATGTAATTAAACCGAAGTTTTTAAATTGAACTGACACTTGGTGAGGAAAGAAGAAAAAAAGGATGAGATTTTCATTGCAATGAGTTGCATCTGTCCTCCATGAGATTGGCACAGAAGGGCTGCAGGTGTGTTCTGAGAGGTTGAGGTTGCGTATATACCTTTGAGGGCATCCTTTGGCTTGCAAGGCAAGTAAATTGCATTAATGATGTAGGGAGAGGAAGAATGGGAAGGGAATGAATAACCAAACATTTGCCAATGATAAATTTCAGATGGTCAAATATTTGATCTAAAATGCTTCAGCAGTGAAAAATTACTTTACCCATGAGGGATTTCCAAACTATTCATACTGGGCATACTTGTAATGAACTAACATTTTGAAGGAAGAAAATGGGTTTTGTATCTTTAAGCCTTTGAATGTCATTTGATTTTGTTTTTTCAGTTTCAAAAGAGGCAAAGGACATCATAAGTCCAAACAAAGCAAAAATCCTCTGTTTGCATTGACAGTTCAGCATAAATTGTTGAAACTTTTCAGCTTTTTAAACTCAAAGCCAATATAGAATTTATTTTGGTAAGTAGGCTTATCTCCTTATGGTCTTGTGGGACCATACAGTCCTTTAAATGCTTTAATTCAAAATGGGAAAGCAAAAAAAAAAAATTGTTTTTTTAAGTCATATTTGTGTTTTATTGTTGTTGGTGTAAGTATAGCCTGGCTTTAGGAAGGACCTAAAGTTTGGTTTTTTTAGGGAGGACCTGAAGTGCTTCTGAGTGGAGGGTCTAGTCGGAGGAGGCCAAAACAAAATAAATAAAGCCATTTCACATGTAAGCTGAACATCTTCAAGATGGAAATCAGTATAAAGCTGTAAACATGAACCCTTAATCTTCTGTTTTTGCAGCAGTGTTTGTGGCAGAACTACCTTTTCAATTGCAGAAGAGGACAATATAGTGCTACAGAGCAAATTGCTAATACTTTGCCAAGGAACTGGGTTTCTTTTGTAGCTATGGAGGCTTGGGTGGTTTGCAGGTGGATTATTTTTTTTAAAAACCTTTTGTTTATTTCTTTTTAGAATAGCACTTTATATAGGTGAATGAGAATGTGACTGGAACCTCTGAAAAGGATTGCGTATGAAAAGCACATTAAAATGAAGAGGAAGATCAGAAGGCAGTACACAATGCTTTAATGCTATCTATTTGTGGGAACAAAAGACATATATTTTGAACCTGTATTCTTTGTTCATTTACCGAGATGCTTCCTGCTAATATAGCTCAGTTGGTACTACTGCTATAGATATTGTACCTACAAAACTTCTTCATACTGATTTAGAGAGATGCACGTCGGTAATTTACAGTGAGAATTTATGTTGGTTGAGAAAAATAAAAGGATTCAATAAAAACTAATAATAATAATAATAATAAGAATGCCTTTTATGTGACACAGTTTTTCATTTTTTTTTTGGTCCAGAGATAGTTTATTAAAAGATTCAGCTGTATGCAAAACAGATCTCTGTTGTGTTGAGATAACACAGAACCAGGGAGCAAGAGTGGTGATAAAGCTTTTGAATACAATTATATGGATACAGGTAATATGATGGGGTGTGTGTACATGTGGTGTTCTTGTGCCTTGGGTGCAGAAGAGGAAGGATAACCGCGCTGTGCCAAGCAGGCCTGCTAACGTGAGGGCAGTGCTGAGGGAAGAACTGAGTGCCAAGCTGTAGGGGAGTCTTTGGCATAACTGCAGTAGACAGATCCAGGCAGATACGAGCTCAGGCTACCTGTAGCTCCAAGCCAGCAGAGCCTGGGCACGTTGTAGTGTTGTGCCCCTAAAAAGTGTGCTAGCTTATTACTGCTGTGGTTCAATATTCCAGATCACGGTTGTCTTTGTGCCTGGCCAGCCTGGAGCAGAGGAAGAGGAGTGTATCACCATCTTGACTCATCCACCTGCACACAACCTATGTGAAACCAATACTGAAGAAGATGTTTGCATTAACCTAGTGACACACTTGGCATTTTAATCAGGGTAGCAGGAACTCAAACTCTTAGTTACAAATCCTGCCTTAGTTTTTATTATATTAACCCCACAAGAGCCCATGCTGTTTCAGCAGAGCTCTCCAACAAATATGAGTGACACTTGGCTGCTTCCACAGTTTGTGTACCAAATGTATGGTGTGTATAGTATGATACCTCCCCTCCTTGTTCTTTCTGCCTGAAGCCAGTGCTGCTTATTTCCGGGGATAAATCCCCTTGATGTATTCAGAGCTGGATGTGTTTTCTGATTATGTCCTGAAGATCTCAGTCCATACATTGTAGTTTATGTTGTTCTTGCAAGGTGGCCTCTCCGAATCATCTCCCTTCTGTGTGCTTCCCCCACTGGTGTCTGGTGTTCTGCTGAGCTGGAGTTAATTCAGAACAACTCTGTATGTGTTATCTATGCCCCCAAAGCTCCTGCTATGAAGGAGATATGCCACATACCAGACAGCAATCTTCTTCTGTGTTCATCTCCTAAGCAGCTACCTGAAGTTCAGTCTGATTTTCAGCCTGGTTTGTTTTGTCTGGTGCTTGCCATTCATTGCCCATTGAATTTTGGAGGTCAGGCTACAGCCTCTAGAGGAAAAGCTATGTAGTATAAACAACCTCATCTCAAGTGTATTTTCAAGAACTTACCCTTAGCAGTAATCAATCCTGCCTCCCCTTCCTCTCTCCACTTAAACTGAAGACAGCAATTGAAAAGTGTTTTTATATATATATGTGTGTGTATATATACTAGAATGTAGCAAAGTGAAATGTAATTTCCTTTTTAATAAAGGCTGCCATTTAATTTAATATTATAGAAAATGATTAAATCTTAAAAACCTATAAATTACATTTGACAACTCTCTGGTGCTCCTTTGCTATTCCTTATGGCAATTACAAATGGCAACATAGGGTGTTGGCAGAAATGCTCATTCTGACTGGAGTTTGTTTATTGGTTCTTAATGAAAAGTGATTAATCTAAATCACTACTGGGGTGGTTCCTTCGCCCTGGCCCCATAATGAGAAGTGGCAGTTTCAGGCCTTTGACAAATGTCCTGCTATTTCTTTCCCCTGTGAGAAGTTGTCCTCTCCCCTCATAGCTTCCAACAGGAAAAAGACGATAAAAAAAATGAAACCCCAGAGACTCCTACTCTTCTTTTCTTGCTTGCCATATAACAAAACTGTGGACCAGTCCTAGCCGCATTACTGGTAATGGCCTTTTCTTTTTCGCTCCAATTGAGCCTCCTGTTTCTTCCACCTGCTTTTTGTAGGATCAGCCTTGCCTGGGAGGTTGGATGACAGCAGAGATGTTGGGTGTGTTCTTTTCTCTATGTGAAGAGTGGAGAGTTGGTATCAGAACTGGATGAAGAGGGGTGGGTGACTAATGTCATGGCACTTACAAGGTATAACTGTTGTTAGTCTCTTCCAGCTTTCCCTCTAGCTCTTAATTTTCCTAGCCTGATGGTTTTATTATTTGATCTTGTGACTGCTGTTACATTTCCAGAGGAACAAATTGCCTGGCTTTGTGAACCATCTGGTGGAAACATCGCCTTGTCTGTCTCATCTGACCCATTTCTTGCACTATCCAGCGAAGTGTTGCGGATCATGTATGAAAGGGCAGAGTGGGTGTTTTGCGTGTGTACCACATCAGGTCTATGCAAGTGTTACCTGTCTTGTGCTCCTTATCTGAGGGCAGAACTCTAACAGTGACCTTTTAATATACAGCGTTATTAACTTTGTAACCTTCTGCGATATCAGGTGGAAAATCTCTTTATTCCTGATTTCCTTCCTTTTAAATGTAAGATCTCTCTGGAATATCTTGTTATATTGGCAATCTTACATGCCTTTTTCATTCTGCAGAAGCAAGTGATTTTTACTAAAATATGTTGCAGTTCTCTGTCTGGCACAGACAAAATTCTTTGGATGAACAGGGGTGTATGTTTGGGGGACAAAATGTCTTTGAAGTCTAAGTCACCAGTGACAGAAAAAATATCTTGAAATACTGGGGAAACCCTTCTTGTTTGGAGCAAAATGAAATACATATTTTGATCTAATTGGAAAGAAGAAACATACCAAAGCTTCCTTCTAGGTGGAAGCCATCGGGACCTGTTATCAAGAGTGATTTCCAGGGGTTCATTTGCCTATGGGGATGGTTCTTATTTCCCACGCTGTGCAACAGAGCACAACGTAAGTGTGCTATTTCAGAACTTGTGGTGTAGCTTTCTGTGGGAACAGTTGGAGATTGCTTTATGAGGCTGGTAAGCGGTGTATGTGAGGGATGTTGAAGGAACTCTGAGCTCAAGCTGTATTCATATGGGTGACTTCTCCCTGGGACAATGCTTGGTTCTAGTTTTAAAGGCCCTTTTCATTTCTTAATGGAAAGGATCAGAAAACCATTTACACTATATTCAATTTCCTTTGGTGACTTCATGGAGTTAATGAGGCACTTAAGATTAAAAAAGCGCTGAAATTTTTTGCTTGATCAAGATCTAACATACTAAGAGTCTTACTATTCCTTGTAACTGATTTTTGCTGTCAAAATTAATGTGTTACCCTATTGTAGTTTTGAAGCTGGAGCTCTGTGAAGTTGGATAAGAAAAGTTAATGTGAACATGTAAGTGTAACAAAACTGCAGTGGATCTCAGCTAGCTGATCATTTTGCAGCTAGCTAAAAAAGGCAGTTCCTGGATCTGTTTTCCTGCTGAAAGGCAGTTTCTATATTTGTTTCAGCTACTGTATCAATAACCTGCTGTGTTTAGCACAGCTCTAATTTATTTCCCACTGTTTGCCTTTATTTTATGGTACTGGCATTTGCTTTAATGTGATGTCGTTTTCTCCAGATGTTAATGAGATGGTGTTAATGTTTCCACAACATTTTTCTTGATAACATTTGTGTAAAGCATGCCATCTGATAATGTGGAATCAACCCATTTTAAAATATTGGTAATAATTTTCTAATTAAAATTAGAGGCTCAGAAGTGTTTCCCTCCCAGTACAAATTGAGGTCATACACTTTCCTGTGCTTGGGGAAAATTATTATTTCACCGAGTGAATGAATATCTCTTACTGTGTAAATTGGAAGCATGATATATGAGATCATGTATCAATGTTTGTGCATATGCACATGGATGATTTTCAGATGCCAGCAGCTAGTCTAGGCAGGCATTCTGTGTTTCCAGGGAGGTGATACTCTCATTTGTAGCTCTGCAAGTTGCCAAATAATGAGCCTTAAATCTCAGGACTGCCCTGTTGTGTACTTTTGGAGAGAGTATTCCACGCTTGGAAGAGATGTGCTAGACTGGAAAGGGACCAGGACAGCCTGGTGTGGCTGTCTGAAGCTGCTATACCCAACCTAAATAAACTTTGATATCAACATAGCATTTTTCATTCTTGCTGGGCTTTCTGAATTTATCTGGATAAAAATAAAATAAGAAAAAGAAATCACTGAATAAATCTCTAAATGAACCACCAAATAAAACAGAAGTGAAAAACTGAAATAAAAAAAAACCAACCCAACCTCTATTTGGGAAATCCTGTAGTCTGTTTATGCTGTTGAACAATGTCCTGAATACATCTAATAGGAATCAGTGCTGTGTGACCTCACTTTTAAATGATGTTCGGTTTCACTTTTCCATTAACACTCTTTTCCCTCAATTTTTCTATTTAGATCATGCTTCTTAGTGATCCAGAGATTGAGAGCAGCATCCTCATCAGCTCTGATGAAGGGGCTACCTACCAGAAGTACCGTCTGAACTTCTATATCCAGAGTTTGCTCTTCCACCCCAGGCAGGAAGAGTGGATCTTGGCCTACAGTCTGGATCAGAAGGTGAGCAATGGATTTCACATGTCAATGATTCTTGAGTCAGGTGTCGAAGGGGATAGTGTTTAGAACCATTCCCAGAGATGGGGGAAAAATTATGGTGTGCTTTGCTGCTCTCACCTTGCAGGTTTAAATGTGCACAAAACCCACCCAGTGACTCCAAAGCAAGCTTGCCAAAGGGAGCAGGGTTATACAGTGATCATGATGGGTATGGAAACTTTCGTAGTGGTGACAGTACAAAAGATGGAAAGGATCTGAGATTTGACATGACATATGGAGCTGTTCTAAAAACCTATTGATTTGTAGGCCTTGGTGATTGTCAAGCTGTCTTTGAGGATCTAGCACTCGGGCTGAGTTGGTCTGTAACAGCTGGCTGTTGCACGTGAGGGGGTGCTCGTTCTGCTTGCAAACTGAATTCTGTTATCTGGAAGTCAGTGAGCAGCAACAGATGACAAATTCCTCTGTGCCACTTTTTAAGTCACTTTGCAGTGCCTTCTGTTAGTGAGATAACTCTTAAGTCTGTTACTTTGTCCTTAGCAAGCCTGCTTTTACATAGCATTCATCTGTCTTGAAAGATGCTGAGCAATGCAGGTGCAATGTCACGTATAAAGTGGTGTGGCTATGGAGTGTGTGCTTCAGTTCTGGAACAGCAGTCCTCACTACAGCTCAAAGCAAAGGCATGGAAAGGATGATCAAGTTACAAATTTTAGAAAACTTGAAACTTGCCAAGCTTTCCTCTCTTCCAGTTCTGTCATCCATAGACTCTGGAAAGTAAAACCATGTTGAATAGCCTCTTTAAGTTTTTCGCGTTGCTCTGGGTTGACCCTGGCTGGACAACAGGTGCCCACCAAAGCTGCTCTGTCACTGCCCTCCTCAGCTGGGTGGGGAGAGAAAATATAACAAAAGGCTCAAGAGTTGAGATAAGGACAAGGAGATCACTCAGCTATTACCATCATGGGCAAAACAGACTCAACTTGGGGAAATTAGCTTAATTTATTATCAATCAAATCAGAGTAGGATAATGAGAGATAAAACCAAAAGTTAAAACACCTTCCCCCCACCTCTTCCATCTTCCTGGGCCCAACTTCGCTCCTCATGTCTCCATCTCCTCCCCGCAGCGGCTCAGGGGACGGGGCTGGGTCAGTCCCTCACACGCTGTCTCTGCTGCTCCTGCCCCCTCAGGGGAGCTCCTCACACTCTGCCCTGCCCTGGCGTGGAATCACTCCCATGGGGTGGCAAGTCCTGCCAGCAAACCTGCTCCAGCATGGGCTCTTCTCTCCATGGGGCCACAGGCCCTGCCAGGAGCTGCTCCAGCATGGGGTCCTCCCCGGGTTGCAGGTGAGGATCTGCTCCACCATGGACCTCCATGGGCTGCAGGTGGGGATCTGCTCCACCGTGGACCTCCATGGGCTGAGGACACAGCCTGCCTCACCGTGGGCTTCACCACGGTCTGCTGGGGAATCCCTGCTCCAGTGCCTGGAGCCCCTCCTGCCTCCTTCTGCACCGACCTGGGTGGCTGCAGAGCTGTTCTCTCACATATACTCTTCTTTCTTCTCTGTCTGCAATTGCTGTTCCACAGGGCTTTTTCACCTGTCTTAAATACATTATTCCAGAGGCGCTGCCACCCAGCGTTGCTGATGGGCTCAACCTTGGCCAGCGGCAGGTCCATCATGGAGCCGGCTGGCATTGGGGAGCCGGCTGGCATTGGCTCAGTCGGACACAGGGGAAGCTTCTAGCAGCTTCTCGCAGAAGCCACCCCTTTAGACTCCCCACTACTAAAGCCTTGCCACACAAACCCAATACATGCATTAATCTGTGTGTGTGTGATTTTGAATTCCTACAGTTATTTTTGAAGTTTTCTAAACTAGTTAGTCTCACATCACAGCTATAGGGACAATACACCCCAAATATTGTGCCTCTTTTATTTGACAGAATTTCCTTTGAAAGGGTAGTGCAAGTCTTTACCCAAGTAGTTTCTGAGAGTATAGTCAAATAATGTACTGCCACTGTACTTACCAATGCAGCCTTTCCATCCACTTGTTAACAGGATGCTATGGCAGGCACCAGGTGGTTTGCTGCTGTGCTGCTGATGATGCTTGAGTGACATTTGGAAGCACAAAGCTATTGTAAATACACTCCTTCCATAGCAACAAGTCCTTACTGTATGAAGGAGTTAGTCAAATGTCAAATAGTTTTGTGCATTCAGATGTTCAGTGCAACAGGGATTTTGAAGTAGGCTAGAAAGACCAATCTATTTATTTGATGTCACGGAATGGTTTGATGCCACTTTTAAATTGGAGGTAAAGATTTTTAAACGGTACTGGTGTTTGTACAAAGACAGCCCTGAAAGAAACAGACATCTAATGAGCTGCTCATGGATGTGAGAAGCCAGATATGACATGCTGAATATGCATTTGCAAAGATATCCAGTTGTAGTGAGCGCAGAGCATCTGCTGTTGGGTTGAAACACTGTACTTTTATTTCCAGTGCTTTGTAGTCTTTTTATGACAGGTTAGCCACTGGAAGGAGAAATTAGAATACAAAGTATGCACACACATTTGACTGTGAGGTTGGAATTATGTTTGCCTGGTCCAATACAGCAATAGTGGCTCAGGAGCATTTCTGCTTCTGCTCCTTCAAACTAATGCATCTGAGTGCCCACCTCAGCTGTTCTCTTCTGATCAGAAAAGAGCCAAAGGAAATGAGCTGTGAGTTAGAAACACCCTGAGGCTGCTTGCTTTTATCCCAGAAACTGAACAAATTTGTCAACGGTGTAAGAACAAAGATGAAGTGCTCTGCAGCTTGTTGGTCACATGGAAATGGAGCAATGCAAAGTTCAGGCTTTGCCTTTATGTCTGCCTTTGCATTCAAGGCCACTCACGATGCTTTCCTTCCGTGTTCAGAAAGATGGCCTCAAGTGCTGGTTGAAAGCTGATCTTTGAGTGGAACCACGGAGGCAGCGCTTGTCCCAGTTGAAGCATTTGCTTAACATAACCCAGGTATAGATTGTGCTCAGCCACGTCTTGGCTTAGTAGAAGCTGTAAAAAAAGTGTCACTCTGTCTCAGGATCATGAAGCTTCACTGCAGTTACAGTTGATACTGAGATAATGGACAGCACTTTTAAAGCACAAAAGCAGTGCTATAGATTGTGACAGCGGTGCTATGCGAAGTCCCCAGATGAAGTCTCCGAGAGAGTAGTGTGATACGTTCCTGCCTGTCTGGAAACGGGAGTACTGCCCCAGCTGAGTGGGAACTAGAGGTTAGCCACAACCTTCTGTTGGGTGGGGATTAGGCTAATGACAAGAAGAAAATGTCTTTTAGGCTAAAAATGCTAAATCCTAAAGTACCTTCATCAGGTGTTGTGCATCTTCATATGACTGTTGTGGTGGTTCTCTCTTTCTCTAGAAACCAGATCTGAATCTCACAACTTCCCACACTGTTATGCCATGCCCTCTCTTCTAGCTGTGGTCATGGGATCATGCCAGTGGCTACGTTCGTTTGATCTCCCTGCTGCTGACCGGAAAGGAGGCATCAAGAGCTCCTAAAATAAATGTCTGGGGAGGTTGTGGTAGTGCTAGACAGGATGCAGTAGTGCTCTGCAGTTGCGAGAAGGCTATCCAAAGAGATGCCATGCTGTTGTCAAGGGCTAGTTCTCCAACTGCAGCCTGGTTCTGCTGGTACTCTTCTGTCCTTTGTTTTTGTGCCCATTTTCCTGCGAGGCAGCATGAAGTTGCCTGTCACAAAATAGGTGGTGCTAGATCAAATGGTGGTTGCTTTCTCACTTCATGTATCCAGGTTTTTGGGATACAACTGCTCTGAAACACTTTTGATCTAAATACATGAGAGTGCAATAAAATAGAAAGTTTATCATTAGTCTGTAACCTGCAGGTAATACCCATCCATGGATCTGTGACAGGGAAGGTGCTGGTGAAAGTCTGTGGCTTGCTGTATCTTCAGTGGTGTAGCCACTCCTACAGTGGGAGACCACAGTCTTCCACTTTCCTAAGCTTTAAAAGTGTGTTTGACCTTTAAAATCTATTTCTAGTGACTACTTTAGAGGCAGATTTAAAAATGCAAATAACTCTGAAACCATATCAAATACACACTATTTGACTCCCAGCAGTAGGAACTATTAAGGGAAGATCTAATTCACCCTCTCGTAAGTGTGAATGTGTAAACAAGTTTGCAAATTTAATTTCATGTCTTAGATTAAAAAACAGCTTTCAGATTAATATTTATTTGATTAATTTTCTTTCAACTAAAAATAATAATGTGATGTTGTAAGCAAGCTGTGGTCAACTTAGAAATTAATGAGTGATGAATCTGAAAATCCATTTTGCCTAGTATGTTTTTCCACACAGTAAAATGAAATCAACAGCTAGTGCCCTACAAATAATTGACTTGGTTACTGCCTAGATCAGAAGATTTTAAAATTGTTTTGTGTATAGTAATAGAAAACAGTATTAAAATTTTTGTGTGAAATAAAAATAGTCAATGTTTTGGATCTTCCTGAAAGAAAGTTTTCCTCTGAGGTCTTCTGACCTTACAGCTCCATGGCTGTGATTCAAGCCTCCTTTGCAGTCATTGTTTTATCCTAAGCATCCCTCCTTCTTTTTAGCTCTTCTACACATTTGAGAACAATGTTAGGCTATTTATCCAATTGATTAAAAAACAAACCAACCAACTAAAAAAATCCAACACATTTTGAATTCTGTCCTCTTCCAAGTTGGTGTTTTGGAAGGTGTATTCACTATTCTAAGACAGTAGTGAATAAACGGAATAATGTAGAATTCTGTGACATTCTTGTGGAACCACAGTCTTTACATGTCCCCTGCAGTTTGATAATGGCCAAATGATAACTTTTCAGAATATGGTATCCCAGTTAGTTTTTTACCCAGCTAATAGTAACTTCCTACAGTCTTTTAGCTTGCTTAAGAGAATATTATGAGACCTCAGACCGAGTGTATGTATCTGTGATATCCAAGGCTTGTCCTGTCTTTCCTGAGCAAGTGAAGCCTTCCTGCAGTAATATTCTAATTGTGGATTTTCTTAGCCAGTTACTGTTACGTCACTATTATGTGTAATCATGAGTTTATGCTTTTAGCTTCTGCTGCTGGCATTCTCTTACTCTCAGCCTTGACGTTCAGGTGTTGCAGGATGCTCTGCAGATATACTTGCTGTTGTTCTCACTGCTCCTTCTATAGCCCTGTTGTTGAATAACACCACTCCCCTAGTTTATCCCTTGCACGGATGTGTTTTTATACCTACCTGTGGACTTTTGCTACCAGTCCCCTGTGACTGTAGTTTAAAGCCCAAGCCTCACAGCAATCTTCTATTGAACAATTACCTTCTTCTTTAAGAGGAGCCCATCTCTTGACAGAACTTCTTGAAATATGACTTCATAGCTGAGAAACCAAAGGCTTTCTGACGTTATCTCTTCCATTAACTGAAATAATTGAATACAGCATCAGTTCAGTCCCTGTATCTTTTATTACCAATTCCACATGTGTATTGTCCCTCTTTTTTTCCTGCTTGGAGCTATTTCCAGGAGCAAGGGAGAAGATTCAGTGAGAGGGGTGGAGCTCAGCAGGCTTTCTGAAAGATGTTTTGCTGTGTGGCTGCTGGTTACTTTGTTCATTTAAGGAGAAATCATAGTCACCACCGTTTGTTTTCTCTTTGGAGTATCTAAAGAGTTATTGAGGATACTTCCTCAGTATGAGTCAATGCAGCATATCATTCCTGTTCTTAATTTTTGTAGCCAATTATGACCCTCCTCTGCCTTGCTAACTCTTGTATTATCACATAAATGCTATATGACTGAGCCAAGAAATCTGTTTGTGTGGGCACAAACATGTAGCAAGTTCATAGACCCTAATATCTTCTCACAACATATAAAGCGTAGACAGGAGGAATTTTTTCAGGGCTTTAAACAAGCATGGGTGGGTGTACTGCTCCCCCCTGCGCAGCCGTGTGGCATTGTGCAGTTATTAAGCCCTGGGAGAATAATTGCGTCTTATGAGTTGAAAAATCTTGGATCTCTTCCCGGTAGCTTTGTGTGTGTCTACTTTATTGATAAAATAGTGCAATCTGATGTGTGCATGTGTTGGTTCTGTTGATGGCCCCCTGTGGCCTTTGACAGAAGGTGGACACTATGTAAATGTTCTAGCCAATTTTGCTGCCGGTCAGGCTGGGTCTCACTAGTAGTGTCCATACTGGCACTTGCGTGTATGAGCCAATACAAAGGGAAAATGGGGCTTTGTCCTACACTTTTCACAGTTTTTTGCAGAAAATATATTGGAAACCATTTTAAATGACCCTTGTATCAAAGTGTGATAGGAAGGGGAGTATATGAAAAAGCTGTGATATTCTCTGTTGGAAAGTGTTGGAAACTGCGTTATGGAGTACTGGGAAAGCTCAGAGTCTACCAGCATATATGTGAGGTATACTTTCCGTTGCTGCCATTTGCAGTGGCTGGGGTTGAAGATCTTGAATAAGGCTTGCATTTTTGGTACTAATATTTCAAGTGCCTGATCATTTGTCTCATTTATCCAAGGAACCAGCTAATTCTCAATAAGCTCATCTTTCCACACCCCAATACCCCTCTGGGGAATGCATCAGTCTGAAGGTGGAAACAGAGGACAGTTTCCAGCTCCATGGAATTTTTCTCAGAATGATGTTCAAACTTCTTTCAGAGCAACATGCACAACCCTTACATGAATATTTGTTTAAAAGGTAATTTAAAAAAAAGAGAGAAAATATTAGGGAAATAGGGCGAGAGATATTTAAAATATTTCAAATCACCATTGTTAAGAGAAAAAAGCTGTGCAAAGAGATATAGCTCCACCTCTTGCTTACAGGCCAAACTGTGATTGGAAACCTGCAGGGAATAGGTGCCAGACTGAATAATTCAGTAACAGACCAATGTAAAATCCCCAGCGACACCATTATGAATTTGAGAATACTGGATAAAAAAGAAGTTTGGCAATCAGTGGCTTCTCCCTCTATAGGGCTTAATCTTCAGCAGGAAGCGAACAAAAGAAAGTGGGTGTCTTAATATGCTTCAAATGAGGTGATGAAGAAAATGTGCAAGATAACATTCTGCTGTATCACCAAGTTGCACCTGGCAGACAGTATCAGGTCTGACTGAGGAGATTCCTTCAGTGTTGGAGATGTGGCAAGTTATGATCTGAAAACTGAATGTGGTGCATGTCAGAGCCCTGACTATCTTGACTAGACACTGCTGAATTTATCAAAAAGAATTACAGATAACACTAGGGCTACACGGGAAAGCTTTTTTAATAGCCCAGACACACAGAGCCAGAGCCACAAAGGCAGTGCCTTTCTGCTGCCAGGCAAAATTCTCCCCCGGACTTTGGGCCCAGGCTGCCAGTACGATGTGGGGCAGTTAGGCAGCTGAGGGTGGGATTTATTTTTTTTTTTTTTTTTGAGAGTGTTCAGTTGGGTAGGTTGCTGCCAAAGAAATCCAGCAGGACTTGCTGAGGAGAGGGCAAGGCTCGATTCTTCTCAAAAGATAGGCACCTTTTTCTGGGCAGTCATCCACCTTTGCCTGGGATTCTTTGTGATGAGCCATTTTCATAGACTTACAGAACATTCCAGGTTAGAAGGGATCTCGAAAGATCATCTGGTCCAACCTTTTGTGGGAAAGGGGGAAAGGGAGCCTATATGTGATTATCTAGCACCCTGTCCTGTCCTGTCTTGAAAACCTACAGTAAGGGGGACTCCACTACATCCCTGGTGGGGAGGTTCCAGGGATTGATTGTTCTCACTGTAAAAAATGTCTGTCTTATACCAAGATGAAATGTCTCCTGGTGCAACTTATACCCCTTGCCTTGTTCTCTCCATGTGGCTCCTTGTGAAGAGGAGTCATACAGAGAAATTAAGTAGAGAAATTAAGTCAGACCTTTATATGTGTGCACGCACATGGAGAAAAATGTGATTCCTCATCTACTCTTTTTCTGTCATAGTAGGTCACTGAGCTGGGACATTAAGAGACCCCTCAGTGCCCTGAAGGACGCTTGGTCCCTGTGTCTTTGGGGGAGCCAGTGCTGCAGGGTTTCAGGCTTAGCTTCCCCTCCATCTGCTCTGCTCAGCTTCACCAGCACAGAGACTGGGGAGTTGTATTGTCCTTCATTCCCAGTAAGGGCCCCAGCCCCTGGTCTTAGATTTTTCTGTGCCTCTCGTGGAAACTTAGGCATGTGGGGACCTTAGGGTTGTGTTCATGTGAGGATATTGCACTTTGAGTTGGAACTCCTAATGCTGGACAGTGCAGTTCTAAGACAGCAACTGCACACTGCAGACATGCTGAAATTCAGCAGCGTGTGCTGCTGGACAGCCAAAATAAGATGTGACTCCAGTCCAGACCTGCAGGTTTTCTTTCTTTAGGAACTGAAGTATGGGGCTGATGAGGAGAGGAGGGCTGGTAGTGCCTGACATCTCATTTTGATATAAATCAGCAGGCATTCAGAGCTGTCACCTGGTCCTCAGCAGCAGTCCTGGCCCTGGAATTTAGATGTAACTAGTTGTCAGAAGTGTGAGCAAACTCTCCTTTTATCAGCAACAATTCGAGACTGCACCTCTTGGGTAAAACTCAGCTTTTCTTAGCAAGATGTGAACATTATATTTAACAAGGAAAATAAGCTCTTTCTGCTCCCACATGGATCCTCATGGTAGAATCTCCATTTCGTCATATGATGTGAAAGAACACACAGGAGTTAATTTCTCATCATGGCTCATTGGTATCCGAAGAGCACAATGACTGTGGTTCCAGTCCCATGGATACAATACTCAGCTTTCAAATTTATCTTGCACTAGTCACTTGGCATTTGAGCACCCTGCAGAGTGAAGCTGGAGACACACCAACTGCATTCTTTTCTTCACCCAAAGGGGAAAGAAATCGAGGAAGCTGCCATAATAACTATTACTCCTACAGGCTTGTCATACTGAGGAATGAAATGAAGTATGTTGCCCAGCTATAAAGGAACACTTAGTGTTTCATGTTTAATACAAGCCATATTACAGTAACTGCTCTTAGAAATCCTTACCATGCTGACTGGTCCATTGTATTACACATTCATATTAAGAAGCAATCTCTGCCCCAGAGAGCTTGCAATTAAACGTGAAGCTGACAGACAAAGCATTGTCCCCGGAGTACCCACAGCGTATTCAGGCACAGATCATTAAAGTGTTTAATTGCCTAACTACCATCGAGGACTGTAACAAAGTCAGAAACTGAACCCAGATAGAGTCCTGTTCCCATGACTTAACCACAAATAAGCCTTTCATCTCTTTGCCTATTGAATGCTCTTCTGAGAACATCAGGTTCTACAAACATATCATGTGTCCTTCATTGGACAAGCCACCTGCCAGCAGCTCTCCCAGGCAGGCAGGGCTCCATCAAACAGATACACTGAAATGTCAGTAAAGTTAAAAAAAAAAAAAACAAACCAAAAAAAACCCCAAACCAAACCCTTGAGATTGGGATATTTAAAGGCAATTTACAGAAGTCTCTTCTTCAATATGGTAATGGACTGAAGAATCGAAATCACTTAACTTCATTTACAAATCATGAATATGTATCAGTGCCTTTAAATGAAAGGACGACTAAAACAGATATAGTGTTTGTTCAATTCATTAAAAGGAAGACAATTTATCAGGAGTTTTTTTCCACTCTTAAACTAAAGCTATATGCAAATGTAAGGAAATCAAGACCTCGCGCTAATTCTGCTGCATGATGAATATTTTTATAATCCTAATTAGAACCAGTCATTTAGTTCAGCAATTTCCCCCAATCTAGCCAATTTGAAATTAAAATAGATGCCTTGATTACAAAACTCATTAGCAAAGAAGCACCCTTTTCGCTAACCAGTTCATTTGGAATGCACAAACTGAATGAAGTGAGGAGCACTTGTGTTGTCAATTGCCGTAAGTGAAGTGAGCCTTAATTGTTAGCATTGTGAAGTATTTGTATTGCTGCATGTTTCATCGCGGTATAATATATCATTCATTAAACGTAACAAAAGCAGTTTTTAAATGATTTAATTAAGCGGTGTTGGTGCACCAGGTAATTTTTATAAAGTCAAATGTCACAATTGTTTGCATTTGAAGTATTGATGGGCATTACTGTCGGAAAGAAGACATATGACTATGCATTTATCATTCTGATTATGGTAAGCTTGGCAGTTTTAATAGGAGATGAGAAATTGAATTATGCAACCCTGGCTCCAGTTCAGAAATGCCCAATGAATTTTGTCCTAGCAAAACGGTGAACTTTGGGCTTGTGGTGATTTGTGGTCGCAAATAGAAAGTAACTGCTTGTGAAACTTGATTTAGCTAGAACAGACTTTCCTATTGCTTTTTATTTATGTTATAGATACTTCATGAACAGGTTTTACTTTGAAAAGGAAAATATAAAGATAAATGGAGTGAGACACATTTGATGCTTAAATATGCTCTTCTGCTGAAGCAACCCAGTTTATTGTGTAACAGAGCAAGGATCCTGTGGCTGATTTCTGGGCCACGCTAAATCATGGCTGTATATTGATTTTATCTGGAGCTTAAGTGGGGTGAGGGGTGGTTATAAATATAGCAGACGGGAATAAACATGAAGGAATGAGGAAGGTTGAAGAATAAGAACACTGAGGGCATGATTTATTTTGCCTGACTGTAGAGGTCTAAAATGTAGCAATGTGTACCTGTATTAGGTGCCAAGGATGCACATAGTAGTTGGTGGTGATCTACTGAATGGTGTCAATTGATTTCTGGAAGCAAATGTAGTGATTATTTTAGGATGAGGTAAATTGTACCTTGGACTCATTTGTATTGACTAGGCCTCTTCTGACTGTCAAAGAAGTAATTTCCTTTGCTGAGATATAAGTATTTGCTGAGATTAGGGAACTTGAAACCAACCCTGCTGTCTGAATGCATGCAAAATGGATTACATGGGATATGATTCCCGTATGATCAAAGCAAGAAAAAGCATTAAGTTTCCTAGTTCCTGCTATCATGCCTACAGGTTATAATGACCGCTACCCTGGAGGAGAGAGCAAACATGATGTGCAAGCAAAACCAATCTTTTGTTTTCTCTATCGTGATTCATTTGTGTAGATGTGAATTATCTACCGGGTCGCTTCAGTGAAATGAGATGAATCCAGAATGATTTCCTTGGCCTTTTTTCCCTTTTCCTTCTCTCTCTCTCTCTTTCCTTCCCCCCACCCCCCTTTTTCTTTGCCTTCCATATTGCTTTCCAGAGCTCTGTCTCAGTATTTGTTTGGACTAGCAGTAAAATTAAGTCTCCTCTAAAATCTGTTGAGCAGAATTATACGTAATATCACTTTCAATTGAAGAAAAAGCACAGTCCAGCAATGGACTCCACTCAGATGTCTGCTGGTGCTGACCATGGAAATCTTTAGTCTAGTTCCTTTCCCTTCTCATTGAATTAACTCAGTGTAGTGCTTGAGTTTAGAAATGTGACCAGGCCAATTAATTTTACCCAAAATATCACAGCTCAAGTAACAGAGAAGACAATGAACATAAACTTTTGTGAATTGTCATGAAATTTTGCTTTTGAATAGCACTACATATAAAAATGTAGAACTCAATAGAAGAAAAGGCAACCCTGACCTTAGAGCAGCCAAATGGTTTAGCCTGGACATAATGTTAAGGTTATGCATAAATGCTTTTGTAGATTAAGGTCTGTAAGTATGTAAGCCTTTACATATTAGGGTGTGAAGTGGTTATATAGGCAGGCTTTCACTATTGCAAGGTGCCTGCAAAGAGACATACAAGTCACGTACGGGCTTTTAGTGTTGAGATTTTAGGTAGTTTTACTCTCTTGTGTTTTGCTATTCTCTTGTCTTTCTTTAATGCTTCAGGATGTTAGAGCCATAGCTTGGGGAGGATGGGTCTGCCAGCACCTGAAATTATGGCCATGGGCATGTGGAAGGGACACTATTTAAATCCCTTGGGCCAAGAGCGCTTTCTGGAAGGTGGTGATTAAGAAGCTGTTATGTTTTGTTAACCAAAAAGGGTCATACATTATCCAGAAGGATTCGGGACCCAGCAGCTCCCATTACTGTCAGTGATTCAGGCAGCTGAGAACTGTTGGAAGTCTGCCTGACAAGGACTATTCTTTCTGTCTGGTAATGGTGGCATTAATTAGTATTTGCACATTGCCTTGACAATGCAAGACCTCGCTGTTGGGAAATATTGCACATTAGGATGGCAGTGGGCTACTTAAGACAATACTTTCATTTTTAATGTCCTCAAAGAAGGATGTCTGGGGTGGGATAGACCAGTGTCCCTGAGGCAGTCAGTTGGATGGATGATGCTGAGGGGTGAAGGTACAGTCCTTCCCCCCCCATGCAAGCACATGCCTATTTTTTACATCATGAGCAACCAAGATCTGGGACAGTCTGTCAGGGTGCATCCTGAGGGGTGCATTTCTGTGTGCCAGACTGGGAGCTAGCAGTCAGACCTGGGAATAGCAGGCTGCCCCTTGCCCTCAGTTCTGCTCTTAAGGCAGCAGTGTTTCAGGTTCCTGTTAGCAGCTCCTGAACCTCTGGCATAGTTGCATACCCTGTAAAAACCCTAGTGCTTGGGAACAGGGCTATGTGAACCATTCAGGGATGGGAACTTTTAGGAGGTGTACAGTCCTGATCCTGATGCAGAGCCTTGGCTGTAGCTGACAGTGCCAAGGACCAAAGTCTTTGCCACTGTTTTACTTCTAGCTGCTCTTGTAGCTATGCTTTCCATTGCAATTGAGGATGTGCAGGGGCCAGTCAGGTCATCAGATCCTACAGGCTAGCCCTGAACCACACAGAGCATCTGTGACTTCATTTCTGTGGGCGTCTGTTGTTATGATGGCAATGTCTGCATACTGCTTTCCTGCTGGGCATGTCACATCTATTTCACAGGATACTGTTATTGTATCTTATTTCTACCAGTATATTATCAGAATATTTTTATACAGCTGAGAGATGTATATGTGGGAGCCAAAGAAAGAGCAACTCCAGAAAAGGAGCAGACAGGAGCTGATATTTCCTCTCCATCACTCTTCTGTGAAGCATAACTAGATTTTGTAAATCCCAGGATATCCTGGTGATTTTTGCACCATGCCGTTCTTAGTAGGTCCCTTCGTGCCATGACCAGGAGGAATCATCTGGTTTACCCAGCAGTGCCAATGCTACCACAGTCTTGTCTTGGTCATGTTACCTACCACTGTCATGCAAGGGGTATTTAAATGGCTCAGAAATCACACCTTGATGGGTGCCAATACAGCGGCAGAGTCAACGAGGCAGTGAGAGAGGATGAAGGGATATTGGAGCACCAGAAGGGAAAGTGAGCTATGCAAAGTTAGCCAGCTCACCAGTGACAGAGCTACAACATTACCCAGACTTCCTAACTCACGTTCTGTTTTCTTCTCCACCGGCCCAGGTGGCCCTACAGAAATGTTACAGGGATTCCTCTTCTTGCAACCTCATCTCCCCATGGGCTTCAGGCTGTGGCAGAACTTCCAGCATGGTTGGGGTGGGGACACCATGTAGGAATTTCACATCAGCAGGTGCTGTAGTTGTAAATGTGCCACAGGGCAGAGAGGGCCCTTCTTTTATATTGTAGCACAATATAAAAGCACAGTATGTAGCAGTATACTAAAAACCTCATACAGTTAATTGCAAATAATTTAGCAGCTATTGTGTAAAACAGATTTCTGTAATACTGGAAGCTGGTATGTGGCCCTAGTTTTCTCTCCCATTGCAAATAGGTTTCTGTCTTTCTCGCCTCCCCTTTCTGAGTCGCTACAAATCATCTCTGCCTCCAGTGCTTGGTTTCAGCAGGGAAATGGACCATGTTCTGATCTAATAGCACACCTGAGCTGATTTAAAAAGATGTGTGCAGTCACATATGTAACAGCTGAAATTCAGTGTGATTCCATTGATTTTAGCAGGGAAATGCTGATTTACATCACTGGAAGATCTGGCCTGAAAACATGTATGGTATTCTGTTCTTGCAGAAAACAAGATATAGTTTACTTCTTCCAGAGTACAGGGTGTTTTGTTCCTAAAACCTGCTTGCTGAGGGATGCAGAGTCCCTGATCTCATCTGCCTGTGTGCAAGCTATTGCTTATGATGAGGCAACTATTTGTTTCTACTGTTCAACCTTGACATATGAAAATTCATCTTTTTTTTTTCCTTTTTCTTTTTTCTTTTTTTTTTTCTCTCCTTTTTTTCTTCTGATAGGAACTGCATGTATTCAATATTATTCTGGGGAATGAAGGTGCCAGAGGAACAGCTGTAAGTTCTTTGTCCCCACAGTAGGCACAGATGATTTAAATGCCCCATATGCTCAGTGGTAACCCAGTGTGTGTTTCAGCTTTTCATGCTCGTTGCTTCAGTGGTGAGAAAAGGAGGCCAGTGCCTGGATTTCTGGTCTAGCACCTCAAAACTAGCAATCCCAAGCTTTTCGAAGTCTTGAATGGGTCCCTTGAAAGTCAGGAGTTTGGCAGAGAAAAAATCAGGAGAATGCTGGAATAGTTTCAGCTGTCCTCTCCTGTATTTCTCTTGATGCTTCTGTGACTGAGGAAAGGTTGGGAATCATGTTTTTCAAATGCTTTCTCACAGTTAATAAAACTGGAAGCTTTATCTTTAAAGAAAAAAAAAAAAAGGCAAAAAGGCCAAGATTTTCATAATGTCCTGACTCTAGCACTGTTCTGCTGTGGGCCATTTAGGCTTTGAAGAGAGATTTTTATTCGTCATTGCAAATGCTACACATCTTCAGCTGCATTTTGGTGCATATTTCAATCTGGTCTTCCATACAGGTTGTCTGGGAGAAGACTGGTGGCCTGTTTGTATGGGGTGTGCACACACTCGTGTGCATGTTTGAATTTTTGCAGTAGAAGTCCCACAACAGTTTTGTGGCAGTTACAAGAAGTTCTTCCAATGTAATAAAATTCTTTAGGTTTGTGTTCAGTTGATTTTTATAGGACCACGGGTGGCTATAAAATGAAAGTTAGGGTATGATGCAGTAAAATTTTGGCACATTTGAAGTATTGTGAGTATGATAAAAGGAGAGGCTGAGGCACCAAAATGAAGGCTGGTATTTTTGAGAGAAGGACAATTGATAAACAAAGAACAAAAATTAAAGCTTTATAGAAAATCCTTGGGATTCTGTAGTTCAAAAGGAGGAAAACCTGATCCTTCCCACAGCCTCCTACCTTGGGCATCTCATTTCTGCCAGAAGCTCCGTGATCATAAACTGTCTGAATGTAGATTCAGTAGCATTTTATACTTGCAGTGTTCAAGTGATAGCAGCACATACAAATAACGTGTTAGCAGAATATACAGTACTCAAGGGGGCTTTCCTGACATATAGTTAAGAGAACAATAATGTCATCAAAAGTTTTGCTGCCAAAACAGAACTCTGGTTTTGTTCTCTGTTAGTACACAGCACTTGCTTCAGGCCAGTTCTTTCCTCAAATCTCGGTGCAAGTCCACACGAGTTATGCACGCACACCCCGTGACACAAATGTGACAAACACGGAAGTTCTGCTGCAAAATTGAGTCTGATATTCCCTGGATAGATGAGTTGTGCTTTTTCTCTAGTGATAGCATGGAGAAGGCTGTTTTATTTTTCCTCTGCAGCCTTCCCTTATCTTACGAATTACGCTGTACTGTCACTATGAACATTGGTTAACTTCAGGAATTAAAATGACATTATATCAAGTCTGGTGACTTGTTGATGACTGTGTTTGTTGCCTTGGATTGAGTTTGCTTATTGTTGGGGTTTTGGGGTGGCTTTTTTTTTCTTCACCCTGCTCCATACAGTGGATTGAAGGTACCTAGAGTTTGAATTAAATGGGATAAATAGCTTAAATATAGATACCACAGAATATATAAAAACCTGGAGAGCTGCTGAGAGAGGTTAGATAAGAGCTTCCTTTTTCTTGCATGATGTGCAATTGCAGATTCATTTGTTCCAAAGGTACAATTTTCCACTGTTTGATTGCAGGAACTGGGTGATGGATGAATTGGAGATGACAGTGTAAATGGTGTATGCCCGTCAGCCTTAGGGGGATCCCTGAAACATGCGAGTTTCTCATTTGGTGATTTTTCTGGCAGTGATGTCTCAGTGTGGTGACAGTTTCTGCTACAACTGTCAAGCTAAATTGTTCATGATGGTGGCTGGCATTTACAATGATGCTGTTCATTTGGGTTCCTCCAGTAAACATCCGTATGCTGCCCTTCATGCTGGGGTGTAGATGGTATTGTCAGTCTCCTTTGCACGTTTGGCTCAGGATGAACTCAATCATTTGTGAAGTGCAGGGAGGACGCCATCTCTTGTCTTCCACCCGACCACTTGCTGTTGAGGGTGAAGGAAAGGATACTCCTCTGAAGCTTTCCAGATTTGAAACCCCTTCCTACATGTGATCTCTGGCTTGGCTCTGTGTGTGTGTGTCTGTACAGATAGGTGCCTGTGTAATCAGGCTCTGCTTTTGCCTTCAATAGTTGCCTGTTGTCAATGCATGGATTGCCAGGGAATCTAGCCAATGAGAAATTTGGCTAACTAGAGCTGAACTGAATTACCCCACAGGATTTTAAAGACGTTATAATAAAAGCAGTACTGGAGGACATCTTCAAGCTAGCAGAGCCCCTGGTGGAGACCAGAGCTGGCTTGGGAGTAGGAGAGTAGGCTGAAAGGAACTGCGTTTCTTTATTATATGATATGTTCAAGCTTGCCGAAGCAGGTCTGTTTTGGCACCTGAGGCATCCAGTGAATCAAGACATACAAGTTTTAAATTTTAGTTCTCTTTGCTTATTGTAGGGCAGGATATGACAGGATATGACAAGCATGCGGTAGTGAAGACAACCTAACAGAATGAATTGTAGAAGATGGTACAAGAGCTGGGGTGTTCAAGTGGGAGATAATATTTGCTGAAGCTGAATCTTCAACACTATCAAGAGTGGAAGTTTTCTACCTTCTTTTTATAATCATTTTACTCATAGAATTTATTTCACAGTCACAGTTGTCCTATGGGCAGCGTCTGTGTTCTCTTTTGGGGGGTACAAGACTCTCATTAACTACAGTGGACCTTCCTCCGGGCCAGTTTGGTCCAGTTTCTGGCATTGGTCCCATGCAGCGTATTGCATAGGCTGTGTGTGGAAACCAGAATTGTCCAGAGAGGGATCTCTCCCAATGCAGTACCTGTACACTTCCTAAGGAGTGCCCATTCATCCACTATATCTTCCCAGAAGACATTCAGGAGGGCACTGGGGACATATCCATGACCAAAAGAGTTGGAGATAGCGTGGTGTGTTGTGATAGCCTATAAATGCCTGCTGTAAGGCCCAAGCAGCAGAATCCAGCTAGAGTAAATCCAGTGAAATGCCAGTTGTGCCATCCTTCCTGATTTACAGATCTCTTAACCAGCGGAGCTGAGAATATGGCTCTTTGGCCCCTTTGCAGACTACCTTGCTATAAAAAGTAATAGACAGCAGCCATAAAATGATTGGAAATTAGTATTTACAATGCCTCTATTGAACCGTCTTAGGAAGTGTATCTAGGAAGGTCCTCTAAGGATTAGAAATGTCTGTGCCTGCCTTCTCACCCATGCCAGCCTTCAAAGATGCCTGTTCCCTTGGTGTTATCCTATTTACATGCCCATTTCCTTGAGCATGTAAATGTTATCCTATTTACAAAGTTAGGCAGTTTTGTGCTTCCTGTTTGGAATCCCAGGAGAAACTCTTGGAATCTCTCTCCCTGGGTCGCTTTTGTTATTACCTTTTCCCGACTTCCCTCCAAGTTATCTGGCACCTGCATCTGTGATACATTTCTTGGTGTACACATCTTTGTCTCAGACTGGGTGAAGCCTATGCCATGGGGAGCGAAGCGCTTAGATGCTCTGGATGCACAGCACTGGCTTGTGAACCTGCTGGGCCGAAGTGCTAACGCCACTGAGCAGAGTAAACTCCTCCAGCTCCACAGCTTTGTTATCATGTGTGCATGCAGAGAGGCTGCAATGATCTCTGGCAGCAGAGAAGGGTGGGATCAGAGCAGCATTAATTGGAGCAGCCTGTATTTATTCAGTGCCCAGGCACAAGCTTCCTCAATCATCAGGAAGCAGATCTTTTGTATAGCTCAAGTTTTGCTTGCCCTGATTTTGGGTGCTTATAGGAAATGTGCTTGGCACAGTGGGCCAGTGTGATGCTATTGTTTTCTCACTTTTCCTGAGGATGACAAGAGATACTTGTCAGCTTTTGAAATCTGGTAAGGTCCTGTCTGAGTTCCTCTCTTAGGAAAGGTGTGAGTTAGTGGTCACTAAACATTTTGAAACGATCCCTTCTTTGCATCATAAATCCCTGACAGAACCTGTAGCCTCAGGATGAGGGGACACAGTGTCCTTGTAGAGTGAATGGAGTAGAAGATGGACATTTTGTGAGACTGCTCTGACTTTGTGAAGGAACAGAGCTGCACAACACCACTGAAAAGCAGGGCGCAGGTCTTGAGGACCTGTGAAGTTTGCTGCTTTTCAGCTGGTGAGATGAGAACTGTATGAGGAGGGTGGACACCTACCCTCTGGCAGAGCTGACCGCGAGTGGGAGCAGCTTTGCTTTACAGCATTTTCACTTGTGTGAGCTAGATTGGTTTCAAGTGTGTGTTGGCTCAGTGTCTGCAGGGTGGTGGGTCACATCACTTGGGATCTCTTGAGCAACCTCCCTTGCCTGTGAAAATGCTGATGACTGGAAAACTGAAGCTGAACTGGGTGGCAGGTGTGTGTGTGTGTGTGTTAAATAACATATCTTTTAACCTGGGGCAAAGTACGTTGCTTTCATTTTGGCAAAATGACATGTTCTGCTTGAGCCCAAACTGGTATTTATTTCCATCAAGCCATATGAAAATTTTTACATGAACAACAATTAAATCTCAGAATAAAATGCTGTTCTAAATGCAGTTTCAAACCCTTTTCATTAATGCCCATGTATACACTTTCAGAAAAGTTTTTTCCACATAAAGAAATGACTCAGCAAAATTTTACATGAAATTGGAAGGTGGTTTGGTGGTGTAAAATCTCTTTCTTTCACTAGTCTTGGAAAAAACCTTCTTCCATTAAATTCTGCTCTGTGTAATATAGAGGTTACCCTACAGGTAGTGCCACAGGGTTTATAAAGGAAGGAGGAGAGGAAGAGCCAAGGACGTGATTGCAGCTTTATGTCCCACTGGCTAATGTCTGAGCCTCTCTTGCTTTGCCCGTTGTAGTCTTATGCTCAATAAACATGAAAGATTGGTCTGTAATAGCAACGAATGTAGCCAGACACTTGCACTGTAATTAAAGGTATATATCAAACAATAAAGCACATTTGAGTGAAAAATCTTCCCATTACATATGTGGCTCCCATTTATTTTCCCTTGTTGTTAAACTTTTGGAGTATAAGCATTGATGGAGTGTAAGGAGGGGTGCGGTGCAGAGCTCCCAGGAGCAAAAAAGATTTTCCTCTTGGGTTGGGAGGGAAAGGAGCTCCTTGGTGCAGGCTGACCTGCACGGCACCACTGGCTGTAGCCACGCAGTTGGTGGATCCAGTTAGCACAGGCCTCGGACCAAAAACCGCCTAGTGATTTTTAAGCTTAGAAGAAGCTGGACAAAGGGACCAGCCTGGCTTGGAGAGAGAAAAGCCAGCAGCCATTAGAGCTCATTCAGTCTTTTGTCACTGTTAAAGAGCTGATCCTAGGGAAAAAGGGAGTGAAGCAGCAGCTGGGGACAACAAGAGTAACCTGCAACCTTCTGCCTCTGGCTGAACCTGTTGGTTGCCAGTGGAAGAAATACCGGTAAAAGCATCTCCTGGTGCGCCTTGTAGACCCTGGTAGCAGGAGACAGCTCTGCCACCTCCATCCCATTCTGATCTCTTCACAGTCCCAGTACTGTTCCCTCCCTTCCCTGTTCCGCATCCCTTCCCCTTTCTGTGTCTAGTCTCGCCCCCTGCTCTGCAATGCTGGTATGGGAAACTGTCCCCTGCATGACACTTCGCTTACCATATCTGTTATGTCTCAATCCCTTCTCAGACTCTGGAAGTAGGGGGTTTTGGTTTCCGGTGGTTTCAATAATGCTTGTTAACAAAATGCTCATCAGAAGGGGGTCAGTGACAACATATTGCTCAATTTTAGCCCTTCCCCAGACTCTCAAACTGATTTTGAAGTGGTTAAAGTATCACAAGGAAAGGATTAAACAAGCAATCCAAAAAGCTAGCCTTCCCTCAGAATGGCATTTCTATTTATAGTACCTTTTGCAAGCTGCTAAAGCTAAATTACTTAGAAGTGATTGAAATGTGTTTTGACTGACCAAAGTGAACATGTTTTTTCCCCGGATTTTAAATTTAAGGAAAAAAATCTGAAAGTAATACTTTTCATCTCTGTTCTGAGCCAGTCTAGCATTGATGGAGGTGGGGAGAAAGCAGGAAAAAGGGAAGCTGTTTTTTACCCAGGACTGAAACATGCCTTAACTTCTTTAGTGATACTCATTTAAGTCACTGTTCCTGTTAACAGCTGTATGTGGACTTCCTCTTCCGCTATAAACCAGTCACACAGTAGAAAAGCAAAAGATAGGCTGTGCTCTCAGCAGAAATGGCAAATCTTTGGCTGGGTATGCTCAGTACCAATTAGGATTAAGAGAAATTAAAATGTGAAGGTTTTTAGGTGGACATTTTTTTCACCACTTTAATCCACTTTCCTCTTTTTCTTGGAGAGGAATTGGAGAAGCAGAGAGGCAAGTCTTGCTTTGAGCATCAGGTTTAAGCAAACTGCACTGCTGTGAGTGGACCCATCAGGTGAAATAATTTTTTTAAACTGTAAAACCATGAAATATGACATCAGTGCATTGTCTTAACCTACTTGGTTTCTTTATAAGCCAGGGCTGGGTTGAGCTATGCAATTACAACACGAAGTCAAACATTTCCAAAGTGTTTGGGCTTTGTGCAGGAGATCCCTGACCAGTTTCTTATAATAGCGGGGCACAGTCTGAGTTTCTTTTGTCTGAAGACCTACTTTTGCCAGACAGCATGTGAAATATTTCAGTATTAGATTTTAAAGTGCAAAGAGAACTTCCCAGCTTCCAATACTTTTTTTTTCCCCCCTTCTCTGTATGAGACAGATTATGGAAATGCATTTAGTATTTAATTTCTGTATAGACCAGTTTCTCATCAAAATAGTCTGTTTCTAATGCCCCTTCTACTGTGCAACATCTGTAGGGAAATGAGCAGCTTTGGTGAGTCTCAGAAATGCAGCAGTCTGTGGATGCGTTCTCCTTCCACATGTAGGACAATCTGGCTGTATCATGCTAGAGAAGAACCCTGTGCTGTGATGAGGTCTCCTGATGCGACCTTTAATCACCTGGAAAGGAAATCAGAGCAGAAAGATAAACTGGTCCATTTGTTTTCATTACAATTACTAGTTTTTACAACTCTGTGTAAACAAACCCCATAAACATGGTGGTGGTAGACTTCTTTCTCCTAAACTGTTACACAAATCTTTTGGCTTGAGAAGTGGGATTTATTTTTAGGTTCTTCAGTGTGCAGCTGTCAAGGATGCCTTACCAGAATTGTGGTTTCCAGCAGCTTGTGGCAAGAGAAGAGAGCAAGAAGCTCTTCTCTAAATGTCCAGAAGCACTTACAAGCTTCAGATCATGGTTCCTCTGGAGCCCCAGCGAAACAAGGTGGCAAGGACAGGTATTTTCGTGGGAGGAGGTGGAAGGAACGAGCACAGATCGTATCATTGTTCTTGAGTTGGTCATCAGCTTGAAGATTACATTAGTCTTTGTGTCCTCTGATAGTAACTGCTTGACAGAAGGCCCAGACTGCAGGGAATGGTGGAACAGAGGATTCGGATGAAGGCCCTGAATCCTTCTTTGATTGCAGCCTTTCCTACTGTGATTAATAAAGCCCTTTCCAAGGCCAGGGTTGCTCCTGACCCAGTTTCAGATACCCAACTGAAGCATGTTAGACCTGAGTCCTGTCCCTATTATGCTGCAAGTAACATGTCCTGCCTCCAGGGAGAACCTGCGAAAGGGGGCTGCATAGACCCCACAGCTTAAACATCATACTGATGCTGTGAAAGGGAGAGGTGTCTATCTGTCCTCAAAAAAGGAGGGATGGAAGATAGGTGAGGAAGATAAGATGAAAGATGTGATACAGAAGTAGGGTGCGTTTCTGTAGTACCAGCTGCTGTCTTTATGGCTACACCAAATCTATCCCCTCTGTCATTTTATCCAATTCTTCTTGAATCTGTTGCCTTTTGCTGCTCTGATCTGGCAAGGCTTTGCAGTCTGCTCTGCTCCCAAAGGCACACCATGCCAGTGCCTGAGGGCAACTGATGGTTGCAGGATTGTTGTAGGGGGTCCGCACAAGTGGATTTAGCAAATTTAGTGCTACAAAAAGGAGGAAAACAACAATTTTATGACCTCTCAAATAAAAAAATTAATAAAGAGAAATGGCCCGACTGTTGTGGGCATTGGTTGGAAATCTTTGGGTCAGTCTTGGCTATTTGGGAGTTTACTATCCCACGTTGAATTCCTTGGGGATTTGGGGATCTGATTACTATTTGTGTGAATGAGGAGTTATAGGGACATAGTGCCTCAGGGATTCAGCTGGAGCTGAAGGAAAAAGACACCATTTTCAAATGATGAAACAATAAAACAGAAAAAAAGAAGGAATATTTTGGCAGTTTGGAATTTCTGTGCTAAATTCAGCAAGTGGAGATCATGGTGACTAGATGAATCTCACTGTCAGTAGTAGTTTACAGTGCTTGAATGGGGATAGGTGTTATTTTAGAATTAAATGAAAGAATATAAGAAAACAGGGAGAAATGCAATTATTACTAATATCCTTTTACTTGCTGGAGCAGTTACCTCCTACAGTGCAGACTCCTTTGGGTTTTTTTTGTTGGTTTGTTTTGTTTTCTTGGATTTTGGTTTTTGTTTGTTTTTGTTGCTAATACAGGCAACCTTATTAAATCCTTCCTATGCTTAATTTTAGGTGTGGAAAAAAGATCTGTCTTTGCAGTGGGTGAAGTGAGGACCATCCATTTATTTCATACAGAGTGTCGTTCCAAGATCTCGCAAAATGTTTCTGCTGCAGTACTCAGCTCCTCAGTGTAGCTTTAGAAAAATGTTGATGTTGTCATCTCCTGAAACATTTTCACTGCAGTTTGAATTTGTTGCTGTGGTGGGTTGACCCTGACTGAACGCCAGGTGCCCACCAAAGCCACTCTTATCACTCCCCCTCCTCAGCTGGCCAGGGGAGAGAAAATATAACAAAGGGCTCGTGGGTGGAGATGAGGACAGGGAGATCACTTAGCTATTACCATCATGGGCAAAACAGACTCAACTTGGGGAAAATTAGTTTAATTTATTACCAATCAAATCAGAGTAGGATAATACGAAATAAAACCAAAAGTTAAAACACCTTCCCTCCACCCCTCCCTTCTTCCCGGGCCCAACTTCACTCCCCATGTCTCCCCTCCTCCCGTAGGGGACGGGGCTGGGGCTGGGTCAGTCCCTCACACGCTGTCCCTGCCGCTCCTGCCCCTCAGGGGAGCTCCTCACACTCTGCCCTGCTCCAGCGTGGGTCCCTCCCACGGGAGACAGTCCTCCATGAACTTCTCTAACGTGGGTCCTTCCCACAGGCTGCGGTTCTTCATGAACTGCCCCAGCGTGGGGCCCTCCCCGAGCTGCAGGGGGGGAGCTGCTCCACCATTAACCTCCATGGGCTGTAGGTGGGGATCTGCTCCACCATGGGCCTCCATGGGCAGCAGGGGGGATCTGCTCCACCATGGGCCTCCATGGGCTGAGGGCACAGCCTGCCTCGCCGTGGGCTCCACCATGGGCTGCCCAGTAATCTAACTTTGGTGCCTGGAGCACCTCCTGCCCTCCTGCACTGACTTGGGTGGCTGCAGAGCTGTTGCTGTCACATACTCTCAGTCCTTTCTCTGGCTCAAATTGTGCAGGTATTTTTCACCTTTCTTAAATACATGATCCCAGAGGCACTACCACTGTCACTGATGGGCTCAGCCTTGGCCAGTGGTGGGTCCACCTTGGAGCCAGCTGGCCTTGGCTCTATCAGACATTGGGGAAGCTTATAGCAGCTTCTCACAGAAGACACTGCTGTAGCTCCCCCCTTACCAAAAACTTGCCATGCAAACCTAATACAGTTGCATATGGCTCTCTTCTTCCATGTCGTGAGTCATCTCTGGCCGTTGTCAGACATGGCTTCTCTGTTTTGTACTCTCAAGGCTGAAAGGTACTGTGAGTTTTTCCTCCAGTTCATTTTCCTTCTAGGAATGAATTTTCTGACATGTTAATGATGGCACCTTCTTCTCCTTTTGTAATTTCATCTGTAACACAGAAGTGTAGAGAAGAAGACACACCTTGCAATTTTCTGAGTGGTTTACAACTTTTTCTCAGTTTTGGAGGCTCTAATTTTTTTGCAGTGATCATGGGCATTTTCCCTCTGTAGAGAAAATGTAAAACGCTGCAACAGACTTGCTTTTCTGAGTTACTCTTTGCAGACCGCTTGCACGCAATCCAATTTCCTGCAGAAACATTGACCTAATTTTATTTTTCTTCTGTCCCAGTTTGATTTTTTGACAGGAACCCCCCACACAACTTGTAGTTTTTTTCCCACCAGCTCTGGCTGAGAAGGTGTTAGTTTGCTTTTGTGCTTTTCTGGGATCAGAGCCATCTTTTCATGTAAGCAATCCAAGATACTGCTCAGGATCGTGCTCTTCTGAGGACATGGCAGGCCAGGCTAATCTGCCCCTCCTCTTCCATCATGTTACCATGTGTCAGCTGTTGCCCAGTAATTACCTCTAGGCTGACTCTCACCCTGCTGGATTGATATGAATACATCTTTCCATCATCAGCTGGATGTATTGTCTGGGGGAAGTATAATTTTGTGTGTAGTAAATTAATTGTTCCTTTAAGTGCATGTAGTCCAGCTGTTCTTCCTCACTTTATCTGACACCATTATTTGCACCCCAGGGGCTGGCAGACAGGGAACTATTGAGATTCTCGCCAGATGTTTGCTCAGGCCAATAGACCTGATTTCGTAGCAACAAAGGGTATTTGATTTTATTTGGTTGTAAGCCTTTTCTGTATGTTCCTGATGCCTTAATTCTTCTTCTGTGTTTGAGCAGAAAAGTTTATAAATATCAAAGCTCTCTGAATTTCTTTAGTCTGTTGTCTATTGCTTCTCAATTTATACATGACACCTTCAGTGTGCTTGCTGTGGTAAATCATACCCAGCTGGCCTTTCTTCAGCTTGCCCTGAATCTTCAGTCTCCTGCCTGCTTCCCCTATGAAGATCAAGCAGGTAAACCTGGGAACAGGGAACCTAACATGAAATCCATCTCAGCTAAATCATCTGTCTATGGTGGTGTTATGTCCTTCTGCAGTGGTCACTGTGGACTTACTTGTTTGTGTATATGGAGGGAAATGGAGGCTTCTAAGGCATGAATAGTAAGCAGTTTTAGAAATGTATAGTAGTATAAGAATTGTGCTTTAGGAGTGCTTGTTTCGAGCCTGTTTCTTGCCTGTCTGAAAATGAGCTTTGGTGACTAGCTCGGGCGTGGATGACTAACATCAGGGGGTTGAGTCTCTTCCTGTGGTTTCCATGTTTTTCCTTCATTGCTCATTCTTCTCCCCTCTCTCCGTAAGTTGAATTTAAGCAGGCCACTTTTAAGTTTGACTTCTTCAGTAAAATTATCCTTTTGTATTTTTTTTTGCTAGCTCTCATTGGCAAAATAAACAAAACCCCCAAACCAAATTACCCCAGCCCCAAACTGGATCATCCAAGCCAGCCAGCAGGATGTGTCACCCTTAGAGTTTGTACTGAAGAACTGCAGCAGCATGGAGACATCTTTCATATGCAACGTTGTGGTGCATGCATGTGTGTATAACTCCTTCCTTTCTAACTGTAGTTCTGACTGTGTTTATGGCATGTTGCATGTGTTTGTGGCATAGAATCTGACACCAAGGATAAACCTCCCTCTTTAAAGGGCTTGCTGCTTATCTCAGAAACAGTGCCAGTGTTAAATAGTGTTGCAAGTGTTCTTAGAGTTTGAAGAAGAAGCATTCTGCCTGTGGTATATAAGATCCTTGTGATTCAGATTGTGCTGAGTAATACAAGCATAATTTAAGGTTCTGGCCTGTGGTGAAATAAACTTGCACATCACTTGGGCTGCCAAGGTCTTTCCTCACACAGATTGTGTGCTCTTGGTAAAACACAAGACTGTGTTGGTGGATGTGATATGTCTGGTGCTACGATCCTTGAGTGTGGAGTATTGTGATGCTGTTTGGAAAAACATTTGCTATTTACCTTCTTGATGGTACAGCCTTTTCTGGTTTTAATGGTAGATCTAACTAGGCTTCTGACCATAGGCAGATTTTCCCCAGTGCTCAGTACCCATTCTCAAAGGCTGCACCTGTACTGCTGAGCTGGGATGACCTCAAAGTCAGGTTTGAAAGCAGAGCTGCTCTTGAATCCTGCTAGTGTGACTGAGTGATACTTTCAGGGTAATACTTTAGGTGCTTCATCAGGCCTGAGAGCGCGTTAAAAGGTATATTTATCTGACATGCAATGCTGGCCCCTTCACCTATCTGAATCCCATCTGCCCTGTGGCAGCATTGCATGCAAGTCTTCAGGCAAGGAGGAATTCTAGGGTCATGCCTAGTAAAAAAACCCTGCTGTCTGCTGCAAGGGTAGATAAGATTCATCAGCATCATTCAGGTAGGCTCAGTAGGTAATTTCAACATTGTGTGTTTGTTCTCAAAAGCACCTCAACTTTCAGAAGGCTCCTGGAACCTATCTACCTAAATCAGTGGAGAGGTTGCTGTCAACAGCTGAGTGCTGTGACTGTGTTTACTAAGGTGCCTCTGTGGTATGTGCAGAATTCTGAGTGAATTTTTGCGTTAAAAAGATTTATTTTGTCACCCTTGCCTTGAGCCAGGACTTCGTCATTCTGTTTGGGGTCCTGCTTCTGAATTGCTCCTTAGTCAATTCCTCTGCATGCTGTTCTTCAGCTGGCACAAGACCAGCCTGTACAAAAATAAAGACCCATAATGGTCTTAATTTTTCATTCATCAGAGCAGGTCAAATAACACAAGGAGGTTGCAGAAAGAGCATGCCCTCACAGTACACCCTTACAGTTCACTGAAGTCCATCCCTCTGAACCAATGTGTTGGAGTGCTCTTGGTGGTGGAAATGCCAGAGATTACTTGTCACTAAAGAGCCAGAGCAGAGCTTTAAAAAGGGAAGATCTTGGCACCAAGCAAACCTCATTTCTCTTCATTGGTTAGTATTCAGCCTTAGGACAAATTAATCTTTGTTGAAATCTGCTGTACTTGTCATTAAATTTGTTGTCTTTTCTAAAAGCATCTCTTCTCCCATGAAGGGAGAGGAACAGAAAGAGTGTGTGTGTCTAGGTGTTTATATATATATATATAAAATTTTAATGCATACTAGAAAACTCCTTA